>CM029014.1:40601950-41268801 GCA_016801055.1 Panax notoginseng | reverse complement strand
TGAAGTTGTAGTTTGCTTTCTGTACCATGTATTTGGCGACTCAGGAATGGGTGTTGTATACCTATTCTGGGGGCGTCACAAAAGGTGTCTCCACGGTCTGATTTACTCCATTATTAACGTTTCTCAGCTGCCATTCTTAAATACTGCCATAAAAACAAGGGTTAATAGTCATGTCATATATTATCCCTATACTCTGACCGACCAAATAAACACCAAATAAACTTAGTCAGGTCATACTAGCGAAGGAATTTCCCGTCTCTCCCCTCCTAGTTCTTGTCTACAATCTCAGCCAGGGATCATATCCCTAAGCTCTGATACCAACTGTGACGCCCTCAGAATAGGTATACAACACCCATTCTGAGTCGCCAAATACATGGTACAGAAAGCAAACTACAACTTCAATAATACAATTGTCGTGCAAAATACGACAACACATACTGTGAGTTTAAATACAAATATTGTCTTCTAGACAATATCCACACTCAAATAAATCCTCATTACAATTATTCAAACACTATTTTACAGAAATAGTGAGGACTGCTAATACATCTTTCTAGAACCATCACTCCATACCCCGACTAGATCCTGCTATGTTCTCACCTCCTGAGAAGAAAAATGGAACAAAAAGGAAAAGGTGAGCTCAACTAGCCCAGTAAAGAATATTATGACTAAGATAATATACAACAAATTATCGTTAGTCTTCAACAGGGAAAAATCTGATAAAATATAATCGACAACAAGTTTTAGATCAACAACTGCAGCGGAAACAACAAACCATTAGAAGAGTCAAGTAGAGAAAGAATTCTACTATCTTCTAAGATTTTAAAAGTCCATCATCAATATTTTATCCCTGTAACATCAATTAATAATCATCTTTAACTAAATATTCATCTTTGCACTACAGGCCAAAGATATTCATTTGTATCATCAGTCGGTCATGTTCATCTCAACACCTGTTCATCTTTGCACTACAGGCCAAAGATATTCATCAAGTAATTATACATCTTTGCACTACAGGCCAAAGATATTCAGTAATATCATCATTTAGGAATGAGGATGATGAAAAAATCTTAAAGAGAACGAATCCAATGAGACAGAAGGACAAATAGTAGGGATTCGTATAACAGTTTATCCAAGATCAATAATACTTCATAATAATCAATTGTGAAGCAGAATTCAAAAATAAAGATCAAAACATGGATACAATCAAAGATAGTAACCATAATAGACATCTTGGACAAAAAGGAAAAATTTTATTTTTCGGTGAATAGTGCCGTATTCGTGAATAGTGCCGTATACGTGAATAGTGCCGTATACGTGAATAGTAACCCCCGACACAAAAAGTTCCAAATTTGATAAAAACTCATATCAATATTTCAGCATAATGATATTGAAGAAAATAATATCATTAAGAAGAAAATAATATCCCTTACCTCAAAATATCAGTACTTCTGGTCGGAATACCGGTATAAGGCTGAAAGAAACTTGCTCTGATGAATAGAAACTCTCAAAGTATCTAAATACTCACAAAATACACTCAATAATCTAGAGAGAGAAAGAGAGAAAACTTGTTTCTGGTGTAATTTTCAATTCTAACTTAGCCCTCTATTTATAGGAAAATTTTGGTAGGTTTGACCTGCAACCTGATGGCTTTACCTGCTACTATTCCCACCTACCACATTTGAAATATAATTCAGCACATTTCTTCACCAACCACAAGTGGGGCCACCAATTCTAGAATTTTCCATCAAAATGATAAACTCCGAAAATTCAACAATTTCTGAACCAGTCATCTTGTAAAATTCATAATAAATCATACGTTCATTTTTAACGGTTCAAAATTTGTGGGCATATACTCAACTTATATATATATAACATATCCAAAAATTACCACGATCCAACGGTCGGATTAAAAATTATAACCCCCGCAAAATATCTCAAAAATCCTGATTTTTAATACCTCCATTCCGACAAAAATATGGATAAAAACTTCAACATTAACTCCTTCATTTTTAACCACAAAAATATATCCCTCATTTATATCCACATAAAATAAATATTTCCTTATCATATGAATCAATAATTAATTATTCATAAATAATATTACAGAATCACATTTATGACAACCAGGCCGTTCCCAGGAAAGAGGGGGCTTTCCAATAAGGATTTCTCCTTACTGGCGCGCAATTAGATGACCAAACCTCTCCTTAGACAGAACTTTCTAGACATTGTCAATAATATTATCTAATAATATTATTCAAATAATATGAATTATTGATCTGATAATGGGAAATACTGTGCATAACAATTATTGAAACAACAATAATATGAAATATCAATGCAGTAATTATTGAACCAATAAAATAAAATATTGAACAGTAATCACTGTAACAATTATTGAGTAGTGCCTTCTTACGTACGAATCAATAATTCAACTATACTGTGCAATCCGTGTGCTACTATGCAACCACGCGTTATTACTGTATTTTTAACCACCGGGTATCTAAACAGTGTTAACGGTAACAACTGCGCCATTATTAATAAACAACTTATACTTGTCGTTTTCTTCATCCAATCGCTTTCCGTTATGGGGCCCACACAAGGCTGCGTCGTCGTACGAATATTCCCCGACAGCAAGAATATTCCACGACCAACCGAATATTCACCGACCAAAAATAAATATTTTATAACCACTTGCTTATTTTGCAAAATTTGCACATTTCACCCATAACCAAAGTATTATATCAAATTAACCCCCTTATTATTCACAATAATATTTAGAGAAAATTTGATTTTATTCATTAATAAGTTGGGGTCTTACAGAATGAGCTCGGGGTGAGCTCAATAAGGATGAGCTTAAGATCCTTGCTCCTTATATATATATATATATATATATATATATATATATATATATATATATATATATATATATATATATATATATACGGGAAGGATCAAGAGCATAATCCTTAAATAGCATAACGCCTTAAATATCATAATTTTATCAAAACGACGTAGTTTTGATAAGACGCGGCGACATTTTTGTAAATACGCGGTGGCATGGTATTTACAAAAATGCCACCGCGTCTTATCAAAACTACGTCGTTTGATAAAATTATGTTATTTAAGGCGTTATGTTATTTAAAGATTATGCTCTTGATACTTACCATATATATATATATATATGTGTGTGTGTGTATATATATATATATATATATATATATATATATATATATATATAATCGGATATGCATACACATATAATATTATAATATATACATAATAAATGAGCATTATGCTGGCTTCTTTCAAAACGCGTGAGCCATTCTTTTTGGGATAAAGAAACCGAGTATGCTGTAAGGTTTTTTAAACATGTGGTCAAAATGAGAATTAATAGCCAAGTAAGTTAAAAAATCAACGGGCAAAAGTGTTTGGCAATCCGCGTATAAATATTTTCATCTGAACCGTTAAATTCAAAAATCCTTCATCTCAACCATACATTCAATAATCAGTTTTTGCTAATTACCATTTTATCCTTGATTTTAAAAATCTATAAATAGGAGGCATTTCTTTCCTTTTCATTTTACCAATTCACTTTTAAGAAAAACTTATTTCTCTCCTACATACTCTCTCTAAGAAACTTTATTCCTCTACTTATCAAAGTTCTAATCATTTGAGAAGAGAAAAATTGGTCTAAGCAAATTGAGATAAGTGGTTTGATTTATTTTATTTGAATTATCTCTTGCTTATTAATATTTATAGATATACGAATATAAATTGCTATACACAATTCTGTATATCTATATTTCATCTATTTATCAAATAAAAGGATACTTGGGCGCCACAAGGCTACAGAGATACACCTCTTCGGAGAAAAATTCGAACCGTACGATTTCTTATAGTATTCAGTAACCTTTTATTGATATTATTTATATAAATATCGTAAAATAGATACTGTGACGCCCCCAAAATAGGTCCACACGACCCATTCTGAGTCGCCAGATATCACACTACAGAAATTAAATACAAACTTCATTTATACAACTGTTGAACTGTCGTGTAGAGTACAACAACACATAAGTTGTGAGTTTTAATACAAATATATGTAACTCTCATGGTGCCTCGATCACAACACCTTACAATGGTACTTTACATAAAAAAACAATCAATAATTGTTTTAAAAATTAAAATCTTTAGAAAATGCTCAAGGAAACCTTCATACATGGGAGGCCATGCATCTAAGTTATGATAGATATCATATGACTCGAGAATTATCCTTGGTTGACCCAATAGCCCCCAAAGAAAAACGAGCAGATTACTATCATGTTCTTTCCAATGGTGAGTCTTCTCTTGACATATAATTATCTCCATTGTCTCCAATTGAGAATTATACTTCAACCAAACTCCAAGATTATATAGGCAGTGCTCGTAGATATACTCAGCAAGTGGATGTGCACAACCCTGTCTTATGATAATATGAGGTTGCATGTCTTATTATTTCTATACTGTTTAAGGAGAACCTCAACAGCTATAGACCACCGTTCTAATCCCCTGTTACCTCCGCTCGACCCAGCTACACTCTTATTACCTGAAAGGAATTGTGAAGCAAAATGGTGAGCACAACTAGCCCAGTAAAAAATATCATGACTAAAGATAATTAAATTACCAATAGCCTTCGTTAGTAATAAATTAGAGATTTAGAACATATGGTAGATGATAAAACTTTTCAACCATAGTTGCAGCGGAATGAGCAATCCATTAGAAAAGTCAAATAGACCATAAAGTATATTATCTTCTCCATGTTAAAAGTCCACCAACAATGTTTTATCCCTGTAACATCAATCAACAATTCCTATCCACAATCATGTGAATAACTCATAATCATAATTGTGGTTCTAAATTCCTCTTTGCACCCAGGACGAAGATAATTTTTATCACATGTCTTTACCTGAAAATATCAAAGATCATGGTTATACCAAATCACAGTTTTTGTTCATAGTCATACTAATAAATTCATCTTTGCACTACGGGCCAAAGATATTCATTAACAGTTTATCCTTGCACTACAGGCCAAAGACATGCAACTGTATTTTAGAAGAGTCAAGTAGAGCATGATATCTACTATCTTCTACGAATTAAAAGTTTATTATCAATATTTTATCGCTGAGACTCAGCACAATAAATAATCCACATAACTGAATTATCCATGCACTACAGGCCAATGATATTCATTAGTATCACGACCCCGAATTATCCATGCACTACGGGCCAAGGATAATCGTGTTTTCATCAACGGTCATGATCACGTCATAAAATAATTCATCTTTGCATCCTTGGCCGAAGAGAACCCATGGTCATGATCATACCAAAAACTGTCCATCAATGCACAACGGGCCAATGAGGACTTTTACCACATCATTTGTAACATTACGGAAATGATTATACCGAATGATCCCTGGTCATAATCATACCAATAACCAGTCCATCTATGCATGTAAGCCAAAGACGACTTTCATCACAATATAAGCATGAGGATGACGACAATGATATAAGCATTAATCAAACGAAATCAATGATAAATATTAAAGACTTTAAATTTATCCAGAGTTTAAAAATATCTAAATTGTCAACATGATACTGCTTTGTGTAGTAAAATTAAAGAATAATATTCATGTATCAAAAATAATTTGGACAGAAAATAAATATATTTTTCGGTTGAATAGTACTCCGTGAATAATACTTCGAGAATAGTACCTCGTAAATAGTGTGACGCCCCCAAAATTAGATATACATCACCCATCTTGGGTCGTCAGATACAAAGTACAGAATACAAATATAACTTACTAATACAACTGTCGTGTACAATACGATAAAACATAAACTGTGAGTTTGAATACAAATATTATCTTCTAGAGAGTATTCATACTCAAAAGGAGTCCTCATTACATTTATTAACACACTATTACATAGAATAGTGAGGACTACTAACTAATACTATCATTCGAACCATCACTCCGTTTCCCGACTTGCCCCAGCTACGTTCTCATTTTCTGAAGAGAACAGTGAAAGAAAGGGTGAGCTCAACTAGCCCAGTAAGAAATATTATGACTAAGATAATGCAGAATAAATTATCATTAGCCTTCAACAATGTTAAACTGATAAAATATAATAGACATCAAGTTTAACTGCAGTGGAATAAGCAATCCATTAAAAGAGTCAAGTAGAAAATATACTCTACTATCTTTTATGATTTAAAAGGTTTTTCAACACTGTGATCGCTGAGACTCAGCTTAATAAAATAATCCACATCATCGAATCACCCCTGCAGTACGGTCAAGGATATTCGTGTATTCATTAATGGTCATGATCATGCCAACAACTGTCCATCAACGCACTACGGGCCAATGAGGACTTTTACCACATCATTTGTAACATTACGGTCATGATTATACCGAATAATCCCTGGTCATAATCATACCAAGTCCATCTATGCACTACATGCCACAGATGACTTTCAACATTTTATAAACATGAGGATGATGACAATGATATAAGAATTCAATAAAACAAGTTCAAGGATTAATTTATCCAAGAATTAACAACGTCCAAATTGTCAACATGATACTGCTTTGTGGAGTAAAATTCAAGAATACTTAGAAGAATATTTTCATGAAAAGATACTGGATGAAACGCAATTATCAAGGATATTCCACAAATTTCATGGAGTATAGAAGTCAAAACTGAACCAACTAAGTATAATAAAGAATGGAATAACAAAAGAAATCATCATGCATGCGATAGACCGCACAGACAGGTTATTCCCACATAATAATAAATAATGGAACCAGGTCCGGCGAAAAAACGTACAAACAGGATATTCCAACAGAATAATAATAAAGACGGAACCAGGTCCGGTGTAAAACACACAGACAGGATGTTCCAACAGAATAATAGTAAAGACGAAAAAAGGTCCGGTGTAAAACACACGGACAGGATGTTCCAACAGAATAATAATAAAGACGGAACCAGGTCCGGGGTGAAACACACACAGACAGGATATTCCAACAAAATAATAATAAAGACGGAACCAGGTCCGGTGTAAAACACACGGACAGGATGTTCCAACATAATAATAATAAAGACGGAACCAAGTCCGGTGTAAAACACACAGACAGGATGTTCCAACAGAATAATAATAAAAACGGAACCAGGTCCGGTGTAAAACACACAGACAGGATGTTCCAACAGAATAATAGAAGAATGTCACCAAGTATAGGGTAGACCGCGTATACAGGTTATTCCAACAGAATAATAAGAAATAGAATAACAACAGTTCTCTTCATGAATAAGAAAGAATAACAC
Source organism: Panax notoginseng (assembly GCA_016801055.1). Taxonomy (NCBI): domain Eukaryota; kingdom Viridiplantae; phylum Streptophyta; class Magnoliopsida; order Apiales; family Araliaceae; genus Panax; species Panax notoginseng. Next base: position 41,261,439 of record CM029014.1, on the reverse strand, counting down.
CCCTTACCGTTTTAAAGAAGAGCTGAAATAAGGAAGTAGTTAAGTAGCAGAATACTCTTCTTCTCTCTCTTTATAGTTTCTCTCTATAGTTTCTCTCTCTAGAGTTCAGTGAATTCGTAAGAAATAATGAAGGAATGAGCTGCTATTTATAGAAAAATAGAATGCATAGTAACTAATCCATGAACGGTCCAGATTGATTACTTTAATCTGACGGTCCATATTTAAAGAAAAATCTTTTAAATAAAATATAATATATTCTATTTATAGAATAACTTTAATAAAGTATTCTGTTTTATATAAAAAGATGTTTCTGTTTTATTACGTTAATAATACGAATAAAACAAAACGTCATTATCGCTAAATAATTCATATTATTAACTGAAAATAATTGAATCAAACTGAGTGACTTCTCACATAAGCATTAATAATTAATACCGTGTGCTACTATGCAACCACACGAATTACTGTACTTTTACTACCGAGTAGTTCAACAGTAACAATGGTAAAACTTCCGCCGTTATTTTTAATAAAATATTTTTGTCGTTTTCTCAATCCGACAATAATTTCGTTGTGGGGTCCACCAATGATTGTGTCGTTGTACGAATATTCCTTGTTAAAACGAATATTCCCCGACCAATCGAATATTATATAACAACTTGCGTACTTTGCAAAATTTATAAATATTACCCACAACTATAACATTATATCAAATTAACTCCATAATATTCAAAAATGATATTTATAAAAAATTCATCTTTATTTATAAAAGTTGGGGTCTTACAACCTCCCCTTGTTATGAAATTTCGCCCTCGAAATTAGGGTACGTACCTGGTATGTCGAAGAGATAAGGATACCTTGATTTCATTTTAGATTCTAACTCCCAAGTCATTTCCTCAACATCGTGGTTTCTCCACAAAACTTTGACTTGAGGTATAACCTTGGAGCGTAAAATATGTTCCTTCTTATCCAAGATTTGAACAGGAACTTCTTCATACGTCAAATCCTCCGCTATTTCGTCCGGTTCTAACTCAATAATGTGGTTCGGGTCTTCCACATATTTGCGTAACATGGATATGTGAAAAACGTTATGAACACGAGACATACTTGGCGGTAAAGCGAGTCTATAAGCCACAGTTCCTACTAGATCGAGGATTAAAAATGGACCGATGAATCGAGGATTGAGTTTTTCTCTCTTTCCAAATCTCGTAACTCCTTTCCATGGAGCAACACGTAAGAACACATGATCTCCTACATCAAATTCCACGTCCTTTCGATGAAGATCAGCATAACTCTTTTGTCGATCTTGTGAGGTTTTTATACGTTGTCGGATCGTTTGAATCTTTTCTGTAGTCATACGTCCCAACTCCGGTCCCAACAACGTTGCTTCACCCACCTCATCCCAGCATACTGGAGAACGACATTTTCTTCTATACAATGCTTCGAATGGAGCCATGCCAATACTTTCCTGATAACTGTTGTTGTAGAAAAACTCCACCAATGGTAAGAACTTGTCCCAACTTCCCTTGAAGTCAAAGACACAGAGTCTTAATAAATCTTCTAGAGTGTGAATAGTCCTCTCTGATTGTCCGTCCGTCTGAGGATGATATGCCGAACTAAATCGTAAATCTGTGCCCATAGCTTTTTGTAAACTAACCCAAAATCGTGAAGTGAATCTTGGGTCTCGATCAGAAACTATGGATACTGGCATACCATGCAGTCTTACAATCTCGTTTATGTACATACGAGCAAGACGTTCAAGTGTATAAGTTTCTCGTATCGGTAAGAAATGAGCAGACTTGGTCAATCTATCAACAATGACCCAAATCGCATCAATACCTTGAGAAACCCTAGGAAGACCGGTAACGAAATCCATGGTAATGTGCTCCCACTTTCATTCTGGAATTTCAAGTGGTTGCAATGGACCTTTTGGTACTTGATGCTCCGCTTTGACTCGTTGACAAGTTAGACACCTTGAGATAAACAACGCTATCTCTCTCTTCATATTGCTCCACCAAAATGTATGACGAAGATCATGATACATTTTGGTACTTCCAGGATGGATTGCAAACGGTGTGTTGTGCGCCTCCATCATGATTTCATACTTTAAATCAGGGTTGTTAGAACACAAAGTCTAGAGTTGACTCGAAGTATTCCTTCTTCATCGATTCTTGCTTCCGGCATAGCACCTTCTTGCACTTTTTTCCTTATACGCATCAGCTCCAGGTCTGTAGCTTGAGCAGCTTTAACTTTATCGATTAAAGTCCGTTCTACTCGTATATTCGCCATCATCATATGGGTCCCTGGAGTCTTTAACTCTATCTCCATCCTTTGCAAATCACACAAAATGGGCCTTTGTGTTGACAATATCGCACTCGTACTTGCATATGATCTTCTACTCAATGCGTCAGCTACCACGTTCGCTTTTCCAAGATGGTATTGAATGGTATGATCATAATCTTTCAACAGTTCAAGCCAACGTCGTTGTCGCATGTTGAGTTCCTTTTGAGTGAAGAAATATTTAAGGCTTTTATGATCCGTAAAGATCTCCACCTTCTCCCCATACAAGTAATGCCTCCAAATTTTAAGTACAAAGACAACAGCTGCCAACTCTAGATCATGAGTAGGATAATTCCTCTCATATTCCTTGAGTTGTCTTGATGCATAGGCTATGACTTTTCCATGTTGCATGAGAACACATCCCAACCCTTTGCTCGAAGCATCACTGTAGATGACAAATCCTTCCGAGCCAGATGGTATTGTTAGAACAGGTGCTGAAATGAGTCTCCTCTTAAGTTCTTGAAAACTCTGCTCACATTCTTCGCTCCAACCGAACTTTGTATCTTTCTGAGTCAGCTGAGTTAATGGAGTAGCGATTCGAGAAAATCCTTCCACGAATCTCCGATAATAACCAGCTAAACCAAGAAAGCTACGTACTTCGGTCACTGATTTAGGTTGCTCCCAGCTTTGAATAGCTTCAATCTTTGCCGGGTCAACCAATATTCCACGACTTAATACTACGTGCCCGAGAAATGCTGCCTCCTCCAGCCAGAACTCGCATTTCTTCAACTTGGCATAAAGCTTGTATTCACGAAGCTTTTGGAGTACCAGCCTCAAGTGTTGCTCATGATCTTCACGACTTTTGAAATAAATAAGGATGTCATCAATAAAGACGACCAAAAGTGATCCAAGTATTCCTTGAATACCCGATTCATCATATCCATGAAGGCAGCAGGAGCATTAGTCAATCCAAAGGACATGGCTAGGAATTCATAATGCCCGTACCGAGTTCTGAAAGCCGTCTTTGGAATATCCTAAGTTCTAACCTTCAGCTAATGATATCCAGAACGAAGATCGATCTTTGAAAAGAATTGTGCTACTTGCAACTGGTCAAACAGGTCATCAATACGTGGCAATGGGTACCTATTTTTGATGGTGACATGATTCAACTCCCGATAATCAATACAAAGTCGCATACTCCCATCTTTCTTCTTCACGAACAGAACAGGAGCACCCCAAGGAGAAGTACTAGGACGAATAAAACCAATGTCTAACAATTCCTGCAGTTAGGTCTTTAACTCCTGAAGTTCAATAGGAGCCATTTGATATGGGGCTTTGGAAATGGGTTTTGTACCGGGTTCAAGGTCGATACAAAATTCAATTTCACGCTCTGGGGGTAGGCCAGGAAGTTATTCGGGAAATACGTCAGGAAATTTATTAACAATAGAAATATCATTCAAAGCTGACGTATTTTTGTTTAGATTTGTGACATGAGCTAAGAAAGCTTGACATCCGTTTTTCAATAAACGAATAGCTTTATGGCTTGAGATGACAGCGATTGATTTTAATGGTTTAGTTGCTTGAATTCGCATAATAGGTCGATTAGGAATATGAAAGCTAACAACCTTACGAAAACAATCAATTTTTGCATGATAAGTAGTTAACCAATCAATCCCTAGAATCACGTCAAATGCAAGTATTTTTAATGAAATAAGATTGACAGGTAATGTGTGGGTACCAACTTGAACCAAACAAGACTTATAAACCGTGGATGTAATGAAGGTTTCTCCCAATGGAGTTTCAACTGCTAAGTCAAAGTCTAATTTCTCCGGAATCAAATTTAATCGATGAGCGCAAGTAGGAGAAATAAAAGGATGGGTAGAACCGGTATCAAATAAAGTATAGACTTCGTTAGAGTTTATGATAAGCTTACCCGTGATGACCTCATTCGGGTTCCTTGCTTTCTGGGAGGTCACAACAAACGCTTTCCCTTGTACTACCGGTTTTGACTTTTCTGGGACGGCCTTTGGTGTCTCCATCTTGGCTGAACTTATTTTTGGTAAATGACAAAATCGAGCTAAATGACCTTCTCTTCCACAATTATAACATGCTTTAGACGGCATCGCGCAGTTTGGACTGATGTTCCCCTCCCCTCCGCATTTGAAACATATGATAGGTGGTCGTTCTCCTTCCTTAACAACGGGTGCTGGTGCTGACGTCTTTCCATCATTGTTGAATCTCCTCTTCTTGAAATGACCATTCTTATTATTTTGGCCCTGATTACCACCGAAGTGGTTACCATTTCTGGCCTGTTGATTCCCTCCACGCTTGTTGTCACCGCTTCGATGACTGCTCTCACTGGTATTATCATTTTGTCGACTGCTCTCTTTTGGTTGCGTTGACTCGTTATCGCGCTCCACTAACTGAGCCCTATTCACAACATCTGAATACAAACACAGTTTATGAGAAATAAGATGTTGACGTATCTCAGGTTTCAAACCTCGCAAAAACATTCGCGTCATTCGCTCTTCATTATCCACCAAGTGGGACGCAAACCAGGACAACTCAGCAAATTTAGCCTCATAATGCGACACGGTCATATTATTCTGCTCCAATTTGATGAACTCCACCTCCTTCATGTGATGAATACTCTCAGGAAAGTATTTGTCGTTAAACAGCTCTTGGAACTTCTCCCAAGACATCTTTAGTGCGGCAGGTTGAGTACGCTTTATCGATTCCCACCAGTAATCTGCCTCTCCTCGCAACATAAAGGCGGCAAAGGGAACCTTTTGCTCCTCGGAGCAACCCAAGACATCAAATATCTTGGTAATCTGCTTTATCCATGTTTCATCTACAAGTGGTTTGGGTTCTCCCTTAAACTCCGGTGGTCCCAGCTCCTTAAACTGTTTAGCGGTGACCGCCTGAGAGTTTCCAGTATTTCCACCTACGTTGTGGACAGGAGCCGCTTTCACCTGTTGTTGCATGAATTGCATAAAACCTCTGAACATTCCATCATTCATCATCTGGTCAGTGTTGTTGTTTGCATGAGGATTGTCACCTTCCTGATGAACATTATCCTGATTATTGATATGTGGTGAATCAATAATCGCCTGTGCTCCATTGCTATTCTCAACATTCTCAGATGCCATTTTTAGATACTGTCACAAAATAAAAGTTAATTGATATGTCATATATTATCCTTATATTATGACCGACCAATTAAATACCATGCAAATAAACTTAGGTAGGTCATACTAGCGAAAGAATTCCCCGTCTCTCCCCTCCTAGTTCTATTCTCACATCTTAGCCAGGGATCATATCCCTAAGCTTTGATACCAACTGTGACGCCCCCAAAATTAGGTATACATCACCCATCTTGGGTCGTCAGATACAAAGTACAGAATACAAATACAACTTACTAATACAACTGTGGTGTACAATACGACAAAACATAAACTGTGAGTTTGAATACAAATATTATCTTCTAGAGAGTATTCATACTCAAAAGGAGTCCTCATTACATTTATTAACACACTATTACATAGAATAGTGAGGACTACTAACTAATAATATCATTCGAACCATCACTCCGTTCCCCGACTTGCCCCAGCTACGTTCTCATTTCCTAAAGAGAACAGTGAAAGAAAGGGTGAGCTCAACTAGCCCAGTAAGAAATATTATGACTAAGATAATGCAGAATAAATTATCATTAGCCTTCAACAATGTTAAACTGATAAAATATAATAGACATCAAGTTTAACTGCAGTGGAACAAGCAATCCATTAAAAGAGTCAAGTAGAAAATAAACTCTACTATCTTTTATGATTTAAAAGGTTTTTCAACACTGTGATCGCTGAGACTCAACTTAATAAAATAATCCACATCATCGAATCACCCCTGCACTACGGCCAATGATATTCGTGTATTCATTAATGGTCATGATCATGCCAACAACTGTACATCACGCACTACGGGCCAATGAGGACTTTTACCACATCATTTGTAACATTACGGTCATGATTATACCGAATAATCCCTGGTCATAATCATACCAAGTCCATCTATGCACTACATGCCACAGATGACTTTCAATATTTTATAAACATGAGGATGATGACAATGATATAAGAATTCAATAAAACAAGTTCAAGAATTAATTTATCCAACAATTAACAACGTCCAAATTGTCAACATGATACTGCTTTGTGGAGTAAAATTCAAGAATACTTAGAAGAATATTTTCATGAAAAGATACTGGATGAAACGCAATTATCAAGGATATTCCACAAATTTCATGGAGTATAGAAGTCAAAACTGAACCAACTGAGTATAATAAAGAATGGAATAGCAAAAGAAATCACCATGCATGCGATAGACCGTACAGACAGGTTATTCCCACAGAATAATAAATAATGGAACCAGGTCCAGCGAAAAAACGTACAGACAGGATATTCCAACAGAATAATAATAAAGACGGAACCAGGTCCGGTGTAAAACACACAGACATGATGTTCCAACAGAATAATAGTAAAGACGGAACCAGGTCCGGTGTAAAACACACGGATAGGATGTTCCAACAGAATAATAATAAAGACGGAACCAGGTCCGGTGTAAAACACACAGACAGGATATTCCAACAGAATAATAATAAAGACGGAACCAGGTCCGGTGTAAAACACACGGACAGGATGTTCCAACATAATAATAATAAAGACGGAACCAAGTCCGGTGTAAAACACACAGACAGGATGTTCCAACAGAATAATAATAAAAACGGAACCAGGTCCGGTGTAAAACACACAGACAGGATGTTCTAACAGAATAATAATAAAAACGGAACCAGGTCCGGTGTAAAACACACAGACAGGATGTTCCAACAGAATAATAGAAGAATATCATCAAGTATAGGGTAGACCGCGTATATAGGTTATTCCAACATAATAATAAGAAATGGAATAACAACAGTTCTCTTCATGAATAAGAAAGAATAACACCCCTTACCGTTTTAAAGAAGAGCTGAAATAAGGAAGTAGTTAAGTAGCAGAATACTCTTCTTCTCTCTCTCTATAGTTTCTCTCTCTAGAGTTCAGTGAATTCGTAAGAAATAATGAAGGAATGACCTGCTATTTATAGAAAAATAGAATGCATAGTAACTAATCCATGAACGGTCCAGATTGATTACTTTAATCTGACGGTCCATATTTAAAGAAATTTTTTTTAAATAAAATATAATATATTCTATTTATAGAATAACTTTAATAAAGTATTCTGTTTTATATAAAAAGATGTTTCTATTTTATTACGTTAATAATACGAATAAAACAAAACGTCATTATCGCTAAATAATTCATATTATTAACTGACAATAATTGAATCAAACTGAGTGACTTCTCACATAAGCATTAATAATCAATACCGTGTGCTACTATGCAACCACACGTATTACTGTACTTTTACTACCGAGTAGTTCAACAGTATCAATGGTAAAACTTCCGCCGTTATTTTTAATAAAATATTTTTGTCGTTTTCTCAATCCGACAATAATTCTGTTGTGGGGTCCACCAATGATTGTGCCGTTGTACGAATATTATCTGCTAAAACGAATATTCCCCGACCAATCGAATATCATATAACAACTTGTGTACTTTGCAAAATTTATAAATATTACCCACAACTATAATATTATATCAAATTAACTCCATAATATTCAAAAATGATATTTATAGAAAATTCATCTTTATTTATAAAAGTTGGGGTCTTACAAATAGTACCCCAGCATGAAAAGTGTCATAAATACCCGAGTGAATAATATTCTAGTGTATAATAATCGGGTGAATAGTAACCCGTGAATAGTACTCCGACACGAAAAGTGTTTTGAATACCCGAGTGAATAATATTCAGGTGAATAGTAACCCATAAATAGTAACTCATGAATATTACTCCAAGAATAGTACTCATAAAAGGAAAATACAAAAGAAAGCAATATTCCATGACGAGTACAAAAGAAATGATATCTCATTCGAGTATAATAGAATATACGAAACTGCAAATGGATTTTCACCCACCATGCGGTAATCCACGTAGACAGATCATTTTCACAATTTAATAAAGAATGAATACGAAGGGTTATTCACTATGCATGCGGACAAGTTATTCCAACAGAATAATAAAGAATGAATACGAAGGGTCATTCACCATGCATGCGGTAGTCCGCGTAGATAGGTTATTCCAACAGAATAATAAAAAATGGAATAACAGAAGAATTTCACCATGCATACGGTAGTCCGCGTATACAGGTTATTCTAACAGAATAATAAAGAATGGAATAACAGAAAAATTTCACCATGCATACGGTAGTCCACGTAGACAGGTTATTCCAACAGAATAATAAAGTATGGAATAACAACCCTTACGAGTATTGAAAGAAAATAACGCTCTTCATGAATACGAAAGAAATAATACCCTTTACGAATATTATACGAAAATAATATTCATACGAATACGAAAAATAATTTCTCTTCAGAATATGAAATAAATAATACCCCTTACCTCAGAAGAAGACTGGATACTAAAATAGTGAAGTAACAGACTTCTCTTCTTCTTTCTCTATATTGCTTCTCTCTCTATAGGTTCTCTCTCTATAATTTCTTTTGTGAGTCTTAGTGAATTGGTGAGAATGAAGGAAGAATGAGCTTCTATTTATAGGAAAATATAGTTTCGATAATTGCACGTTTTGGGACTCAAAATATTATAGTATAATACCTTCATCTTTTTCTTCATTTTTAATTTAGTCCTGCAAGTATTATCAAACTTGCACCACCTCCCCTAATAGTATATCATGTGAATCAATAGTACAATCATGTGACTCAATAGTTCTATACATGTGAAAAAATTAATTACAGTACAGTACCTTCATCTATACCTTCATTTTTAATTTAGTCATGCAAGTATTATCAATCTTGCACCACCTCCCCTAATAGTACATGCATGTGACTCAATGGTACACACATGTGAATAAATAGTTATAAGCATGTGAATTAATAGCAATTAATTACTCATTTATTCGATTAATTACCCGATTAGTCAATATAACCTCCAGACATCAATTATTATCGAAATAAATGTCGATTTCCACCAACACTAATAATCATAACACAATAGAACTATCAATTTTATCTTTAATCAGCACAAACTTATTCATCATTAATATTATAACTCACAATATTTAACAACCAGATCATTTTCAGGAAAGAGGGGGCTTTCCGATAAGGATTTCTCCCTATTGACTTGCAATTAGGTGACCAAACCTCTCCTTTACAGAACTTTCTAGACATTGTCAATATTGCAAATAATAATATAAATAACTTTTTTGTCTCAATTATTGATTTAATAATAATAAATATTATGCAGATGATATTGTGACAATAATTGAATCAATAATATGAAAGATATTATGCAGCAATTACTGTAGCAATAATTGAGTATAACTGAGTGACTTCTCACGTAAGTATCAATAATCAAATAATGTACAATACCGTGTACTACTATGCAACCACGCGTATTACTATACTTTTATCACAGGTTAGTTCAATAGTTTAAAGGTAAAAATTTTACTGTTATTTTTATAAAAAAATATTTCTGTCATTTTCTAACTACGACAATACTTCCGTTGTGGGTCCACCAATGATTATGCCGTCGTATGAATATTCCCTGTTAAAACGAATATTCTCCGACCAATCGAATATTTCCCGACACAACGAATATTTTATATCAACTTGCTTACTTTGTAAAATTTTCACATGTCACCCTTAACTTTAACCCTTTCTCAATTTAACCATTTACTAAATAGAATAATAATTATAAAAATTGAATACTTTCATTTCGTAAAATTCGGGGTCTTACAGATACGACACTTAATAGCTCAAAACGACACTGAGATACTGCTCCAAATAGAGTAGTCATCCGAACTAGATTTGAGAATCGTAGTGATCTATTGAAAATATTTATATAAATATCAATTGTAAAATTATAAATTTTGTCGTACTTAGACGCCGCAAGGCTACGGAGATACACAACTACTAAGAGAAATTTGAACCGTACGATTCCTTATAGTACTAAGTGACATTATTTATAAAAGTTCACATAATAGATAAAATATTCTTATATATTGTTTGAGTTAAACAATAATATTTGTTATATCAAGTATTGCTTAACTGATTTATTTATATCTGTCCTCACAAGTATTTGTTCATAAATTCATTTATTCATAAAATAATTGTTGCATAATATAAAAGTTATTTAAATTTTTATTTCACAAACTTAAGTGAATATATCTGCTTAAATAGAATCATATTTGATTCAAAGTTTAAAATAACTTATTTGCTTACTCAGAAGCATTTTCACCCTAAAAGTTATTTAAACTTAAAAGTGACTTTTCTTTACTCCATAAAGAATAAATAATTCTTTATAAATTTGCATTAAATTATATATCTGCTTAAACAGAAGCACTTTTGAGTAAAAACTAAAATTGATCTATTTGCTTATTCAAGAAGCATTTTTTCATACAAAATATAAAAGTTATTTAAAATTTTATAACAGAACATAAATTATATATTTGCTTACTCAAAAGCACTATTTGACCAAAGCATAAATTACTATCTGCTTACAAAGAAGCATAATTTCTCAAGAATAAAAGTCTTTGAACTTTTATAAATATATTTGCTCTTTAATTGATATCTGCTTATTTGAGAAGCATCAATCTGTACTAAATTATATCTGCTTATTTAAGAAGCATCCATATGTACTAAATTCTTATCTGCTTATTTGAGAAGCAATTTATTGTAAAATCATTTGTAAAAAGATAAAAAGTCAGAGTTAGTTTATTTTATGTACCAGTGAGAAAGACGAGTAATTCTTCGACTAAGACCAGAGTCTTAGAGAGGTCAGTGGGAAGTTGGGTCTCTAGTATACTTGTGAGGTGAGGAAGAGGCTGTTGTTTCAAGACCAGATTATAGAATAGAAGTGAACTCAAAAGAAGTACAACTAAGCTTGAGGAGGGAGCGGGGAGCTTGCTGTCCAAGATAGATTAGTTGGGAACAGTTGGAAGTTTGACTATAAAACTTTGTAAAGGCTTCTCCGTCTGTTGTAGGAGTATTTATTACTGATAGTAATAGGATCTCAAGTCCTGGAGAGGACCTTGAGATTGGACGTAGCAGCATACCCGGGATGTATGTTGTGAACTAGATAAATCTCTATGCATTGTGTGATTGAATTTTTACTGTATTGCATATTACTTTCTAACATTGCAAATTAATTATCCAAAAATTCAAAAAGGCCTAAGATAATTTTTAATCGGTAATAATCTATTCAACCCCCCCTTCTAGATTATTATTGGACTTTCATAGAATAATATTCATGTATCAAAATAATTTGGACATAAAAAAATTAATTTTTGTCGTGAATAGTATCCCGTAAATAGTACTTCGTGAATAATATCTCATGAATAGTACTTCGTGAATAGTACCGTATTTATGAATAGTACTCATGAATAGTACTCCGTGAATAGTACTGTATATATAAATAGTATCTATGAATAGTACCGTATAAATGAATAGTACCCATAAATAGTACTCCGTGAATAGTACCGTATATATGAATAGTATCCATGAATAGTACCGTATGAATGAATAGTACTGTATGAATAGAAATAACACCCCTTACCTTAGTAGAAGACTGGATACTGTAATAGTGATGTAGCAGAATACTCTTCTTTTTCCTCTCTATAGTTGCTCTTGTGAGTCTTAGTGAATTGGTGAGAATGCAAGAAGAAATGAGCTTCAATTTATAGAAAAACATAGTTTCGATAATTGCACGTTTAGGGACTCGACTTATTACAGTTTAGTACCTTTATTTTTACCTCTATTTTTAATTTAGTCCTTCAAGTATTATCAATCTTGTATAATCTCCCCTAATAGTACATGGATGTGAACCAATAGTTCCATGCATATGAACTAATAGTTATTTGCATGTGAACTAATATAAATTAATTGCTCATTTATCCGATTAATTATCCGTTTGGTCAATTTAACATCCAGAAATCAACTATTATCGAAATAAATGTCGATTTCCACTAACACTAATAATTCCAACACAATAGAAATATTTTTATCAATAATTTTATTTTTGAATTTTTGAAGTTTAACTTTTTCCAAAAAAGTCATCTGTTGCCTTTTTGACCAAAAAGGCGCCCCTGACAAATTTTGTGTTTATAGTCTATTTTTACTAATTTCATCGTCCCGGACTCAAATATCTCGTCCGCTTCTCCAAATTCAACTCCGAGCTCAAATTCAATTTTTAATTTTATTTTTTTATGTTTTATACACTGTGACGCCTCCAAAATTAGGTATACATCACCCATCTTGGGTCGTCAGATACATAGTACAGAATACAAATACAACTTACTAATACAACTGTCGTGTACAATACGACAAAACATAAACCGTGAGTTTGAATACAAATAATATCTTCTGGAGAGTATTCATACTCAAAAAGAGTCCTCATTACATTTATTAACACACCATTACATAGAATAGTGAGGACTACTAACTAATACTATCACTCGGACCATCACTCTGTTTCCCGACTTGCCCCAGCTACGTTCTCATTTCCTGAAGAGAACAGTGAAAGAAAGGGTGAGCTCAACTAGCCCAGTAAGAAATATTATGACTAAGATAATGCAGAATAAATTATCATTAGCCTTCAACAATGTTAAACTGATAAAATATAATAGACATCAAGTTTAACTGCAGCGGAACAAGCAATCCATTAAAAGAGTCAAGTAGAAAATAAACTCTACTATCTTTTATGATTTAAAAGGTTTTTCAACACTTTGATCGCTGGGACTCACCTTAATAAAATAATTCACATCATCGAATCACCCCTGCACTACGGCCAAGGATATTCGTGTATTCATTAATGGTCATGATCATGCCAACAACTGTCCATCAATGCACTACAAGCCAATGAGGACTTTTACCACATCATTTGTAACATTACGATCATGATTATACCGAATAATCCCTGGTCATAATCATACCAAGTCCATCTATGCACTACAGGCCACAGATGACTTTCAACATTTTATAAACATGAGGATGATGACAATGATATAAGAATTCAATAAAACAAGTTCAAGAATTAATTTATCCAAGAATTAACAACGTCCAAATTGTCAACATGATACTGCTTTGTGGAGTAAAATTCAAGAATATTTAGAAGAATATTTTCATGAAAAGATACTGGATGAACCGCAATTATCAAGGATATTCCACAAATTTTATAGAGTATAGAAGTCAAAACTTAACCAACTGAGTATAATAAAGAATGGAATAACAAAAGAAATCACCCGGCATGCGATAGACCGCACAGACAGGTTATTCCAACAAAATAATAAATAATGGAACCAGGTCCGGTGTAAACGCATAGACAGGATATTCCGACAGAATAATAAATAATGAAACCAGGTCCGGTGTAAAACACACAGACAGGGTGTTCCAACAGAATAATAATAAGATGGAACCAGGTCCGGTGTAAAACACACAGACAGGATGTTCCAACAGAATAATAATAAAAACGGAACCAGGTCCGGTGTAAAACACACAGACAGGATGTTCCAACAGAATAATAGAAGAATGTCACCAAGTATAGGGTAGACCGCGTATACAGGTTATTTCAACAGAATAATAAGAAATGGAATAACAACAGTTCTCTTCATGAATAAGAAAGAATAACACCCCTTACCGTTTTAAAAAAGATCTGAAATAAGGAAGTAGTTAAGTAGCAGAATAATCTTCTTTTCTCTCTCTATAGTTTCTCTCTCTAGAGTTCAGTGAATTCGTAAGAAATAATGAAGGAATGAGCTGCTATTTATAGAAAAATAGAATGCATAGTAACTAATCCATGAACTGTCCAGATTGATTACTTTAATATGACGGTCCATATTTAAAGAAAAATATTTTAAATAAAATATAATATATTCTATTTATAGAATAACTTTAATAAAGTATTTTATTTTATATAAAAAGATGTTTCTGTTTTATTACGTTAATAATACGAATAAAACAAAACGTCATTATCGCTAAATAATTCATATTATTAACTGACAATAATTGAATCAAACTGAGTGACTTCTCACATAAGTATTAATAATCAATACCGTGTGCTACTATGCAACCACACGTATTACTGTATTTTTACTACCGAGTAGTTCAACAGTATCAATGGTAAAACTTCCGCCGTTATTTTTAATAAAATATTTTTGTCGTTTTCTCAATCCGACAATAATTCCGTTGTGGGGTCCACCAATAATTGTGCCGTTGTACGAATATTCTCTGCTAAAACGAATATTCTCCGACCAATCGAATATTATATAACAACTTACGTACTTTGCAAAATTTATAAATATTACCCACAACTATAACATTATATTAAATTAACTCCATAATATTCAAAAATGATATTTATAGAAAATTCATCTTTATTTATAAAAGTTGGGGTCTTACAACCTCCCCTTCTTATGAAATTTCGCCCTCGAAATTAGGGTACGTACCTGGTATGTCGGATAGGTAAGGATACCTTGATTTCATTTCAGATTCTAACTCCCAAGTCATTTTCTCAACATCGTGGTTTCTCCACAAAACTTTGACTTGAGGTATAACCTTGGAGCGTAGAATATGTTCCTTCTTATCCAAGATTTGAACAGAAACTTCTTCATATATCAAATCCTCCGCTATTTTGTCCGGTTCTAACTCAATAATGTAGTTCGGGTCTTCCACATATTTGCGTAACATGGATATGTGAAAAACGTTATGAACACGAGACATACTTGGCGATAAAGCGAGTATATAAGCCACAGTTCCTACTCGATCGAGGATTAAAAATGGACCGATGAATCGAGGATTGAGCTTTCCTCTCTTTCCAAATCTCGTAACTCCTTTCCATGGAGCAACACGTAAGAACACATGATCTCCTACATCAAATTCTACGTCCTTTCGATGAAGATCAGCATAACTCTTTTGTCGATCTTGTGAGGTTTTTATACGTTGTCGGATCGTTTGAATCTTTTCTGTAGTCATACGTACCAACTCCGATCCCAACAACGTTGCTTCACCCACCTCATCCCAGCATACTGGAGAACGACATTTTCTTCCATACAATGCTTCGAATGGAGCCATGCCAATACTTTCCTGATAACTGTTGTTGTAAAAAAACTCCACCAATGGTAAGAACTTGTCCCAACTTCCCTTGAAGTCAAAGACACAGAGTCTTAATAAATCTTCTAGAGTGTGAATAGTCCTCTCTGATTGTCCGTCCGTCTGAGGATGATATGCCGAACTAAATCGTAAATCTGTGCCCATAGCTTTTTGTAAACTAACCCAAAATCGTGAAGTGAATCTTGGGTCTCGATCAGAAACTATGGATACTGACATACCATGCAGTCTTACAATCTCGTTTATGTACATACGAACAAGACGTTCAAGTGTATAAGTTTTTCGTATCGGTAAGAAATGAGCAGACTTGGTCAATCTATCAACAATGACCCAAATCGCATCTATACCTTGAGAAACCTTAGGAAGACTGGTAACAAAATCTATGGTAATGTGCTCCCACTTCCATTCTAGAATTTCAAGTGGTTGCAATGGACCTTTTGGTACTTGATGCTCCGCTTTGACTCGTTTACAAGTTAAACACCTTGAGATAAACAGCGCTATCTCTCTCTTCATATTGCTCCACCAAAATGTATGACGAAGATCATGATACATTTTGGTACTTCCAAGATGGATTGCAAACGGTGTGTTATGCGCCTCCATCATGATTTCATACTTTAAATCAGGGTTGTTAGGAACACAAAGTCTAGAGTTGACTCGAAGTATTCCTTCTTCATCGATTCTTGCTTCTGGCATAGCACCTTCTTGCACTTTCTTCCTCATACGCATCAGCTCCAGGTCTGTAGCTTGAGCAGCTTTAACTTTATCGATTAAAGTTGGTTCTACTCGTATATTCGCCATCATCACATGGGTCTCTGGAGTCTTTAACTCTATCTCCATCCTTTGCAAGTCACACAAAATGGGCCTTTGTGTTGACAATATTGCACTCGTACTTGCATATGATCTTCTACTCAATGCGTCAGCTACCACGTTCGCTTTTCCAGGATGGTATTGAATGGTTTGATCATAATCTTTCAACAGTTCAAGCCAACGTCGTTGTCGCATGTTGAGTTCCTTTTGAGTGAAGAAATATTTGAGGCTTTTATGATCCGTAAAGATCTCCACCTTCTCCCCATACAAGTAATGCCTCCAAATTTTAAGTGCAAAGACAACAGCTGCCAACTCTAGATCATGAGTAAGATAATTCCTCTCATATTCCTTGAGTTGTCTTGATGCATAGGCTATGACTTTTTCATGTTGCATGAGAACGCATCCCAACCCTTTGCTCGAAGCATCACTGTAGGTGACAGATCCATCTGAGCCAGATGGTATTATTAGAACATGTGCTGAAATGAGTCTCCTCTTGAGTTCTTGAAAACTCTGCTCACATTCTTCGCTCCAACCGAACTTTGTATCTTTTCGAGTCAGCTGAGTTAACACTACAACAAAAAGGCTTATCAGCGACCGCACATCTGCGACCGCATATAGTCGCAGATGGGTATCAGCGACCGGATGCAGTCGCTAATAGTAGTCGCAGAAAATCTTGTCGCTAAAAAGACATCAGCGACCAATAATAGCGACCGCATTATTAGCGACCGCTATCAGCGACCTCAGCTGTCGCTATTCTGACTCATGCTGAGTCATGCGTCAGACGTGATGTGGCACACGTGTCAGCGACTGGTAATAGCGACCGCATGCGGTCGCTGAAGTAGAAGCACCTTACTCGGTCGCTAATACTGTATCAGCGACCGCACGCGGTCGCTGACTTTGTTTTTTTTTTTTTAAATATTTTTCCTGTTTTATTGATTTCCCAAAAATAACCTGCTTTGTACCTGCTTTTTATCCCAACACACAGCAGTATATATAAGCATCCATCCATGATAACTACTATATGATAAACATCCATCCATACATACAGTCCAAAGAATGAATCTAAATCAACACAACACAATACAATCGTAAACATCCATATAATAGAATCGTAAACCAATACAGTCCAAAGATAAGTAGTTTAAAAGATTACAAGGCTTTAAAAATCTAAAAAACAAGTCTAACAAGGCTTTACAAATCTAACATGCATGACTGGTCTAGCTCTTCATGGATCATTCAAATTAGTACCCTGTAATTAACAAAAGAATAAAACATATATGTTACATGTGTTGATACTGCTATGACTTGGAGAAAGCTAAATAATAGACAATGTACGTAATGAAACATTAAAAGTACCTGGTCGCCACCCTGATGCTGTGATGCTGCTGCTTCCGCCACTGCCTTTGCCAAGTCATCAGGATTCAGAGAATGCAGATGCCCGCCCAGTATAAGAAGAAGATCACAATTTTGACAGATCGCTCTCACACAGTCAGCAGGAGTATGATAGGCTGGATGACCTGATGACTGTGTAGACTGTGTAGACTGGGTAGCAGAGCTGCCTGTGCCACTGATGCTCGGGCGTCGTCTTTGTCCTTGACCTTTAACATAATTTTTCTTCACGACGGACGCCCTCTCCCACAATTCTTGATCAATCGCCGGACGCGGGGTGCCTTCAGGATAGCGCTCGTTCATTAAGCCCTTATAAGTGTCCTGTCAGAAGGTCAACAAATAAATAGTTAAAAATAAATACGAAATGCTAAAAAACATGACTATAATATATTTAAAGTTAACTTATTACCGCTATCTGAACAGCATCAGGCAGACCATCACGGGTGGCCACATACACATCTAACCAATTGATAGGTTGACCTTGAGACTCAGACTCCTACAGTTCATGTTCTCATATTAATATGTAAACATATGATATTTTAGCTACAAAACATGACTGTAAACATAAAGACAAATAACTAAGCCAATAAGCTTGTTATACATACGTACCCTAGCAGCAATATGTTGCAGCTGAGATATACTGCCGCCCTTGTACGTGCCTTTTGCCTTTTCGCCTTCAGATACACCTGAGGATCTGTTCGAGGCGGCAGTCTTACGTCTCTTGACCCAGCTCTCAGCTCTCCACTGCTCACACATCTGCACCCATATGGGATGTGCGCACCACCAGGGGCAATGCTCATGCATATACTGCTCACCCTGTCCTGGATGGTCAATCTCAGCATTGTGCAGGGCTTTCTGTCGTTCTTTGTTTAGATTATCTTTAGTCCGGACGGCGCACTTCTGCCAGAACAGTGCTTGAATAACTGATGCATGTGCGTCGTCCCATCTATACCGCTTCTGCAAATAAAACAACAATAATAATATTAAAACTACTATAATACCATAATCCAACATTACTAAACTATTAGTTGATTAACTATGTATTATCTATCAGAGTGATTAAATAAATATACCTGAAATTCAGCCCAAACTGCATCCTTATGGGCGAGAGGTGTGCTCGCCCATGTAATCACTGGCGTAGGCCAGTTCTGTAAGCATAATTGTGAAATGCACTTCACAATTTTACTATCTTGAAAATCACTACAATATACAATAATTTACATTAAAATATATTTATAACAATGGAAATATTAAACCCTTATATATACACGATGTTTAACTTACGTGCTTTCTGGAGGAGGACGGATCTGTATAAGAATGCGATCATCCGGATTAGCCGGGGCCTTCGGCACATGATTAGGGCCCCGACCCAACCCGCGCTTTCGTGCAACAGGTTCAGAAGACATCTATAAATAAAAAAAATTAGGATGTTAGTATGAAATTATGAATGACAATTAATTGTATGAAATAGTTAACTACGATTACCATAAGTGAAAGGTACATAAACATGACTGCAAAATAGTTAACTACAACAACTATAAATGATATAGTTAAGGATATAGAGAACATTCCTATATAGAGAACATAAATGAAAGGTACATAATTATGGACTAAACATGAACATGAACATAAACATACATTTTGTACAATTAAAACTAAACATACATTTTAATGAAAATCGTTGTCTGATGAGTCAGAATCATTTTGTACAAGTATCGGAGATTCATAACCATCTTCAGATTCTGTGTCAGTGTCAGTCAATAACTCTTTCTCAATATCACTGTCATCCTGCACAATAACTGTCTCGGGATCCAATTCATCAGGTTCATCTCCACCCTCTAACTGGATTACATCATTGTTGTCCTCTATATTTATTATAGGAGGTCTCTGAAGCATTTCCTCTTGGTAGAAATCCCCGTCTATTACTTGGACACGACTACGCGCGGGAGTATGAATTACAACTTGCCAATCTGTAGGCGGTCTATCCCTTTTCCTAACTGGACTAGGAGTATAGTATACTTGTATTGTTTGAGTTGGTAATACAAACGGTTCGTTGGAGTACGCAGACCTATGGAGGTCAATATCGACGATTCCATGTCTGTCAACACGTATCCCTTTTTCTGAATCAAACCAATGGCACTTGAACAAGTGAATATGACCACCGTACGTGCCCTTGTACGACAACTCTACGATTTCCTCCAACTCCCCATAAAAGGCACGACCAAGCTCATTGTAACAATCTCCTTGGACACACACTCCAGAGTTCGTTGTTCTTTTACCGTGCTCATATGCCTTTGTGTGAAATTCACAACCATTTATTTTGTAACCATTGCGGGTGACTTGGTCCCTGTCTGGTCCCATAGCTAGGACTTGTACATTAGCCGGAATCGTTGATCCCTTAGTCAAAGCCTACAAAAACTCCATCTTATTAAATGAAGTCATAGTTAACATGGAGTATATATATATATATTACGTGCTTAAAAATTAAACTTACTTTGTCCTTTAGCCAAAGTGCAAAGTTTTTATCCCGATTGATTTGAACATCTTTATCAGTTATGCCGGGATGCTTCACTTTTAACTCGTCATCGTACAATCTATACCATGTTATAAACATTAACATATTGGAATAAATTGTCAACTTAAAAGATAAATTATCAAGTTTACATGTGTACCTCACAAATTCGTCAATCTCCTCGCAATTGAGAAGAATGTAAGTATGTGCAGCATGTAATTCTTGCTCAGAGAGGAATATGCGCTTCCCTTTTCCATAAGCGCGGCCCGATAGACCAAATACAGATAGTCGACCATTTAGTTCAACATTTCCCCCATCATCATGTCTCGATACTCGATTGGCCTTTGTCAAGACTTCGTCCGGAAAATAGTCTGAGACAAACGTAGATATCTCATCGAAACTGTATGCCTCGCATATCGACCCCTCGATATAAGCTCTATTCTTAACCTTTCTCTTAAGGTTTTCCATCACCCTTTCGAAAGGGTACATCCATCTATATTGAACTGGACCCCCAACACGAGCTTCATAGGGAAGATGGATTTGCAAATGCTCCATGGAGTCAAAAAAACCAGGTGGGAATATTTTTTCCAGTTTACACGTGATCTCTATGATGTTCTTCTCAAGTACAGACATGTCCTTCTCATTTAATGATTTTGAACATAAGTCTTTGAAGAAACGACTAAGATCCGTCAAAGCATCCCATATTGGTTTATCAAGCAGATCCCGAAATGCTATAGGCATGAGCCTCTCCATGAACACATGACAGTCATGACTCTTCATCCCTTGCAATTTCCCACCCGTAACACACCTTGCAATGTTTGATGCATATCCATCTGGTAGTTTCAGAGACTTAACCCATGTGCATACATCTTCAACTTGCTTTTTGGACAATGTGTACTTTGCATGCGGTTTGACAATCTTACCATTAGGAGATTCGTAAAGTTCTAATCCGGGACGCTTACAAATATCTTTCATGTCCAAACGTGCCTTATCGTTATCTTTTGTCTTCCCCGTAACATTCATCACAGTGTTAAACACATTGTCAAACACATTCTTCTCAATATGCATCACATCTAGATTATGACGAATCAAATTTGTAGACCAATAAGGCAGTTCCCAAAAGATGCTTCTCCGAACCCAGTTATGAGATTCGCCAAACCCATTGATTATATTTGTGGCATCAACCTTACCAAATGGGATAACCGGCAATCTCATCACACGATCTCGCATCTCCGTTCCCGAAAATCGCGGTGCAGGTATATCATTGTCTACTTTCCCTTTCCTGAAGTGTTCTCTATTTCTTCGAAATGGGTGATCTACCGGTAAGAACCGACGATGACAGTCAAACCAACAAGGCTTTCGACCTTTTGATAGATTAAACGACTTTGTATGCTCCATACAATACGGACAAGCCAACTTCCCGTGTGTACTCCATCCAGCTAACATACCATAAGCTGGGAAGTCACTTATAGTCCACATAACCGCTGCCCTAAGGTTGAAATTTGTTTTCGTTGCAACATCCCAAGTCTGTACTCCATCCTCCCACAATACCTTCAACTCGTCTATAAGAGGTCTCAAGTAAACATCTAAGTTCTTTCCAGGACTCTTAGGACCAGGAACCAAGAGTGAAAGAAATAAGTATGGCTGTTTCATACACATCCAAGGTGGCAAGTTGTACGGAGTAACAATCACAGGCCAACATGAGTACGGAACAGCTGAGTGGCCAAACGGATTGAAACCATCGGTGGACAATCCAAGCCTCACATTTCTAGGTTCCAATGCAAATCCAGGATGTGCTAAGTTGAAATCTTTCCAAGCCTTCCCATCTGCGGGATGATTTAGTTCTCCATCTTTAGCTGGAGATTTCGCATGCCAACTCATATGTTCAGCTGTTCTTGAAGACATGTACAATCTTTTTAGCCGATGTGTTATTGGAAAATACCTTAGAATCTTAAACGGTATACTTGATTTTTTTGTAGTCACACCCTCTTTATTAGGCCTAAACCGATCATGACTGCAAAACGTGCACCTTGTCATCTGTTCATTTTCCTTATAAAACAACATGCAATCGTTGGGACATGCATCGATCTTTTGGTATCCAAGACCCAACTTCTTCACCATTTTCTTACAAAAGTAATAGTTACCAGGTAATTTCTCACCGTCAGGCAACATACTCTTAATGGCCTTCAAGAGCGACTCAAAACACTCATGGCTCATGTTGTGATCAGCCTTGATGTTAAGTAATGTCGCCACTGCAGACAATATAGTGTGTTTGGTGCAACCATGCCACAATGGCTCGCTACCCTCGTTTAACAACTTAAAGAATTCTTTGGCATCAGAATTCATAGGTTGTTCTCTGCCTTGCTCCCAATCAAAATCTGGCCATGCAATATCATGAACCATTTCATTCATACGATGAGTACTACTGCCAGAATTATGTACTTGTGTGATGCCACCATCTCTTCTCTGCCCATGTGCCCACCAGCATTCTTCGTAATTTCTCATGAACCCAGAAACAAGTAAATGATAGTTTATCATGTCTCTATCCATATAATTTACATTCTTACACTTCAAACATGGACATCGTATCTGCGACTTACCATTCATACATTCCGGGTGACTATACGCATACTCCAAAAATACTTGGCAACCAGCTCTAAATTCAGCTGTAGCACCTATCTGGGCACTTGACTTTCGTCGTGCCATCCAACTACGGTCTAAATAGAGGTCCATGATTGCACGGTACCTATGTTGACATGAATTTATTGTATTCCCTTGTTAGAGATTTACAATTCAGCTCAATCCCATTTATGATGCTTATAAATACATATAGATGTATATATACATATATAACATGAGTGTGCATCATATATGATTATTCGGGAATTGAACAAGGATACATGCCAAAACAACCTAAAGACAATAGATTCCTAGGGGTAGAATATGAATCATTGCATCATGCATGGTCTGCATATGATAGGACATTAGGTGATGAAAATATCTTGATGGTCAAGTTTGAAGAACAACCAATGGAATTTGAAATGTGTTCTAGAAACTATAACGATGCGTATATCAAGATTGCAGAAGAAGGCATACTATTAGCCCCTGTGAATACGAATGCGTATATGGCCATTTAACTTATATATGAAGATTTAGACAAGTATGTCTTCTCGACTGTGAATTATGGATAAACTTCTTTGAACCTTCTTCTTGATTGAATTATGGATAAACTTAATTCCTAGTTATGTTTTATGTCATACTCATGTTCAAGTTATTGGATTGGTATAAGTATGATCATATATTACAACCAAGGTTTTGGGTTAAGCCCTAATGTTCAAGTTATATAGCCATTTGACTTATATATGAAAAAATTTCGGCAGAGTCTCCCCTATAATATGAATTATCCACATGCACGAGGGCATGCATACTTGACCAATTTCAGGGCATAATTTAGGAGAATCCAATATTAGTAACAACAATAAGAAGCCCAAAAATTGTCCCAATTTCAGCAATATCAACAACAATTTATCTAAATTTCAGCAACAATATATTCAGCAGTAATGTTATATTCAAAATTTTTCCAAATTTCAACAACTGTTATTCAGTAATAAAAAATTATCCAACTTTAGATAATCTCATATTAAAACATGAAACCTAATCATGCATGTTCCCAAATTATTCTTGTGGTGTAAAGTGTGTGTATATACTTACAAAATTATACATATATGATGTATGTGTGTATATATATACATATAGGTATCAATCAACTCATAAAAGAATCTCTCTTTTTAAATTCATTGATTATCCCAAAAGTTTCATACCCATTAGGGTTCTACCCATTTTGAACAAGACACTGTAAATTTACCCATTTTGAACAAGTCACTGTAAATTAAACTGGATTTTCAGTCAAACCCATTTGGATTTTCAGTCAAACTCAAATTAAACCCAAAAAATTCAAGAAAATGGCATCTAGAAGCAGAACATCAACACATTCACATCTTCAGAAAAACAAATCATGCCCATTCAATCAAAAATAACAGAAAAATAGTTTAATTTAGGGATTAATTAAAGGGGTTACCGGCGGTGGTGAAGGCGTCAGCCGGTGATGTCGGTGGTGAAGGCGTCGGCAGTAGCGGTAGTTTTCCTCCCTCTTCTCTTCTCTTCTCCTCCTACTCCCTCTTCTCCCTCTCGTCAGTGTCTCCCCCTCTTTTTTTTCTTCAGTACTGATCGAGCGAACTGCTGAACTTGATTAAGTTCATGAGAATCAGCGACCGCCATCAGCGACCGCATGCGGTCGCTAATATTTAATGACGTGGACATATCAGCGACCGACCGCGGTCGCTGATAGAGAGTGGTCGCCCCGCCAAAGTTTCGCACCAAATTTTAGGAGGGAAATTCATATCAGCGACCGAACAGCGACCGCATGCGGTCGCTGATATGAACTAGCGACTAGAATCCTATCGGTCACAGATAGCAGTCGCTGTTACTATTATCAGCGACCGGATACGGCGGTCGCTGATATTATTGGTCGCAGATGGCGCTTTTTCTTGTAGTGTAATGGAGTAGCGATTCGAGAAAATCCTTCCACAAATCTCCGATAATAACCAGCTAAACCAAGAAAGCTACGTACTTCGGTCACTGATTTAGGTTGCTCCCAGCTTTGAATAGCTTCAATCTTTGTCGGGTCAACCAATATTCCACGACTTAATACTACGTGCCCGAGAAATGCTACCTCCTCCAGCCAGAACTCGCATTTCTTCAACTTGGCATAAAGCTTGTATTCACGAAGCTTTTGGAGTACCAGCCTCAAGTGTTGCTCATGATCTTCACGACTTTTGAAATAAATAAGGATGTCATCAATAAAGACGACCAAAAAGTGATCCAAGTATTCCTTGAATACCCGATTCATCATATCCATGAAGGCAGCAGGAGCATTAGTCAATCCAAAGGACATGGCTAGGAATTCATAATGCCCGTACCGAGTTCTGAAAGCCGTCTTTGGAATATCCTAAGTTCTAACCTTCAGCTAATGATATCTAGAACGAAGATCGATCTTTGAAAAGAATTGTGCTACTTGCAACTGGTCAAACAGGTCATCAATACGTGGCAATGGGTACCTATTTTTGATGGTGACATGATTCAACTCACGATAATCAATACAAAGTCGCATACTTCTATCTTTCTTCTTCACGAATAGCACAGGAGCACCCCAAGGAGAAGTACTAGGACGAATAAAGCCAATGTCTAACAATTCCTGCAGTTGGATCTTTAACTCCTGAAGTTTAATAGGAGCCATTCGATATGGGGCTTTGGAAATGGGTTTTTTACCGGGTTCAAGGTCGATACAAAATTTAATTTCACGCTCTTGGGGTAGGCCAGGTAGTTCTTCAGGGAATACGTCAGAAAATTATTAGCAATAGAAATATCATTCAAAACTGACGTATTTTTGTTTAGATCCGTGACATGAGCTAAGAAAGCTTGACATCCGTTTTTCAATAAACGAATAGCTTTATGGCTTGAGATGACAGCGATTGATTTTAATGGTTTGGTTTCTTGAATTCACATAATAGGTCGATTAGGAATATGAAAGCTAACAACCTTACGAAAATAATCAATTTTTGCATGATGAGTAGTTAACCAATCAATCCATAGAATCACGTCAAATGCAAGTATTTTTAATGAAATCAGATCGACAGGTAATGTGTGGGTACCAACTTGAACCAAACAAGACTTATAAACCGTGGATGTAATGAAGGTTTCTCCCAATGGAGTTTCATCAGATAAATCAAAGTCTAATTTCTCCAGAGTCAAATTTAATCGATGAGCGCAAGTAGGAGAAATAAAAGAATGGATAGAACCGGTATCAAATAAAGTATAGACTTCATTAGAGTTTATGATAAGCTTACCCGTGATGACCTCATTCGGGTTCCTTGCTTTCTGGGAGGTCACAACAAACGCTCTCCCTTGCACTACCAGTTTTGACTTTTCTGGGACGGCCTTTGGTGTCTCCATCTTAGCTGAACTTATTTTTGATAAACGAAAAAATCGAGCTAAATGACCTTCTCTTCCACAATTATAACATGCTTTAGACGACATCGCGCAGTTTGGACTGATGTGCCCCTCCCCTCCGCATTTGAAACATACGATAGGTGGTCGTTCTCCTTCCTTAACAACGGGTGCTGGTGCTGACGTCTTTCCATCATTGTTGAATCTCCTCTTCTTGAAATGACCATTCTTATTATTTTGGCCCTGATTACCACCGAAGTGGTTACCATTTCTGGCCTGTTTATTCTCTCCACGCTTGTTGTCACCGTTTCGATGACTGCTCTCACTGGTATTATCATTTTGCCAATTGCTCTCTTTTGGTTGCGTTGACTCGTTATCGCGCTCCACTAACTGAGCCCTATTCACAACATCTGAATACAAACACAATTTATGAGAAATAAGATGTTGACGTATCTCAGGTTTCAAACCTCGCAAAAACATTCGCGTCATTCGCTCTTCATTATCCACCAAGTGGGACGTAAACAGGGACAACTCAGCAAATTTAGCCTCATACTGCGACACAGTCATATTATTCTGCTCCAATTTGATGAACTCCACCTCCTTCATGTGACGAACACTTTCGAGAAAGTATTTGTCATTGAACAGCTCTTGGAACTTCTCCCAAGACATCTTCAGTGCGGCAGGTTGAGTACGCTTAATCGATTCCCACCAGTAATCTGCCTCTCCTCGCAACATAAAGGCGGCAAAGGGAACCTTTTGCTCCTCGGAGCATCCCAAGACATCAATTATCTTGGTAATCTGCTTTATCCATGTTTCCGCTATAAGTGGTTTTGGCTCTCCCTTAAACTCTGGTGGTCCCAACTCCTTGAAATGTTTAGCGGTGACCGTCCGAGAGTTTTCAGTGTTTCCACCTATATTTTGGACAGGAGCCGCTCTCGCCTGTTGTTGCATGAACTGAATAAAGTTTTTAAAAATTCCATCATTCATCATCTGGTCAGTGTTGTTGTTTGCATGAGAATTATCACCTTCCTGATGCACATTATCCTGATTATTGATATGTGGTGAATCAACAGTCGCCTGTGCTCCATTGCTATTCTCAACATTCTCAGATGCCATTATCAGATACTGCCATAAAATAAAAGTTAATTGATATGTCATATATTATCCTTATATTATGACCGACCAATTAAATAAACTTAGGTAGGTCATACTAGCGAAGGAATTCCCCGTCTCTCCCCTCCTAATTCTATCTCACATCTTAGCCAGGGATCATATCCCTAAGCTCTGATACCAACTGTGACGCCCCCAAAATTAGGTATACATCACCCATCTTGGGTCGTCAGATACATAGTACAGAATACAAATACAACTTACTAATACAACTGTCGTGTACAATACGACAAAACATAAACCGTGAGTTTGAATACAAATAATATCTTCTGGAGAGTATTCATACTCAAAAAGAGTCCTCATTACATTTATTAACACACCATTACATAGAATAGTGAGGACTACTAACTAATACTATCACTCGGACCATCACTCCGTTTCCCGACTTGCCCCAGCTACGTTCTCATTTCCTGAAGAGAACAGTGAAAGAAAGGGTGAGCTCAACTAGCCCAGTAAGAAATATTATGACTAAGATAATGCAGAATAAATTATCATTAGCCTTCAACAATGTTAAACTGATAAAATATAATAGACATCAAGTTTAACTGCAGCGGAACAAGCAATCCATTAAAAGAGTCAAGTAGAAAATAAACTCTACTATCTTTTATGATTTAAAAGGTTTTTCAACACTGTGATCGCTGGGACTCACCTTAATAAAATAATTCACATCATCGAATCACCCCTGCACTACGGCCAAGGATATTCGTGTATTCATTAATGGTCATGATCATGCCAACAACTGTCCATCAATGCACTACAAGCCAATGAGGACTTTTACCACATCATTTGTAACATTACGATCATGATTATACCGAATAATCCCTGGTCATAATCATACCAAGTCCATCTATGCACTACAGGCCACAGATGACTTTCAACATTTTATAAACATGAGGATGATGACAATGATATAAGAATTCAATAAAACAAGTTCAAGAATTAATTTATCCAAGAATTAACAACGTCCAAATTGTCAACATGATACTGCTTTGTGGAGTAAAATTCAAGAATATTTAGAAGAATATTTTCATGAAAAGATACTGGATGAACCGCAATTATCAAGGATATTCCACAAATTTTATAGAGTATAGAAGTCAAAACTTAACCAACTGAGTATAATAAAGAATGGAATAACAAAAGAAATCACCCGGCATGCGATAGACCGCACAGACAGGTTATTCCAACAGAATAATAAATAATGGAACCAGGTCCGGCGTAAACGCACAGACAGGATATTCCGACAGAATAATAAATAATGGAACCAGGTCCGGTGTAAAACACACAGACAGGATGTTCCAACAGAATAATAACAAGACGGAACCAGGTCCGGTGTAAAACACACAAACAGGATGTTCCAACAGAATAATAATAAAAATAGAACCAGGTCCGGTATAAAATACACAGACAGGATGTTCCAACAGAATAATAATAAAAATGGAACCAGGTCCGGTGTAAAATACACTGACAGGATGTTCCAACAGAATAATAGAAGAATGTCACCAAGTATAGGGTAGACCGCGTATACATGTTATTCCAACAGAATAATAAGAAATGGAATAACAACAGTTCTCTTCATGAATAAGAAAGAATAACACCCCTTACCGTTTTAAAGAAGATCTGAAATAAGGAAGTAGTTAAGTAGCAGAATAATCTTCTTCTCTCTCTCTCTATAGTTTCTCTCTCTAGAGTTCAATGAATTCATAAGAAATAATGAAGGAATGAGCTGCTATTTATAGAAAAATAGAATGCATCGTAACTAATCCATGAACGGTCCAGATTGATTACTTTAATCTGACGGTCCATATTTAAAAAAAAATCTTTTAAATAAAATATAATATATTCTATTTATAGAATAACTTTAATAAAGTATTCTGTTTTATATAAAAAGATGTTTCTGTTTTATTACGTTAATAATACGAATAAAACAAAACGTCATTATCGCTAAATAATTCATATTATTAACTGACAATAATTGAATCAAACTGAGTGACTTCTCACATAAGTATTAATAATCAATACCGTGTGCTACTATGCAACCACACGTATTACTGTACTTTTACTACCGAGTAGTTCAACAGTATCAATGGTAAAACTTCCGCCGTTATTTTTAATAAAATATTTTTGTCGTTTTCTCAATCCGACAATAATTCTGTTGTGGGGTCCACCAATGATTGTGCCGTTGTACGAATATTCCCTGCTAAAACGAATATTTCCCGACCAATCGAATATTATATAACAACTTGCGTACTTTGCAAAATTTATAAATATTACCCACAACTATAACATTATATCAAATTAACTCCATAATATTCAAAAATGATATTTATAAAAAATTCATCTTTATTTATAAAAGTTGGGGTCTTACATACACACTTTTGTTTTCTTAGTTAGTTCAAACTATTTAATTAATCTTAACTAACTATTAAATTAAATCTCATCATTTATCGCTAATAAATATATATAACACATCTTTAATCTTTCAATAATTATTCATCATTAATATTATAACTCACAATATTAAAAATCAGATCATTCCTAGGTAAGAATGGGCTTTCTGATAAGGACTTCTCCTTATTGGCGCGCAATTAGGTGACCAAACTCATTTTCTCGACAGAACTTTCTAGACATCGTCAATAATACAAATAATAATATGAATAACTTTGTCGTCTCAATTAATGATTTAATAATATAAAATATTGTGACAATAATTGAATCAATAACGTGAGATACTATGCATCAATTACTGTGGCAATAATTGAATAAAACTGAGTGACTTCTTACGTAAGTATCAATAATTATATTGTGATGAAAGTCATCTTTGGCCCGTAGTGCATAGATGGATTGTTGATTGGTATGATTATGACCATGGATCATTCGGTATAATCATGACCCGTAATGTTACAAATGATGTGGTAAAAGTCCTCATTGGCCCGTAGTGCATTGATGGACAGTTGTTGGTATGATTATGACCAGGAATTATTCGGTATAATTATGACCATTAGTGAAACAATGAATATCCTTGGCCCGTAGTGCATAGATAATTCGTGGTTGTGATACTAATGAATATCCTTGGCCCATAGTGCATGGATAATTCAGTGATGTGAATTATTTATTAAGCTGAATCTCAGCGATAAAATTGATGATAAACTTTTAAATCATAGAAGATAGTAGATATCATGCTCTACTTGACTCTTCTAATGGATTGCTTGTTTCGCTGCAGTTGTTGATCTAAAACTTGTTGTCTATTGTATTATATCAGTTGTTATACTATTGAAGGCAAACGATAATTTATTCTACATTATCTTAGTCATAATATTTCTTACTAGGCTAGTTAAGCTCACTCTTTGCTTTCATTGTTCTCTTTAGGAAATGAGAACGTAGCCGAGACTAGTCGAAAATTGGAGTGACGGTCCGAGATGGTGGTTGAAGTAGTCCTCACTATTTTATAAAATAGTGTGCTAATAATTGTAATGAGGACTCCATTTGAGTTTGAATACTGTCTATTAGACAATATTCGTGTAAGACCCCAACTTTTATAAATAAAGATGAATTTTCTATAAATATCATTTTTGAATATTATGAAATGAAATTGATATAATATTATAGTTGTGGGTAATATTTATAAATTTTGTAAAGTACGCAAGTTGCTATATAATATTCGATTGGTCGGAAAATATTCGTTTTAACAGGGAATATTCGTATGACGACACAATCATTGGTGGACCCCACAACAGAATTATTGTCGGATTGAGAAAATGACAAAAATACTTTATGAAAATAATGGCGGAAGTTTTACCATTAATACTGTTGAACTACTCGGTAGTAAAAGTATAGTAATACGCATGGTTGCATAGTAGCACACGGTATCGATTATTGATGCGTACGTGATAAGCCACTCAGTTTTATTTTATTGGTATTATTAATGTAATAAAACAGAAAAGTTTTTTATATAAAACAGAATACTTTTATAAAGTTATTCGTTTTATTAGGCTAATAGTAAATTTTTTTTATATAAAACAGAATACTTTTATAAAGTTATATGTTTTATTAGACAATAATTAGAATATATTATATTTTATTATGCATAGTGTTTGCTTAGTAAAATCTTTTATAAAGTTATTCGTTTTTTATTTAAAAGATTTTGCTTTAAATATGGACCGTCAGATTAAAGTAAATCAATCTAGTCCGTTCATGAGTTAGTTACTATACAGTCCATTTTTCTATAAATAGAAACTCATTCTTTCATTATTTTCTTACGAATTCACTGAAACTCTAGAGAGAGAAACTATAGAGAGAAAGAAGAAAAGTATTCTGCTACTTCACTACTCCGATATCAAATTTCTTTTACGGTAAGGGATATTATTTGTTGTACTCGTAAAGGGTATTCTTTCTTTCTTATTCATGAAGAGAACTTCTGTTATTTCATTCTTTATTATTCTGTTGGAATAACCTGTATACGCGGGCTACCCTAAACTTGGTGAAATTCTTCTGTTATTCCTTTCTTTATTATTCTGTTGGAATATTCTATCTGTGCGTTTTACGCCGGACCTGGTTCCATTATTTATTATTCTGTCGGAATATCTTGTCTGTGCGTTTTACGCCGGACCTGGTTCCATTATTTATTATTCTGTCAGAATATCCTGTCGGTACGTTTACGCATGACCTGGTTCCATTATTTATTTTCCTGTTGGAATAACCTGTTTGTGCGGTCTATCGCATGTATGGTGATTTCTTTTGTTATTCCATTCTTTATTATATTCAGTTGGTTAAAGTTTTGACTTTTATACTCCATGAAATTAGTGGAATATCCTTGATATTTGCGCTTCATCCAGTATATTTTCATGGAAATATTCTTCTGAGCGTTCTTGAATTTTACTCCACAAAGCAGTATCATGTTGACAATTTGGACGTTATTGGTTCCTGGATAAATTAATTCTTGAACTTGTTTTATTGAATTCTTATATCATTGTCATCATCCTCATGTTTATATTCTGTTGAAAGTCATCTGTTGCCTGTAGTGCATAGATGGACTTGGTATGATTATGATCAGGGATTATTCGGTATAATCATGACCGTAATGTTACAAATGATGTAAAAGTCCTCATTGGCCCGTAGTGCATTGATGGACAGTGGTTGGCATGATCATGACCATTAATGAATACACAAATATTCTTGGCCTGTAGTGCATGGATAATTGTGGTCGTGATACTAAAGAATATCCTTGGTCGTAGTGCAAGGATGATGTGAATTATTTATTAAGCTGAGTTCCAGCGATAAAAGTCATGAAAAACCTTTTAAATCATAGAAGATAGTAGATTTTATTCTCTACTTGACTCTTTTAATGGGTTGCTTGTTCCGCTGCAGTTAAACTTGATGTTTGTTATATTTTATCAGTTTAACACTATTGAATGCTAATGATAATTTATTTTGCATTATCTTAGTCATAATATTTCTTACTGGCTAGTTGAGCTCACCCTTTTGTTTTCATTGTTCTCTTCAGGAAATGAGAATATAGCGGAGACTAGTCGGGGAACGGAGTGACGGTTCAGATGATAGCATTAGTAGTCCTCACTATTCTATGAAATAGTGTGAGAATAAATGTATTGAGGACTTATTTTGAGTTTGAATCCTGTTTAGAAGAAAGTGTTGTATTTAAACTCACAACTTATGTTTTGTCGTATTTTACACGACAGTTGTATAATTAAGTTATATTTAAAATTTGTACCATATTTTTGGTGACTCAGAATAGGTGACGTATACCTATTTTGGGAGCGTCACAGTTGGTATCAGAGCCAGGTTATATGATCCCTGGCTAAGATGTGAGAATATTACTAGGAGGGGAGAGACGGAGAATTCCTTCGCCAGTATGACCTACCTAAGTTTGTTTGGTATTTAATTGGTCGGTCAGAGTATAGAGATAATATGTGATATGTTATTTAACCCTTGTTTTGTGGCAGTATTTGAAAATGACATCCGAGAATGTTGTGAAGAGTAATGGAGCACAGGCGACCGTTGATTCACCACATATCAATAATCAGGATAATGTGCATCAGGAAGGTGATAATCCTCATGCAAACAACAACACTGACCAAATGATGAATGATAGAATGTTTAGAGGCTTTATGCAATTCATGCAACAGTAGGCGAGAGCGGCTCCTGTCTAAAATATAGGTGAAAATATTGAAAACTCTCGGACGGTCACCGCTAAACAGTTCAAGGAGCTGGGACCACCGGAGTTTATTGGAGAACCAAAACCACTTAAGGCGAAAACGTGGATAAAGCAGATCACCAAGATATTTGATGTCTTGGGATGCGCCGAGGAGCAAAAGGTTCCCTTTGCCACCTTTATGTTGCTAGGAGAAGCAGATTACTGGTGGGAATCGATAAAGCGTACTCAACCTGCCGCACTGAAGATGTCTTGGGAGAAGTTCCAGGAACTATTCAATGACAAGTACTTTCCCGAAAGTATTCGTCACATGAAGGAGGTAGAATTCATCAAGTTAGAGCAGAATAATATGACCGTGTCGCAGTACGAAGCTAAGTTTGCCGAGCTGTCCCGGTTTACGTCCCACTTGGTGGATAATGAAGAGAGAATGTCGCGGATGTTTTTAAGAGGTTTGAAGCCGGAGATACGTTAGCATCTTATTTCTCATAAACTGTGTTTGTATTCAGATGTTGTAAATAGGGCTCAGTTAGTGGAGCGCGATAACGAGTCAACGC
Source organism: Panax notoginseng (assembly GCA_016801055.1). Lineage (NCBI taxonomy): Eukaryota > Viridiplantae > Streptophyta > Magnoliopsida > Apiales > Araliaceae > Panax > Panax notoginseng. Next base: position 41,227,290 of record CM029014.1, on the reverse strand, counting down.
AACCAAAAGAGAGCAACCGGTAAAATGATAATACCAGTGAAAGCAGTCATCGAAGCGGTGACAACAAGCGTGGAGGGAATCAGTAGGCCAGAAATGGTAACCACTTCGGTGGTAATCATGGCCAAAACAATAAGAATGGACATTTCAAGAAGAGGAGATTCAACAATGATAGAAAGACGTTAGCACCAGCACCCGTGGTTAAGGAAGAAGAACGACCACCTATCATATGCTTCAAATGCAGAAGGGAAGGACACATCAGTCCAAACTGCGCGATGCTGTCCAAAGCATGTTATAATTGTGGAAGAGAAGGTCACCTAGCCCGATTTTGTTATTCACCGAAGACATGTTCAGCTAAGGTGGAGGCACCAAAGGACGTCCCAAAAAAGTCAAAACCGGTAGTGTAAGGGAGAGAGTTTGTTGTGACCTCTCAGAAAGCAAGGAACCCGAACGAGGTCATCACAAGTAAGCTTATCATAAACTTTAGCGAAGTCTATACCTTATTTGATACCGGTTCTACCCATTCTTTTATTTCTCCTATTTGCGCTCAACGATTAAATTTGACTCCGGAGAAATTAGACTTTGACTTATCTGTGAAAACTCTGTTGGGAGAAACCTTCATTACATCCACTATTTATAAGTCTTGTCTGGTTCAAATTGGTACCCTCATATTACCTGTCGATCTTATTTCATTGAAAATACTTGCATTTGATGTAATTCTAGGGATTGATTGGTTAACTACTCATCATGAAAAAATTGATTGTTTTCGTAAGGTTGTTAGCTTTCATATTCCTAATAAACCTATTATGCGAATTCAAACAACCAAACCATTAAAATCAATCACTGTCATCTCAAGCCATAAAGCTATTCGTTTATTGAAAAACAGATGTCAAGCTTCCTTAGCTCATGTCACGGATCTAAACAAAAATACTTCAGTTTTGAATGATATTTCTATTGTTAATAAATTTCCTGACATATTCCCTGAAGAACTTCCTGGCCTGCCCCCAGAGCGTGAAATTAAATTTTGTATCGACTTTGAACCCGGTACAAAACCCATTTCCAAAGCCCCATATCGAATGGCTCATATTGAACTTCAGGAGTTAAAGACCCAACTGCAGGAATTGTTAGACATTGGCTTTATTCATCCTCGTACTTCTCCTTAGGGTGCTCATGTTCTATTCGTGAAGAAGAAAGATGGGAGTATGCGACTTTGTATTGATTATCGGGAGTTGAATCATGTCACCACCAAAAATAGGTACCCATTGCCACGTATTGATGACTTGTTTGACCAGTTGCAAGGAGCACAATTTTTTTCAAAAATCGATCTTCGTTCTGGATATCATCAGCTGAAGGTTAGAACTGAGGATATTCCAAAGACTGCCTTCAGAACTCGGTACGGGCATTATGAATTTTTAGTCATGTCTTTTGGATTGACTAATGCTCCTGCTGCCTTCATGGATATGATGAACCGAGTATTCAAGGAATATTTGGATCACTTTGTGGTCGTCTTTATTGATGACATCCTTATTTATTCCAAAAGCTGTGAAGATCATGAGCAACACTTGAGGCTGACGCTCCAAAATCTTCGTGAATACAAGCTTTATGCCAAGTTGAAGAAATGCGAGTTCTGGCTTGAGGAAGTAGCATTCCTTGGGCACGTAGTATCAAGTCATGGAATATCTGTTGATCCGAAAAAGATTGAAGCAATTCAAAGCTGGGAGTAACCTAAATCAGTGACCGAAGTACATAGCTTTCTCAGTTTAGCTGGTTATTATCGGAGATTCGTGGAAGAATTTTCTCGAATCACTACTTCATTAACTCAGCTGACTCAGAAAGATACAAAGTTCGGTTGGAACAAAGAATGTGAGAATAGTTTTCAAGAACTCAAGAGGAGACTCATTTCAGCACCTGTTCTGACAATACCATTTGGCTCAGAGGGATTTGTCATCTATAGTGATCCTTCGGGCAAAGGGTTGGGATGTGTTCTTATGTAATATGGGAAAGTCATAGCCTATGCTTTAAGACAACTCAAAGAATATGAGAGGAATTATCCTACTCATGATCTAGAGTTGGCAGCTGTTGTCTTCGCACTTAAAATTTGGAGGCATTACTTGTATGGGGAGAAAGTGGAGATCTTTACAGATTATAAAAGCCTCAAATATTTCTTCACTCAAAAGGAACTCAACAACGACGTTGGCTAGAACTGTTGAATGATTATGATCATACCATCCAATACCATCCTGGAAAAGCGAACGTGGTAGCTGATGCATTGAGTAGAAGATCATATGCAAGTACGAGTGCGATATTGTCAACGCAAAGGCCCATTTTATGTGACTTTCAAAGGATGAAAATAGAGTTAAAGACTCCAGGGACCCATGTGACGATGGCGAATATACGAGTAGAACCGACTTTAATTGATAAAGTTAAAGCTGCTCAAGCTACAGACCTGGAGTTGATGCGTATGAGGAAGAAAGTGCAAGAAGGTGTTATGCCGGAAGCAAGAATCGATGAAGAAGGAATACTTCGAGTCAACTCCAGACTTTGTGTTCCTAACAACCCTGATTTAAAGTATGAAATCATGATGGAGGCGCACAACACACCGTTTGCAATCCATCCTGGAAGTACCAAAATGTATCATGATCTTCGTCATACATTTTGGTGGAGCAATATGAAGAGAGAGATAGCGCTGTTTATCTCAAGGTGTTTAACTTGTAAACGAGTCAAAGCGGAGCATCAAGTACCAAAAGGTCCATTGCAACCACTTGAAATTCTAGAATGGAAGTGGGAGCACATTACCATGGATTTTGTTACCGGTCTTCCTAAGGTTTCTCAAGGTATAGATGCGATTTGGGTCATTGTTGATAGATTGACCATGTCTGCTCATTTCTTACTGATACGAGAAACTTATACACTTGAACGTCTTGCTCGTATGTACATAAACGAGATTGTAAGACTGCATGGTATGCCAGTATCCATAGATTCTGATCGAGACACAAGATTCACTTCACGATTTTAGGTTAGTTTGCAAAAAGCTATGGGCACAGATTTATGATTTAGTTCGGCATATCATCCTCAGACGGACGGACAATCAGAGAGGACTATTCAAACTCTTGAAGATTTATTAAGACTCTGTATCCTTGACTTCAAGGGAAGCTGGGATAAGTTCTTACCATTAGTGGAGTTTTCCTACAACAACAGTTATCAAGCAAGTATTGGCATGACTCCATTCGAGGCGTTGTATGGAAGAAAGTGTCGTTCTCCAGTATGCTGGGATGAGGTGGGTGAAGCAACGTTGTTGGGACCGGAGTTGGTACGTATGACTACGGAAAAGATTCAAACGATCCGGTAACGTATAAAAACCTCACAAGATTGACAAATGAGTTATGCTGATCTTCATCGAAAGGACGTAGAATTTGATATATAAGATCATGTGTTGTTACGAGTTGCTCTGTGGAAAGGAGTTACGAGATTTAGAAAGAGAGAAAAGCTCAATCCTCGATTCATTTGCCCATTTTTAATCCTCGATCGAGTAGAAACTGTGGCTTATAGACTCGCTTTACCGCTAAGTATGTCTCGTGTTCATAATATTTTTCACATATCCATGTTACGTAAATATGTGAAAGACCCGAACCACATTATTGAGTTAGAACCGGACGAAATAGCGGAAGATTTAATGTATGAAGAGGTTCATGTTCAAATCTTGGATAAGAAGGAACATATTCTATGCTCCAAGGTTATACCTCAAGTCAAAATTTTGTGGAGGAACCATGATGTTGAGGAAATGACCTGGGAGTTAGAATCTGAAATGAAGTCAAGGTATCCTTACCTCTTCGAATATACCAGGTACGTACCCTAATTTTGAGGGCAAAATTTCATAAGAAGGGGAGGTTGTAAGACCCCAACTTTTATAAATAAAGATGAATTTTCTATAAATATCATTTTTGAATATTATGGAGTGAATTTGATATAATGTTATACTTGTGGATAATATTTATAAATTTTGCAAAGTACGTAAGTTGTTATATAATATTCGATTGGTCGGGGAATATTCGTTTTAACAGAAAATATTCGTACAACGGCACAATTATTGGTGGACCCCACAATAGAATTATTGTCTGATTGAGAAAATGACAAAAATATCTTTTTATAAATTAGCAGCGAAAGTTTTACCGTTAACTGTTAGAATACCCGGTGGTTAAAATATAGTAATACGCGGGGTTGCACAGTAGCACACGATATTACGCAATATTTTTGAATTATTGATTCTTACATAAGAAGGCACTACTTAATAATTGTTACAGTAATTACTGTTCAGTATTTTATTTTATTGATTCAATAATTGCTGCATTGATATTTTATATTATTGTTGTTTCAATAATTGTCACTGCACAGTATTTCTCATTATCAAATCAATAATTCATATTATTTGAATAATATTATTAGATATCATTATTGGTAATGTCTAGAAAGTTCTGTCAAGGAGAGGTTTGGTCACCTAATTGAGCGTCAGTAAGGAGAAATCCTTATCGAAAAGCCCCTTCTTTCCTGGGAACGGCCTGGTTGTCATTATTGTGATTCTGTAATACTATTTGTGAATAATTAATTATTGATTTATATGATAAGAAAATATTTATTTTATGTGGACATAAATGATGGATAGGAAAATATTTATTTTATGTGGTTATAAATGAAAGAATTAATGTTAAGGTGTTTTATCAGTATTTTGTCGGATTGGAAGTATTAAAAAATCAAATCGATGTTCTTAAACTCTATTGCGTGAGTTATAATTTTAATCCGACCGTTGGATCGTTGTGATTTTTTGATATGTTATGCATATATAAGTTGAGTATATGTCCACAAATTTTGAACCGTTAAAAATTAACGTATGATTTGTTATGAATTTGAAGATGTGTTGAAAATTGTCCGTTTGTGAAATTCGAATATTTTCTGTTTGGAATTTGGAAAAACTTTCTTCTGTAAAGTTGTAGAGAATTCGATTTCGTGTGGAATGGACGTAAAATTCGTATTTTTCTGATAAAAGGACTATTTATTATGAATTATTGAAGTTTAAGAAATTAAAATATTTTTATTAAAAATATGGGTGGGCCCCACTTTTGGTTGTTAGAAAAGGTTGCTGATTTTAGTGGGCCCCACTTGTGGTGGCTAAAATTTTTTTAAAAGAAGTATGCGTAGAAAAAAAAATTAATATTATTTTATTATTTAGTCTCCTATGACGTTATAGCATTTTCATATAAATAGGCGCTTAAGTTAGAATTGAAAATCACACCAGAATCAGATAATTCTTCTTCTATAATCTTGAGCGTATTTCTTTAGAGTTTTAGAAAGCTTTGAGCGTAGAAAATAGTGAAAGTTTTCTTCAAGAATATCCCTGCTATACCAGTTGGAATACTCTTCTTTTCAAAGTAAGGGATGTTGTTTTTGTTCAATATTCGCTTAAAATAATATTTTCTTCCATACTCTGTAGTATGCAAGTATTATTATTTCGTTTCAGATTTCGAATTCTATACTCGTTTGTTAAAATTTTGGCTTCTATACTCCATGAAATTAGTAGAATATCCTTGATATTTGCGCTTCATCCAGTATTTTTTTTATGAAAATATTATTCTGAGCATTCTTGATAAATTTTAATTTTTTCATGCCGGAGTACTATTCACAGGGTTACTATTCTCGAAGTACTATTCACGAGGTACTATTCACTCGAATACTATTCACCCAGGGTACTATTCATGATAAAAATTAATTCGTTTTCGGTTCAAATTATTTTTGGTACAATTTTATTCTTAAATTTTACTCCACAAAGCAGTATCATGTTGACAATTTGGACGTTATTGATTTCTGGATAAATTAAATTATAAATCTTTAAAAATTTATCCTTGAACTTGTTTTATTGAATTCTTGTATCATTGTCATCATCCTCATGTTTATATTATGTTGACAGTCATATGTGGCATGTAATGCATAGATGGACTTGGTATGAATATGACCAGGAATTATTCGGTATAATCATGACCGTAATGTTACAAATGATGTGGTAAAAGTCATCATTGGCCCGTAGTGCATTGATGGACTGTTGTTGGCATGATCATGACCATTGATAAATACACGAATATCCTTGGCCTGTAGTGCATGGATAATTTGTTATCGTGATACTAAAGAATATCTTTGGCCGTAGTGCAGGGGTGATTCGATGATGTGGATTATTTATTAAGCTAAGTCTCAGCGATAAAAGTGATGAAAACCTTTTAAATCATAGAACATAGTAGATTTTATTATATACTTGGCTCTTTTAATGGATTACTTGTTCCGCTGCAGTTAAACTTGATGTTTGTTATATTTTATCAGTTTAACACTGTTGAAGGCTAACGATAAATTATTCTGCATTATCTTAGTCATAATATTTCTTACTGTGCTAGTTGAGCTCACCCTTTTGCTTTCATTGTCCTCTTTAGGAAATGAGAACGTAGCCGGGACTAGTCGGGGAACGAAATGACGGTCCAGATGATAGCATTAGTAGTCCTCACTATTCTATGAAATAGTGTGATAATAATTGTATTGAGGACTCCATTTGAGTTGAATACTATGTAGAAGACAATATTCGTTTTAAAACTCTTAGTTTATGTTTTGTCGTATTTTACACAGCAGTTGTATTGTTAAGTTGTATTTGAATTTTGTACCATATATTTGGCGACTCAAGATGGGTGATGTATACCTATTTTAGAGGCGTCACAATTATACCGAATAATTTCTGGTCATAATCATACCAATCAACAGTCTATCTATGCACTACGGACCAAAGATTACTTTTATCACAATATAAGCATGAGGATGATGACAATGATATAAGCATCAATCAACGAAATTAAGGATAAATATTAAAGACTTTAAATTTATCCAGAGTTTAAAAATGTCTAAATTGTCAACATGATAACTGCTTTGTAGAGTAAAATTTAAGAATAATATTGTATCAAAAATAATTTGGACAGAAAAGAAATTAATTTCTATCATGAATAGTATCCCGGATGAATAGTACCCCATAAATAGTACCCCGTGAATAGTACCCCGACATGAAAAGATCAAAATTTAACAAGAATGTTCAGAAAAATATCTTTGTGAAACGATACTAGATGAAGCGCAAATTTCAAGGAGTATAGAAGCAATACTTAACAAAATGAGTGTAGAATTCGAAATCTGAAACGAAATAATATTACTTACATACTACAGAGTATGGAAGAAAATATTATTTCTTACGAATATTGAACAAAAATAATATCCCTTACAACTGTTGAACGAAAATAATATTCCAACGAATATTGAATGAAGATAATATTCCTTACGAATATTGAACGAAAATAATATTCTTTCTGAATATTGAACGAAAATAAAATTCCTTACGAATACGAAAAATAATATCATAAACGAATATGAAATAAATAATACTCCTTACCTTAGAAAGAGAGCAATTCTGACTGGTATAGCGGAGATATTGTTGAAAAAAACTTACAATATTTTCTACACTAAAAGCTTTCTTAAACTCAAAAGAAATACGCTCAATATTATAGAAGAAGAATTCTCTGATTCTGGTGTGATTTTCATTTCTAAACTGAGCACCTTATTTATAGGAGAATGACATGATACTATTTGGACACACAATAAGGAAAATTCACGGGCGAGGTTCACGGGTGAATTTCGTTCAGCTAAAAAAAATTTGATTTTCATTATGCAGCACTATGCTGCACTATGTTGTACTATGCAAACACTATACAGTATTATGCATACTATAAAATATAATATATTCTATTTTTTATAAAAAACAAAACTTATAATATATTATATATATATATATATATATAACAAAATTGAGATAACTTTCTACCGACAGTTTTAAAAAATGGGTAAGTGGGGGTCCATATAATAAGCAAAATTTATAACAAATACTTCATAAAAATTTCCTCTATTTATCTCAACTCACTTGGCTTCACCAAACACATTTTCTTTATCATTAATATTATAACTTGCAATACTAACAACCAGATCATTCCCAGGAAAGAGGGGACTTTCCGATAAGGATTTCTCTTTATTGGCGAGCAATTAGGTGACTAAACCCCTTTTCTTGACATAACTTTCTAAACATCGTCAATAATACAAATAATAATATGAATAACTTTGTCGTCTTAATTATTAATTTAATAATATAAAATATTGTTACAATAATTGAATCTATAACATGAGATACTATGTAGCAATTATTGTGGCAATAATTAAATAAAACTGAGTGACTTCTCACGTAAGCATGAATAATCAATATCGTGTGCTACTATGCAATCACGCGTATTACTGTACTTTTATTACCGGGTATTTCGATAGTTAACGGTAAAACTTTCGTCGTTATTTTTATAAAAAGATATTTTTGTCGTTTTCTAACTCCGACAGTAATTTCGTTGTGGGGTCCACCAATGATTATTTCGTCGTACGAATATTCCCTGATAAAACGAATATTCTCCGACCAAACGAATATTTTATGACACCTTGCTTACTTTGCAAAATTTATAAATATTACCCACAACTATAACATTATATCAAATCCACACTATATTACTCAAAATGATATTTAGAGAAAAATTAATCTTTATTCATAAAAGTTAGGGTCTTACAACCTCCCCTTCTTATGAAATTTCATCCTCGAAATTGGTGTACGTACCTGGTATGTCGAAGAGCTGAGGATACCTTGATTTTATTTCAGATTCTAACTCTTAAGGTATAACCTTTGAGCATAGAATATCATGTTTTTTCTTATCCAAGATTTTAACACGTATCTCTTCATACGTTAAATCTTTCGCTATCTCGTCTGGTTCTAATTTAATAATGTGGTTCGGGTCTTCCATATATTTACGCAACATGAATATGTGAAAAACGTTATAAACACGAGCCATACTTGGCGGTAAGGCGAGTCTATAGGCCACAGTTCCTATTCGATCAAGGATTTCAAATGGACCAATAAATCGAGAGTTGATATTTCCTCTTTTCATCGACTCTTACTTCTGAAATAACGCCTTCTTGCACCTTCTTCTTCATATTCATCATCTCCGAGTCTGTAGCTTGAGTGGCTTTAACTTTATCGATTAAAGTCGATTCTACTCGTATATTTGACATCACCACGTGGGTCCCTAGAGTCTTTAACTCTATCTCCATCATTTGTAAGTTATACGAAATGGGTACTTATGTTAACGACGTCGCACTCGTAACCGCATACGATCTTCAACTCAATGCGTCATCTACTACGTTCGTTTTTCCAAGATAGTATTAAATGGTATGGTCGTAATCTCTCAACAGCTCGAGCCAACGTCTTTGGCACATGTTACGTTCATTATGGGTGAAGAAATATTTGAGGATTTTGTACCAGGTTCAAGGTCGATACAAAATTTGATTTCACGTTCTAGGGGTAGGCTAGGAAGTTCTTCGAGGAATACGTCAGGAAATTTATTAACAATAGAAATATCATTCAAAATTGCGACTCTCATCCAAGACTTGGATAGCACCTCACAATGATACCTATCAACTTGCCACCGTTATTCACGGCGTCCCCTATAAAAATTCTGGCTTCGGTGCATCCCACACAAGGAAGTCACCAGCAAAAGGCTCGGGGCTCTTTACTTATGGCTTAATTTGACAGTGATTGACTTTAGTGGTTTGGTTGCTTGAATTCGCATAACAGGTTGGTTAGGAATATGAAGGCTAACAACTTCACAAAAATAATCAATTTTAGCATGATGAGTAGTTAACCAGTCGATTCCTAAAATCACATTAAATACAAGTATTTTCAAAGAGATAAGATCGACAGGTAACGTGAGGGTGCTGATTTGAATCAAACAAGATTTATAAATAGTGGATGTAAAGAAGGTTTCTCTCAACAGAGTTTCAACAGATAACTCAAAGTCTAACTTCTCTGGAGTCAAATAAAAGAATGGGTAGAATTGGTATCAAATAAGGTATAGACTTCGCAAGAGTTTATGATTAGTTTATCCATAATAACTTCGTTCGGGTTTCTCGTCACGAAAAATGCTCTCCCTTAAACTACTGACTTTGACTTGTCTGGGACGGCCTTGGGTGTCACCATTCCAGTTGGACTTAACTTCACTACACGACAAAATCGGGCTAAATAACCTTCTCTTCCACAATTGAAACACGCTTTGGGTTGCTGCATACAGTTTGGACTGATGTGTCCCTCCCCTCCGCATTTGTAGCATACAACCGGTGGTCGTTCCCCTTCCTTGGAAACGGGTGCTGGTGCTGCTGTCTTTCCATTATTGTTGAATCTCCTCTTCTTAAAGTTGTTCTCACTTAGTTCACCTTTCCTATTATCACCGAAGTGGTTGCCACCGGTACGATTATTATCGTGTTGTTGATCGTTGTCTTTTGGTTGGGCTGACTCATTATCGCGCTCCAATAACTGAGCCCTATCCACAACATCTGAATGTAAACAAAGTTTGTGATTAATGAGGTATTGACGTATTTCGGGTTTCAAACCTCGCAGAAACATCCGCGTCATACGCCCCTCGTTATCTACCAAATGGGATGGGAACCAGGACAACTCGGCAAACTTAGCCTCGTATTGATACACGGTCATATTATTTTGCTCCAGCTTGATAAATTCCACCTCCTTCATGTGACGAATACTTTCGGGAAAGTACTTGTCGTTGAACAATTCTTGGAACTTCTCCCAAAATATCTTTAGTGCGGAAAGATGAGTACGTTTTACAAATTTCCACCAGTAATTTTCCTCTTCACGCAATATAAAGGCGGCGAAGGGAACCTTTTGCTCTTCCGAGCATCCCAAGACATCAAATATCTTAGTGATTTACTTAATCCATGCATCTGCCTTAAGTGGTTGTGGCTTTCCCAAAAACTTCGGCAGTCCCAGCTCCTTGAATTGCTTAGCAGTGACCAGCCGTGAGTTGACATTGACTCCACCTGCATTATGAATAAGAGTCTCTCTCGTTTGGTGTTGCATGAATTCTAAAAAGCTCCTAAACATACCATTGTTCGTCATTTGGCCGGTGTTGTTGTTTACACGAGGATTATTGCCTTCCTGATGCACATTATCCTGGTTATTAATCGTTGGTGACTCAACGGTCTCATGTGCTCAATTGCTTATCTCAACATTTTCAAATGTCATTTTCAAATACTGTCACAAAATAAGGGTTAATTGATATGTCACATATTATCCCTATATTCTGACCGGCCAATTAAATAACAAATAAGCTTAGGTAGGTCATACTAGCGAAGGATTTACCCGTCTCTCCCCTCCTAGTTCTAGTCTCAAATTTCAGTCAGGGATCATATCCCTAAGCTTTGATACCAACTGTGACGCCCCCAAAATAGGTATACATTACCCATTCTTAGTCGTTAAATACATGGTATAGAACTTAAATACAAACTTCATTTATACAATACGACAAAATGTAGTTGAGAGTTTTAATACGAATATTGTCTCGTAGACAGTATCCAAACTCAAATGAAGTCCTCAATACAATTATTATCACACTGTTTCATAGAATAATGATAACTACTATAGCCACCAGCTTGGACCATCACTCAATTTCCTGATTAGTTCCAGCTATATTCTCATTTCCTGAAGAGAACAATGAAAGAAAAGGGTGAGCTCAACTAGCCCAATAAAGAATATTATGACTAAGATAATGCAGAATAAATTATCGTTAACCTTCAACAGTATAACAACTGATAGAATTCAATAGACAATAAGTTTTAGATCAACAACTGCAACGGAAATAACAATCCATTAGAAGAGTCAAGTAGAGTATGATATCTACTATCTTCTATGATTTAAAAGTTTATCATTAATTTTATCGCTGAGACTCAGCTTAATAAATAATCTACATCACTGAATTATCCATGCACTACGAGCCAAAGATATTTATTTGTATCACATCTGTAAGACCCCGAATTTTATGAAATGAAAGTATTCAATTTTATTACAATTATTATTTTATTTCATAAATGGTTAAATTGATAAAAGGTTAAAGTTAAAGGTGATATGTGAAAATTTTTACAAAGTATGTAAGTTGTTATAAAATATTCGTTTGGTCGGGGAATATTCTTTTGTCGGGGAATATCCGTACGATGGCACAATCATTGGTGGACCCACAACGAAAGTATTATCGTAGGAAGAAAACGACATAATTATCTTTTTATAAAAATAACGGCGAAAGTGTTACAGTTAAAACTGTTGAACTACCCAGTAGTAAAAGTAAAGTAATACGCATGGTTGCATAGTAGAACACGGTATTGATTATTGATGCTTACGTAAGAAGTCACTCAGTTATACTCAATTATTGCTACAGTAATTGCTGCATCATATCTCTCATATTATTGATTCAATTATTGTCACAGTATCATCTGTATAATATGTTATATTATTAAATCAATAATTGAGATGGCAAAGTTATTCATATTATTATTTACAATATTGACAATGTCTCGAAGTTCTGTCAAGGAGAGGTTTGGTCACCTAATTGCGTGTTAATAAGGAGAAATTCTTATCAAAAAGCCCCCTCTTTCCTGGGAACGATCTTGTTGTTAAATATTGTGAATTATAATATTAATGATGAATAAGTTCGTGTTGATTAAAGATGAAATTGATAGTTCCATTGTGTGAGAATTATTAGTGTTTAGAAATCAATATTTATTTCAATAATAATTGATGTCTGGAGGTTATATTGACCAATCGGGTATTCGGGGCAATTTTCGTGTCAGAGTACTATTCACGGGTTACTATTCACCCAGTTACTATTGACTCTAGTATTATTCACTCGGGTATTTGGGATACTTTTCGTGTCGAGGTACTATTCTCGGGGTACTATTCTCGAGGTACTATTCCCGGGGTACTATTCACCCGAAAAATATATTTCTTTTCGGTCCAAATTATTTTTGAGTACAATATTATTCCATAAGAAGATGTGATAATTTTTCAGACAGTTGGTTGAAACTATAATAGTAAATCAATATGGATCGTTGGTTTAAAGTTTTAATAGTAACTTGTCCCTTCAGTTTTCCAAGAATTACTTGTCCCTTCGGTTTTCCAAGAGTTACTTGTCTCTTCGGTGTTCCAAGAGTTAATTGTCCCTTCGTAAATAGTAGTTGTCTCTTCAATATTACCAAGAGTCATTTTGACGCTTCGTTAAGACCAAGAGCTACTTTCAGTTCTTCTATAAATAGAAGCTCATTCCATTATTATTTCTTACGAATTCACTGAAACTCTAGAGAGAGAAACTATAGAGAGAAAGAAGAAAAATATTATGCTACTTCACTACTCCAGTATTCAGTCTTTCTAAGGTAAAGGATATTATTTGTTGTACTCGTAAGGGGTATTATTTCTTTCGTATTCATGAAGAGAGCTATTGTTATTCCATTCTTTATTATTATGTTGGAATAACTTGTTTATGCTAAGTACCGCATACATGGTAAAATTCTTCTGTTATTCCATTCTTTATTATTCTGTTGAAATAACCTATCCGTGCGGTCTATCGCATGCCTGGTGAATTCTGTTGATATTTCATTCTTTATTATTCTATTGGAATATCTTGTCAATGCGGATTACGCATGACCTGGTACCATTTTTTATTATTCTGTTGGAATAACCTGTCTGTGCGGTCTATCGCATGCATGGTGAATTCTTCTGTTATTCTATTCTTTATTATTCTATTGGAATAACCTGTCTATATGAATTACCACATGCATGGTGAATGATCCTTCATATTCATTCCTTATTAAATTGTGAAAATGATCTGTCTACGTGGATTACCGCATGGCGGGCGAAAATCGATTTGCAGTTTCATATATTCTATTATACTCAGTTGGTTAAAGCTTTGGCTTCTATACTCCATAAAATTAGTGGAATATCCTTGATAACTAATGATAACTTATTCTACATTATCTTAGTCATAATATTTCTTACTGAGCTAGTTGAGCTCATCCTTTTGCTTTCATTGTTCTCTTCAAGAAATGAGAACGTAGCTGGGACTAGTCGGAAAACAGAGTGATGGTCCTAGATGGTGAATTAGTAGTCATCACTATTCTGTGAAATAGTGTGATAATAAATGTATTGAGGACTCCATTGAGTGTGAATATTGTCTAGATGACAATATTTGTATTAAAACTCACAGCCTATGTTTTATCGTATTTTACACGACTGTTGTATAATTAGTTTGTATTTGTATTCAGTACCTTGTATCTGGCGGCCCAAGATGAGTGATGTATACCTGTTTTGGGGGAGTCACAGTTGGTATCAAAGCTTAGGGATATGATCCCTGGCTGAGATGTGAGACAAGAACTAGGAGGGGAGAGACGGGAAATTTCTTCACTAGTATGACCTACCTAAGTTTATTTGGTATTTAATTGGCCGGTCAGAGTATAGGGATAATATGTGATATGTTAATTAACCCTTATTTTGTGACAGTGTTTGAAAATGGCATCTGAAAATGTTGAGATCAACAATGAAGCACATGAGACCGTTGAGTCACCAACGATCAATACCCAGGATAATGTGCAACAGGAAGACAATAATCCTCAGGTAAACAACAACACCGATCAGATGATGAACGATGGGATGTTCAGAGGCTTTATACAATTCATGCAACATCAGGCGAGAGAGACTTCTGCTCATAATGCAGGTGGAAACAATGGCAACCCACAGCTGGTCACTGCTAAGCAGTTCAAGGAGCTGGGACAACCGGAGTTTTTGGGAAAGCCAGAACCACTTAAGGCGGAGACGTGGATAAAGTAGATCACCAAGATATTTGATGTCTTGAAATGCTCAGAGGAGCAAAAGGTTCCCTTTGCCACCTTTATGTTGCGTGATGAGGTAGATTGCTGGTGAGAATCTGTGAAACGTACCTAGCCTGACGCACTCAAGATGTCTTGGAAGAAGTTTCAAGAGCTGTTCAACGACAAGTATTTTTCCGAAAGTATTCGTCACATGAAGGAGGTGGAGTTTATCAAGTTAGAGCAACACAATATGACCGTGTCACAATACGAGGCTAAATTTGCGGAGTTATCCCGGTTTGCATCCCATTTTATCGATAATAAGGAGCGAATGACGCGAATATTTCTAAGAGGTTTGAAACCCGATATACGTCAATACCTCATTTCTCACAAACTTTGTTTATATTCAAATGTTGTGAATAGGGTTCAATTATTGGAGCGCGATAATGAGTCAGCACAACCAAAAGGCAACGACCAACAACACGATAATAATCGTACCGGTGGCAACGGTCATCGAAACAATGATAACCATCGTGGGGGAAATTATCATGCCAAGAATGGTAACCACTTCGGTGGTAATCATGGCCAAGATAATAGGAGTGGAAATTTCAAGAAGAGAATGTTCAACAACGATGGAAAGGCAGCAGCACCAACACCCGTTTTCAAGGAAGGAGAACGACCACTAATTGAATGCTTCAAATGCGGAGGGGAGGGACATATCAGTCCAAATTGCACGATACAGTCCAAAGCATGTTATAATTGTGGAAAAGAAGGTCACCTAGCCCAATTTTGTCGTGCACCAAAGTCAAGTCCAGCTGGGACGGTGGCACCAAAGGCGGATACGGACAAAACAAAGTCGGTGGTTTTAGGAAGAGCGTTTTTCATGACTTCTCAAAAAGCGAGTAACCAAAACGAAGTTAGCACGGGTTAGTTAATTATAAATTTTTGCGAAGTCTATACCTTATTAGATACCGGATCTACCCATTTTTTTATCTCTCTTGTTTGCGCTCAACGTTTAAATTTGACTCCGGAGAAATTAGATTTTGACTTATCGGTTGAAACTCCGTTAGGAGAAACCTTCATTACATGTGCTATCCAAGTCTTAGATGAGAGTCACAGTTTTGAATGATATTTCTATTGTTAATAAATTTCCTGACGTATTCCTGAAGGACTTCATAGCCTACACTTAGAGCGTGAAATCGAATTTTGTATTGACCTAGTACAAAACCTATTTCTAAAACCCTTAAATATTTCTTCAACTGAACGAACGTATTATGCGCCAAAGACGTCGGCTCGAGCTGTTGAAGATTACGACTATACCATTCAATATCATCGTGAAAGAGCGAACGTGGTAACTGACGCGTTGAGTAGAAAATCGTATGCGTTTATGAGTGCGATGTTGTTAACACAAAAATCCATTTCGTATAACTTACAAATGATGAAGATAGAGTTAAAGACTCTAGGGACCCACGTGAAGATAACGAATATACGATTAGAATCGACTTTAATCAATAAAGTTAAAGCCGCTCAAGCTACATACTCAGAGCTGATGAATGTGAAGAAGAAGGTTTAAGAGGGCGTTATTCTAGAAGCAAGAATCGATGAATAGAGGAAATCTCAACCTTCGATTTAATTGGCTCATTTAAAATCCTCGATCGAGTAGGAACTGTGGCCTATAGACTCGTTTTACCGCCAAGTATGTCGCGTGTTCATAACGTTTTTCACGTATCGATGTTACGTAAATATGTGGACGACCCGAACCACATTATTGAATTAGAACTAGACGAGAAAGCAGAAGATTTAACGTATGAGGAGATACATGTTAAAATCTTGGATAAGAAGGATCATATTCGACACTCAAAGGTCATACCTCAAGAGTTGGAATATGAAATGAAGTCAAGGTATCCTCATCTCTTCGACATACCAGGTACGTACGTAAATTTCGAGGGCAAAATTTTATAAGGAGGAGAGATTGTAAGACCCCGAATTTTATGAAATGAAAGTATTCAAATTTATTACAATTATTATTTTATTTCGTTAATGGTTAAATTGATAAAAGGTTAAAGCTAAGGGTGATATGTGAAAATTTTTGTAAAGTACGCAAGTTGTTATAAAATATTCGTTTGGTCGGGGAATATCCGTACGATGACACAATTATTGGTGGACCCCACAATGGAAGTATTGTCGTAGTAAGAAATGACAGAATTATCTTTTTATAAAAATAACGGCGAAAGTGTTACCGTTAAAACTGTTGAACTACCCGGTAGTAAAAGTACAGTAATACGCGTGGTTGCATAGTAGCACACGGTATTGATTATTGATACTTACGTAAGAAGTCACTCAGTTATACTCAATTATTGTTACAGTAATTGCTGCATCATATCTCTCATATTATTGATTCAATTATTGTCACAGTATTATCTGTATAATATGTTATATTATTAAATCAATAATTGAGACGACAAAGTTATTCATATTATTATTTGTAATATTGACAATGTCTAGAAGTTTTGTCAAGGAGAGGTTTGGTCACCTAATTGCACGCCAATAAGGAGAAATCCTTATCAGAAAGCTCCCTCTTTATTGGGAACGACTTGGTTGTTAAATATTGTGAATTATAATATTAATGATAAATAAGTTCGTGTTGATTAAAGATGAAATTGATAGTTCCATTGTGTGACAATTATTAGTGTTAGTAGAAATCGATATTTATTTCGATAATAATTGATGTCTGGAGGTTATATTGACCAATCGGGTATTCGGGGCACTTTTCGTGTTGGAGTACTATGTTGGGTTTCGGCACAGAAACGCACAGCGAAAATTAAAATTTTAAAGCAATTTCCGAAACCCTAAAACAGGATCAATGCGAAAAATCAATTAATTAAGAGGTTTAGAGATTATACCGAATATGAAAACGAGAATCTGAAATCGACTGCGCCTCGAATCTCCAACGCAATACAAACCGACTGCGTCTCTACGGTATCCACACGAACGCTCCGCGAATCGTCCTACGATCTGCAGAAGAAGGAATCGTGGTACTAGCCACCAAGGATGAGGATTTTCGGAACTGTTTTCTCTAGTCTCTCTCTAAGAGCGGCTAGGATTTTTTTTTTGTTTTGACGTAAAACCTAAAGTCTGATATACATCATATATATAGCAGTCAGGAGGAATTAATCAAAACCTAATATTATTAAAATCCGAATTTATATATATATATATATATATCTTAATTAAGTCTTACTTAATTAATATACCTATATATAAATTATCCTATTAATTTAAATTCGTAATTTAAAATTCTATCAATCACATTGACATCTTTAAATATTTACAATTTAAATTAATTTACTTTTAATTACGTTCTTTGTGTGTGACCATATAGGTTATTATTACGTTGGCAATAATTTTAAAATCATATTATAAAATTATAAACAGTGAGCGGCATCTAGTAATGCATCACTGCTACCCAAGTAATAATAAGATCGATGATTCGATGCAACCTTTTCGTGACCAATGTTTCAATATAATTTAATCCTTTTAACCTTAATATCCTAGATTAAACTCGAGTCATGGAATGTGTCATACTCTTCATAATTTAATCTGAGTTTTCTTGATCAATGAGTAGACTATATGAAACAAATCACTATTTGAGCATGGCCATGCATTTCATAGCCCTACTCAATCAAGAGGCCTATGGATATCACCTATAAAATATAGGATGGTTAAATTCCATCTAGATCACTCATATTACTCACACGATTCATAATGAACCCAATAATCACCTTTATAGTCCACCCTATTAAAGGTGACATTTGATGATATCAAAGTACATAAATTCTCGTGTAGTAATATAGCAGTTTCAGGTCGGAGGACCATTACATCATTGTCACTATGAGAATTGCTAATGACACTTCGCATAATGCTCCATATAGAATTCTCATGGTGGGTCTGTCCAGTACATTGTTCTCTAACATGCACCTATGCATTGACTTAATATCTCATATATTTATGACCAATGAGATTTGGTCATCAGTCAATCCACATACTAGTCTCAATGCATCATTGTTGTCCCATCAACAATGATACTTGACTAGGGACATTTAAGAACAATGATACTAATTGTAATTATATAATCTCATGTTCAAGTCACATACTTGAAACTATATAATTTGTATCACTATTCTAAGGAATTTTATTATGTTAACAATTATATTACGCAGTAATTAAAACCATAATAAAATCATTTATTTATTCAATCAACAATAATATCAAATGTTAAGCAATTACATCAAATAATTGGCCTCTAGGGCATAAACTCTAACATACTATTCACGAGTTACTATTCACTCAAGTATTGTTCACTCGGGTATTTGGGACACTTTTTGTGTCGGGATACTATTCACGGAGTACTATTCTCAAAGTATTATTCACGGGGTACTATTTACCAGAAAAATATATTTCTTTTCGGTCCAAATTATTTTTGAGTACAATATTATTCCATGAGAAGATGTGATAATTTTTCAGACAGCTGATTGAAATTATAATAGTAAATCAATATGGATCGTTGGTTTAAGTTTTAATAGTAACTTGTCCATTCGATTTTTCAAGAGTTACTTGTCCCTTCGGTTTTTCAAGAGTTACTTGTCTCTTCGGTGTTCCAAGAGTTAATTGCCCTTTCGCAAATAGTAGTTGTCTCTTCAATATTACCAAGAGTCATTTTGACCCTTCATTAAGACCAAGAGCTACTTTCAGTTCTTCTATAAATAGAAGCTCATTCCTTCATTATTTCTTACGAATTCACTGAAACTCTAGAGAGAGAAACTATAGAGAGAAAGAAGAAAAGTATTATGCTACTTCACTACTCCAGTATTCAATTTTTCTAAGGTAAAGAATATTATTTGTTGTATCCGTAAGGGGTATTATTTCTTTGGTATTCATGAAAAGAGCTATTGTTATTCCATTCTTTATTATTATGTTGAAATAACCTATTTATGCGAAGTACCGCATACATGGTGAAATTCTTCTGTTATTTCATTCTTTATTATTCTGTTGGAATAACATGTCTGTTCGGTCTATCGCATGCCTGGTGAATTCTGTTGATATTTCATTCTTTATTATTTTGTTAGAATATCCTGTCAGTGCGGATTATGCATGACCTGGCTCCATTCTTTATTATTATGTTGGAATATCCTGTCTGTGCGGATTACACATGACCTGGTTCCATTCTTTATTATTCTATTGGAATAACCTGTCTGTGCGGTCTATCGTATGCATGGTGAATTCTTCTGTTATTCCATTATTTATTATTTTGTTGGAATAACCTATCTATGTGGATTATCACATGCATGGTGAATGATCCTTCGTATTCATTCCTTATTAAATTGTGAAAATAATTTGTCTACGTGGATTATCACATGGTGGGCGAAAATCCATTTGCAGTTTCATATATTCTATTACACTTAGTTGGTTAAAGCTTTGGCTTCTATACTCAATGAAATTAGTGGAATATCCTTGATATTTACGCTTCATCCAGTGTCTTTTCATGAAAATATTCTTCTGAGCATTCTTAAATTTTACTCTACAAAGCAGTATCATGTTGACATTTTGGACGTTATTGGTTCCTGGATAAATTAATTTATAAATCTTTAAAATTTATTCTTGAACTTGTTTTATTGAATTATTATGTCATTGTCATCATCCTCATGTTTATATTGTGATGAAAGTCATCTTTGGCTTACGTGCATAGATGGACTTGGTATGATTATGACCAGGGATTATTCGGTATAATCATGACCGTAATGTGACGAATGATGTGGTAAAAGTTCTCATTGGCCTGTAATTCATTGGCTGACAGTTGTTGGTATGATTATGACCGGGGATTATTCGGTATAGTCATGACCATTGATGATTACATGAATATCCTTGCCCGTGGTGCAGGGATGATTCGATTTTATTTATTAAGCTGAGTCTCAGCGATAAAGTTGATGAAAAAAAATTTTAAATCATAGAAGATAGTAGATTTTATACTTTACTTGACTCTTCTAATGGATTGCTTATTCCGCTGCAGATTTTGATCTAAAACTTGTTGTTTATTAGATTCTATCAGTTGCTATACTGTTGAAGGCTAATGATAATTTATTCTGCATTATCTTAGTCATATTATTTCTTACCGGGCTAGTTGAGCTCACCCTTTTGCTTTCGTTGTTCTCTTCAGGAAATGAGAACGTAGCTGAGACTAGTCGGGGAATAGAGTGATGGTCCTAGATGGTGCCTTAGTAGTCCTCACTATTCTGTGAAATAATGTGATAATAAATGTATTGAGGACTCCATTGAGTGTGGATATTGTCTAGATGACAATATTTGTATTAAAACTCACAGCCTATGTTTTGTCGTATTTTACACGACTGTTGTGTAATTAGTTTGTATTTGTATTCAGTACCTTGTATCTGGCGACCCAAGATGGGTGATGTATACCTATTTTGGGGGCGTCACAACATCCACGAATTATCCATGCACTACGGGCCAAGGATATTCGTTATTATCACCAATGGTCATGGTCATGCCAAGCAACAATTCATCTTTGCACCCTTAGCCGAAGAGAATCAAAGGTCATAATCATACCGACAACTGTCCATCAATGCACTACGGGCCAATGAGGACTTTTTTCACATCATTTGTAACATTACAGGTCGTGATTATACCAAATAATTTCTGGTCATAATCATACCAATCAATAGTCCATCTATGCACTACATGCTAAAGATGACTTTTATCACAATATAAGCATAAGGATGATGACAATGATATAAACATCAATAAACGAAATCAAAGATAAATATTAAAGACTTTAAATTTATCCAGAGTTTAAAAATATCTAAATTGTCAATATGATAACTGTTTTGTGGAGTAAAATTCAAGAATAATATTATATCAAAAATAATTTAGACAGAAAAGAAATCAATTTTTGCAAAGAATAGTATCCCGGGTGAATAGTACCCGAGTGAATAGTACTCTGGCATGAAAAGATCAAAATTTAACAAGGCTGTTCAGAAAAATATCCTTGTGAAACGATACTAGATGAAACGCAAATTTCAGGGATATTCTACTAATTTCAAGGAGTATAGAAGCAATACTTAACAAAATGAGTATAGAATTCGAAATCTGAAACGAAATAATATTACTTACATACTACAGAGTATGGAAGAAAATATTATTTCTTACGAATATTGAACAAAAATAATATCCCTTACGACTGTTAAACGAAAATAATATTTCAACGAATATTGAACGAAGATAATATTCCTTACGAATATTGAACGAAAATAATATTTTTTACGAATATTGAACGAAAATAAAATTCCTTACGAATGCGAAAAATAATATCGTAAGCGAATATGAAATAAATAATACACCTTACCTTAGAAAAAGAGCAATTCTGACTGATATAACAGAGATATTCTTGAAGAAAACTTGCACTGTTTTCTACACTCAAAGCTTCCTTAAACTCAAAAGAAATACGCTCAATATTATAGAAGAATAATTATCTAATTCTGGTGTGATTTTTATTTCTAAACTGGGCATCATATTTATAGGAGAATGGTATGATACTATTTGGACGCACAGTAAGAAAAAGTCACGGGCGAAGTTCACGGGCGAATTTTATTCGACTGAAAAAAAATTTGAATTTTACTATGCAGTACTATACATACAATAAAATATAATATATTCTATTTTTTATAAAAAATAAAACTTATAATATAATATATATATATATATATATATATATATATATATAAAACAAAACTGAAATAACTTTCTACCGACAGTTTTGAAAAATGGGTAAGTGAACAAAACTGAAATAACTTTCTACCGACAGTTTTGAAAAATGGGTAAGTGGAGGTCCATATAATAAGAAAAATTTACAACAAATACTTCATAAAAATCCCCTCTATTTATCTCAACTCACTTGGCTTCACCAAATATATTTTTTTCATCATTAATATTATAACTCGCAATATTAACAACCAGATCATTCCCAAGAAAGAGGGGGCTTTCTGATAAGAATTTCTCCTTATTGGCTCGCAATTAGGTGACCAAACTCATTTCCTCGACACAACTTTCTAGACATTGTCAATAATGCAAATAATAATATGAATAACTTTGTCGTCTCAATTATTGATTTAATAATATAAAATATTGTGACAGTAATTGAATCTATAACGTGAGATACTATGCATCAATTATTGTGACAATAATTGAATAAAACTGAGTGACTTCTCACGTAAGTATCAATAATCAATACCGTGTGCTACTATGCAATCACGCGTATTACTGTACTTTTATCACTGAGTATTTCGACAGTTAACGGTAAAACTTTTGCTTTTATTTTTATAAAAAGATATTTCTGTCGTTTTCTAACTCCGACAGTAATTCCGTTGTGGAGTCCACCAATGATTGTGCCGTCGTACGAATATTCCCTGATAAAACGAATATTCTCCGACCAAACGAATATTTTATGACAACTTGCTTACTTTGCAAAATTTGTAAATATTACCCATAACTATAACATTATATCAAATCCACACCATATTACTTAAAATGATATTTAGAGAAAAAATAATCTTTATTCATAAAAGTTAAGGTCTTACAAAAAAACTAATGTATGAGATATTTTTTTTGTCTAAATATGGATTAATATCTTGAATTTTTAAAGTTTTTTCATTTCAGAGATTGTCTTCTAAGTTTTTTCAGTTAGAGAGTTAAACTTTTATTTTATTTTTCATTTTACGATTGTGTTCTCATTTTTTTTTCAATTAGGGGATTAAACTTTTAATTTTTTTTCACTTTGAGGTTTGTCTTCTCAATTTTTTTCATAAGGGATTAAACTTTTAAATTTTTCTGATTACGTCTAAATTGATAGTGCAAAATCAAAAAATTGTTGACATGGTAGCGACACGTGACTAAAAAAATACTTATATATAATATTGAGTCTCATTTTAATATTTATTTAATTACTTTTTTGTACAAAAAAGGATAAATATGAGACAATTATTAATTTTACTTTAAAAAATTGTCATTAAATTTACTTTAAAAAATTAAATTTACCAAAAATTAATAATTTGCCAAAAGGGAAAATTATCAATAAAATTTACTTTAAAAATAAATATTGATTTTATATTAAAATAATAATAATAATAATAATTTACTTTAAAATTAATACAATCTCTAAAGTGGAAAAAAAAATTTAATCCCCCAATTGAAAAAATAAAAAGACAATAAAAAAAAATTAAAAATTTAATTTTTTAATTAAAAATTGAGAAGACAATTCTAAAATAAAAAAAAAATATTAAAATTAATTCATATTTAGGCCTATTTATTTTTTGAATAAAAATTGAAGGCACACTGTACTTGGTAAATAATTTCAACGAGGTGAACGAATAAAGTCAGCACGTAGTAGTAATACCTTTCACCTCGGACTCGGAGACCACAAATACAATTGTCCAAATCCTCAAGTTTCCTTTCAGTAACTTATCTCCTCCTTCCTTCATCTTCTCCCTCCCCCATGACAACCACCCTTCACTCTTCGAACCCTAACCCTAACCCTAACCCTAATTCTGACACCTTATTCTCTTCCTTAAACTCTCATGCCATGGCACAAAACCTCCCTCCTTTCTCTAACCAAACCCTAGACGATAACACCCGATTAGATTCCTCTGATCTGACTGACTTCCGCTCCCCTCTCTATTTCCATCCCGACGACGCCGGAAGCAACGCCTTCTCCCAATCGCACTCATCCGATCTCGGTGATATTACCTACACCGACGACCTCGACTCAAACGACGTCGTTCCTCAATCGCACTCTCAAACCCCATCTGAAAGCTGGAACCCTAACCTTACTTCATCGTCTTCTCCGGTTCCTACTCTGCTCCACCTCTCCTTCAACCAGGACTCTGGCTGCTTCGCCATCGGTACTGACCGCGGCTTCAGAATTTATAACTGCGACCCCTTTCGGGAAATCTTCAGGCGGGACTTTGATTCCGGCGGCGGAATCGGCGTGGTTCAGATGCTTTTCCGGTGCAATATACTTGCTTTGGTTGGTGGTGGCTCCGAGCCCGAATACCCATTGAATAAGGTAATGATTTGGGATGATCACCAGAGCCGGTGCATTGGGGAATTGTCGTTTCGGTCAGAGGTTAAGTCGGTCCGGCTCAGGAGGGACCGGATTGTGGTTATTTTGGCACAGAAGTTATTTGTGTATAATTTTGCGGACTTGAAACTTCTGCATCAAATCGAGACCATTGCTAATCCAAAGGGGCTTTGTGAGGTATCACATGTTTCGGGTTCTATGGTGTTGGTGTGCCCAGGTTTGCAGAAAGGACAGGTCAGGGTTGAGCATTACGCCTCAAAGAGGACCAAGTTTATTATGGCTCATGATTCGAGAATTGCCTGTTTTGCACTTACTAATGATGGAAGGTTGCTTGCCACTGCAAGTAGTAAAGGGACATTGGTTCGGGTATACAATACTATGGATGGCTCATTGCTTCAGGAGGTAAGCCTGTATTTAAGTATATCATGCTGTGTTAGCTTATTAAAATTGTTATTGCTTTGTGAATTCTGAATGTGCATAGTTTATAGCTTACAAGTCACTGAAATGGAGTGTATTGACTGCTAAATAATAGTATTGACTGCTTGGTAATAGGCTTTTGATGAATTAATGAAGTTTTTGCCTTTTGGCTTTTGAGATCTTAGAACTTTCAAGGTTTTACTTTTCAGAATTCTTTTGGGGTATTCCCTTTGTTTGACTAACAAAATTAGTCTTCGATTATGGATTGAAATAAAATTAGCCTGTGTCTAGCTCATGCCTACGTCAACTTACCTTTTGGTTCCTTCATAGCTCTATTATATGCTTTGGTGCTTTTTGGTAGAATAGATTTTTTTCTTTTGTCACTTGTAGTCATTTTTAACATGTAACGTGTACATGGACTTAACCTGTATGTGTCCAATGGTTATCTGTTGCGTAAAGATTGATTGATTAGAATGTCCTTAAGCTCTATTTTCAGTGTTCTAAAAAGCAGTTGAGGCGGCCACCTAGGCGTGGGCGGAGGCTTACCGTGTAATTAGGGACGAAGAGCTTCAAAAGTCGCCTAGCAATGCTAGGCGCTGAGCTCTGAAAGTCGGCCGCCTAGGCTGCTGAGTCGGGAAAACCGGATGAGGTGGAATTTCCAAAGCGAAAAGAATTATGAAAAACAATAAACAAACATAACAATACATTAAAGGCTAACATTTACTCCTAAAACATTACCAATTTGAACTATCAAAAGCCAATGAGAGAGGACAAAAAAAGCCCTAAACTGAAAAACCATCAAAGCCAACGAGAGAGCATAGCTCCGACGTGGACGATTAGATCTCCCCGCCCGCCAGCCCGCCCGCTGGCCGGCCGACGAGACACTGTCGCGACCCTCTGAAGTCGACGTGGCCCTCCCACTTTTTTCCCCTTTTCCTTTCCTTTATGTTTTCCTCTTCCTTCCCACTTCTGACTTTTGTTCTATTCTAATCAAACTAAATCACTTATGTGTCGGTATTCCTTTTATATAGCATTTTTATTTTCTTTTTTAAGTTTTATATTACTTTATAGTTTTTTCTATTTAGTGTTACAGTGTACTAGTGTACTATATACTAACTAACAATTAACCAGTCCATTATTGTATTATTAAATAAATATTAATTAGTTAAATTGTTAAATGTTAAATTGTTAATTAGTTCTATTTTTTATTTCTTTTGCTATGTTTTATGCTTTGTATTGTAAACTTGGGATATACTTATTTGTAGTAAATTCGGATATTATTAAGTATTTGATTGTGAATTTGGGACTGTGATTTGTCAACTTTTATAAAGTTAGTATTAATATATTTTGCGAGTGATTGTGAATTGTAATATGAAGTCACTACTTACTAGTAATTTAATATATTACTTAAGATGCTTTGTGAGGTAAGTAGTTGATACAAATTAAAATGTAGCAATGTATTCATAACTTTCAGGATTTCTAAATATACAAAGTTTGTGCAATGAACATTATTACACTTTACAGCTAGAACTATTGCAAAATATTCAATACTTATTGTCTTCTTTTTGTCTACATCTCTTCACTTTCCTTGCATGAGTTAAATAAAATAATGTCAAAAATGTATAATTGTGATTTTAGGGGAGAATATTTACTTATATAAAATATTAGTACCTTAGTTTTATCACAAATATTAAAAAAATAATAGCTTGACCTCCTAGGAATCTGCCTAGGCCCCTAGGCTCTAGCTCCCCCGGGCCGCCTAGGTCCGCCTAGCGACTTTTAGAACACTGTTTATGTTAGAAATGCATCTATATGAAAATCATTACTCAATGTACTTTTAAGTTTTACCTAACAAGGTATTTAAATTACTTGATGAATAGTTTTATTTATTGAGAAGATTTGACAGTTCTGCTGCAAACTTGGGCACTGTTCATTTCTAGACCGTCAAGGACCTAGAAGAAAACGGTTTGGTTCCATAATATCCCACCCCAATTGCAAAGTGATTTTGCCATGCTTCATCATATAAGTGATGTTTAGAACTAGTATATTTAATATCATAGCTTTCATTGGTTGAGAATATTATTTATATTATAAGAAATAAAGAAAACCTCCAATACCAAAATTGAGTATCTTGGTTCCCTTTTTCTTCAATGTCACGAACTATTCTTCGCTTTTAAAAAATGAATGTAATGTTAGGACAGATGGAACAAGTTCGTCATATGTTTTTTCTTTTATTATATGCCACATTGATTGTTGACCATGAAACTTAATTTGGTATGAAGCTCCTTATTATTTATTCCTTTGCTCTCCCCTTCTAGATAAGGAAAGATGTCGACCTTAGATGGATGAATCATGAATCTGTTACCAAACTTGATTATCATGAATTTTCTTGCCTGCAAGGCATCTAGGACAATATGATTTGGTTCCATGATGTCACCCATAATAAAAACAGATTTTTCGTACCATCTTTTCTTGAACTCCATACATGCATTTGATGTTCTTCGGCAAGGTATTATTTGGATGCTAATGAAGTTGATTTTTACATTGTTTTGCTGTAAGGTTTTATTCAAATGCTTTGGAACTGCAGTTCTTGCTTTAATGACAAATTTATTTCGTTTTCCTTGTGCACAAGTATTGGTGACCTGATCCTAAATTTGGTGAATGTGTTGCCAAGATTTGGATCCTTGTAATATGTTGCTTTGAGTTGCAATTTTAGTAGGCTGAGTCAAATTTTTCGCTTTGGTTCTTGGCTCCATCTCTTTAGCTTGGAGGTTGTCTTTATAAGTTTTGCTACTTTTATTGCTTTGTGTATAAAACTTTTTGAATTATACACTCAGATTCTTCTATAGGGTCTCATGTTGGTTACTGTAAGATTCACTCTCAAGTCCCACTATTGCTGTTTGCTTGCAGTTCATTAGCTTCGTCCTTATAAATTTACATCAGCTTTTGGATGAGCTTCTTTTTAACTTTATTTTTGTGAAACTATTTGTTTCCATACTTAATGTAGGTAAGGAGAGGCGCAGATAGAGCAGATATTTACAGCCTGGCTTTCTCTTCAACTGCCCAATGGCTAGCTGTTTCAAGTGATAAGGGAACTGTCCATGTCTTTGGTCTAAAGTTTGATTCAGGGTCTTTGGGAATCGAAAGATCAAGTAGTGGAAAATCAAATATGTTGACTACATCT
Source organism: Panax notoginseng (assembly GCA_016801055.1). NCBI lineage: Eukaryota > Viridiplantae > Streptophyta > Magnoliopsida > Apiales > Araliaceae > Panax > Panax notoginseng. The sequence continues at coordinate 41,198,746 of CM029014.1, read as the reverse complement.
GCTGTTTCACATCTTTCATTTATTAAAGGTAATGTATGTATGGTCCTCCTGAGATTTGAATATATTTGTACTGAACAAGTAATATATGCATTTTCAAGTACCAAATAAATTTGTTAGAAGGTATGGCACTTTGATGGTGACCACTAGGATGAAGTAGTTGCAGAAGCTTGATTCTTGGGGGGCAGTACACAATTAATAAATTATACACTTATGAGGCTCTGGGGGAAAAAACTGAACACCGTCTAGAAGATCAACATTGGCAAGATTGTCACTTCATCTCCATTACTCGTGTTATATTCCAAAACTAACTTGTAGGTATTATTATATATGAAATCCTTTTAAAACGTATTAAACTTAATTTATGTTTGGGAAAGGAAGTTTGTTCAGTTGAAGAATCAATGAAACGTTAACCGTTATTCTTCTTAGATGGTCTTGTTAGATTGGTAAACATACTCTATCTCAAAAGCGTTAAAGAACTTGTGCATTTTTTTGTGTTTCATTGATTTTTGTGATTTTTTTTTCAATCACTCTTGGTTTTATAATTAGATTATCTATTTAAATAAAGTTTTAATTATAAGCATATGTCCTTCATACTTCACAAGTACGTGGAACCCTTTGTTCCCTGTTTTATGTGCTGAAGCTTTTCCTGCTGGCCTTGCACCTTGAGCCTGTTCGATCTTCCTAGCTCAGTAAGAGACGAGTCTTCAAATTATACACATGCCAGATCACTAAAATGTGAACCTAGTCATATTTGGTCTGCTGAATTTATAACATGCTCGGGTACAAAACTGGCCGAAACTATTTTAGAGATTCCTTCATAGCTTGGAATTAATTTTGATTTGCATTCTGCTTTCTAAACTTTGTTGGTGCTCATTTTTTGCAGGCGTGTTGCCAAAATATTTCAGTTCAGAGTGGTCGGTGGCTCAATTTCGCTTGCATGAAGGTACTCAGTACATTGTTGCCTTTGGCCACGAAAAGAACACAGTTGTGATTATTGGCATGGATGGGAGGTAATATAAAAATCAACTCTATAAGTTCCTTTGTTCATTTCATGTAGAGGAAAAAGTCTATTTTGAGTCTGACTATTAAAAAACTTTTGAGTTTATACGTCAATGAGACTCTTTTAGCTCTCTCTGAGGTAGGGTTGGGTGTGCGTGTAACTTTCAAGCAAAACCTAGTACAAGGCTTTTAGTAGGAAATTAGCCTAGGCTAGCCCATTAATGAATCATTGTTAACACCTACATTTGTTCAGATTACTTCATGAGAAATGTATTTATGCAATATGCTTGCTGCAGTTTGGAAAATGTCTATTTTGAGCCTGACTATTTAAAAACTATTTAGTTTATACGTCAATGAGACTCTTTTAGCTCTCTCTGAGGTAGGGTTGGGTGTGTGTGTAACTTTCAAGCAAAACCTAGTACAAGGCTTCTAGTAGGAAATTGGCCTAGGCTAGCCCATTAATGAATCATTGTTAACACCTACATTTATTCAGCTTACTTCCTGAGAAATGTATTTATGCAATATGCTTGCGGCAGTTTCCAAAAAAACTATCTTTGGCATATATTCTTTTTAAGGTTAGGCAAGTCCCTTGGTGATCTATATTCTTTATTTAGGTTAGGCAAGTCCCTCGGTTATCCAAGTTAGGATCCGGTATTACCTGCTGATAGTGTGTGTCATCTCATTTTTCTATGTGCCTTGAAGTTAGAGCTCTATGTCCTGTATTTACTGCTCTCAAAGCTAACACTGGTTTTTCATACTTCCTATTTCTTTTTATATTTGCTGTATTGCCCTGTTCTTCAAGCCAGCTTTGCATCTTGTCCAATCCACTTCAAATAAAACCACTACACCAGCTAATTTAACATGTTTTTGAAGGAAAGACTTTAACTTAATGATAGTTAACTATTACTACCTCCGTTCCTAAATGATTGTCGTTTAAGGTTTGTGCACATGGATTAAGAAAACATCATTTACCAAGTAAAATTTGTTTAAAATTTCATCACTACCCCTTTATGGGAAGTTGAAAATTATTAATACAAGAAGAGAATTTCTTGGGACAATGAGAGAAGTTAAGGGTAATATAGGAAAGTAAATAATTTATTCTCCTCAACGACAAACATTTTGGAACAAATTTTTTTTTCTAAAACGACAATCTTTTAGGAACGGAGGGAGTACTTTTTTTGCTCTTTTCTAAGGCACAGTTGTCAGACGTGCTTGTCTAGATTTCATGAGTATATTGAACATGTAATTGCAACTTTAACTAGCTTCACATGGAGGACTGGACTTCTAGTTATTTGAATACTTAGGTTACAAAAAACTAAGATTGGATCTGAAGGCTAGATTACTAGTTCAAATTTAATAGCTACTTTACAGCTCAAGAGGGTGGAGTTGCATAGAAATTGGGGGTTAAATGCTTTTTACCCTAACTATACTTTTTGTTCTTAGAGTCGATTAACTAAACATTTGTTTTCTTACAAAACGTCATAAAATCTGTTAAATTATGTTGACTTTTAAACGGTTTGCTACGTTTGATTCCACAAAAGAGAGAATGTCGACATGGAATTCTCATGTATGATGTGACCTACTTAAGTTGAAATAAAAGGAAATTAAAGGGAAAATGAAAGAGAACTTGGAAAAACTAAATCTTACCAAAAAAATAGTAGAAAAAGCATAAATGAGAATAAATAAAACTGGAAAATTTAGGAAAAAATGGAAAGAAATTTTAAGAATTAAATAAAAACTAATAAAAAGAGTTTTATTTGATTTTTTCCCCAAAATTTTTAAAATTTATTACTAGATATGAAATTATCTTTTCCAAAAATAAAATAAATTCATATAATAATGTAAAATTTAAGATTTCATGAATTAATATAATTAGGATCAAAGTTGGATGAGAATTTTTTTTCTTTTTAACAAAGGGTGTATAATACTTAGAAATATATACCTATTTAAATGAGCAAAAAGTTCGGGCTCAATTCGTACTCGCTTTTAAAAGTTCAGTTCGAGCTAGACTCGAAATATAAATGAGTCAAATATGAGCAAATTTTAAAGTTCGATAAATTACTCGAACCTCTTCAAATTTTAATTTTCTATTGATACTCGGATCATATTCGTTCAAAAAAGTTCAAACTGTTTGGACTCGATTCGGAATCGTGCTCGACTCGGTAGTTAAATGAGTCTCAATCAAACTTTATTTTACACTCGATAAACTTTATGAACCAAATCTGAACAATTCAATAATCGGTTCGTTTACACTGTTATACAGTTATACCTATTAGAAAACAAGTAGAAAAAAAAATCAAGAAATAGAAAATATTTATTCAAACAATCCGTACACTCATCACCCAAAGTAAAAAATATATCATTCATCATCTGATTATGACATTCCAAACAAATCCTAAATATGACATTAATGTACCAGTATTGAGTTGGGCAAAAAAAAAGAAGAAAAAAACCACGTTCAAAGAAATTAGACTACTCATCATCTAAAGCTTCAAGTAATCTCCTTTTCCTCTTCCTAACTTCTGAAACTTGTTTTGTGGAACCAAAAATGTGAATCTTCCATGTCTCTCTCACTTCATATATAATCTTCCATCACCATAGAGGTTTTTTCTGTCCAAACTTAATTCTTTCTCGACCATCCCCAAATTCTTTCACCTCTCACTCAAGACCACCTCCTTCAAAACGGAAACAATAATAATTTGAATGGGAGGCAGTGCATGACCATACCATGGCGGCGTCAACAATGGTGATTTCAGAACACCCACCTAGCTCAAAGCCAAGGTATCAGAACTTAAAAGGCCTTGAGAAGCTGTCAAAACAACCCCAAATTATGTTCACCTTACCGTTGATGAGCAACTCCAAATTGATTTAGAGACTCTGTGGGTTTGATTTGTGGTCAGAAAAAGATGAGTTGCAGGTTTTTCAAATTGTTGTTAGAGTTCCATCTACAAGATTATTCCCAAAATAAGTTGTTCAAAGTTTTAAACCATGAGGTATCGATGATAATAGAAGAATATGAATTTGGAAATCTAAAAATTTCCCCCTTTTAATTCAGATCTATTATTCAATATAAGTTATTGAAATATTAGGTCGGGTTAATGGGTGGTGGGTTGGCCTTATTAGGTGGGCATTAACTTGCATGTCAAAAAGAAGGCAACATTAAGATTTTTTGGACACGTGGAATTGTCATGTCAATCTGCCGTTAAAAAGCTAATCTAAGACGGAATTTCAAATTTTTGTAAGTAAATTAAAGTTGAGTTAGTTGACTGTAAGAAAAAGAATAGTTATGTTGTAGGCGTTTGTAAGTTGACCTAAAGTATAGTGAGGGAAAAAGCATTTAACCCTAGAAATTGGAGCATGATAGAAACCAAGGAAAAATCCTCTCTAAATTAGATCTTCAAGGGCACCATCATTTTGTCCTCCTAACTATAGATTGTCGGCATAAGTTGTTGCTTTGGCAGCTGGTTGAAGGTAGCATGGAAAGGCCATTGTAGATCTATTCTTGAAGAAAAAGTTTGGTGAAACAACTTTGATTTGATCTGGTAGTCTAAAGGATGTTAATATTTGAGTGATATTTATGTGACTTAATTATATTAGTTTTACACATACTGTCATACTTTTGTTAGGAAGAGTGTGTGTTAGTGCGAATGATTTAAATTAGTTTTGACAACAGTTCAAGCTGTCAAGCAACAAATTATTAACCAATAATTTGTTTTCTTCTATGTAATTTTGTTTACCTACATTATGTTGCAACTTTCATCAAGTTCATGTAGTTGTGCAGTTTAATTTTAAAAAACCCTTACTTTATTCAATCTCTTACCCTCCCTAGCTTCCTTGCTTCACCCTTTCTCCTTTACCAGGGGGATTTTTGAGTAAAATTATGAGTTAATGTAAACATAAAAGATTGAATTACATATTGCCTGCATTTTATTGGTTGTTTATGTGCTAGTGTGTTGGATAATGAGATCACATACACTTTGTGCCTGCATTTTGTGCTTTGATTTTCACATTAACACAATTCATATACACTTTGGTTTTGATTGCAGCTTTTACCGATGCCAGTTCGACCCAGTAGCTGGTGGAGAGATGAAAGAGCTGGAATGTCATAATGCCTTAAAGCCACAAGAAACTCTCTGAAGGCAAGGATGAGTTATATCTTTCAATTTCCCCTTGTTTTGGTATAATAGCCTTTCAAATTAATCCAGTGTATATTGTTTTTAAGTTTTCAAAAGGGAATTGAATAAGATGTATATTATAGATTATAAGATACATGAGACATGGAATTACCTCTACTGTGTGGGCTGTATATAAACCCTAGTATATACCACTAGTGCATAAAAGAATTATATACCAATGGCCTTACTATTTTCTGGGTATGTGGTTATACTTTTTACTCCTGCAATTCCCATATATAAACTACGTTTTGTTGTGATCAAATTTGAAAACAAGAATCACCATCCTAGACGTTATTCCTCCATCCATTTCAAGTCGAGAGCTGTTTTTTTGCGGCATTCGTACAAGTGTCCTGAGGAAATAACAATACCTTATATTTTTTAACTTCGAGAATACTTGCCTGTCTGAGCGAAACTAAAAAACATTGCTAATAAAACCTCTACAAAAAGCCAGGTATTTTCCTCCTCTCAATTTGATATACAGTTTCTAAGCCAAGTACGCCTTAGAAACTAAAGTCGACTTAGAAACTAAAGTCGACGCTTATATATTACATGTCAGGATTCGCCTCCTCTGGAATTACAGTCAGTGTCGCTGAGATATTGTTGGATCTTTTCACAACGGCCTTCAGGGGTTTCCTTACTTTGTCCCCCATTAGTTCAATGATCTGCAATAAAGCCATATTTTCGACCATCAGCAGCGTTCAAGAACACTGTAGTTGTGCAATAAATGTAACAAAGGCTGGAAACTATATTTGAAGAGCCGCAAAGGCTCCTCAAAAGGATGTGCAAAAGTACATTAGGCTTTTGTCCTCAGAAGAAATGACTTAAAAAGTACACAAAGCAAATGTAAAATATGGTATAAAATATAAATACTAATTTACCCCAAAGTGCACATATCCCCATATGATCTTTTTATGGGTCCAAACAAATAGTATAATTGCTGCCAATATTTTAGACATCCTTCTAAGGACGGGATTATTTCGGGACAAACACTCCTTTTCTTTCTTTTGTGGATGGGGGAGAGGGAGGGGGTTTGTTACATTGTAACGTGGTGTGTGCAAAAGTGCTCACTGCCACTAAATTGAAATGTCGGGAGAAGATAAGTTTTTGTATACCTCCTTAATGCTCCCAACTGGTCTTCCATCAAATTCAGTGACAACATCGCCTGGACGAAATCCAGCACGATCAGCAGGGGAACCTGGAATTACCTGGTTAAGCAAAATTATCAAATATTAGAGAAGTGGCATTTAAAACTGAACATCAATAATGTGCCATATCAATTATAATACTTCACATTAAGAGTTACCTTTGGTGTATAAATTAAAAACTAATAAACTAATTGAGATATAGTTAAGGTGCAACTTTACTGCGTCAGATGATGAGAACACATTGAGCAAAAGGAACATAGCCAAATACCACATCTTATTACTTAAGCTGGTGTGTAGCACAAGTTCCATATGCGTCCAAGATATATAGATCATTCAGCAATACTTTGAAGACATGGCATGCCTTGAAGTTATGTGGTATTTACATATATTGATGGATGACGACATTTTAGTAGATCAACCAACTCCTAACACCTAACCCCCACACTCGAGGGGGAAAAGGAAACAAAAGCATGAAAGAATACCAAGCAAATATTGCTCCTACATGTCACATTTTTTAACCAATTAGCTCCATGTATGCGATTGACATGCTTTAAGCACGTGCATCAAACCTAAACCCGAGACGTTTAATTAGAAAGCAGCTAACCTGCATCTTGATGGGAACCACAAGTCGAGAGTAAAGAAGAAATTTTTTGTACTCATTATTTGGAGCTTTTATTTTGTTTAATGTGAGAGTAATGTGTGTGATATATTTGTTTTATTTATTAGAGAGGATTTAGGATATTTATATTTATTAGGAAATATTATTATTTAGTCGGTGTATTTTATTCGTTTAGTACTTCTATTGTTTCACAAATAAAATTAGGGTCTTGAGCCTCTTTAAATAGTGACATAATATTTTTATTCTTCATATTATTGAATATTGATATAAAGCTATAAGCTATTTTTCTGCAGTTGAGAAACCATTGGGCAAGTAAAAGATCCTTGCGGTGGTGAGGTGCTAAACCTCACCTGAGTAAACTTTCCTTGTTTAAACAATAATTTACAGCAGTTATTCATCTCCAAAAGATGTCTTAGATTACATCTCCCTCAGTGTCAGGTTGCAAAGTATCAGTCGACTACAATGACAAGTGATTCAGAGACACAAGCAGAGATGGATGGACACACACGTGTGTGCTTGCGCGTGTGTATACATTCACAGACAGACATGCATAGAGAGAAGAACATACCACAGGTACTAGAACGCCTTTGCTGACATTAGGAAATGTCAAATCTTTTTCCTTGAGCTGAGCAACAATCATATCATTGAGATCAAGCATTTTCAGACCAAGCCAAGGTCGAACAACTCTCCTGCATAAATTCATATCCCAAAATATCAATATATCCTTAAAAATCTGAATGAAGCCAAAGTTTAACAATCATCCTGCAAAAGTGAATACATTAGCCATACTTTCTAAGGTTCCTAAATTCTTACAAATGCATATAGTGAAATATGCTAGGCACATAAGTTTAGTAGCACAAAACTTTGAACAAACAATGGGTTCTGAACCTTATTGAACTTGAGTTGCCCAAATTCTTACAAATGCATTTAGTGAAATATGCTTGGGACGTAAGTTTAGTAGCACCAAACTTTGATCAAACAATGGGTTTTGAACCTTATTGAACTTCAGTTAAACTCTTCACAGGAAGAAAGTGTCCGAAAGAGTTTTAAATTTCTCTTTCTCATATGCCTGGTACAACTCTCAAATGCTTCATCTCCAATTAACTCTCATCCTTCACGAGATCAAACAAACTCTTGGAACAAACTTGAAGCCTTTAAGACTATCAAATATGTATGCTAGATATCCACTAAACAGAAAGTCATCTTTAATCCAAGTTAACATATAGATCTTAACAGATAAACACGTGTAGGTGGTTCCACAAATTATAGAATCCAATCTTGTATCCTAGCTTTTACAGTCGCAAGAAATGCAGAACACAAAACTACCTTCCATAAAACCTCGAAGAGCCATTATCAAAGTCAGTAGTTACTATGCAGCACAATCGAAATGATACGCCTATACACAATATCCACAAAACATATACAAGGTGCCGAAACATATTGTATAAACACTGAACAAAGCACTTTAGGAGAAATCACTCTAGAGATGGCAAACAATATTACAACTTGTTCCCAAAGAGACTAATGACAACACAAGTAGGAAAATCAGATGTAAATAAGCTCCATTAAAGAGCTTAATAGAATTCATATGCTACGTCCATTCCATAATAAGAATCCAGTTGCTTTTTTAGGGTAACAAGCCTGAATATTATTCTTTTATGTTTTTGACAAGTGTGTTTGGCATGAGCTTTAAGCTATCAAAAATACATTTACACATAATATCAGTGTTTTAAAAATCATTAGGTGGACCTAGGCGGCGGACGGGGCGCCTAGGCCGCCAGACGGTGCCAAGGCGTTTCATTAGGCTTTTTCATAAGCGATCTCATTTATTTTATTTTTTTAATGTACAATCATGTTATACTATACAAAGCATAGATGTAATGTTTTTAAACATTACAGGAAACATTACTAAAAAAGTATTTAGGGCTTAACAAATTCATTTGTAGTATTATATAACTTCAAAATAGAGGTCTAATTTTGCCTAGGAAGGGGTCTAGGCGCCCAGCCAAATAGAGACGGTAGAGGACCGCTAGGAGGGGATTAATTGGACCTAGAAGAGGATCTTTAGAACACCACATAATACTTTTCAACTACGTTTAATATAGTTGAAATATAACATACAAATATATTGTAAATTGTAAATCTAAAAATGTGTTTAAAGCTGCCTTTAAAAATCCAAAAACACTCGTAAAGAACAAGGTGCTTACTATGAAATGGAGTATATAATTTTGCTTTTATAAAACCATTATACTTCTCAATTTTGGCACCTCTACTTTGCAAAACTAAAGAAAACAATATACCTTACTAATGGACCAAAGAAGAATTAAGAGCAACAGAAAATCCAATCTCAAGGCTCAGTCTAAAAATATGATGCTTTTGTCAGCTAGATTTACAAAAACATGAAGAATTGAACTTCAGACATTCTAGTACACTTAATCTAGCAAGATCAGTCTATTTGCATATTGTGTATTCATAACAGCGAGGGAGTTAGAATATGGCCCATATAATCTGTAGCTGAGTTATACACATTTCAGGCAACACTTAGAATTATTGGCTGCTTGAAATGGAACATATATCCGTTTGTTAGAGTTATTAGCTGCTTGAAATGGAACAAATACCCGTTTGTTTTGAAGTGCTCTATGATCTTAGAAACAGCATCAATTGGAACAGAGAAGCCCAACCCATCAGCTGCCAACACCTTCATTATGTTAACACCAATAACTTCTCCGTCAACATTGACAAGGGGTCCACCAGAATTACCCTACATCCAAATAATTTTCTTTGATATGTCAACAAGAACAATTACTTTCTAATCAATAATGTAGCGACTCTAGAACACGAATATCAAAATTGAAGTATGCATAGCCAAAAATTAAATGAACTTGATCTAATATTGTATATTAAAAAAATGTTTGAAAGGGAAAAAAGTAAATAAAAATATCTTAATAGAATGTTCTATCACATAACCTGATGTTCCTATTAGGTATTGACCTTATAACCCTTGAGTTTTTAACTCAAATCCTGTTGTAGAGTACTATAGAAGAATCCCATAGTCTTAAGTTATTCAGGATACATGCAATACTCACGAATGACATTAATTAATGTGGCATGCAGTAGCAGTGGTATGTGCCAGACCAGAACTCTTTGCTTAAATTGAATCCACCCCCACCCCCCCAGGAAAAAAGGAAAACACAAAAGATAGGGGACTATAGTTTTCAATTACTGCGTTGATTGCACAATCAGTTTGCAAGTACTCTCTTCGCATTCCTCCAAGACCCAGATCACTGCTTTTACGATCAACAGAACTGCATGCAGAAGGAAATAACAAAGGGGAAAACGCATCAGTTTTTTCTTAGATTCACCAACTCTGTATCTCCATGGTAAAATAATAGAAAAAGAATATTAAATAAGCTATTATTTTATTTTTGATTTTTTTATAAGTTACATATTAAATTAGCTACAACTATTAAACAACAGCTCAAATTGCCGCCTAAAACAATAATAAGAGATAACTTTTATATTAACCAAACAAAGAAACATTTTTGAATACTCAAGAAATGGGTAAAAGGAAAAGCAAACTTTGTCATTATTTTATCATCGTACCTAACAATACCAGCTGTAATGGTGTTTTGAAGGGAAAGGGGACATCCAACAGCTACTACCCAATCCCCAGGACGTAGCTTACTTGAAGAACCAAGTTTTGCTGTCGGAAGTGGGGTTTTAGATTTGATCCTCACAATAGCAATATCAGAATGTAAATCAGCATTCACCACTGTACCCTCAAAAGTTCGACCATCTTGCAAGGTCACATCAACCTGCAAAGAATAGTTATTCTATATTCATCCTATGTAGGTCTGTGTACTTGTAAATTATATACACACACAAGTATACAGTATATATGAACCAAAAGAAGTGGAGAGGAAACAGCCCATGTAGAAATGAGATGCAAGGCATAAAGCTGAACACAAAGGTCGGGTCAAAAGGTCAAATCCACTAGGAAGAAGATGAATATAATCCATCATAACCAGTACATTTAAGGGAAGGCAAGAAACAACCCTATAGAAAAGGTTACTACAAATCTAAAGGTCTGTATGGAAGAACTTCCCCATGAAAAATAAAAATGCAAACAATGCATGTAATATGTTCAAATCTACAAGCTTGCAATGTTTTGAGTCTATTATTCAAAAAGGCATGAAGCATAATGTCTATAAGAACAACTGTGTGAATAGTCTCGTTATGTACAACTAATCACCGACCCTGCCTTTGGATGAAGAACTCAAGCCCTGAAAATCAACCACCACATGCGCACAAGTCAAAATTGTACCATCGGTATCTATGATAGTTCCAGAGCCTATGCTCTTTCCTACAGTAAGACCATAAAAACCTACAAATACAAATAATTTTCAGAATCAATTCCCAAAAAAAACGCCACAAACTGCAAATTAGTATAGTAACAAAGCATACCCTGAGGCACTGATAGATTGACCACAGCAGGACCCACCCTAGCAGCAGCATTGGCAATAGTATCTCTACCCAAACATCCACAACAAGGTTTTGTACCATCTCCAATCTCGGAAGAAGCTTCCTTCTTTATATCCCCGGATGGAACTGAGGCAGTTCTAGAAAAAAATAATGGAAGGTGTCCTACAATTACAGTTTCAATCAAATAAAATAATGCCAAATAGCTGTCAAATTCATACAATACCACAATAGTTCGGTAATAAAAACTAAGACTTGCAGTCCAAATTTTAAAAATTGTTACACCCTAAGTTTTGGAGTTGAGCATTTATCATATCCTGAAGGCTAAAATGTAATATACAAACAAATAAATAGGAAAGATAACAAACCATATCGTGAAGGGTCCAGGGACAGAAATGAAGGACAAAAAAGCATATCTTGCAAAGTTATCCATGGCGACAATACCGAATCACTCAATGGTGCAGGACTTGAAACCCGTATCGATGTCTCTACATTTTAATCCAACAAACTAAAATCAATACAAGATGAATAGTGACCTGTTTGGTTCCAAATTAAATGTAACAAGCAATACAAAAACATAAACAGAAGTTTGAGCTTTAGAATCATGATTCACATCACATTTTAAAGAAACCAAACAGAAAATTAAAAGAAAACTGAAAACAGCTCACCAGAATCAAAGCGGGGGTTTGAATAAAGGAGTCCTGACCCGGCAGTAGCCAAAGCTACCATACGTAGCGAAAATTTTCTCTGCAAATTACTCATAAGTTGATCATGAAAAATTAATTGATTTTCCAGAATATATTTTATGAATATCTAAATCAAGTTCTCTTCATTGTGGAGTAATTCAAATTTCGGAACATTTTTTTTTTCTTCCAATTTTTTTTGCCAAATTAAGAGACAATTGAAAGAAAAGCTACCGTCTTTCCGAAACGTACCAGAAAATGTGTCATGAGGAGAAAGAGGAGAAATCTTCGGAAACTGTGATTGGATTGTTTTGACGCAAAACCCTAACAAAAGCCCAGGAGTCCTATGACACCCAACTCTCGCAGCTTCGAAAAGTTTCAATCCCAAAAAAAGTTCAAATCATAATCTGGATTTATTTTAATTTTCAAAAATTAATTTGAAGTGATTTATAATATTAATTACTACATTAAGTAAAACAAAATAAATTTGGTACTAATCAGTCTTGAATTTTAAATAATACAATAAATTTAACTTGTTGAATTGATGAATTACAAGACTCCAGCTCCCAAAAATGCTTTTAAAATTTAAATAAAGTATTCTAGTTGAATTGATGAATTACAAGTTTGGGTTGACTTGCCTCCACTTTTGTTTGATTAAGTCATAGGATTTGTTTGTTTTAGTGAGCTTCAATGACTTTTAAACCTTAAATATATGTTATTAAAAATAATGAAATGAGTTTAGAACTTAAATACTGTGTTTGTAAATTAAAAAAATTACGTTTTTTAGTTAAAACAGTACGTTTTCAAACGCTTATATAGACGAACATGAAACTTTAAAAATCACAAAAAAAACTCCAAAAGTCCCAAAAACAAACGTGCATTATAAATTTATAATCCTTGTTTAGCAAGTGACAAGGTTTTGAATCTCATTATTGTCGGAGAAGTGGTTAATATAAAATTAATTTTGGTCAATTGACCAATACAGTGTCAATACGTAGGTTGTGAGGTGATTTCTCTTTTTGTATATTGATAAATTGACCAACTTACTATAAAGTTAAATTCATGATGACCGAATTCCAAAGTTGAAATGTGCCCGATCAAGATCCATGGTGCGAAAATAGATCAAAAAAAATCATCTCAATAATTGTTTATATTTAGTATGAGAACACTTTTATAGCGCAAATTTATTGTCAAAATAATCATCATCTCCCTCTCGCCCAAATTTGAAGGCAAGGGAGGCTTACTTTTCCAAATGATGAGCCATCCTACCCTAATTTAACTATGTTAATGGAATAAGAAAAATTCTCAAATGACATGGACACCGAAGAGACGAGTATAGAAGTGTAAATGAGTTAAATTTAAGTGAACACTTTCTTACTTGCATTCGGCTCGATTTAAAAAAATTAAGCTCGAACTCGACTCGGTTTCGATAAGAAATTTCTAATTTTATGCCAGATTCGACCCAAAATATTACTTGAACCTACTCGGCTCGCGATTCATTTACAAAACGAGTTACTTATAAGCCTTCAAAACAAGTTTCTAATATGAATTGTCCCACCATATATTCAACTTATTACTAAACTAATGTTTATATATAAAAGTTTCACTTTTATTTAGGTTAAGAAATTACAAAGAATATTATACAAATTGACAATTAATTCATTAATTTATTCAAGTACAAACTTATATAATTACATACTACATTTTATAAATTATATAGATTGATACAAATATCACATATTTAACTTACTAGTATGAATCAAACTAGTATTCAGATATAATCTATTGAGAATAGATCCGGTATGATTCATGTAAAAATGAAATATACAAATCATAACACAAAATATACTCAAATTCGAGTCGTGTATTAGTAAACAAAAAACGAGTATAAATCAAATTCAACTCGAACCAATTTCAAATTCAAAGTTTAGATCATATTTTTTAGTCAATCTCGAGTCAAATAAATACTCATGTCCGGAGTTTTTATACCCCTAAATGAGAAAAAATCTCCAATTATTTCGGAGTCGCACTCTGTCCGACTTGGTGGACCAATTCTCTCTAGTGTAAGCGAACCAATAACACTAATCTCATGCAAATATTTTTAGGGAAATTATCATGATTAGATTTTACCAAGAAGTTGTACAAGTGTTGTTTACCCTTGAATATTTTTAGGTTGATATTTTTGTACATCACTTTTTGATATTTTCACATAGATAACCTATATTAACTGATACAAATTCAACACATCAACTAATATATTGACCTTACATGTAAAAATATTAATAAATGATAGTACAAATATCAACTACCAACATGGGCAGATCTAGCTTAGGGAAGTAGTGTCAATTGACCCCACTGAATTTTTGGGAGTTAATTTTTAATTTGATTTTGATTTTATAAAGTGTTTAGTAAAAATAAAAAATTCAGACTAAAAGACTATTAAATGTCTCAAATTTCTACTAACACAAACACTCCACTCTTTTATATTGTTTAGTAACTTATATTGAACATGAAATTTTTGCATCTATTGAAATGAGACTATCATTACGATAGTTTTAAACAATGAAATCTCGAAAAATATTATTATAAATAATATTTTAACAATATTATTTAGTTTTGTAATTTTTTTTAGAGGATACAAGAAGTGTCTCTTATAAATAACAGTGCTTTAAAAAATTATAAAATATTATTTTATATACTCCCTCTGTCCCAAATTATCTGCTGTTTTAGCAAAAAAAATTTGTCCCACAATATCTGCTTTTTCAAGATTTCAATGTATTTTTTCCCTTTATTTTCTAAGTTTACCCCTTTACCTAATTATTGATAGTCATTACTCTCATCCTCTCTCCACACATATATATGCACTCATACTTTCTCTCTCTACATACTATTTGTCTATTTAATACATTCATACTTTCTCTCTCTTCCTCTCTCCACACATATATATACACTCATACATTTTCTCTCTTTAGACTATTTGTCTATTTAATGCACTCATACTTTCTCTCTCTTCCTCTTTCTACATACTATTTCATGCACTATTTTTTAAGCACATTTTTCATAATTCCACTAATAAGGGTATTTTAGTATTTTTATCACACATATTGGTATCTGTGTGGAACTCTAGAACAGCAGATAATTTGGGACGGAGAGAGTATAACATAAGATCAAGGATTCGAAGTGTATTCAATTACATAAAATAATATCAATTTTATATGATAGCTCACACAATTATTTGCAATATCCTTCGTATTCTAACATCTTTATTTTATTGTATTTTATTTTTTTTTATAAATTTTTGTTTTAAAAAAATTGACCCCACTGAACTAATGGACTGGATCCGCCCCTGATTACCAAGATAAATTAGAATAAGATCATTTTTAATTCTAACATTTCTCATATATACACATGCATATGTATATATTTCCAATCAACATAAATTTATCATGCACATGTAGCAAGATTCTTAAAATATTGCAACCAAAATTTGCGATGAACAAGAGAAACTTTCTATTAATTTACCAAAACTACATCTTTAGCACAGTTAAATTATAGAACAACCCCACTACTCATACCACCTAAAAACCAAAAAAAAATAAAAAAAAATAAAGAAAAAAGATATGATAAGACATTGACATTTCCTAACTTCTAATCCTTCTTGGGAGATTTGGGGGTCTTTTCTCCATCGGTAGTTTTAGAATGTTTAGGCAACAAAATAGGATTTATATTTGGAAGAACACCTGATAGACTCCACGGCACGCTTGCGTGAGGTGGTCGTCGCCCCGATCGTTTCTAGCACATTTGTTGGGTGAATTGCTTGCAACACATATAGGCGAGGGGTTAAGGTGTTTCAAGTAATTCACCCAACAACTGTGCTAGAAACGATCGGGGCGACGACCACCTCACGCAAACGTGTCGTGGAGTCTATCATTTGTTATCAGAGCTAAGCCTTTCTAGCAAGTTACTTATATTTAATTTTCTGTCGAAATATATATTGTAAAAAAAAAAAAAGAAAAGAAAAAAAAATACAAAAAAAAAGGAAAAAAAAGAAGAAGAAGAATTCATATTCTATTTTCATTGTGCTAACCAAACTTGTAGCACACCATCAAATCATCAAATTCCAAAGAAGAGTTCATATCGTTCCATCATCATCAATTCTGAAACGAAGCTACAATTTACAAATTTGAAACATACAAGTGGAGTACAAGACAATCGATCGGTGATTTTGTGGTATTCTGATAGTTACACCGTCTATATTTTTGTTTCGTGATAAGTAATTGTGAATTGATTAGTAAAACCAAGAATTTTGCTAGGGAATTCAATAAGAACCTATTAGAGAGAATATTTGAGGTAAAAGGCTTAGTGGTAAGATTAATTGAGGGTAAAAGCCAATTTATTGAGAGTATATACGAGTGAATCATTGATTCGAGCGAAAACACGTAAGGGAGTGTGTGAGAAAAATTTTTATCTACTAACCCTTGTTTTGTAGTAAATATGTTGGGCTATGAGGAGCCATTGGAAAGAAGACCCAGAGTTCGTATGAAATCTGGCGTGGATGAGTGGTGGAAATCATGGGAGGAGGATTATGAGAGGCATCATAATTATAATGGATGTAGGGAGCAGCCTCATAAACCTATGGAGCATAAGAAGGCACATTTATTGTCTAAGGAAATAAAAGTTGAAGAAGATCATGCGATTCTTGGAGAGTCATGGGAGACTAGAAAAGCTACAAGTGTGCAAGCTAACGAGGAAGAAACAATGCAACAAAAGAATATGTTTTATACTAGGTTTCTAGTACAAGAAAAGGTATGCATTGTAAAAATTAATTGTGATATTGGTACTAACATTGCTAGCACTACAATGGTGGAGAAACTAGGGTTGTCAACAGTTGCACATCCTCGGCCTTACAAGATGCAAGGGATCGTCGATTGTGAGGAGGTAATGGTGACTAGACGAGTGTCAGTTTCTTTTCGCATTGGCAGATATGAAGATGAAATATTATGCGATATAGTTCCAATCCATACTTGTCATTTGTTACTTGGGAGGCCATGGCGACACAACAGGCGCGCGAAGCATAACAGTTGTACTAATAAGTATTCATTGGTACACAATCGAATAAGGGTCAACCTTTGTCCTATGACGTCCGAGCAAGTTCGTGACGATCTAATGTATTTACAAAAAGATCGTGATCAAATGCAAGAAGAAATTATAGAATATGCAGTCCAAGGAGAATTATTGGGTTCGAGTGTTCAAGATGAAATCCATGATCTAAAGCAAGTTGGTGAACATCCGAAAGAAAGTAATCAAGAAGATAAGTTTGTAAAAGAAAATACATGTGGAAAAGATCGACAAAAAGAAATTGTTCAAAAGATTGATAATGTAAAAGAAAAGTTTGAAAAGAATGAGAGAGAAAAGAAAAGAGAGAATGTAAATAAACAAGAGAAAAACAAACGAGAGGGTGAGTATAAAGAAGAGAGACAAGAAATATGTGACCATGAAAAAGAGAGTGAGTTGAAAAGTGAGTTATATTTTAAAAAGCTAATGACTGTACATTCGTACAAGACGGCGCTTTTGAATAATAACACTAACGATTCTTCTTTGTTTAGTTCTGTTTTGCCTATTGTGCAGGTTGTTGATGAAATACCCCGTGCTATCATTCCATATCAATCAGCTGATAGTATTCCCGAGGAGACGACGAAGTTACCAAGGCGGGTTGTAGAGTTGGTGAAAATGGGTATCGTGAGAGAAGACATGAGTTCATATGATGATTATGAGATTATAGTACCTAAGGAGGAGGGGACAACGAGCTTGTTCGTCAATTTTGAATTGGTAAACAAGTATCGTTATTCTTTTTCTTGTTTGGATAATATGCTTGATAGATTACCAAGTATTTGTGTTTTATCAACACTTGAAGGTGCTCATGTGATGACAATAACTAATCAAATTAGTGTGCATGACTGTGATAAATGGGAAATCGTTTTAACATGTGAGTTGTTTAGATGGATAGTTATTTCTGTTAGATTAACTGATGCATCTAGTGTTTTCATGAGTTATTTAAAACATGTTTTGCATGCTTCCATAGAATTTGTTATTAGCTATTTTGATGGTAGAATCGTCTTTATCATAAACTATGGAGGATATTTGATTTTTGTTGAGTTAGTTTATGATCATGATATATATTCTTATTTTCGATGTTATTATTTGCATGAAATTCATTCTAGGTTTTCTTATCCATATGTTGAGTTAGGTTTTCATGCTAGTCAATCTTTACATGAGTTGTTTTTAGTTGACAATGGTAGTTATCATGTTTGTCCGTTCGAGCAATCTTTATTGCATGATTTGCTATCATATAGTTTTGATTCAACAAGTATTTATCATCAAGATCGTTTGAGGGATGAGTTATTTGCATGTTTAGTTAGTTCACTTGGATTATCTAAGGCATTGCATACTTCCATGGAATTGTTGAATTATATTTTACATTCTTTTATGAGAAAAATTGTTCTCTATTTTGATGATATTCCGATTTTTGTCAATAATTTGCAAAATTCTATAGCATGTGTTGAGTTTGTTTGTCATAATAAGTATGCTATTGAGTTTTTATCATGTGAAGTTGGTTGTGACCTTTTTAATCCGTTGATAACATTATTTGTTCTTTATTGTGTTAATTTCAATGAAAAGAGAAAGGTTGGTTGTGTTTTGCAGATTCGTGATAGGATCATATTCATCGAGGGAAACATGGATCGTGCAATTCAATTCGATCAATGCATTGAGAGTCTATAGGGGAGTGTTTTGAATATTGTTTTAGAAGACTATGCATATGATTTTGGTTTATTTAATTTCTTTGTGATTAGACAAAAGGAACTTATTGATTTGTTTTGTTTTGTGTTTAATCCATGAATTCAAGAGAATTTGCGTGAGAAGCATTACGAATTTCAAGTATTGATATTTGACCCAGGTGCATTGACGAATGTGTTTCTTCGAAGTATTGAGATCATTATATTGACTTTTGATCCGGGGATTCGTCACTGGGAGAATCTACCACATGAAGAGTTTTGCGTTATGATTTTTGATCCAGGAGGATATAAGACTTTTCATATTCTTTCTTACTTTGCATTCATGATTATTTTAGTGGATAGTAGATTAGTGTTGTGGGAGTAATTGGTCTACAAATTATCAATTTGAGAGAAAAGTCATACATTGCTATGTTCTTAGTGGGAGTTGGAGTTTTTGTTGCTTATACATGTCATTTGCAAGTTGAGTTTTGGCATTATGTTTGGTTTGATGCTACTAACTTAGTTTGTATTTATGTAGGAGTAATTTTGTGGTTGAATCATTTTCGAGAGGACGATGTGCCAGATTTGAGGACAAATCCTTTTGAAGAGGAGGGGAATGATACAATCCTGATCAGCAAGTTATTTACATATTACATGCAAAGGAAATAAGCAAGTTTCACGCGGCAAAAGATCCTAACATGGCAAGGAGTTTGGGATTTTAGGATTTTAGGAAAAAGATTTTTGTTTCCTAAAATATTAGGCAGATTCTATTAGCCTAATTTTTAGGGATTTATTTTCCAAATACTTATCAAATTCTATTATAATTAGGATTTCTTTTCCGTTTAGATTTACTTTCTAAATAAGGTTTTTATTGTTTTATAGAAATAGGAATTTCTTTTCCAAATTGATTTCTACTTCCATGTAGAAATTAGGGTTATGATTTGTAATTCCTATTAGGATTAGAATAATTTGTTCCTATTGTTTTTAGGATTTGGATTGTTTTGAGTAGTATAAATAGAGGTCTAAGTTGATGTAATCAAACACATTATACATTATTCATTATTATTATTCAATATATTGTGAGTTTATTCTCTACTTTTGGTTCTTTGAAGAATTTCTAAGTATTTTTCTTAGTTATTTCTTTGAGATTCAATTTGACTTATATACAACAATTCATAGTTGTGTGTGGCATCTTCTACCGCATCAATCGTCGATTGTACCGAGATTACCACTTCAATATAAGCGAGGGGTCAAGGTGTCGTTGGTGTCCATTCAACGCAGAATTCTGAACGCGAGCAATTGTACCAAGATTACCGCCTACATATAGGCGAGGGGTTAAGGTGTTGCAAGCAATTCACCCAACAACTGTGCTAGAAACGATCGGGGCGACGACCACCTCACGCAAGCGTGCCGTGGAGTCTATCAACACCTCCACTTGCAATGGTCACTCCCAGTAAAAGCTTCCCCAATTCATCATCATTCCTCACCGCCAATTGCACATGCCTTGGGTTGATCCTCGTCTTCTTGTTGTCCATTGCAGCATTTCCGGCCAATTCCAACACCTATCATTCATTTCTCAAACCCAAAATTAGAAGGAAAAAAACAACCAACCAACATTTTTAATCTCACAAAACATCACTGATTCCCAAAAGAATGAAACCTAATATTCAATTATTAGAACCCAAATAAAAAACAAAAACAGAAAAGCTACACACAGATGAAAAAAATTGTAAAACTGAACAAATTAAGTATGATAAACAAACGTAAATATACGATTGTTTCTTCCAACATGGATGGATAATAATGTATACACACAAATTAAAACGTTAATACAGACGCATTTACAAAACAGAAAATTTCAGATCTGAATGAAGAACAGAGATATAAATATGTAGACATAATTACACAGACCCACACCTCATGATGAGGACATGGCATGCGTGGATTCAAACAAGACTAAAGGGACGTGGGGATCAAGTAAGGCTAGAACAAGGAGGTTCAAACAAGGTCTCAATGGATTGATCCAAGATGTTTGGGCTGAAGCTAACGCAAGAAAATCCAAAGAGGAGGCAAAAGAGCATGAGACATTAATTTGGGTCAATTTAATACAAGTTCAATTTTAATCTTCTTAACAAAGTCAACATATTTTATGTGCAAAGGAGGTTATTTAATCATGTGGGCTGCAAGGTTATTTGATTCACGTGGGCCATATTTTTTTTCAAGTTATCAGACTTAGTCATGTTGGATACTTAGATGATATGGGATTCATGTATCACGTGGGCCATGGGATATCAAGGCAATTCAACATATATACTGCACAACGGAATTCTGGCTTACAAAGGAGTCATGCATGCAAAGGAGTCATTACCAGCTTATATCACACGGTTTCAACATATTACTTTATATCACACGGTTTCACTAACTTAGTCACGCGACAAAGATTTTTACACGGCAATTGCAGATTTTTAGATTTTTATAATTCTATTGTAATTAGGATTTTTTTAATTAGAATTCTTTTTCAAATTGACTTCTATTTTCTTATAGAAATTAGGGTTATAGTTTATAAATTTCTATTAGGATTTGGATTATTTTGAGTAGTATAAATAGAGGTCCAACTTATGTAATCAAACACATTATTTATTATTATTATTCAATATATTTGTAAGTTTATTCTCTACTTTGGTTCTTTGAAAAATTCCTAAGAACTAGTAATTCTTAGTTATTTCTTTGAGATTCAATTTGACTTATCATACAAGAATTCATAGTTGTGTGTGGCGTCTTCTACCGCATCAATCGTCGATTGTACCGAGATTACTGCTTCAATATAAGCGAGGGGTCAAGGTGTCGTTGTTGTCCATTCAACGCAGAATTCCGAACGCGAGCAATTGTACCAAGATTACCGTCTACATATAGGCGAGAGGTTAAGGTGTTGCAAGCAATTCACCCAACAACTGTGCTAGAAACGATCGGGGCGGCGACCATCTCACGCAAGCGTGTCGTGGAGTCTATCATTTGGTATCAGAGCTAAGGCTTTCTAGCGAGTTACTTATCTTTAATTTTCTGTCGAAATATATATTGTAAAAAAAAAATTAAAAAAAAAAGAATACAAAAAAAAAGAAAAAAAAGAAAAAGAAAAAAGAAATCAGATTTTAATTCCATTGTGCTAACCAAAATTGTAGCACACCATCAAATCATCAAATTCCAACCAAGAGTTCATACCGTTCCATCATCAATTCTGACACGGAGCTACAATTTATAAATTTGCGGCATACATGAGGAGTACAAGACAATCGATCGGTGAATTTTGTAGTATTCTGATAGTCACACCATCTATATTTTTGTTTCATGATAAGTAATTTTGAATTGATTAGTAAAATCAAGAATTTTGCTAGGGAATTCAATAAGAACTTATTAGGGAGAATATTTGAGGTAAAAGGCTTAGTGGTGAGATTAATCGAGGGTAAAAGCCAATTTATTGAGAGTATACACGAGTGAACCATTTATTCGAGCAAAACACGTAAGGGAGTGGTGAGGAAACTATTTTCTACTAACCCTTATTTTGCAGGAAATATGTCTAACTCGAAGGATAAAGGAACTTATGAGGAACAACCCTCAACAGCTGAATTGAAATTCCAGATGGAGGCCATGCATAAAGAATGGGATCGAAGATTGAGAAAAACTATGGAACAAATGCAAGAACAATTAGAAGAGATGAGGGTGTCTATGGCTGAGCTACCCCAAAACACTAAGGGGATGCAAAACAAGACGAGGACACAACAAACTGACGCAAGAAAGGAAGACCCTTACGGTGAGGACAGTAGTGCAGCAGTAGATCGTGAATCTAATTTTCGGCATCAAAGACACGGAGGTGCTAGAGAAAGAAGAGATCAGGACAGAGAAGATGGCAATTTGGATAGCATAAAAATGAAGATTCTAGCTTTCCAAGGCACGTGTGATCCTGAGGCTTATTTAGACTGGGTAACCAAGATGGAGCGAATCTTTGACTGTTACAACTATTCAGACCTCAAGAAAGTCAAACTGGCCATTACGAAATTTTCTGGATATGCATTGATATGGTGGGATCAGTTGACAGCTAATCGGAGAAGGTGTGAAGAGCGGCCGATTACAACTTGGGCAAAGATGAAAGCTATCATGAAAAAGAGGTTTGTACCAGCATACTATCAACTACACCTGGCAAACGGGCGGGCGGGCCCGGGCCGGGCCGGGCCGAGCGCGGGCGGGCCAAAAACGGGCCGGGCCAAAAACGGCCCGGATTTTGGCGGGCCGAAAAAGTGAGGCCCGTGGCCCGGGTTGGGCGGGCCGGGCCGGCCCGCGGGCTTTTTCTTATTATTTTTTTTTTACAAAATTTTGATACACCAAAAATAATAATAATAATAATTTTAATTACTTAAATTAACTACATATCTCAATCAATTAAAATTTTAATAGTATTATAATTTTAGATATTAAAATAAAGGCATGATTTGGGATAATGATTGATTTACTTTCCAAATAAGTAGGGGGAATGCATAATTAAGGGATAATGATTGATTTACTTTCCAAATGTACTACAATAAGTAAGGGGATTGCATAATTAAGGGATAAAATTATCTATATTATTGTGTATAGATTTTGGACTTGCAAAGTTGCAATCTAAAAAATTAGTGATTGATTCGGATTATATATTGTTAGTAATTCAAAGTATATAATCAAATTTGATTCTTTAAAATTAATATAATTTATTTAACTTTTAAAAATAATAAATATTGTAATTAATACTAATATATAGATAATTTAAAATTTTTATAATTATATTATCTAACTTAAACTAATAATTGTTAGTTTAATAGTTTTATACTTTGAAATTATTAACTATATATCTCAATCAATTAAAATTTTAATAGTATTATAAATTAGTATTATTAATTAATTACCTACATTAACTACATATCTTAATTATAATTTTCAAATATAGTTAAAATTTATTGAAGATTGTATTAAAAACAAATAGTTGTTGTATCTTAGTTGGTTTGAACTCTTATTTATTTACTTACAAGTCTTGTGTTCAAGTCCTACAAGTAGCAAAATTTTATTTAAAAAAAAAAAAAAAAAAACCCACGGGCCACGGGCCGGGCCGCCCGCGGGCCGGGCCACAAACGGGCCGGGCCAAAAACGCCCAAGTTTTCATGGGCTAAAAAAGTTAAGCCCAAAGCCCAGTTTTTACGGGCCAGCCCGGCCCGGCCCGCGGGTCTGGGCCAATTTTGCCAGGTCTACTATCAACGGGAGATCATTCGTAGTTTGCAAACTCTTAAACAGGGAAGTCGAAGTGTGGATGAATATTATAGGGAGATGGAAATGTTGAAGGATCGGGCTAATGTTATTGAGGATAATGAAATAGCGATGGCTAGGTTCTCGGCAGGACTGAACTGGGAGATTGCAGACTTGATTAAACGACAACATTATTTGGAGTTAGAAGAACTGGTGCATATGGCTACTAAGATAGAAAAACAACTCAAGAGGCGAGAAGGACAACGAGGACAATCTAATGCTAGTTCATCATGGAGACCTAATTTGGCAAAGCGAGAGGAAAAGACAGCTGCGTTCAAGCCAAAGGTGGAACTTAAGCAAGGATCGACTAGCCGAGAAATACAAGGTAAAAC
This sequence comes from Panax notoginseng, assembly GCA_016801055.1. Taxonomy (NCBI): domain Eukaryota; kingdom Viridiplantae; phylum Streptophyta; class Magnoliopsida; order Apiales; family Araliaceae; genus Panax; species Panax notoginseng. The sequence goes on along the minus strand of CM029014.1, from coordinate 41,174,213 downwards.
TGAACAACCTTCTTTTGGTCGTAATCGGGATATTGTATGTTTTAAGTGTCAAGGCAGGGGACATATTTCTAGCCAATGTCCAAATCAGAGGAAAATGTTATTGCTTGACAATGGAGATGTGGAGACCGAGGGGGAAGATAGTGATACCGATTCTATGCCACCATTAGAGGAGATAGGTGAGGATGCGATACATGGTGAAATTCTGGTTACAAGAAGAGCACTTAGTACACAAGTTAAGGAGAAGAGCAGTGAACATCGAGAAAATCTATTTCATACTCGATGTCTTGTGAAGGGGAATATTTGTTGCGTAGTTATAGATGGAGGCAGCTGTACAAATGTGGCAAGCACTACGATGGTGGAGAAATTGGGGTTACCTACTACCAAACATCCGCAGCCGTATAGTTTGCAGTGGCTCAATGATAATGCAGACATTAAAGTAACCAAACAGGTGTTAATTCCATTTGCTATTGGTCGGTATATTGATGAGGTATTGTGTGATGTGGTACCCATGCATGCATGACATATATTGTTGGGTAGACCATGACAGTTTGATAGGAGGCCTCAACATGGCGGGTTTACCAACGTATATTCATTCGTTCACGACAAGAGGAAGATCTTTTTGCGTCCTTTGTCACCACAACAAGTACATAAAGATCAAATTTATTTGCAGAAAGATTATGTACAAAGAAAAAAGAGTGAAGAAAAGAAAAATAAAGAAGAAAAAAAGAGAGAAAAAGAAAGATGAGAGAAAAACAAATATATTAGCAAAAAAGAGTGATGTGAGAAGAGCTTTGATTTCTAAACAGCCTATGATTTTACTTAGGTATAAAGAGGCGCTTTTGAATACTAACGCTAATGATTCTTTGCCTAGTGTTGTTTCATCTCTCTTACAGAAATTCAAAGATGTATTTCCCGATGAGCTTCCTCATGGACTACCACCTATTCGGGGAATTGGGCATCAAATTGATTTTGTCCCCGGTGCGACGATTCCAAACCGTCCAACTTATCAGAGTAATCCCGAGGAGACGAAGGAGTTACAAAGTCAAGTTAACGAGATGATGGGAAAAGGATTCGTGAGAGAAAGTATGAGCCCGTGTGCAGTTCCGGTGATTCTAGTGCCAAAAAAGAATGGAAAATGGAGGATGTGCATCGATTGTCGAGCGGTAAATAACATTACGATAAAATATCGGCATCCCATTCCTCGTTTAGATGACATGTTAGATGAATTACATGGGTCTTGCATATTTTCAAAATTTGATTTAAAAAGTGGTTATCATCAAATTAGAATGCAAGAGGGTGATGAATGGAAAACAACGTTTAAAACTAAATATGGTCTTTATGAATGGTTAGTATTATCTTTTGGTTTAACTAATGCACCGAGTACTTTCATGAGATTAATGAACCATGTTTTGCGTCCATTCATTGGAAAATTTGTCGTAGTTTATTTTGATGACATCTTGATTTATAGCAAAAACTTGGAAGATCATGCATTGCATTTAAAATCTGTTTTAGATGTACTTAGGAAAGAAAAGTTATTTGCTAACATGGAAAAATGCACGTTTTGTTCGAATAGAATTGTTTTTCTTGGCTTTGTTGTGAGTTCACAGGGAGTCCAAGTTGATGATGAGAAAATACGTGCGATCCGGGATTGGCCGAGTCCAACCAATGTGAGTCAAGTACGAAGCTTTCATGGACTCGCAAGTTTCTACCGACGTTTTGTTCGGAATTTCAGTGAGATTACAGCACCATTGACCGAGGTTATCAAGAAAAGTGTGGGCTTTAAGTGGGGTGATGAACAGGAAAAAGCATTTAATTTAATTAAGGATAAATTAACAAATGCTCCTTTACTTATTTTGCCTAACTTTGCTAAAACTTTTGAGATTGAGTGTGATGCTTCAGGTTTAGGGATTGGAGCTGTGTTGATGCAAGAAGGGAAACCAGTGGCGTATTTTAGCGAAAAGTTGAGTGGGGTAGCTTTGAACTATCCTACATATGACAAAGAGATGTACGCTTTGGTTAGAGCTTTGGAGACATGACAACATTACTTGTGGCCTAAGGAGTTTGTGATCCACACTGATCATGAATCATTGAAATATTTGAAGGGTCAGCACAAATTGAACAAAAGGCATACACGATGGATGGAATTTATCGAAACATTTCCATATGTTATTCGATATAAGCAAGGTAAAGAGAACGTCGTTGCAGATGCTTTGTCTCGCAGGTATGTTTTGTTAAATACTCTTGATACAAAATTGCTTGGGTTTGAACGAATTAAAGAGTTATATGATAATGACCTGGATTTTGGTGAAGAGTTTAAAACTTGTGAAAAGAATGTTGTGGGTAAATACTTTAGAATTGATGGATTCTTATTTCGAGAAAATAAACTATGTATTCCTGCATGTTCTTTGCGTGAGTTGTTGGTTAGGGAATCACATGGGGGCGGTTTAATGGGACATTTTGGTGTTGATAAAACTTTTGCTGTTTTAAAAGAACATTTTAATTGGCCTCATATGAAACGAGATGTAGAAAGAATATGTGATAGATGTATTACTTGTCGCCAAGCTAAATCTCGTGTTCAGCCCCATGGATTATATACACCATTGCCTATTCCTAATGAACATTGGATTGATATTTCTATGGACTTTGTGTTGGGTTTACCTAGGTCTAAGCATGGTTATGATTCGATATTTGTGGTCGTGGATAGATTTTCAAAAATGGCACATTTTATTCCATGTCATAAAACTGATGATGCATCTCATGTTGCTGAATTATTTTTTAAGGAGATTGTGCGTTTGCATGGTATGCCTAAAACTATTATTTCTGATAGAGATACAAAGTTCTTAAGTTACTTTTGGAAGACATTGTGGTGTAAATTGGGTACTAAACTGTTATTTTCTACTACTTGTCATCCACAAACTGATGGTCAAACTGAAGTACTAAATAGGACTTTGTCAGCATTGTTACGGGCTATCATTCAAAAGAATATCAAGCAATGGGAAGAATGTTTACCACATGTTGAGTTTGCATATAACCGTTCTGTTCATTCTGCTACTAATTTTTCTCCATTTGAAATTGTATATGGTTTTAATCCTTTGACACCGTTGGATTTATCACCGTTGCCTGTTTTTGAATATACTAACATGGATGGAAAGAAAAAGGTTGATCTTGTTAAACAGATTCATGAAAAAGCCAGACTAAACATTGAACGGAGGACGAAACAGTACATTAAGCACGCGAACAAGGGACGACATCAAGTGATCTTTGAGCCCGGAGATTGGGTGTGGTTACATATGCGAAAAGAAAGATTCCCGGTTCAAAGACGTTCGAAATTGCTTCCGAGGGGAGATGGTCCATTTCAAGTTCTCGAGCGTATCAATAACAATGCCTATAAATTGGATTTGCCAGGTGAGTATAATGTTAGTGCTACATTTAACGTTACTGATCTAAGTCCGTTTGATGTAGGTAACGATTTGAGGACAAATCGTTTTCAAGAGGAGAGGAATGATGAGGACATGGCATGCGTGGATTCAAACAAGACTAAAGGGACGTGGGGATCAAGTAAGGCTAGAACAAGGAGGTTCAAACAAGGTCTCAATGGATTGATCCAAGATGTTTGGGCTGAAGCTAACGCATGAAAATCTAAAGAAGAGGCAAAAGAGCATGAGACATTAATTTGGGTCAATTTAATACAAGCTCAATTTTAATCTTCTTAACAAAGTCAACATATTTTATGTGCAAAGGAGGTTATTTAATCATGTGGGTTGCAAGGTTATTTGATTCACGTGGGCCATATTTTTTTTCAAGTTATCAGACTTAGTCATGTTAAATACTTAGATGATATGGGATTCATGTATCATGTGGGCCATGGGATATCAAGGCAATTCAACATATATACTGCACAAAGGAATTCTGGCTTACAAAGGAGTCATGCATGCAAAGGAGTCATTACCAGCTTATATCACACGGTTTCAACATATTACTTTATATCACACGGTTTCACTAACTTAGTCACGCGACAAAGATTTTTACACGGCAATTGCATATTTTTAGATTTTTATAATTCTATTGTAATTAGGATTTTTTTAATTAGAATTTTTTTTCAAATTGACTTCTATTTCCTTATAGAAATTAGGGTTATAGTTTATAAATTTCTATTAGAATTTAGATTATTTTGAGTAGTATAAATAGAGGTCCAAGTTATGTAATCAAACACATTATTCATTATTATTATTCAATATATTTGTGAGTTTATTCTCTACTTTGGTTCTTTGAAAAATTCCTAAGAACTAGTAATTCTTAGTTATTTCTTTGAGATTCAATTTGACTTATCATACAATAATTCATAGTTGTGTGTGGCGTCTTCTACCACATCAATTGTCGATTGTACCGAGATTACTGCTTCAATATAAGCGAGGGGTCAAGGTGTCGTTGGTGTCCATTCAACGCAGAATTCTGAACGTGAGCAATTGTACCAAGATTACCGTCTACATATAGGCGAGGGGTTAAGGTGTTGCAAGCAATTCACCCAACAACTGTGCTAGAAACGATCGGGGCGGTGACCACCTCACGCAAGCGTGCCGTGGAGTCTATCACCTCAGCTGTCAGATATTCGAGTACCGCAGAGAGATAGATCGGAGCACCAGTACCGGTACGTTGAGCGTAGCGACCTTTCTTCAAATACCGACCGATACGAGCCACCGAAAACTGAAGCCCCGCCTTGACATACTTGGCCACCGTCTTCTTCCTCTCTCCTCCTTTCCTTCCTCCTGCTCCTTTAGTGATCTTCCCTGACTCAACCTCCATTTGATTATCCAGATTCTAATAAACCAAGAAAAAATATTGAACGCAGAACGGGATTGAATTTGGAATCAAGGAGAATGGGATTGATGGGTATTTATAGCGCTCGGGTTGGTTTTAGATCTTTTTGTGATGGGATCTGACGGTTTTGAGTTTCTACGCGATGGCGATACGTCTCTTGTTTCCTGGACCAATTAGATTGGACGGTCATATATTATGATCCAACGGATGGGATAGATGACACGCTGTTTGATTCGATGGTTTAATCTTTTTCACTAGGTCTGGCGGTTACTGTGTCGAGGTTTTCGAAAATGAAGCATTCCAGCGAGCGGGAAGTTGATTTTTTTTTTTGGAAATTATTAAATTTACAACATTTTTTGTTATTTCCACAACAAAAGTGTTGCTATTGATGTATAGCGACGGTTACCGTCGCTATAGAATCTATAGCAACACTTTTGTTGTGAAAATAACAAAAAGTGTTGTGAATTTAATAATTCCCTTTTTTTTTCTCTCTATTGAGTCTGGCAGTAGGAGAAATAGAAAAAAAAATTAATATTTTTCTACGTATATTTTTAATATTTTTACATAATTATTTCTCACATGAAAAAAAATTAAGTCACATCTTAATGTGAGAAGAAATTATATTAAAATATTAAAAACTCGTGTGAAAATAGTGTTCCCATAAAAAATGCAATACTATGAAAATTCAATTGAAAGAGTAATTTAAAAATAGAAACGAATAATTTTAATTGTGTAATGAATAAAAAAGTAAAATAATTTTAGAATGAATGGATTACTATTTAATTTATCATGCTTTTAACAAATTCTTATGGTTTAGAACTTGTAATGGGGATGGAATTAGGTGTAGGCAACATATTATAACAAATTAAAAGAAATTAACATGATGTAAGAAACTAAAATTTGGTATGTATGTATATATTCATATATAATTGAAAATATAAATTGAATAATTTTTTAGATAAATAACATTGTATGTGAATCTTTGCTCGGTTCTTCTTTAACTTTTAAAATAACTTGGAAGATTTTTTCCTTATAATCTCCTTAAATTACGATATGTTTATCTTATCTAAAAGTCATGATGCATATTTGTGTGTGTAATTTAAGAATTGGGATGAGAAAAAAAAATGGTGCAAAAATTAAAAAAAGAGGGAACGTTATGAAAAACTAGTTACTTGGCACACACAATTATGTGTGTCAACTTTTGAAATGGCCTTGAAATAAATTTTTTTATATATAAAGCTTGAACGACATTTCAAATGGCTTTGAAATAAAAAAAAGAAAAATAAGTTGAAAGTCATTTCAAGTGGCTTTGGAACAATTTTTTTTTTTTTTTTGTAAAAGTTGAACGCCATTATTTTTATTTTTTTAAAAGTGGATTGTCAACTTGGTTTTGGACCCAAATTTTTGAATTTTTTTTTATAAAACAAATGAACTCCATTTTAAATGGTTTTGGAACAATTTTTTTTTTACAAAACAATTTTGGATGTCATTTGAAATGGCGCTCGAACATTATTTTTTCTTCTTACAAAGCAATTTTGGAATATATGACTACTAGAACGAACAAATTTTTTTCACTAAAGAAAAATGCGAAATAAATGTACTTGAACGCCACTTGAAGGGGCGTTGTAACTTATTTTTTTAATTTAATTGAACGCAACTTGAAGTGGTGTTGGAATCTTGAAACCATTTTTTTAAGTGATTTTTTTTAGTTAATTGATTGTCATTCTAATTTGTAACCTTTTTTTAAATCAAATTTGAAACAAATACTAAAGTCATTTAACGCCAATTTAGAAATTTATTTATTTATTTAATAAAACTAAATACAAAATAAATGTACTTAAACACATTTTCAATCCCAGCCCGGGGGGTTCAACCCTTGCGCTCGTCCCTCCGGAGTTTCGGGATGGACTCAAGGGGATCGATCCAGTCCCCCGGCTCTCAACCCTTCCGTTCATCCCTCTTACCTCCTTGAGGGTATTTTAAAGTGCAGCCCTACCCTATAGTAGAGTATATTTTTCCTATCTAAGCTATATCAACATAGCCCACTAGAAAACTCATTCGCTTATCCATTCTTGGTGTAATACTCACTCGTAAATGATTGGCGTTCCTTCGGGACGAACTCCAGGGGATCACCCCCCTCCCAGCACGGGGGGTTCAACCCTTCCGATTGTCCCTCCAGAGTTTCGGGATGGACTCCAGAGGATCGATCTAGTTTGAAGAATAATAAATCAACAAAAACAGTATATACTTCAAATCCTGTGATATGAATATTTAAAATAAAAAATTTGGTGTTATTATTATTATTATTTCAAATTTGATGTGTGTTTTTTAAACTGTCACTCCTTCAACGCACACTTGGGAGTCTGATCCACTATTAAACTGCATGTCATCATATCACAAACTTTATATAAAATTTAAATACTAAATACAACCCAATAAGATAGGCATAAGAAAATCTAAACTTATCTATCGATGCACCTGATCATGTGTACCACATGGCCTCCCTCTATCTCTAGCCTCTCTCGGAGGTCCTCTACGTGGTTTTCGAATGTGTGTAGGTGGAGGTGTAGGTGTTGATGACTGGAAAGGTGAAAATTGAGGCATTGAAGGGAACACTTGATATGAAGATGGAACTCCGCCACGTGATGGAAGTGGACTATGGAATAGCTGTGTAAATACTAAATGATGCAGAGTACAAAATTGAGATGGATCATAGTCCATATCATGATCTCTCTCTACATCATCTTGCACCGTTCGAGATGAAGACGGGATGTACTCACGGCCTCTAATATCGCCTCGTACGTGTTCAATGTAAAATGGTGTTGAGGATGTATCCATATGTCGCCTACCACGACCATGTGGGCGGGGTTCCCTAAATTGTGTGACAAGATCGGTGGGCTGTTGGTCTAACAAGTGTGACTAACATACATCAGTAAGGGTCTTAGTACATAGTGCCATAGCTTCAGTAGTATGATGAATTGCGTAATCATCTACGTTTATGCATCTATATCCCTCTGCCAATGTATGGTATATACGTGTAAGATTTTACCGATCTGTTGAACTGTTCAATCTGAAACGGACGAAATCTTTGAAAAAAATCAATGATGGAAACGAGTTTTGTATTAAGTCTAGAAAGAAGTTTGAAATAATTATGCAGAAGGCAATGGCTCACGTGGTGAATTCATACAATGTACTAACTGGTATATTTGATGTCAAAACTGCATGAGTTCGACACGGTAACAACTGGAAGGGAGGCAATATACAAGTTGTGCGATTGAACGAATGGTCTTGTTCATGCAGAAAGTGGAAAGCAGAACAATGCCCCTATTCTCATGTTGTTGCATCATGTATGAAGATAAAAAAAGATTGACATCTGTACATTGCAGATCATCACAAGAATGTACAATATGCAAAAATGTGGGAACCTAACTTCCATCCACTTATGAACCAAGATTATTGAACCTTCCCGCTACCAATTAATTGGGAAGCTTTTGGGATTTTAATACCTAATGCAAATTTGAAAAAGGAGAAAGAAAAAAGATGGACAAAGAGGTGGCATTACAAGAATCCACATAGAGATGGACATGTCCAATAGAGTTGTCCATTGTAGTGTGTGGACATGAAGGACACACAAAGCGTAGTAAAAATTGTAATAAAGTACCACAACCTCGACGTCATTAATGCTATATGTAATGGAATTTTATATGCGAACGAATGTTGTTGTGTACTATTTTTATCAATCGATAATGCGTTGTACTTATCTTCAATATTTCCTTTATTTCTAACGAATACGTGTTCGTTATATAACTGTTTTCCTAATTTGAATGTCTTTTGTATTTCAATGTTTTTTATGTTGTTGTAATATCTTTATTTGATCTTCTGAACTTTTTGACAGACATCAATATTTGTTTATGTCCATTCTCTATCATTGGCGTTGAAAATGAAGAAGTATATAAGACTTAAGTAGTTGAAGTCAAGTGTTTTAAAATTTGCTTTATAAAAAAACAAATTTACAACGCCAGTCAAAATAATTTTTAAAAAAGAAAAGATTCCAACGCCACTTCAAGTCGCGTTAAGTAGTTTGACATAATTTGAAAACTTAAAAAAAAGGTCCAACACCGCTTCAAGTGGCGCTCAAGTACATCAATTTTTAAATTTGCTTTATTAAATAAAAATAATTCCCAACGCCACTTCGAGAGACGTTTAAGTAGTCTGACATGTGATTTGAAAACTTAAAAAAAAGTTGCAACGCCACTTGAAGTGACGTTCAAACTAATAAAACATTTTTTTCAAAAGTTGTCAATTTTACTTGTTTAAGGTGTGCACTTACAACACTGAAATTGTGGAACTTCTAAAATCTAAAAGAAGAAAGAAGGAAAGCAGTTTAAAAAAAATTAAAAAATTACAATGCAAAAAATAATAATTACATTGCCAGTTTAAATGGCGTTTAATCAAAAAGTCCGAAAGTCCTATCTTTACAACGCCAGTTCATATGGAGTTTAATAAAAAATAGTTCTAAACATTCCATAATTGAAGGAAGTCAGGAGGGTCTCAAACTCCTAATGCTGGCATTGTGATTGGTTTACACTTATTTTGTATGAGTTGGAGACTTATTATCATATATTTAATATGAGACTAATAATTAGAATTATTATCAGTTATTCATCAGTTTTTTTGCTTAGGCTGAAAGGGGGAGGTAACAGAGAATAAGGGTTATCAGAGTTTATTTTCAGATGTAGGAATGAGTTGAAAAAAGGAGATTGGATTCATCACAGTTTATTTCTTTCTTCTCTATTCTTTATTTCATGTATCTAAAATGACTTCTGATAATTTATTGATGTTTTCATTTAAAATTATGAACTAATTTGCTTATTAAGGATTCAATGAAACCCGATGATGATTTGATTTAATTTTTATTTTTATTTTTATTTAAGTTGATTATGGAATGAGATTGTTTATTATATCTTGTGTTTATTATTACAATTGTCTGGTCAACAATTATCGAATGGATTTAGATGAAATTTGACAATACATTCTAAATTAAGATCTTGATATAATAACTTGTGTTTAGTAATTCTTTCTAGGAGTGAATGTTAATTTGTAGGCGGGATATGAATATACCTAAATATCGTAAGCAACGAGTAGAAAATAATTCTTAATGAGTTTATTATTGTTATTTCTCATAGGAATATAGTGAAATTAATAATAATAATAATAATAATAATAATAATAGATATGATATATACATATTTGGAAAATGGTTATTTAAACTATAAATGATTTTTTGTTGGCAATTCTAGATAATCAATTTAATGAAAGAAAAGTAATATTAATTAAATGATTCATTGGAGGAAATTGATTTCTTAATATTTTTATTCATTGCATTAATACTTTATTAGTTATCTCAACTATTCACTCATTTCACTTGAGAATTCATTTACCTAAATAGAATTAAACTAATTCATGTTTAATAATTAGTTATTAAGTTTACTCTTTGCTCTTCGTGGGAACGATAGTCTGTTTGTCACTATATTGCATTAGTAATCACGTATACTTGCATGTAATTGCTAATAGTGTTTTAGGCAAATAACGACCGACTTTTGCAAATGATAGGATACTTCGTCGGTAATATAAATAGTGACCGCCTTTGCATCAGTACTTTCGTCGCTATATTTCCTGGGTGCGCCAAAAGCACTCAAAGTTTCCTACCAAATTTGGCGCTAAAAATTAGTGACTGATCATTCGGCACTGTTATGTCCACGTTAGATAAAACTTAATCTGGAACCAGCGACCGCGTGTGGTCACAAATGGGGGGCCGTTGATGAGCCTTTATAATCCCTAATTTTAGTCGCATCAGATAGAAGAAAATGAAGAAGGGAAACGGAGGCAGCTGCGCAAGGGAGTAAAAAGGGAGGAGAGAGGTTGATAGTCACTGCCTCATCATTGTTGCCTCGGCAGAACCAAAAAAATAAATTTAATCAATAGCAACAGATTACAATAGCTAATTTCATTGCTGACACATGGCGACACGTCGACAAACTGTTGACGTGGATGAGTGACTGATTCGCATTGCTAATATTGGCCGGTGTTAAATTAGTCACTGAAAGCCATCGCTAATACCCTCTCACCGACTATAATAGCTGCCTTGACTTTTAGTGACGGAATTCGGTCGCTGAAACCCCTTTAGCGACGGAATTTCATCGCTAAAAGTCGATCGCTAATAAACTTATTTGTTGTAGTGTACTACATATAAATCTTTTCGTATACTTGTATATATGTGTTCTCGTTCTATTACAAGTTCCTTATAAACATTTTTTCTTACAAAAGTACAATGAGGAAGGGTAATATACAAATGAATTGTTGGCATATATATGATTTTTTCTCCTTATAAGTTTTATTATTATTAGTATTTTCTTTTTAAAATTTTATTAAACAAATATATCTACTTGATAAAACAATATTTAAGACTTTAAAACTTTGTTTAAAGCTTGGTTCAAATTTATTGACTTGACTAAAAATTTGTAATGAGTTAAAAGGGTACAAAATATGTGATATATCAATACCCTATTGGTAGTGAGTCGTTCCCAACCTTGGAACCCTGGGATATTGGGTATTTAGTACCATTACAATTTTTTATCAACCGTTTCAATTTGATTTTTTTTCAATTTTATTTAACGCTTTTATGAATGATACAATATCATTTTAGCTCTGCCCAAAAAATTAAGTTTTACTCAAGTTTTTGGACATATTAAAGTTTAATTATTATAACAAATTTAGATATAATTTTCTCTGCAATAATAAATTTAATATTAAAATTTGAATACGATTTAATTTGAAAACTATCAATCAATCAACTAAAAGTCTAAAAGATATAAAACTACAACAAATTTTTGTGCTTGCGTATTTTAGTTCGGGTCATACTCGAGTTTTCGCTTGAGTTGTACATATACCAATTGGCCACAATTTACTCATTCTGGCACTTGATTTTTACTTCTTTCAGCGCATGATTTCTCCTCTCATCTTTCTGTATTAACTTTTCAAATACTTCTTTTCCCTTCACAAATCAATACTAACATATAAAGTTTGTAAGATCGATCCATTCAATTTAAAAAATGGGTGAGTCAACTCACTTAATTTAAAAAACAGGTGCCTTTCAATTTGAAAACCATGTGAGTCAACTCAGTTCATTTGAAAACAGGTGAGCAATGTTGATTAAAAGTTAAATTGATTCATCTTCAATTACGCAAGTCAATTTGTTTTCCTTTCTTTAAACTTGTATTTCCTCTATTCTCTTTAGCTTCCTTTTTCGATCCTTTGGTTTTTCTTATTCATTCTCATCAGATTACTTCTCCCTTCAGTTCTCTTAAATCTCTTATCCTCCCTCATGTTGATTTTTCTATTTAATCCACCAACTCACTAAGAAAACTTCATGTTCCCAGTAATTCAGAAATCGAAATCAGCAATAGAATGTAGTTGAGTCTCGCAACGACAATAAAGGCAGAGGCAAGGTCATCCAAGTCGACCGTATAGGACAGGTGAATGGCGGACATACAAAGTACAAATGTCTAAACTGTAAGATTACGACATCAGACGTGAAACAATACAAATTCTTATAGGTTTGTATATAGCGCGATCATGCAATCAAATCACATAAAATTAGTGAAAGCGTGATAAAACGGATTTTAAATTTTTTATACAAACCATCACCATTATCATCATATGTGCTTAATTACCAATTAATAGAAAAGAGATGGAGAATTAGATTCATGCCCTTGTTGACACGAGCTTCCTCAAGTACAAGTTCACCTTCAATTCCTTTCGCGTTCTCCTTGAATCACCGGGTTGGATTCCTTCATTTGATCAATGTTAGTCACCCAAGTGTTTGACCTCTAGAGATGATCCACTAAGGAAGAATACGTATTCAAAAATATAGGTGTTTGGCAAAACCCTAATTTCTATCTCTATAGAAATTATATGTACTATCCCAACTCTTGAAATGGTTAGTAACCCTAAATTATAATAAGACTTCTCTTATTTATAGATGTAGGCAACCATCCTAAACCATTTAGGAATAGGGTTTTATTTTAATTAATTAAATTCCTTTAATTAATTATGCTCCTAATCAAATTAGGAATATATGAGAGTACTGTTATTAATTAATTCCCAAACTCCTATAGGAATTAAACTAATAGTAATAATAATAATAATAATAATAATAATAATAATAATAATAATAATAATAATAATAATAATAATAATAAGACTTTTCTTATTAATTTATATTTAATATTTTCAAAATATTAAATAATAAATATTAAGCTATTTAATTTATTCTATCACCATAGATTAAATTAAATACATTTAACTTATTATTACGATTATGTCATTTACTTCTTAAATAAATATTTTTCTTTTATGGTGTGACCCTTTAGGTTCTCCATATTAAATCGGTTGTGAATAAATCAATTAGAACAATTCTAATCTTATTTAAATAAATAAATTAAACTGTTTAATTCATTAAAATAAATAAAATTTATTCTACAATAAAGGTAAGCCCCTTAGCGATCAACGACTTTTTAGATAATATAGATTTCAAGATCAATTATAAAATAACCTTTGAGTGAATAGTTACCGTAAAATTCAATTCTTCTACCGTACAATGTCCCAATTAAATATAAGACATGAAATGATTGTCAAGTCTTATTTTATTTAATTATATGTATTTTAATTTTCAAATGTATAACTCCAAATAATACAAATTAGAAACTCCTTACTAATTCCATTCTACATTGTCCAATGATTCCTGAGTTATCATTTATCGAATCACATAGAACATTCTCTCCTTTTATTAGAAGCGGTAAATTCTTTATTGATCATTCATTATCTTCATGTATAACTTATTACACCCAAGCATACCATTTGATATACCCTAAAGGTCTTAAGGGACATGTCAAAGTATAACTCATTATACACAAGATACTATTATGATCTCAAGTCTAAGGATCACTTTTACTTCTTTCACTAGAGAAATTTATATTGACAGACAAGTAAAACTCCAATAGGTATTCCTTAGCGAGTCAGATTTAGTGAACTTATTCTCTAATAAGCACCTATATACTTGATTTAGTGTCTCCACACAAATGATTATAAGATCAATCATCTTCTTCCTAAGAGCAAGCAACGCATTTACCAATCTATCCGGATTCACTAATCCCCTTATTAGTAATCTAACGATTGGGAACTATTTTAGTTTTAAGCTTTCCAAGAATTTAGATCTCATCAGCATGATCATCATCATGATTCTAAAAATATTACTTAAAACTATGGGTTTATCACATTTAATATAACAACACTATGTAGATAAAACAAAATGCCTTCAAATAAATAATCTTTTTATTAATAAATGAATAAGATTACAAAGTATATACTACATCATATCAAATATGATTGACTTGTGTGCATACTACTTTCAAATTCCTCACAATTCCCTGCACCCACAAATCCTCTTTATTGAGTTCAAGATCATCAATCTGTCTCTGAATTGTCCAATATGCACCTAGGAGTTTGTGGTAGGCTCAAGAAATGAATTAATTTTATATGGATTATTTGACATAGAAACATAATGATGAAGGTTGCAGTCTAGATTTTTAAAATTCAAGAATGGTCTTATATTTTCAGAGGGAGTAATTATTAAATGCTATATATGTCATTGTATTTCTTATTATAATTGCTATTATTATAGAATTTCGAATATTTAATATGTCGTTTGCTTTGTAGTTCATTTGAAACATCAATTAGGAAATTATACGGGGGTTTTCAATTTAATATATTTATTAGTGTTACTTAATTTGACAGAAATTGATTTTGGCATTTCATGTTGTAAAATTGTATTTGATAATTTATCAGAATGAGTTCATAATTACAATCAAGTTGATTGAAATGTAATTGTGTACGCAGCTATGGGAGTTCGCATGCCATGGGTGCCATTAGACCACCAGTGAAATAGACTCTATCGTCAAATTTTCATATTCTTTTCTTTCAACAACCACTACTGCAAATGATTTTTTCACCTATAGTGAATTGAAAGACAAAACGTTGGGATTGCAATAATGTTTAACCGAGGATTCTTACTGATTGCAAATCTCTCTTTCTTTATCTTTTAATTTCTCCAATTTTAGACGGAATTATTTTCCCCTCAAAAGGAAATTTCAACAACATTCAAAAATCACCGCAAACAAATTTGTTGAAAGAGAGGGAGAAAGGCGCTACTAAATTTGCATGTAAGGTTTTTCAGTTGATACATTTTTGTGTTCTTTTCTAACCTTTCATTTTAGTTTAATTTTATTTCTTCCGATCAATTGATGAAGAATTTTTGCATAAAAATGCATTTTTTTTGTCTGAACATTTAGGTTATAGTTCAATGTTCCAGTTTCTTTGTATTAGCTCATAAATCAGATGTACATTTTATGTTTTATGCTTATTCTCAAATTCAATGCCTAATTGAAACTTATTACTTATTTCGTACGAGTTTTTGATGGACTATTTGTTGTAAATAGCTTAATTGTGTCACCGCTTTGTACAATTCATGTGTGTATATAGAGAGAAATAATGT
The DNA here is from genome assembly GCA_016801055.1 of Panax notoginseng. Lineage (NCBI taxonomy): Eukaryota > Viridiplantae > Streptophyta > Magnoliopsida > Apiales > Araliaceae > Panax > Panax notoginseng. Next base: position 41,158,783 of record CM029014.1, on the reverse strand, counting down.
GTTATAGATGAAACTGTGAGTATCTATTTTATATATAGATATTTCTTGAGTTTTTAACCCACCAATACATACAAGAAATGATCAATAGAAACTGATTATACAATTTGTATATATCTTATTATGGATTAAAACTGGATTTACTGTGCTAACCTTTCATTTTAGTTTGTTATTGTTTCTTCCAATCAATTGATGACGAAGTTTTGCATAGAAATGCATTTTTTGGGTCTGAACATTTAGGTTATAGTTCAATGTTCCATTTTGTTTTGTATCAACTTATAAATCGAATGTGTCAGGAATAAGCATGTGAATGTTATTCCTATTTATAAATGATTTGATTATGATATATTTGATTGAATATGCAAGTATGCTTGCATTAAGAAAAGTTGTAAAGTCCTTTGATAGATAATAGAAACATATGTACAAGGACTTAAAATGAATTGATCAAATGTGTTAGGTTGATCCTACATAAGCAAAATAACTTTGTAAAGTCCTTAAAAAGAAATGATGTACAAGGACTATAAATATAGAAAGATCAAGCATGTTAGGTTGATTTTATGATGTAATAGATAGGCTTATCTGATCGTCGAGCACTGCACCAGAAATCGTAGTCTGCCAGGAGAGTCAAGGAAAACTAGAGAGCTATCGAGGCAAAATCGTAGTCTGCAAGATAGTAGATCTCAGAGTTCGTAGATTGTCAGGAGAGACGAGGAAGGATCGTAGTGTGTCGAGTAAAGCTTCCTCGGAGCCGTAGTCTGCTGAGAAAGTCATGTTCAGAATCGTAGAGATAGCCTGCCTACGAGCCGACCGAGCATCTGCCGAAGCCAAGTCAAGAATCGTAGACTACACTCGGAGTCATAGAGTCTACTGATGTCGAAGCCAAGTCAAGAATCGTAGACTACACTCAGAGTCGTAGAGTCTACTGATCATATCAGAGGCAGAGATCGTAGTTGAGCAAGATCAGATGAAGACAACGAACACAAAGTCAGAAATCGTAGAGTGTCAAGATCCGATCTTGTAGTCGTAGTGTCTACACAGCCGAAGCTGAATCGTAGAGTGTAGAACTAAGACTTCAACAGATGTGCTCACAACGCCAAGGAAGAATCATAGAGCAAATACGATTCTCAACAAATGAGCACTCCCAAAATATCCAAAGTAATGAAGCCTCTGGTTGATACTACAAAGATACATCCCACCTAAAGGAAACCAGAGGGCACTTAACGAATGGCATGCAAGCCAACAGAAGATCCAAGCACCAACTCAATCGACATCCAGATTGAGTTGTGAAGCCATTCGAGATGAAGTCTTCCACAAGATGATCATAAGAAGACTCCAGTAACTGACAAAGGAAAGTCAGCAGGTGCAGTAGCTGTCAAGTGGAAAGATGACAACGATCATGAAAGTAACCAGGATCGTAGTGTTTGTCAAACAAAGAAAGAACTAATGGAGTGTACACAGAGATACTGGTCAGCTTTTGAAGAACAAGGCTAAAGTGATTAAGCATTGGGTCAGTCCATTGATGATAAGTGAACGGGAGATCACAAGGAGAAAGCGAGTTGGACACACCACAAATTTGAAGTGTCTTGCTATTCAGAAGGGGCCAGAATAAAGAGTCAAGCCATCAATATCTAAGAACAGTCGAGGAAAACAGAAATGTTGAAGCACTGCACAGCAAAAAAGGAAGAGGTGTTCTACATTGAAGATCTAATGAACGCTCTTCAGGATCGTAGTGTTGACTCTATCAGTCAATGAGCAACATTCAACAAGACACTACGATCAGGTCCAAGAAGATGTGCATCAGAATCGTAGAGTTCGTTCAACTGATGATTGAAGCATTGGCAACGGTTCAATCTGAAGATTGATATTCGGACAAGAGCTTATTGAGAGCATCGATGCAAAAGGACAACCTCTGATCGAGAAATCAGAAGGAGGAAATAAAGTCGTCGACCTGTCTAAGACATCAAAGTAACATATCTAACGGGGTAGGTGAAAAGTAGGCTGCAGTGTTAAAAAGTCAGAAAAGGGGATGTCATGTCATATCTGTTGTCTACACCAAATAACTCGAGATTTGCGAAGATTGGGAAGAAGTATAAATAAGCTAGAGCTTCAACGATAAAAGAGAGCTGATGATTGCTATGTTGCAGAATCGTTGAATTGGTAGAATGCTAACATTGACTCTACGAGTTCCACCTGAGCTTAAACAGAACAAGTCTCATTGACAGTGAGACTACGAAGGTGGAAGTGAAGCAGCTTTGAAGAAGGACTTGAACAGACCAAAGCTTCACTCAACAAGATGAGAATGCCACTTAAATTGGCATCCAAGTTAAGAGCCGAGAAGGACAAGAAGATAGCATTCAGAAGAGTGGTAAAACACAAGGCAGATCCTGAGAGCCACTCTACGATTCACCATGAACCTTAAGCTAAACCAGAGCAAGAGCAGAACCATGTCTGCCAACATGTAAAGAAAGGTTTAGGAAATGGTGATGGTGCACAGCTGATACTATATGAAGATGAGCAGAATAGAAGAAGATCAGTTGCACCAAAGAAGATATGGTCCAGACTCGAAGCAGAATGAAAAGAGGACCACACCAAGCTGGTAAGTACAAAAGATGATCAAGCTTAAAGACATCTTAGCAGCTCAGCACCACCACCAACAACAAACAACAACAACAAGAAGCCAGGGCCTGAAGGGTCCTTGTCCGAAGGGACTAAATGAAGTTCCAAGCCTGATGGGCTTGAAGAGTTCCTAGGAAACTAGAGAGTTCCAAGGCTGCTGACCTTGAAGAGTTCTTAGTGAACTAAAGTCCCAAGGCTGCTGGCCTTGAAAGAATCTTAGTGATTCAGGGTGCTGCCCTTCCTTAGTGGAAATCAAGCTAGTTGAAAGCAGAAGAGTGGATTAGGAGCTTGAGTCTCTGAACCACTTAAAATCCCTTGTGTCTTTCACTTTATGTTATTTACATTATGTACTTAACTGCTATGTATGTTTTAACTGCTTACAACTGAACTAACTCTAAGAACAATGTATGTATGATTATTAAATATATCAATGAAGGGGATCTTTTACTTATTCCGTTGTGCTTGAAAAGATTCTTATGTTTGTCATATGCTAATTCATTAGCAATACAAAATAAAATAGAAAAGTATTTAAAAGAAAAAAGGATCTATTCAACCCCTCTTCTAGATCTATATTGTGGCTACTGGGAACTAACAATTAGTATCAAAGCAGGTTCTCATGCTATATTCAAAAGCTAATCGCTTTGAGTCTGATCCCAGGAATAGACATTGTTCTAAACTTAGTTTAGTAGTAAGTCACTTTTTATAAGAAGATGAGCTCACACGTTGGAAATAAAGTGTACATGTAGATGTGTATATACACTTGAAGCTGCTCAGATTGGTCCATGTTCTTGATTGCCATATCAATAAGACCAATCCCTGCCCACAGTCAATCTTGAAGTCTGAAGACCAGGCTAGGAAGTTCAAGAGACATCAACAGAAAAGAGTCAAACATCCACCAGCCTGAAAAGATGAAAAGGCCATACATGCTAAGAAATGTTTATCCAAAGAAGAAAGAAGAACTTCTCAAACATGTGTCTGGCCAACCAGTAGCTGGATGTAAATCTTGTGAACTCAAAGATGTAAAAGAATCAAAGATGCTGAGATTCTCCTAGCTTACATCTTCAAGACCACAACTGACTGATTGAAGGTCAATTGGAGAAACAAGCAGTCAGGAACAAATGAGAAACAATGCACATCAATGCCTAACCTTAGTATATCTAAGCTAAATGACTGACAAGAAACTGACAGTAAAAAGGTATGGTTCCTCACTAAATATAACTGTGTACATCATGTTGCACCTCCTTATGAACTACAACAGTATTCTTTCAAGGAATTATAATCCACCTAAAAAGGTGAAGAGAGAAAGTACATTGAAGTTAGAAACTCAAATGCTTACAAACTTTCTCTCCATCCAAGTTTTAGGCTGAAGATGATATCTTGAAAGAAATCTGAAATGGGTCATTAGAATATCAAAAGTTAAATCAATCTTATGAGAAGTAATCTTTACTGATGGGTTAGTATGTATATACAAACCTATGTTCTAAGTGTTTGATAATACACAGAGTATGATCAGTTCTACAAGAATATCTTGAAGATTCGTAGAAACTGATCACCTCCATGAATCAACTAGATACACATAAGTGATAGTGTTGATTCTCACTCTGTGAACATTTAAACTCTGTGAACATAACCAAGCAAATGATTAAACCATCAAAGGAAAAGAGTGTTTTGTTAAAATAGCAAATCTTACACACTCATCATCATGCATCTCAAAATGTAATATCTAATCTAGTTACATGCATGAATATGATTGATGGTGATCAGTATGATGTTAATTCTAATATATGAGGAACATGGATTTAGAAAACTAACCTGGCAGGACCCATTTAACTATGAGTACCCAAATAGAAATATATCTAACCTACAGGTACTTGGTCTATCTGACCACTAAGGAATGATGAAGCAGAAGACTTCAGTCAAAGAAAGATTCAACCAGCAGAAGGCTCAAGACTGTTCAGAAATGATTCTGATAAAATTCCTATATGTCAAAGCCTGCCCTTGAAGACCTGTTGAGCTAATCTAAATGAAGCTCACTTGGCTGCTGACCCTTATATGGAAGCAGGCCATTCAACCAAAGATGGAAAGGGTCTTATATGCTCAATCATGCAAATCATGTCATAAGAAAAGAATCCTCAAGGAAGCTCACCTTAGAGGATCATCGAGCATCAATCATGAGGAACTCATTATGGAAGCAGAACTCAACAAGCACAAACTATCAAAGTAGACTACGCTCATAGTGCTGTCAAATGATCGTAGAGTAAATAGCCCTGAAGATATCCATTTCTATGATACAAGAAGTTTTAATTGAGAATGATGTTTCTAGTCAGAAGGAGATATGCAAGGCTGCCTTCTAATGAGCATGAAGTAAAGGAAATCACATCTATTTGAGAAAACAATATCAACTATGGGGGAGCAGTGATCTGTTAACAGAATAACAGCTCTAAAATATGAGAGATATACTATGATGCAATGTACCAGCTACAGAGTCTCAAAACTTTATGGTTGATGAACCAAATGAAGATCCATAGTCAGTAGGAACGTCTCAAAATGTACTACTGATAACCTATCAGCCACTCAACTTAAAATCGTGGAGTGTCTACGATCAAACATTAGATCGTAAGAGCAGGAGGACACCACGACTACAGCAAATGCAATTGTCTAAATTTGGTAGAGGACCTCCCCACCATAAAAGGTCAAATGAGATATCAGTGTAAATCACTTCTAAAGTATTTCATCTGGAAAGCGCCTCAGGGACAAACCTGACCCTTAGCTCACTCTAAGAGATTGGTCCTTCCTGAGCTACCTTAATCCAGAAGGATTGTTTGATATAATTCATCTCAAGGACCAAGACAGTCAACGATCGTAGAATAAAGTTTGAAGAGAGCTCAACGATCGTGACGCAACCTCAACGATCGTAGTACAACCTCAGCGATCATAGAAGCAGACTCGACGATTGCAGTCTTACCAAAGGCTACTCTAGCTCATGAGGAGCTTGGAAGAACGAGATAATTACTCAGCCATGAGAAGATAAGTTCGAGTACAGCTTGGAAAGACATCATGCAAACGCACCTCAGAACTTAAGTGCCCAAACTGGCTTGTTGTACATCAGTGGTCAAGCTATGCAGTTGTCAGATGAAGATCAGTGTCAAAACAATTCACTGCAACATCTCTCAAAAGATGATCGTTGAGTCAACAAAGTAAATCGTAGAGTTCATAACCGCCTCACCAAGCTACTCTACGAGCCAAAGAGGTCAACGGTCAATCCACGTCAATTAAACGTCTACTCTCCTAAAAGAAATATCTAACTGAAAAGTTTATGGGGAGTTACAGCTCATTACTGGGCATCGTGCAACCAATGGTTGGTTGACACATAACTGCTTATGCAGAGTCAGAGGAAACTGCCATAAAGACAAATTCAAAATCTACAAACAATTATCAAAAATTATCGAAACTCTCTCCCTCCCATTTTTCAAACCCTAGAATCCTTTTCGAAGCCAAAATCTTTTAACCCTCCAGAGCCTTGCCCAAATCACAGTCAACTATCTCTTTTAAGACTCCTTAAATCACATACCCATATACCTTGAACTCTTCAAGTAGCAGAATGACGAGTTATAACCGAAATCTAACTCGGCTTCAAAAAGTTCAAAAGATCAGAAACGAAGTTCAAGGACATACTTGAGCTCGTAAAGAAGGCTGGGTTCTCTGAGTGCTTGGAGGCCAACACTCCAGTCTATACAGAGCTAGTGAAGCAGTTTTACTCAAATGCTTCAATGGATTCTGGGCTTCTGACCACAAAGGTAAAAGGAGCAAGTCTGAAGATAAGAGCATCAGACATCAATCAATGTCTAGGGTTTCCCAACCAAGGTCTGATAAACCTGGAGGAAGTCGACATTAAAGAAGGCAAGAGACTAATGCGGTACCAAAGAAATGCTAGTCTGAAGGACATGAAGAAGAAGGAGTTTCCTGAGAAATTCGAGTTCCTCGCTGAGATAGTGGGCAAATGTATACTATGCAAGGATACTGCACATGACACCGTACTTGATCAGTAGTTAAAAATTATGTCTGCTATAGTTCTGAAGAAGTGAATCAACTTTGGAGTTACCCTGTTTGATCAGATCTCCAAATGGGTAGAAAAGGCTGAGTTGAAGAAGTCTACAGAAAAACCCTGACAAAGGTGTTTCATGGAAGACTGTTGCGTATAGTGCTAAAGAAGAAACTGGGAAGCAAAATCAGGAATGATGAAGGACAGCCTTTAAATGTTCACAAAGTAATGTCTCCACAACTGTTTGTGAACTGGAAGAAGAACCCAAATGAAAACAGGAGGTTGACAACAACTGGGAGCAGCAGCAAGGCCTCTGTGAAGAAGAGGAAGGCGAAAGAGGTGGAAAGTTCTGAGTCTGGTGACTCTGCATCAGTAGCAGCCACACCAGTAAGAAAGAGATCCAGGGGTGTAAAGAAAATCGAGGCCCCACCAAGAAGTCTCTCCACCAAAGACAAAGATGAAGGTGAAAAGGTCTTAACTGCACCAGAGACCACAAAGAGAAGAAGCGACAGACTGCTTCAAGGGCCATCACAAAAGAAAGTTAAGGTGAAAAACAGGCTAGCACCAGTTTTCCAAGAAAGTCCATCTGACAAAGAAGAGGACGTTGAGTCAAAAGATGGAAAGGAAACTGAAAGCCCTAATAATGAGTCCCCAAAGAACGAATCCAGCAATGAAGCTGAAGCTGGATTCATGGAAGAAAATGCAGACCCTGCTGAAGAAGAAGAATATGCAAGCCCTATGGCTAACTCTCAGAGTACTCACTCTGATGATGAAGAAAAGCTACAAGATGACCAAACTGCATCTCCAAACGCATATGCTCCAATAAACCCTCATGATGGGTCAAATGATGTTGATTCGGAAGAAGAAGGACCTGCCCCTGCAAATGCTGAACGCCAAGAAAGTTTGGCTAATGATTCAAAGGCTTCTGAGTTTAAAGAGGAAGAAGAGTATGACTTTCCCATAGCTGGACCTCCAAGGAGAAGGAAGAGCTACAAATTACTTACTCAATTTACCTCCAAGAAGAAAAGTGATCACTCTACTGCTGTCATTGAATTAAGTGATGATGAATCTGAATCACAGGAAGAAAGTGCTGAAGATAGGACTAGTAATGAAGAAGATGAATCCAAGGAAGATCTTGCTGAAGAAGGTTCTGGAAATGAAATACAGCAAGAAAGATTTATTAATGGATCTGATCAGAATGTTTTAGACTCAGAAAGAGAAGAGACTGAGAAAGATTCTGATTCTGCTAATCAGGAATCAGAGGAACAAGAATACTATCCCATCATCTCTCCAGTTGGGAGTAACAGAAGAATAGAAGAGGAAGCCTCAAATGAGCCACCAGAAGTACTTTCAGAAATTCCAAGCCTAGAACTGGTGGCTCAGAACTTCCCAAAGTTGAAGAGTTATGCAGCAATGATGATCAAAGATAAGCCCCATTACAAAGTCTACAGATATGTTGGCAACCACTATATTCCTTGTGATCGTAGAGTGGACCAAGGAGATGATCGAAGAGTCTGTTCACTCTACCACTAATAGTGATCAAGTCTAAGATGAGAAGCCTCCATCTGCCCAAGCACTATTAACTGACCTTCCTTCATCCTCCAATAGCGATTGGTACTCAACGATTTTTCAGATTATCAATGCTTTCGAAAACCTGTCGAAGGATGAAAATCGTAGAGTCCAATTTGGTGTTCAACAAGAGGCTGCCCAACCAGATGATCAAATTCCTATGGAGCATGAGCTATTGAAGAATTCTGTTGAGCTTATTAAGAAGATATCTCTAATCAATAAAGAGTCAAAGAGGTTGACAGCAACAGAAGATAACTCAGTTCAAGACAGACTCCAAGCCATCATGGCTGATGTATCTCTCAAAATCAAAGAGAGAGATCACATCTATCTGAAGGCCATAAATGATCAGAAGGCAGAAGCTTTACGAGCACAGAAGGCCAATGAAGAGAAACTCCAAGTCCTCTCTAACAAGATTGACAACATGAATCAGTCTTTCTCCACGCAACTTAAGTTGAGCCAACAAGAACTCAAGATTGAAGTTGGTAACTCCTTTTATCTGATGGAGCAGCTTTTATCCAACATGGAACAGCTCTCTCAAGTGATTAATGGCAAGAAGGGGGAGAAAAAGAGGCATAGAAAGAGGCATTCAAGAAAGGGCATGGACTGCAGAAAGAATGAAGATAAGAAGGCCAAGGGAAAGTCAAAGAAGAAAAGAACAGAAGAGGTAGCAGAGTCATCATTTGAGGGGGAACCAAGAGATGATGATCATATGATCGCAGAGTTTGAGGGGGAGCAGAGCAAAGACAAAGCCATCATCCCAGGGGAAGCAGGAGCAAGAAGATCAAACAGATGAATAGCTGATCAACAGACATTCTAAAAACATACATGGAGCCAAAGAGGTGTATCTCTAACCAGTTAGGTATGTTCTGGATCCAGGATGTAAAATGTCATAGTGTATTAAATTCCATATTATCTATTATATATACTAAATCACAGTACATGAAACAATAAATTGACACATGTCATTCTACAAAATCAACACATGTCCATCATAATTAATGCTTCTTATTGCCTTTGACAAAAATACCCTTAATAATTACTTTGATATATATACTGATCACCTTATTTTATAGATATTATCAACAGCCACGTTATTTTAGAATCCATTAATTAGATAACTCTCTTAGGCAACAACCAGATTTGATCAATTTAAACACGATAGGGCCAACTTGCTTTTTATGAAAAATTAGTTTTAATTATTTGAAAAGTAAATTTCCTTTAATATTAAACTTTTATTTATTTTACCTACTTTTCATATGCCTAATAAATTTATTCTATGATTAATTAATTACTTTCATAGTTCCATGCAATTAAAAATTATTTCCATATTCATTTTAAAACTTCAATCTATTAGCTTCCAAAAATTCTTCCAATTATTTGAACCACGCTAATTGATTCTAAAGATATAAAAATTTATTTGCTTAACCAATTTATGGAAAACTTAATCAATTAATAAATTATGGAATACTTAAATAATATAAAACCCATCCTAAGATTTATGAAAACAATATTGGTTAGATATATGAAAGATAATAAATCTTTTAAAAACTTATTTTCTAACTAACTCCATCAATTATTGGAAGTACTAAAAATCAACATTTTAAAATATTTTCATATTTATTATTTTATTCTTTGTGCTAATTACGCGACCAACACTTTTTCATCCAATTGAATCATGCTACTTAAAAAATAAATTCTTAAAGAATTCAATCAACAAAGTAATCGACAACTTTTTATAATATTTATGGAATATAACATTCAATCAGCTTATTACAAATTGATTTATTCCAATAAAGAAATCATGGTTTTTAAGGAAATGATTCAAATAGAATTCACTAAATAATAGGAACTTTTAAAATGGAACGAAATGAATAAAAAATTAATCTCTTTTAACAACTCAGATAGACAAATCATTACCATTTCATTGACCGCTTCTTAAATAATGAAATATGATCTATTAATTAATTAATTAATTAGACCAATTACAAATTAAATATGACAGTTTGAAAGTAAACTTAGGCTCAATTAAGATTTCGATATTTTCATATTTATTTTAAAATATCAATTAAATAATTCCATATTATGAACCATTAAGGTTCAGATTTTTCATTATATTTGGTTCAAGCATTAATTGAGCTAGCTAATAGAACTTACACGTAATTTGTATATAATTTTTTTCATATATAGAATTTATTAACATTTTTCTTTCGTATATACTCTTCTGTTTAGCAAAATGAGTCTATTTAACTTTTATTATAGTTAATTTTTAAAATTTTAAAATTCATGTGAATATTAATTTTTATCTTTAAAATAATAATTTTGTAGTAATTGATATTTTTTAAAGTAGTTCAAGAAATCAAGTATATTACATTATCAAATTAATTTACATGAATTTAAATTGTAATTTTCACTAATTGATTAGTAGAAGAATCTAAACTGGGGTTTTTTTTATGGGATACTGGAAGTATAATTAATTTTGTCATGAAACTTGAAATTGGTTTAATTATTTTATTAAAATGGAATGAATATTTTATGTGAGCTCATATGAGGCTGTACTGATGTGGTAAGATTTTGAATGGAATCTATTTATTATTTATTATCTACTCCCTCCGTCCCTATTTAAATGACGTTTTAGAGTTTTTTATTTGTCCCTAATTAATTGACGTTTGTTCAAATCTAGGAGAATTAATGATAATTTTTTCAAAATTACCTATCATTACTCTACCTATTATTTTGGTACTTTAAACTCTTGTGCTATGATAAATTAATAATTTAAGGGTATTATAGGCAATTGAGTACTATATTTAATGCTTTCCAATTATTATCTTAATTCTTGTGCCCTTCTCTAAAACGTCATTTAAATAGAGACGGAGAGAGTATTATCTGTTATCTATTATCTATACTAAATTGCAGTGCATAGCACCATTGAATGACATGTGCCTTTCCCACATTGTAACACATGTTCTATATAATTAATGTGCATCCCACACTAATTTAATTATATTACAACATAATATTATACCATTTATAATTATATTACAACATAATATTATACAATTTAAAATATTTAAAATAATTATATCCTAAAATCACTACTTTTCTAATATTATACCATTCATAATTATACCATACATTATATCATGCATGTATAGTATAATATTATAATACACGTATATAACAAAATAACTACCTATCTAAACTGTGCAGATATTATCATTACTAATTTAATTATATTACAGCACAATATTATATTATTTATAATTATATTACAACATAATATTATACAGTTTAAAATATTTAAAATAATATTAAAATAACAAATAATATCAATCATAACTTACTATATTTATTTTATAATCTCATAAATCACTATTTTCTCAATCTAAATGGTTTTTATAGTATTATTATTATTTTGATTTTATAATCCCCTAAATTACTATAAAATCTAAACTGTTCTGATAATGTTAGCTGTTCTAATATTATTATCACTAAATTAATTATTTTCTTTTAAAATCACTACTTTTTTAATTCCAAAATAATATTTTAAATTTATAATCTACTAAATCACTACAAATCTAAACTGTTTTGGTAATGTTAACTGTTCTAATATTATCCTTTCTAATTTAATTATTATCTCCTAAAATTACTATTTTTTTTAATCCCAAATTAATATTTTATTTTTATAATCTCCAAAATCACTGCAAATCTAAATTGTTCTGATAATGTTAACTGTTCTAATATTATCATTACTAAATTAATTATTATCTCCTAAAATCGCTACTTTTTTAATCCTAAATTAATATTTTGAATTTATAATCTACTAAATCAATATAAATCTAAATTATTTTGGTAATGCCAACTGTTCTGATATTATCATTTTTAATTTAATTATTATATCCTAAAATTACTATTTTTTAATCCCAAATTAATATTTTTATTTTATAATCCCCTGAATCGCTACAAATCTAAACTGTTTTGATAATATCAACTTTTCTGATATTATCCTTTCTAATTTAATTATTATCTCTTAAAATCACTATTTTTTTAATCCCAAGTTAATATTTTGAATTTATAATCTACTAAATCACTACAAATCTAAACTATTTTGATAATGTCAATTGTTACATAATTACACTGATTTTTGAATTTTATAATATTATACCATGCATATATATAAGTTCTAACATTACTAACAGTGACAACCCAATAAATTCATTTTTTTAGAATTTTACAGTATTATATATACCATTTATAATCTTATACCATACATTATCATACATATATATAATCATGCAGTAATATGTTTATATTATAAAGCCTAAAATCCACTACTTTTCTAGACTGTTACTAATTTAATTATGTTAAAACATAATTATTATATTCTAAAATAATTATTTTTCTAATATTATAACATTCATAATTATACCATACATTATATCATACATATATGGTATAATATTATAATACACGTATATAATAAAATCACTATCTATCTATGTGACGCCCCCAAAATAGGTCCATTCCACCCAACCCATTCTGAGTCGCCAAATACATGGTACAGAAATAACTACAACTTTATTATTACAATTGTCGTGCAAAATACGACAACACATATACTGTGAGTTTAAATACAAATATTGTCATCTAGACAGTATTCATACTCAATTAAGTCCTCATTATACTTATTGATACACTATTTTACAAAATAGTGAGGACTACTAAAACAACTGTCTTGAACCATCATTCCACACCCCGACTAGTACTCGCTACATTCTCGCCTCCTGAGAAGAAAATGGAACAACAAGGAAAAGGGTGAGCTCAACTAGCCCAGTAAAGAATATTATGACTAAGATAATATACAACAAATTATCGTTAGTCTTCAACAGGGAAAAATCTAATAGAATACAATAGACAACAAATTTTAAGTCAATATTCGCAGCGAAAACAGCAAACCATTAGAAGAGTCAAGTAGAGAATGAGTTCTACTATATTCTAAGATTTAAAAGTCCATCATCAATATTTTATCCCTGTAACAACAATCAATAACCATCTTTAATCAAATATTCATCTTTGCACTACAGGCCAAAGATATTCATTTGTATCACCAGTCGATCATGTTCATCTCAACACATGTTCATCTTTGCACTACGGGCCAAAGATATTAATCAGAAATCATCAATCTTTGCACTACAGGCCAAAGATATTCAATTATATCATCATTTAGGACTGAGGATGATAAAAAATATTTTAAAGGAAACGAATCCAGTGAAGCAAAAGAACAAATATTAGGGATTCGTATTACAATTTATCCATGTCCAAAAATACCTCATAAACAATCATAGTGAAGTAAAATTCAAGAATGATCAAAACATAGATACAATCAAAGCTAGTATCCAGAATAGATATTTTGGACGAAAAGAAGAAAATTTCATTTTTCGGTGAATAGTAACTCGTGAATATTACTCGTGAATAGTAACTCATGAATAGTAACTCATGAATAGTAACCCCGACATGAAAAGTTCCAAATTTGATAAAAAGTTCAGATCAATACTTCGGCATAATGATATTGAAGAAAATAATATCATTTAAGAAGAAATAACATCCCTTACCTCGGAAATACGGTGCTTCTGACTGGAATACTAGATATAGTGCTGAAGGAAACTTGCACCGTATAGCAACACTCAAAGTATTAGAATACTCACAAGAATACACTCACTAATATAGAGAGAGAAATGGAGAGAAACTTGTGTTTCTGGTGTGATTTTCAATTCTAACCTAAGCACCCTATTTATAGGAAAATGCTTAGAACACCAAAGCAGAAAATTAAATAAATTAATAATATAATTTTCTTAATTTCCTTAGCACACCACATCAGCTGATTTCCACCATTAACATGTGCCACTCAAATGTCAAAAACGTTTTTCTTAATAAAAATAATTAAAACTTCCAAAAATCAATTATTTCGGAATTTCAGAACTTCAATAATTCATAAAAAAATAGCCCTTTATTCAGAAAATTCAAATCTCGCTAGTTTTTATAGGAAATTCAATTCTCTACAACTTTGCAGAAGAAAGTTTTTCCAAATTCCAAACAGAAATTGACCGAAATTCACAAACGGGCGATTTTACAGTCAATAATAAATTTTCGGTCAAGAATTGTGTCCACCAACACACAAAACATGTGTTAATCATTTAATGCCACAAAAATACTCTTCCTCCTCATATACTCATATATTCCACATTCATTGTAAAAATATCACCATTAATATATTATTAAAATAATATATTTAAATGAATTATTTTATCAGAAAAAGATAAAATATTAATTTTCAACAATTGTCACATTAAAATTTTCTCCATCTATATCCACATAAAATCAATATTTTCCTCATCATATAAATCAATAATTAATTATACACAAATAATATTACAGAATCACCGTACTGGCAACCAGGCCGTTCCCAGGAAAGAGGGGGCTTTCCAATAAGGATATCTCCTTATTGGCGCGCAATTAGATGACCAAACCTCTCCTTAGACAGAACTTTCTAGACATTACCAATAATGTTATCTAATAATATTATTCAGATAATATAAATTATTGTTCCGATAATAGAAAATACTGTGTAGTGACAATTATTAAAACAACAGTAATATAAAATATCAACGCGGCAATTATTGAATCAATAAAATACAATATTGAACAGTAATTACTGTAACAATTATTGAGTAGTGCCTTCTTACGTAAGAATCAATAATTGGTGCAATACCGTGTGCTACTGTGCAACAATGCGTATTACTGTGTTTTAACCACCGTGTATTCCAACAGTATTAACGGTAACAACTACGCCGTTATTTATAAACAACTTATTTTTGTCGTTTTCTTCATCCAATCGCTTTCCGTTATGGGGCCCACACAAGGCTGCGCCGTCGTACGAATATTCCCCGACAACAAGAATATTCCACGACCAAACAAATATTTCCCGATAATAATGAATATTTTAGGACCACTTGCTTATTTAAAATATTTGCGCATTTTACCTATAACTAACCACATTAATCAAATCAACCCTTACTATTTCAAAATAATAAATAGAGGAATTAAATTTCATTTATTAATAATTTGGGGTCTTACAATCTAAACTGTGCAGATATTATCATTACTAATTTAATTATATTACAACATAATATTATACCATTTATAATTATATTACAAAATAATATTATACAATTTAAAACAAAATTAAAATAACAAATAATATAAATCATAAGTTACTATATTGATTTTATAATCCACTAAATCACTACTTTTTCAATCTAAACGGTTTTTATATTATCATAACGTAATTATTATCTTATAAAATCATTACTTTTTAATCCTACATTATTATTTTGATTTTATAATCCCCTAAATCACTATACATCTAAATTATTCTAATAATGTTAACTGTTCTAATATTATCATTACTAGATTAATTATTATCTACTAAAATCACTACTTTTTTTAATCCCAAATTAATATTTTAAATGTATAATCATCTAAATCACTACAAATCTAAACTATTTTGGTAATGTAAACTATTCTGATATTATACTTTCTAATTTAATTATTATCTCCTAAAATCACTACTTTATGATATTATTATTACTCTCCGTTATTTATCCTAATTTTCTTATCAAATATCCGATCAATCCCCTTGCAGCAATTGTTGATATCACATATTCTAATTTATTGGAAAAAATTGACAATGGCTTTTATTTCCAAGACCAAGCTATCATTGCTCCTACACTTGATGCTATAAATAAGGTGAACGAATATGTGATGTATTTATGGCCAGGTGATGAAGTACCATATCTAAGATGTCCTATGTAAGGTTGATGAAAGCTCAAATAGCTATGAAGACATTTACACCCTATAATTTTTGAATAGCATCACATCTTCTGAAATGTCAAACCACAAGATAACGTTGAAGATTGGGATTCCTGTAATGTTGCTTCGAAATATAGATCAGTGATCTAGTTTGTGCAATGTCACGAGATTAATAGTAACTCAATTGGAAAAACATCCGATAGAAGCACAAGTAATTTCAGTCAGCAATTTTGGACACAAAGTTTTCATATCTCGCTTGGTCTTAACACCGTCAAACATTAGATTACTTTTAAAATTCCAACAAAGACAATTTCTTTAGGTTGTTTGCTTTTTCATGACAATTAATAAGAGCCAGGGGCAATCTCTCTCACATGTTGGACTGTATCTATCACGTCCAGTTTTTAGCCATGACCAATCGTATATAGCAGTATCAAGAGTTACAAGCAAGAGTGGAGTAAAAATACTAATTTGTGGCAAAGATGGACAAACATGCAATACTACAAAGAATGTAGTTTTCTGAAAAGTTTTTCACAATTTAATATAGAAAGGTTTGACTGTTTCTGCCTAATATCTTTTTACTGCTCATTATTAGTGTAAACCCTGATTATTTTATTATTATATCTCATGAAATTTTTACTATAATCTATTTGAATCTTTTTAGGTAAATCTATGATCTGCATTTACAAAGCTATCTCGATCGAGCCAAATTTCAGTTGTAAAGACAAAAATAAACCGGCAAACTCTTAACATTACCCCCTACAAAATTGTTTAGTTTTTATTATACATTCAACTCGAAATTTTGTTAATACATGTACTGAGTAGAGTTTATGTATATTCAATTTTTTGTCTGTGTGTATATATTCATGTATAACCATTGAAAAACTTTTAAATAAGAGTATAATAGATTTGTCTTTTACTTTTTGGATGACAGTATTTGAAATTCTATATAAGTCCATTTCGTATGTGTTTTACTCTAATTCTTTTCATTTTTATTTAATATAGGAGCTAAATTTCTTTATGTTCTGTTAGTTTTCAATCCGACAAACACATGAATTTTTAGCTAAGTGTGAAACTTTTTTTATCTCGGACAATACTATTTCCTATAAAAGAGTTGCGGAAAGATAATTATTTATTTGGTTGATAGTTTATGCAATGTTGAAATTAACTATTAAGTATGTCTAAATTCTTATTTCTCACAATTGTCCAGATTCCTGTCGCAAATATTTATAAGATTGCAACGACTGTTAAAAAGATCATTTAATTGCTAATTTTTGTTTGTGTGAATATATTGCACATTCAATAAATATAACTGGATTGAAGACCTAAACTGGAAGAAGCTTAAATGTGATAATCCTAGTACCTATGGTTCAATGGTAATGTGACAATGAATTTGGTGTATGCAGTTCTTAGCAGAGTTAAATTTTTGTTGTCATGCTTCTTGCATTATTCAGGTGCATCATGGATTTTATTCTGCTTAGCACAATAAAATTTTGCACCCTGCAATTCTAAATACTGTTGAAAGTGCAAAGGAGTTATATGAAGACCTTCAGATTATGGGACAGTGCATTCAATGGGAGGGGCTATATGGCTTCATTTTGTGGACTATATCCCACGGTGTTTATATTTATGGCTTCTACATTTATTGCATTCTATTATATGGATTGTGACTTTGCATGATTTGTTCAGTACTAGCATCCGGTAAATCATTTTCATCATCATTAATATATTTTTTTGGCATTATGGTAATATTGTGAGTGCCTATACAATTATCAAAAATTGACAAAAAAAAACTAATGAGGCAATGTATTCGTTCTTTAACTATAACATTGTGTTATGTATGACACGGTGCTATACTGCTATGTTTTTGGACATGGTGTTTGTTTGACATGAATATCCAACACAATTATTAATTTTTGTGCTTTTCAGTTTTCGCATGTAAGATGTGCTTTTCCTTCAAGTCTGAGGACCGAACCTGAGACATTATTTCGCTGTTTTCCCTTTCGTTTGGATGTTAGAATTCTGGTGCAAGTAAACGTATACGAGACATGGACTCTTCAAAATGCATCAAGTACATGTATCAGATATTTGAGGCTTGGTGAGGTTTGTGTAATGTGTAACAGACTTCAAATATACCACTAGCAATCATATCAATATAACAATTCGATGGCATTGTCCATGACACTTTCTAAATTTTTGTTAGTGCTTTAGAATAAAAGAGTTATCCATTTTTAACCATATTGGTTACATTATAAATATTTTTATCAAGACATTAATATATATATATATATATATATATATATATATATATATATATATATATATATATATATATATACACACACACACACACAACTGTTATGTAATGTTCTGGGGTTTAGTGATCAAATTAATTATATGCTTGGATATGTATTTGCTCACAAATTTTTTATGCAACACTATATAACATACGCTATTAAAATTTGATAATCGCACAACAATCTACCATCTTCTTATTATATTTTAATTTATTAATTGCATGTATAAATTTATTATTAACAAAATGAATAATCCCGCCGCAAAGCGCGGGTTTGTATCTAGTTATAAATGATATTCATGATTATCTGTTTTAGAAATACAGCTGCCCACTGTATATAAAATTCATTCATAACATGCATATGCACTTATTGTTTTGTCATAATCAAATAGGGGGAGATTGTCAGGAATAAGCATGTGAATGTTATTCCTATTTACATATGATTTGATTATGATATATATGAATGAATATGCAAGTATACTTGCATTAAGAAAAGTTGTAAAGTCCTTTGATAGATAATAGAAACATATGTACAAGAACTTAAAATGAATTGATCAAATGTGTTAGGTTAATCCTATATAAGCAAAACAACTTTGTAAAGTCCTTAAAAAGAAATGATGTACAAGGACTATAAATATTGACAGATCAAGCATGTTAGGTTGATCTTATGATGTAATAGATAGGCTTGTCTGATCGTCGAGCACTGTACCAGAAATCGTAGTCTGCTAGGAGAGTCAAGGAAAACTCGAGAGCTATCGAGGCAGAATCGTAGTCTGCAAGATAGTAGATCTCAGAGTTCGTAGACTATCAGGAGAGAAGAGGAAGGATCGTAGTCTATCGAGTAAAGCTTCCTCAGAGCCGTAGTCTGCTGAGGAAGTCATGTTTAGAATCGTAGAGACAGCCTGCCTACGAGCCGACCGAGCATCTGTCGAAGCCAAGTCAAGAATCGTATACTACACTCGAAGTCGTAGAGTCTACTGATGTCGAATCCAAGTCAAGAATCGTAGACTACACTCAGAGTCGTAGAGTCTACTAATCATATCAGAGGCAGAGATCGTAGTTGAGCAAGATCAGATGAAGACAACGAACACAAAGTCAGAAATCGTTGAGTGTCAAGATCCGATCTCGGAGTCGTAGTGTCTACACAGCCAAAACTGAATCGTAGAGTGTAGAACTATAACTTCAACAAATGTGCTCACAATGCCAAGGCAGAATCATAGAGCAAATACGATTCTCAACAAATGAGCACTCCCAGAATATCCAAAGTAATGAAGCCTCTGATTGATACTGCAAAGATACATCCCACCTGAAGGAAACCAGAGGGCACTCAACGAATGGCATGCAAGCCAACAGAAGATCCAAGTACCAACTCAATCGACATCCAGATTGAGTTGTGAAGCCATTCGAGATGAAGTCTTCCACAAGCTGATCATAAGAAGACTCCAGTAACTGACAAAGGAAAGTCAGCAGGTGCAGTAGCTGTCAAGTGGAAAGATGACAACGTTCTTGGAAGTAACCAGGATCGTAGTATTTGCTAAATAAAGAAAGAACTGATGGAGTGTACACAGAGATACTGGTCAGCTTCTGAAGAACAAGACTAAAGTGATTAAGCATTGGGTCAGTCCATTGATGATAAGTGAACGGGAGATCACAAGGAGAAATCGAGCTAGACACGCCACAAATCTGAAGTGTCTTGCTATTCAGAAGGGGCCAGAACAAAGAGTCAAGCCATCAGTATCTAAGAACAGTCAATGCAAACAGAAATGTTGAAGCACTGTATAGCAAAAAAAGAAAAGGTGTTCTACATTGAAGATCTATTGAACACTCTTTAGGATCATAGTGTTGACTCTACCAGTCAATGAGAAACATTCAACAAGACACTACGATCAGGTCCAAGAAGATGTGCATCAGAATTGTAGAGTTCGGTCAACTGAAGATTGAAGCATTGGCAACGGTTCAATCTGAAGATTGATATTCAGACAAGAGCTTATTGAGAGCATCGATGCAAAAGGACAACCTCTGATCGAGAAATCAGAAGGAGGAAATAAAGTCGTCGACCTGCCCAAGACATCAAAGTAACATATCTGACGGGTAGGTGAAACAGTAGACTGCAGTGTCAGAAAGTCAGAAAAGGGGATGTCATGTCACATTTGCAGTCTACACCAAATAACTCGAGATCTGCGAAGCAATTCAAAAAGCTTTCAACGACTACTTCTCAACGGGAAGATTGGGAAGGGGTATAAATAAGCCAGAGCTTCAACGATCAAAGAGAGCTAATGATTACTATGTTTCAGAATCGTTGAGTTGGTAGAATGCTAACGTTGACTCCATGAGTTCCACCTGAGTTTAAACAGAACAAGTCTCAGTGATAGTGAGACTACAAAGGTGGAAGTGAAGAAACTTTGAAGAAGGACTTGAACAGACCAAAGCTTCACTCAACAAGATGAGAATGCCACTTAAATTGACATCCAAGTTAAGAGCCGAGAAGGACAAGAAGATAGCATTCAGAAGAGTGGCAAAGCACAAGGCAGATCCTGAGAGCCACTCTACGATTCACCATGAACCTTAAGCTGAACCAGAGCAAGAGCAGAACCATGTCTGCCAACATATAAAGAAATGTTCAGGAAATAGTGATGGTGCACAGCTAATACTATATGAAGATGAACAGAACAGAAGAAGATTAGCTGCACCAAAGAAGATGTGGTCCAGACTCGAAGCAGAATGCAAAGAGGACCACACCAAGCTACTAAGTATAAAAGATGATCAAGCTTAAAGACATCTTAGCAGCTCAGCACCAACAACAACAACAAACAATAACAACAAGAAGCCAGGGCATGAGGGGTCCTTGTCCGAAGGGACTAAATGAAGTTCTAAGCCTGCTGGGCTTGAAGAGTTCCTAGGGAACTGGAGAAGTTCCCAGGCTGTTGGCCTTGAAGAGTTCTTAGTGAACTGAAGTCCAAGGCTGTTGGCCTTGAAGGAATCTTAGTGATTCAGGGTGCTGCCCTTCCTTAGTGGAAATCCTGCTAGTTGAAAGCAGAAGAGTGGATTAGGAATTTGAGTCTCTGAACCACTTAAAATCTCTTGTGTCTTTTACTTTATGTTATTTACATTATGTACTTAACTGCTATAACTACTATGTATGTTTTAACTGCTTACAACCGAACTAACTCTAAGAACAATGTATGTATGATTATTGAATATATCAATGAAGGGAATCTTTTACTTATTCTGATGTGCTTAAAAAGATTCTTATGTTTGTCATATGCTAATTCATTAGCAATACAAAATAAAAGAGAAAAGTATTTAAAAGAAAAAAGGATCTATTCAACCCCCCTTCTAGATCTATATTGTGCCTATTGGGAACTAACAATTGGTATCAAAGTAGGTTCTCATGCTACATTCAAAATCTAATACGTAGATAATACGTTAGTATTAAACAAGTGTATTGGACTTCTAGGATTTGGTAGGAATGGTACAAGCCTAAGTGTAGGAAATGTTAAGGCCCAATGTTGGAAAATGCAAGCCCAACGATTAAGTAGAGTTATTACGCTTAAAGCCCAAATTAAGAACCAGATCTGTGGATCGAACCGATGGATAAGGAAAATCCATGGGGCAACCCATGTGGGTCCCATGGATCACATGGCATCATCTTAGTGACCAAGTAAAGTGGTTTTACATGGTGACCAAGGATGAATTGTAAGGAGGTGGATTAAGGAGGTGGAAGGGCCTAAATGACTCTAATGCCCTCACTTTGGATTTTCTATAAATAAGAGAGTTGGTAGATCATTATTTATTTGTTTAATTTCCACCAACACATTATATTGAGAGAGAAAATAAGTAAGAGCTAGATTTTTCCTAACTCAAGCAAAAAGAAGAAAGAAAGCTAGAACACAAATGTAATGATTCCTAAACCATTATTCTCCCTCTCTTCATTTGATAGAGAAGTGAGTAGTGGTAGAGCATGTTTGATAAGGAGTGATAAGGATGGTTATTAACGAATAAAACCTTAATAAACCATGTGAAAGTGAAATCATAAGTATAAAAGCTATAAACCATTGAAAGTCATTGAAAAATTTGATTATGATATTGTTGATGGATAAGTTTAAAACCATCATTTGTAGTCTTAGATTATACATGTTGTGACAACGGAATGAATCCATTTAGAACGGTATAAAAATCTCAAGTAACGAAGTTATGACGAAATTTATGTGATTAGACGATAATCGTCGAAATCATTAAATTCTCGGAATGGAAGTCAAAAGTTAGATTTGAACTCGGAAATGTTAGTTTTCGATGGAGTATAGTCTCAGTTGGCATTCTAGATTTGCGGACTCGAAAATGACCAAATTCTGACTTAGAACGAAGAAACGAGCTTTAAACGTTCACGAATGTTTATCATTTTTGTAATAATGAACTAATCGGTGAATTCCGAGGTAAAAGATTCAAAAATGTAATATTTTCTAATGACATTGTAGAGCATGTGATTTATGAGCTACGACTTTTGAACGAGCTAATTCGGACTTGAAATGAACAATTTATGAGTCCGAGAAGTTCATTAAGCAAGAAGTCTGTCAAAAACTTTCTGAGGCTCAGGGTCCGCGCCGCAGTGCAACCCAGAGAGGAAAGGCTAGCGCCGCAGTGCCAGGCCGAGTACTCAATCATTGCAGAGTGGCACCGCAGCGCGGCTGTGGTATAGAGGATTGGCGCCACAGCGCCAATCCCATGACTTAGCTACTAAGAAGTCACGCCGTAGCACGAGACTTGTATGGTAAGTCGGCGCCACAGCGCCAGCACTAAGAAAGAACTAGAAAGGAAAGCTTATGAAGATAAAAAGGAAGTGGGTTGATTAACGATGAATTATAACATTAATAAACTTGAAGTTATATCCTTAAATGATGTTAAAAACCTTAAGTAATTTAACTGAAGGTTAATGAGAGAACATGAATGCAAAATAATACGATAAACCATAACCAATGTTAAACAAATCTAATGAACGATTAGATTGAGAAGAAGGATAAGATATAGTAATGACCTTACTTGATTATATACGACCTAATGTGGTATGTTATACGATCATGTATTGTAGAAACCTTAAAGACACAAATAGAATTTGTATTAACGATAGAAGACACTAAAGGCAAGTATTCTGACCCTTGTCTATATTCTTTTGGACAAGTGTTGTAATTCATGTATGTTACGCATGACTTGATGTATGATGAAGTCGAAACCAATTCCTTCGGCTAGACTTAATATGTTTTATGAATTTCTTATAATCTATCGAACTATTGTCAATGTTGTCAAAGTTTTGCCAAACTATTTTGGTATTGATTTCAAAGAAAGACTGAGTATGATAAACAAATGTTTTGTCGTCAAACGACATGTATGTGAGGTTGCCAAACCTTAAACGTACATACGTTTAAAGAAAGTAGTGTTGTACAACATAGAGTACTATAAGCTGATCACCTAGATGTGCTCGTAAGATATGCTGGACTTACGGACTTAGTGCCAGGTTTTCCTTTTCAAAGAAAGAATGAAATGCTCAAGGTCTTGGACCGAAATTGATGTTTTACTGAATGTCGTTCATTGTGAAAAGTTTTAAAGAAAAGAGAAGTGCTATTTTGAATTATCGATAGTACTTCGTAACTATTGTTTAGTTATTGAAGATATACAATTTATATGATTCAAGCTTATTGTTTAATTGAAATTGTCATACTTGCTAAACTAGTTATGCTCATTCTTTCTTGAACCATATGAATGCAGCTAAGACCGAGCGGACTGAAGGTTCTGGTAAAGATAAATGAAAGGCCAAGGCCAACCAACAGGTTGCCTTTATAATAGTATAGATCGAATGTTGTTATTATTTGATATTATGACAAGAACACATGTAATGGTTATAAATAACCTAAGAATGGTAATATTATTTTGGAATATATATAAGACATATTCATTCTTTTGAGAAATTTCAATTGAATGTATGTGTGAACTGTAGCACCGTGTAGCACCATATGTCAGGTTGGAAGATGCCCGGATTTGGAGGCGTCATATTAACACAAAATCTTTTAGTCAAATACTTGATCTTTTCCTTAGTCTTCTCCATATTCCTCGGTTCGTTCTAGTTTCGTTGAAAACATTTTTATTTAAAGCAAAAGTGAGCATAAAATTGCCGAACAATTTAATAAATAATTGATTACACAACAATCTCAAGAATAGAAAGACATTCTTCTAAAAACTTCAATAATTGTACAATAATTGTGAAGTTGTTTGGGTGAATAGGAAACAAAACAAAATCCTATTATTAACGTTCTTAATTTTCTTACTAGAAATCATAAGATTGAGAACTTTTCTTCAACACTTTTAAAGTCAATTAGACACTATATCTTTTCGTAACACTGATATGTAATTAAGACCTTCAGTTATTTTCATACTTATAGAATAGTCTTTAAGAACGACAATCTTTTTGTATACTACTGATGGGTCGTTCGGACCATTGAACCATATGTATCATGATTTTTAACTAAATATCTTACAGTCTAGTTACTTACTCAATATCTTCTAAACGATAAAAATCTTTAAGTTTTAATCGTTTAAGTAACACTATGGCTAGACATCTTCGTTCATGATCCCTTGTATCATAGGGTTGTTAAACCTCAGTTTTACTTTAGAAAATTCGCCAAAAACCAATTTGGTTTAGACAAGCTCTACTTATAGTCCTTTTTGGACTCGCCTATCTTACAAGTATATATATGTGAAAAAAATCACCTTCTCAACATATATATGTTAAGAAATTAAACGGACAGACCATATATATATATATATATATATATATATATATATATATATATATATATATATATATATCAACTTATCTCAATTAAACCAAATTGCAGAAGAAAATTTGTCAAGGCTAGTACTTAGTATTATGTCCTTAAGATAATTATATCTTCTGTACGGTGCTCAGAGTTGATAGCACTTGTCACAAGATACAATGACAACGTATACTATAGTAGCAATCCAATTAGTATATTCGACGAACCAAAGAAAAAATGATCTGAACTTCTTTCTCAAATGAACTATGAATAATGAAGACTATATGACTAGAATGCTTGATGCTTTGTTGAATTAAATTATTTGACTGGCAGCCCCCTATCTATTTATAGGAGGAATTTGTAACTGATCAAATGAAACACAACCCCTTGAAAAGATACTATTAAGCCAAAACGACTTAGTTTTAAGGCTTAGCAGAAAAGGGTTCAAACCATAAAACGACTTAGTTTTAGCCTTAGCAAAATAAAAACGACATAGTTTTAGGCTTAGCACAAAAAGGGTCTGTCTGTTCAGGTAAAAACGACGTAGTTTTGGGGTGTCTGTTTAGACAGATAGCGCTTCCCAAAACGACGTAGTATTTGACGTATACGTTCGGCAGATACCGCTTTCCAAAACGACATAGTTTTAATAATAAATAATATTTATCAAAACGACACAGTTTTGATAATGGAACTGAATTAAATTTTAAATAAAAATTTAAATAAATTTTGTCCAAAAAATTATATATAAGGACCACGAGCCTCGAGCCACGTGCCAGGCCAGGCCAAGTCGGCCGGCCGGTCGATGGCGTGCGCGTGTGGGTTCAAACTAAGTCTTGGCTAGGTCTTCTCCATTCCACAAAAGTGGGGTGCCTCTTGGGGCCCAAACCCAAGAGCAACATTCTTGTATATAAACACATTAAGCTTTTAGTTCTTAATTGATGTGGGACTTAACTTCCCACAATTATTTGTTATCATTTCCAAGGGTGATCTTTGAGAGTTTATATCTCATTCATTACTCCATGGATTTGAACTTTCAAATACTACGTTGTCATTGTATCCTGAGAGACAAATGCTATCAACTTTGAGCACCATACTGAGGGCATAATTGTCTTAAGGACATAGTACCAAGAACTACCTTAACAAATCTTCTTCTGCAGTTTGGTTTAATTGAGATAAGTTGATATATATATATATATATATATATATATATATATATATATATATTAGAATAACACAACACAAGTTCTCAACATTTATCAATATAGTAAACTGAGTGGCTCCCCACCTAAAACTAATGAATTAATTTCATGTCTCATCTACACTATATAGATAGTGAGTTAGATCGGTTTCCTAACTCATCTGAAACCTCTGCCCATATAAGGGAGTCGTTTAACTCAATTACTACAAGCTAACGATTAAAAAACATGTTATCGCACATACACGAAACTTACAATCTTTAATAATTCCATATTTAGAACTTTTCTTCTTAGGTTCGCACATAAGTGCGAATATTGGCTAAATACGATCTTGTGTATAACCATTAACAACCATATCATTGCAGAGTGTGTAATCTTATCATTATTTTCTCACATAACATACTTAACAAACATAACAATATTTGTTCGCATATTATTAAACGAGGCACAATTATCCAAATATGCCCAAATTATTTGATCTGACACTACTAACTTATCACCATTCATAGAATTATTACAATTCATATTTAAACAATAAATATTCCAACTGGAATAGCTCAACAATTCGAGTTAGACTGAAACAACTAGTAATAACTCCTTTTTATAGCTCATACAATGAATCTCATATAGCAAATGAAATTCCACAATCTAAACACATGTCTTGCATAAGATAATAATATTTATAAGGTCATACAATACTTGCAATCAATACATAATCAAATGAAAGTTGAAAACTTATTTAATTATAACATTTAAGTAAGTTCACGAAACTTTCAAAAAGTTTAGGAATACTTGCCTTAAGCGCTGCTTACAACTTTAAGTTAATTCGCCCTTCGAACGTCCTACATATATCATTAAGGTAGAACATACCAATTAGTCAAGTATTGACCCCAAATAATGGTTTACTTTAACTTATTTTATCTTGTGCGCATTTTAGAATTTAATTCACGCGACCAAATTTTAAAAACATCTCCTAGTATGGCAGCGTTCGGGAACATCACGACTATCATACCAACCCTCCTTATTGGTTTACATGAACCCCATTCTATATATTATAATGTTCGATTCATTAGGCTCGTAACTCCTTTGAAGTTCTTTAACACTTGTCGCGGTGACTCGACGATCGTACGTCGCATGCCCAAATCGCCTATGCGAACGCCTAAGTAACACGCCCTTGTGTACGATTGACACGCCCAATTTATCTACCATACATTAGTTTACAATATTTCTAAATTTCAACAGTTAGAACATGAAAAATCTTAACAATCATGGCTTGGCGTCATGGCGTTCCGAAAGAATCACCACGCCTCATGTCCGATTGCACAACGTTCCTAAAAACGCCCAATTTCGACCTTGATCCCGACCTTAGCTCTTAATTTTTATTAAATGAAAGTTGTAGGTCTACTTCTTAGCTTTTCGAAAAATCTTGAATCATCCAAATTGGAGTTCGTAAAAGAAATTATGACCAATTTACTAAAGAACGTTGAAGTTGTCTCGTCGACTGTTGTTGCCAACCCTACAGTGCATTTTGTGCCCATTTTGTCACATTTAACTGCTTTGTCGCTTTCATCGCACCTACTTCGTACTTTCATAACTTCTTCACCCAATATCAGAATGAGACCATTCTTGAGCCATTTTATAGCTCGTAACATCCTTTACAAATCCTTCAGGATAGAATTATTTTTCTGATTCTCTAACAAGCCTAAAAATTTCCTCAAAAATCTTTCTTGAGCTAGCTTTTCAACTTAACGTTCTCGACGTCTATTCTTCGAATCTTCGTAACTTACTCATCCGAAATCGAAATGAGCTCATTTTTACTACACTTTATAACAATTCTCAAGAAAACATAATTTTCGGAATCGGTAACTACGCCTAAAATTCGTCAGAAAATCATACCAAGCTAGGTCTTTCGACATCTTTTATTAAAAATTTTGTAATAACTTCGTTACAACATATTTTTACTCCGTTCCACTTAGGTTATCTTCGTAACTCATATGAGCACAAAACCCTCTTCCTGAAACTTTTAAAACCCATCTATGATTCAAACACGACACTTCTCATAATAAGAATTTTATTTATTAAATTCTTATTTTAATAATTTTCTAGAAATTCGAGTTGTCATATTTTCCTCCTCTTATAAGGATTCCGTCTCCGGAATCATAATCACCAAAACATCCTTACTCGGTTTACGCCTATTCTCCTTTATTACTTTTTCGTTGAATCATTTCAATGTATCACTTTAATATAGGTCTTATAATACCTATTTCATTCATTCCCTTAACTAATTCTTATAGGTTTCATTTCATAATCTATATTAAACTTGATTATATTCCGAGTATTACTTATTCTTTAACCCATCAACTTCCTTATCTAAGAATCGTCGAATGTCACAATCGTTGTAACTGTTTAGCTTTAAGAGTTACCAATCCTGTAAATATCTGTGATATCACACAAATTTACACAATTTCATACTATACTTTATAAATTATAAAGACATAATACAAATATCACATATTTAGCTTACTAATATAGATCAGACCAATATTCGAATATGATCCATTGAGCAGGTATCGAGTATGGTTCATGAAAGAAATAAAATACTCGAACCCTAATGTGACGCCCCCAAAATAGGTATACATCACCCATCTTGGGTCGCCAAATACATGGTACAGAATACAAATACAAACTTAAATATACAACATGAGTTGTAGTTTTAATACAAATATTGTCTTTTAGACAGTATTTAAACTCAAAATAAGTCCTCAATACATTTATTATCACACTATTTCACAGAATAGTGGGAACTACTAATGCAACCATCTGGACTGTCACTCCATTCCCCGACTAGTCCCAGCTATATTCTAATTTCCTGAAGAGAACAATGAAAGAAAAGGGTGAGCTCAACTTGCCCAGTAAGAAATATTATGACTAAGATAATGCATAATAATTTATCGTTAGCCTTCAACAGTGTTAAACTGATAAAATATAATAAACATCAAGTTTAACTGCAGCGGAACAAGCAATCCATTAGAAGAGTCAAGTAGAGCATAAAATCTACTATCTTCTATGATTTAAAAGGTTTATCATCAATTTTATCGCTGAGACTCAGCTTAATAAATAATCAACATCACTGAATTATCCATGCATTACGGGCCAAGGATATTCTTTAGTATCACGACCAAAAATAATCCATGCACTACGGGCCAAAGATATTCATGTTTTCACCAATGGTCATGATCATGCCAACAACTGTCCATCAATGCACTACGGGCCAATGAGGATTTTTACCACATCATTTATAACATTACAGTAATGATTATACCGAATAATCCCTAGTCATAATCATACCAAGTCTATTTATGCACTACAGGCCACATATGACTTTCATCATAATATAAGCATGAGGATGATGACAATGATATAAGAATTCAATTAAATGAAAGCAAATGATAAATTTTTAAAGATTTATAATTTAATTTATCCAGAATTTAATAATGTCCAAATTGTCAACATGATATTTCTTTGTGGAGTAAAATTCAAGAATAATATTGTATCAAAAATAATTTGGACCGAAAAGAAGTCAATTCTTGTCATGAATAGTACCCCAGGTGAATAGTAACTAAGTGAATAGTATCCCGTGAATAGTATCTCGACAGGAAAAAGTTAAAACTTATTAAGAATGCTCAGAATAATATTTCCATGAAAAGATACTTGATGAAGCGCAAATATCAAGGATATTCTACTAATTTCATGGAGTATAGAAGCCAAAACTTAAACAAAATGAGTGTAGAATTCGAAATCTGAAACGAAATAATATTACTTACATACTACATAGTATGGAAGAAAATATTATTTCATACGAATACTGAATAAAAATAATATCCCTTACCTTAAAAAGAAGAGTATTCCAACTGGTATAGCGGGGATATTCTTGAAGAATACTTTCACTGTTTTCTACGCTCAAAACTTCTTAAAACTCTAAAGAAATACGCTCAATATTATAGAAGAAGAATTCTCTGATTCTGGTGTGATTTTCAATTCTAACTAAGCATCCTATTTATAAGAGAATGAAAATGATACTATTTGGATGCATAGTGAAGGAAAAGTCACGGGCGACGTTGTTGGGTAAAATCTAATTATGCACAACACGCATGTATACGTGGTCAACAAGTAATAAAGTGAAAGTAGAGTATCGTTCCCACGAGAAATTGTTTAATAAAAATTATCAAGTACTAACCCGTAACCAGCTCAATCTTATTTAAACGAATGAATTTCAATTTATAATTAAACTAATTCTAATTACCACTAATTAAATTAAGATTACAGAGATTTAAGATCACAACTTTACTTATTGCTTCATTTAAGTTAACACACTCCTCATCAATTATTTTATATCTCGAATTGTTAATCAAGAACAATAAAGCAGATAAAACCACCTCTTGATGCATAATACTTATGCTCACTTAAATCCACAGATGATAGAATTAAGCAAGACATCCTAATTAACTAATCCACTATATCTTTATGTGAATTACAATTAAAAAGGATTTAAAGCACAAGTTTTCTATAAGATTACATATGGCGTAAAGGCATATATCTATCCTAAACACGAATCATGAATTCCATCTATGTAGAAATCACAAACACATGCTATCATGATAAGATCTAAATCTATACTTCATCTCTCGAGTTCATATAGATTATCACAGTAATTAATAGCCAATCAATTAAACAATTAAGTCCAAATCACAATAGACAATCCTCACAATAGAACATAATAATTAATAGCAAAACATATTAAAATAAACTACACAATAAGATCTATTGTAATCTCAAACAAAGAATTAGTTCATGATTATTGAATTAAAACTAAGAATCCACAATTGAATAATCATTAAAAGACAAAGATAGAAGAAGATAAGAAGATATAATCTATTGTCTGTAGATTTGAAGTCCCTCCTCGCTCCTACTTTGAATCTTCAATGATCTCCAAATCTAACAAGAACTAGGATTTTGATCTAATCAACTCTAATCTAATCAAATGGAATCCTCTCTCCCTCTCTAAAATCCTCAAATCCTTGTGATTCTGTGACACCCCCAAATCTCGGTACTTCATTACCTCAAGATTCGGTGTTCACTTGGTCAAATCATTCATATCTAACTACCCAATTATAATAAAAATTGAATAGTAAACCTTCCCTTAAGGGATTACATAAACAAAATCTCCCAGGTTATCTAACCTTTAATTACAATCATTCAAATGCGGAAATTAAATAAATACTTTATTACATCAATCCAATTAAAGTCTGGTAAATAACTGTCAACATATTACAAGTCTTCAGTACTTGTTCATCTTTCCCTTTCCTTTACTGGTGCTAGGCACGTCTACCTTCTCATCTTTAGCTGTAATAGTTATATAAGCAAGAGTGAGCAAACAAAGCTCACTTGAAATAACGATGAAGAAAATCTTACAATATTTGCCAACTAATAGGCTCAATAGAACTGAACAATATGTTCTATTAACATTCTAAAATATACAACTGAGGGTCTAATGACCACGAGCCATGTCCACAGTTATAAGTAATCTTTCAACTTTAACTTTAACCGTCATAAGGCTATAAGGACTCCACGTACTTAGAGGAATCAGCCCTTCGTACAATGTATTGTGCACAACCATTTCAACGCTAAGCGTAAACCTCTTATAAAAGAGTTGTTCATCTCAATATTAGAATACAAGTCCACACCAAAGTAGGTTTGGTTTGGATACATTACAAGGTAATTTAGAATTCAACGGTCATCAACTAAGGATTAGTTGAATACAAAAGAACTAACTGTACGCTATGGAATAATCATAACTGAATCGATATTTGTAACTTAATATCATGCTTTAGGAATAATCTAATAGCATAAACACTGAATAATCATAACATAATTTGCTTGAAACATATAAAGTCAAGGTTATTGAGAATTGGATACTAAGCATGCAAAGTGAATAGTAATTTGAACGATAAAGCTGTTCAACACTAAATGTAACGCCCCCAAAATTAGGTATACATCACCCATCTTGGGTCGTCAGATACATAGTACAGAATACAAATACAACTTACTAATACAACTGTCGTGTACAATACGACAAAACATAAACTATGAGTTTGAATACAAATATTATCTTCTAGAGAGTATTCATACTCAAAAGGAGTCCTCATTACATTTATTAACACACTATTACATAGAATAGTGAGGACTACTAACTAATACTATCATTCGGACCATCACTCCGTTCCCCGACTTGCCCCAACTACGTTCTCATTTCCTGAAGAGAACAGTGAAAGAAAGGGTGAGCTCAACTAGCCCAGTAAGAAATATTATGACTAAGATAATGCAGAATAAATTATCATTAGCCTTCAACAATGTTAAACTGATAAAATATAATAGACATCAAGTTTAACTGCAGCGGAACAAGCAATCCATTAAAAGAGTCAAGTAGAAAATAAACTCTACTATCTTTTATGATTTAAAAGGTTTTTCAACACTGTGATCGTTGGGACTCAGCTTAATAAAATAATCCACATCATCGAATCACCCATGCTCTACGGCCAAGGATATTCGTGTATTCATTAATGGTCATGATCATGCCAACAACTGTCCATCAACGCACTACGGGCCAATGAGGACTTTTATCACATCATTTGTAACATTACGGTCATGATTATACCGAATAATCCCTGGTCATAATCATACCAAGTCCATCTATGCACTACAGGCCACAGATGACTTTTATCATTTTATAAACATGAGGATGATGACAATGATATAAGAATTCAATAAAACAAGTTCAAGAATTAATTTATCCAAAAATTAACAACGTCCAAATTGTCAACATGATACTGCTTTGTGGAGTAAAATTTAAGAATGCTTAGATGAATATTTTCATGAAAAGATACTGGATGAACCGCAATTATCAAGGATATTTCATAAATTTCATGAAGTATAGAAGTCAAAACTTAACCAACTGAGTATAATAAAGAATGGAATAACAAAAGAAATCACCATGCATGCGATAAACCGCACAGACAGGTTATTCCATCAGAATAATAAATAATGGAACCAGGTTCTGCGTAAAACGCACAGACAGGATATTCCAACAGAATAATAATACAGACGGAACCAGGTCCGGTGTAAAACACACAGACATGATGTTCCAACAGAATAATAGTAAAGACGGAACCAGGTCCGGTGTAAAACACACGGACAGGATATTCCAACAGAATAATAATAAAGACGGAACCAGGTCCGGTGTAAAACACACAGACAGGATGTTCCAACAGAATAATAATAAAAACGGAACCAGGTCCGGTATAAAACACACAGACAGGATGTTCCAACAGAATAACAGAAGAATGTCACCAAGTATAGGGTAGACCGCGTATACATGTTATTCCAACAGAATAATAAATAATGAAATAACAACAGTTCTCTTCATGAATAAGAAAGAATAACACCCCTTACCGTTTTAAAGAAGAGCTGAAATAAGGAAGTAGTTAAGTAGCAGAATACTCTTCTTCTCTCTCTCTATAGTTTCTCTCTCTAGAGTTCAGTGAATTCGTAAGAAATAATGAAGGAATGAGCTGCTATTTATAAAAAAATAGAATGCATAGTAATTAATCCATGAACGATCCAGATTGATTACTTTAATCTGACGGTCCATATTTAAAGAAAAATCTTTTAAATAAAATATAATATATTCTATTTATAGAATAACTTTAATAAAGTATTCTGTTTTATATAAAAAGATGTTTCTATTTTATTACGTTAATAATACAAATAAAACAAAACGTCATTATCGCTAAATAATTCATATTATTAACTGACAATAATTGAATCAAACTGAGTGACTTCTCACATAAGCATTAATAATCAATACCGTGTGCTACTATGCAACCACACGTATTACTGTACTTTTACTACCGAGTAGTTCAACAGTATTAATGGTAAAACTTCCGCCGTTATTTTTAATAAAATATTTTTGTCGTTTTCTCAATCCGATAATAATTTCGTTGTGGGGTCCACCAATGATTGTGCCGTTGTACGAATATTCCCTGTTAAAACGAATATTCCCCGACCAATCGAATATTATATAACAACTTACGTATTTTGTAAAATTTATAAATATTATCCACAACTATAACATTATATCAAATTAACTCCATAATATTCAAAAATGATATTTATAGAAAATTCATCTTTATTTATAAAAGTTGGGGTCTTACAACCTCCCCTTCTTATGAAATTTCGCCCTCGAAATTAGGGTACGTACCTGGTATGTCGAAGAGGTAAGGATACCTTGATTTCATTTCAGATTCTAACTCCCAAGTCATTTTCTCAACATCGTGGTTTCTCCACAAAACTTTGACTTGAGGTATAACCTTGGAGCGTAGAATATGTTCCTTCTTATCTAAGATTTGAACATGAACTTCTTCATACGTCAAATCCTCCGCTATTTCGTCCGGTTCTAACTCAATAATGTGGTTCGGGTCTTCCACATATTTGCGTAACATGGATATGTGAAAAACGTTATGAACACGAGACATACTTTGCGGTAAAGCGAGTCTATAAGCCACAGTTCCTACTCGATCGAGAATTAAAAATAGACCGATGAATCGGGGATTGAGCTTTCCTCTCTTTCCAAATCTCGTAACTCCTTTCCATGGAGCAACACGTAAGAACACATGATCTCCTATATCAAATTCCACGTCCTTTCGATGAAGATCAGCATAACTCTTTTGTCGATCTTGTGAGGTTTTTATACGTTATCGGATCGTTTGAATCTTTTCTATTGTCATACGTACCAACTCCGGTCCCAACAACGTTTCTTCACCCACCTCATCCCAGCATACTGGAGAACGACATTTTCTTCCATACAATGCTTCGAATGGAGCCATGCCAATACTTGCTTGATAACTGTTGTTGTAGAAAAACTCCACCAATGGTAAGAACTTGTCCCAACTTTCCTTAAAATCAAGGACACGGAGTCTTAATAGATCTTCAAGAGTTTAAATAGTCCTCTCTGATTGTCCGTCTGTCTGAGGATGATATGCTGAACTAAATTGTAAATCTGTGCCCATAGCTTTTTGTAAACTAACCCAAAATCGTGAAGTGAATCTTGGGTCTTGGTCAGAAACTATGGATACTGGCATACCATGCAGTCTTACAATCTCGTTTATGTACATACGAGCAAGACGTTCAAGTGTATAAGTTTCTCGTATTAGTAAGAAATGAGCAGACTTGGTCAATCTATCAACAATGACCCAAATCGCATCAATACCTTGAGAAACCTTAGGAAGACCGGTAACGAAATCCATGGTAATGTGCTCCCACTTTCATTCTGGAATTTCAAGTGGTTGCAATGGACCTTTTGGTACTTGATGCTCCGCTTTGACTCGTTGACAAGTTAGACACCTTGAGATAAACAGCGCTATCTCTCTCTTCATATTGCTCCACCAAAATGTATGACGAAGATCATGATACATTTTGGTACTTCCAGGATGGATTGCAAACGGTGTGTTGTGCGCCTCTATCATGATTTCATACTTTAAATCAGGGTTGTTAGGAACACAAAGTCTGAAGTTGACTCGAAGTATTCCTTCTTCATCGATTCTTGCTTCCGGCATAGCACCTTCTTGCACTTTCTTCCTCATACGCATCAGCTCCAGGTCTGTAGCTTGAGCAGCTTTAACTTTATCGATTAAAGTCGGTTCTACTCGTATATTCGCCATCATCACATGGGTCCCTGGAGTCTTTAACTCTATCTCCATCCTTTGCAAATCACACAAAATGGGCTCTTGTGTTGACAATATTTCACTCGTACTTGCATATGATCTTCTACTCAATGCGTCAGCTACCACATTCGCTTTTCCAGGATGGTATTGAATGGTATGATCATAATCTTTCAACAGTTCAAGCCAACGTCGTTGTCGCATGTTGAGTTCCTTTTGAGTGAAGAAATATTTGAGGCTTTTATGATCCGTAAAGATCTCCACCTTCTCCCCATACAAGTAATGCCTCCAAATTTTAAGTGCAAAGACAACAGCTGCCAACTCTAGATCATGAGTAGGATAATTCCTCTCATATTCCTTGAGTTGTCTTGATGCATAGGCTATGACTTTTTGATGTTGCATGAGAACGTATCCCAACCCTTTGCTCGAAGCATCACTATAGATGACAAATCCCTCCGAGCCAGATGGTATTGTTAGAACAGGTGCTGAAATGAGTCTCCTCTTGAGTTCTTGAAAACTCTTCTCACATTCTTCGCTCCAACCGAACTTTGTATCTTTCCGAGTCAGCTGAGTTAATGGAGTAGCGATTCGAGAAAATCCTTCCACGAATCTCCGATAATAACCAGCTAAACCAAGAAAGCTACGTACTTCGGTCACTGATTTAGGTTGCTCCCAGCTTTGAATAGCTTCAATCTTTGCCGGGTCAACCGATATTCCACGAGTTGATACTACGTGCCCAAGGAATGCTACCTCCTCCAGCCAGAACTCGCATTTCTTCAACTTGGCATAAAGCTTGTATTCACGAAGCTTTTGGAGTACCAGCCTCAAGTGTTGCTCATGATCTTCACGACTTTTGGAATAAATAAGGATGTCATTAATAAAGACGACCACAAAGTGATCCAAATATTCCTTGAATACCCGGTTCATCGTATCCAGGAGGATTAGTCAATCCAAAGGACATGACAAGGAATTCATAATGCCCGTACCGAGTTCTGAAAGCCTTCTTTGGAATATCCTCAGTTCTAACCTTCAGCTGATGATATCCAGAACGAAGATCGATCTTTGAAAAGAATTGTGCTCCTTGTAACTGGTCAAACAGGTCATCAATACGTGGCAATGGGTACCTGTTTTTGATGGTGACATGATTCAACTCCCGATAATCAATACAAAGTCGCATACTTCCATCTTTCTTCTTCACGAATAGAACAGGAGCACCCCAAGGAGAAGTACTAGGACGAATAAAGCCAATGTCTAACAATTCTTGCAGTTGGATCTTTAACTCCTGAAGTTCAATAGGAGCCATTCGATATGGGGCTTTGGAAATGGGTTTTGTACCAGGTTCAAGGTCGATACAAAATTCAATTTCACGCTCTGGGGGTAGGCCAGGAAGTTCTTCAGGGAATACGTCAGGGAATTTATTAACAATAGAAATATCATTCAAAACTGACGTATTTTTGTTTAGATCCGTGACATGAGCTAAGAAAGCTTGACATCCGTTTTTCAATAAACGAATAGCTTTATGGCTTGAGATGAC
This sequence comes from Panax notoginseng, assembly GCA_016801055.1. Classification (NCBI taxonomy): domain Eukaryota; kingdom Viridiplantae; phylum Streptophyta; class Magnoliopsida; order Apiales; family Araliaceae; genus Panax; species Panax notoginseng. The sequence continues at coordinate 41,121,088 of CM029014.1, read as the reverse complement.
AGCGATTGATTTTAATGGTTTGGTTGCTTGAATTCGCATAATAGGTCGATTAGGAATATGAAAGCTAACAACCTTACGAAAACAATCAATTTTTGCATGATGAGTAGTTAACCAATCAATCCCTAGAATCACGTCAAATGCAAGTATTTTTAATGAAATAAGATCGACAGATAATGTGTGGGTACCAACTTGAACCAAACAAGACTTATAAACCGTGGATGTAATGAAGGTTTCTCCCAATAGAGTTTCAACAGATAAGTCAAAGTCTAATTTTTCCGGAATCAAATTTAATCGATGAGCGCAAGTAGGAGAAATAAAAGAATGGGTAGAACCGGTATCAAATAAAGTATAGACTTCGTTAGAGTTTATGATAAGCTTACCCGTGATGACCTCATTCGGGTTCCTTGCTTTCTGGGAGATCACAACAAACGCTCTCCCTTGCACTACCGGTTTTGACTTTTCTGGGACGACCTTTGGTGTCTCCATCTTGGCTGAACTTGTTTTTGATAAATGACAAAATCGAGCTAAATAACCTTCTCTTCCACAATTATAACATGCTTTAGACGGCATCGTGCAGTTTGGACTGATGTGCCCCTCCCCTCCGCATTTGAAACATATGATAGGTGGTCGTTCTCCTTCCTTAACAACGGGTGCTGGTGCTGACGTCTTTCCATTATTGTTGAATCTCCTCTTCTTGAAATGACCATTCTTATTGTTTTGGCCCTGATTACCACCGAAGTGGTTACCATTTCTGGCCTGTTGATTCCCTCCACGCTTATTGTCACCGCTTCGATGACTGCTCTCACTGGTATTATCATTTTGTCGACTGCTCTCTTTTGGTTGCGTTGACTCGTTATCGCGCTCCACTAACTGAGCCCTATTCACAACATCTGAATACAAACACAGTTTATGAGAAATAAGATGTTGACGTATCTCAGCTTTCAAACTTCGCAAAAACATTCGCGTCATTCGCTCTTCATTATCCACCAAGTGGGACGCAAACCGGGACAACTCAGCAAATTTAGCCTCATACTGCGACACAGTCATATTATTCTTCTCCAATTTGATGAACTCCACCTCCTTTATGTGACGAACACTTTCGGAAAAGTATTTGTCATTGAACAGCTCTTGGAACTTCTCCCAAGACATCTTCAGTGCGGCATGTTGAGTACGCTTAATCGATTCCCACCAGTAATCTGCCTCTCCTCGCAACATAAAGGCGGCAAAGGGAACCTTTTGCTCCTCGGAGCATCCCAAGACATCAAATATCTTGGTAATCTGCTTTATCCATGTTTTCGCTATAAGTGGTTTTGGCTCTCCCTTAAACTCTGGTGGTCCCAGCTCCTTGAACTGTTTAGCGGTGACCGTCCGAGAGTTTTCAGTGTTTCCACCTATATTTTGGACAGGAGCCGCTCTCGCCTGCTGTTGCATGAACTGCATAAAGTTTCTGAACATTCCATCATTCATCATCTGGTCAGTGTTGTTGTTTACATGAGGATTGTCACCTTCCTGATGCACATTATCCTGATTATTGATATGTGGTGAATCAACAGTCGCCTGTGCTCCATTGCTATTCTCAACATTCTCGGATGCCATTTTCAGATACTGCCACAAAATAAAAGTTAATTGATATGTCATATATTATCCTTATATTCTGACCGACCAATTAAATACCATGCAAATAAACTTAGGTAGGTCATACTAGCGAAGGAATTTCCCGTCTCTCCCCTCCTAGTTCTATTCTCACATCTTAGCCAGGGATCATATCCCTAAGCTCTGATACCAACTGTGACGCCCCCAAAATTAGGTATACATCACCCATCTTGGGTCGTCAGATACATAGTACAGAATACAAATACAACTTACTAATACAACTGTCGTGTACAATACGACAAAACATAAACTGTGAGTTTGAATACAAATATTATCTTTAGAGAGTATTCATACTCAAACGGAGTCCTCATTACATTTATTAACACACTATTACATAGAATAGTGAGGACTACTAACTAATACTATCATTCGGACCATCACTCCATTTCCCGACTTGCCCCAACTACGTTCTCATTTCCTGAAGAGAACAGTGAAAGAAAGGGTGAGCTCAACTAGCCCAGTAAGAAATATTATGACTAAGATAATGCAGAATAAATTATCATTAGCCTTCAACAATGTTAAACTGATAAAATATAATAGACATCAAGTTTAACTGCAGCGGAACAAGCAATCCATTAAAAGAGTCAAGTAGAAAATAAACTCTACTATCTTTTATGATTTAAAAGGTTTTTCAACACTGTGATCGCTGGGACTCAGCTTAATAAAATAATCCACATCATCGAATCACCCCTGCACTATGGCCAAGGATATTCGTGTATTCATTAATGGTCATGATCATGCCAACAACTGTCCATCAACGCACTACGGGCCAATGAGGACTTTTACCACATCATTTGTAATATTACGGTCATGATTATACCGAATAATCCCTGGTCATAATCATACCAAGTCCATCTATGCACTACAGGCCACAGATGACTTTTAACATTTTATAAACATGAGGATGATGACAATGATATAAGAATTCAATAAAACAAGTTCAAAAATTAATTTATCCAAGAATTAACAACGTCCAAATTGTCAACATGATACTGCTTTGTGGAGTAAAATTTAAGAATGCTTAGAAGAATATTTTCATGAAAAGATACTGGATGAACCGCAATTATCAAGGATATTCCACTAATTTCATGGAGTATAGAAGTTAAAACTTAACCAACCGAGTATAGTAAAGAATAGAATAACAAAAGAAATCACCCGGCATGCGATAGACCGCACAGACAGGTTATTCCAACAGAATAATAAATAATGGAACCAGGTCCGGCGTAAACGCACAGACAAGATATTCCGACAGAATAATAAATAATGGAACCAGGTCCGGTGTAAAACACACAGACAGGATGTTCCAACAGAATAATAACAAGATGGAACCAGGTCCGGTGTAAAATACACAGACAGGATGTTCCAACAGAATAATAATAAAAACGGAACCAGGTCCAGTGTAAAACACACAGACAAGATGTTCCAACAGAATAATAATAAAAACGGAACCAGGTCCGGTGTAAAACACACAGACAGGATGTTCCAACAGAATAACAGAAGAATGTCACCAAGTATAGGGTAGACCGCGTATACATGTTATTCCAACAGAATAATAAATAATGAAATAACAACAGTTCTCTTCATGAATAAGAAAGAATAACACCCCTTACCGTTTTAAAGAAGAGCTGAAATAAGGAAGTAGTTATGTAGCAGAATACTCTTCTTCTCTCTCTCTCTCTCTATAGTTTCTCTCTCTAGAGTTCAGTGAATTCGTAAGAAATAATGAAGGAATGAGCTGCTATTTATAGAAAAATAGAATGCATAGTAACTAATCCATGAACGGTCCAGATTGATTACTTTAATCTGACGGTCCATATTTAAAGAAAAATCTTTTAAATAAAATATAATATATTCTATTTATAGAATAACTTTAATAAAGTATTCCGTTTTATATAAAAAGATGTTTCTGTTTTATTACGTTAATAATACGAATAAAACAAAACGTCATTATCGCTAAATAATTCATATTATTAACTGACAATAATTGAATCAAACTGAGTGACTTCTCACATAAGTATTAATAATCAATACCGTGTGTTACTATGCAACCACACGTATTACTGTACTTTTACTACCGAGTAGTTCAACAGTATCAATGGTAAAACTTCCGCCGTTATTTTTAATAAAATATTTTTGTCGTTTTCTCAATCCGACAATAATTCCGCTGTGGGGTCCACCAATGATTGTGACGTTGTACGAATATTCCCTGTTAAAACGAATATTCCCCGACCAATCGAATATTATATAACAATTTGCGTACTTTGCAAAATTTATAAATATTACCCACAATTAACTCCATAATATTCAAAAATGATATTTATAGAAAATTCATCTTTATTTATAAAAGTTGGGGTCTTACACTAAAATATTAAATTATAGCAATTCGCATGCTAAATAACAAGTTACATATTAAAGAAACTTGCTCAATATTAAAGTATAAGATTTAGAATACTTGTATCCTCATGAACAACTAGATACAAGGACTTTCTCAATAATAAACAATCTAGCCTTACGAAAGTGTAGAGTTAGCAACTTGCGTAATTGTAATTGAATTAAAAGCAATAACGTACTCAACGAAATTAAACTTGCACAACGAAGTGTTAGAGTTAGAAAACTTACCTTGAGCACAAGCTAAACCTTACAACTTGAATCTCAATGCCCTATATATATGTCATCATGACATAATTAGTCTTTACCAACATTTTATATATATATATATATATATATATATATATATATATATATATATATATATATATATATAAACAAGTATATACATCATGTAGGTTTGATTTTCAATTCACATAATTGAAGTACGTTAATACTAGATAACACTTGATAACATGCTCATTTTTTTGTTTAGTACTACTGGAATCATCATTTAACAGTCCTATTATTAACACATAACATTTATTTTCAGACTTAGTATGAATAAATAAAACTGTCAGACCATTCTGCTAACTCGTGTTGCGGCGCCACAGTTTACACTGTGGGCCGGCGCTGCAGCGCGAGACTCAGGCTAGCAGTTGGCGCTACGGCGTGATACCAGCGCTACGGCGCGAGAATAATACTGATGGGCCGCGCTGCGGTGCCAAACTCCAGACTTCGGCGACAGCCTCGGCAACAGGATAAAGAAAAAGCCAAATTGGCCTACAAGCTTCAATCTAACAAACTAATTAACATATAATACACATGTAGACTTCATATAAACAAAATTTCAATACTCTTAACATGTTTTTACACATATAATAACATAAACATCAACTTTATAACACCCAATTTCAATATTTTTTATAAAAACTCTATTTTTGATATTTTTAATGAAACTCATCACTATAACTTTGTTTTTCAACCAAAACCATTAATTCAAACTATTATGTTTATGTTTATTCATCTACTTTCAAAATCAATAGTCAATATATATATATTAACAACTAATCAAATCTTAATTTTATTTTAAACTAGGTCATATTCATAAATTTTTATATAAACACTCTGTAATATAGTTTTCTTCACAAATTATATACATACATGAATTAATTGATTATAACCACACATAACCTATGAAAAACAGTTTTACAACAATCAATTATCATATAAAACTATATACACCAACAATTCATCTTTTACAATTATTTTACAGAGAACTTTTTGGAGAAAAGGATAACCATAGTTTTTAGAAAATAGGAGCAAGATGATACCTTAATTTAGAAGAAGATGATGGCTATCTTGGATTCTCAAGCTTCTTTTTCCAATTTCTTTCTCAAATCCTCTCTAGAATCCCTCAAGTTCTCTATCACTTTTCTCATTTTCTTCTTTTTCTTCCTTTTGAGTCTTTCTTCTCTATTCTATCTTACGTAGTATAATATAACATATAATAGTAATAATATATATTAATTATATAATATAACTCTAGATATAACTGATATCAGTTATCTAAGTTTTGAAAATCAAAAGCCATAAGGCTTATTTGGCTAGGCTAATTAAAAATAACACATTAACTCTTACACCTTGTTTGATAAAATACTATTAGATTAAAGGCTTAATATGCATTAAGGCTTGTTTGAAAAAAAACACTAATTAAACTCATTTATAGCAAGGTTATTTGTCACACTTCTATTTAATTAAATTTTGATAATCAATTTAATTAAATCTAATACTAATTTATTAAATTACTTTAACATATATATCAATACCACATAATTATAATTTCCTTTATAATTATAACTTCATTTAATCAACTAACACTTCATTTTAAATTACAAATAAAATCAAAATATAATAATTCATTTAATTATTATAAACTCTCTAACTTAATTATTAAATTAAATTAGAATATTAACCCATAACAATTAATTTCTTAACTCCTTAATTATTTAATTAACAAATAATTAATCAATCAACTCAAATCAAATTAAACACATATTTATTCGATGATAAACACATCCATTAAATATTTATATAATTTAATAAATATTTAAAATTATAATTAAAATCTGGAACAACATTCAGAACTCGGTATGGACATTATGAGTTACTGGTGATGTCTTTTGGTTTAACAAACGCCCCTGCTGCGTTTATTGATTTGATGAACAGGGTGTTTAAACCATTCTTAGACAAGTTCGTAGTGGAATTTATCGATGACATTCTGGTGTATTCCAAAACTCAAGAGGAACACGTGGAACACTTACGTTTAACTTTGGACACACTAAGAAAGGAAAAGTTGTACGCGAAATTCTCTAAGTGCGAATTTTGGCTCGATCGTGTACAATTTCTGGGTCATGTGATTGACAAAGATGGGATTTTAGTGGATCCATCGAAAGTGGAAGCTGTAATCAATTGGGAACAACCAAAGACACCGTCGGAGGTGAAGAGTTTCTTGGGATTGGCCAGTTACTATAGAAGATTTATTCAAGATTTTTTCAAGATAGCTACGCCATTGACAAATTTGACAAGGAAAGCTGTAAAATTTGTTTGGACGGAGAAGTGTGAAGAAAGTTTTCAAGCTTTGAAGAAGAAGTTAAGTATGGCACCTATGTTGGCATTACCAGATAATACAAGAAACTTTGTGGTGTATAGTGATGCCTCACACAAAGGTTTGGGTTGTGTTCTTATGCAGAACGACAAAGTTATTACATATGCATCAAGACAACTGAAGGATTATGAGAAAGGGTATCCGACTCATGATTTGGAATTGGCTGTAGTAGTATTTGCTCTGAAGATATGGAGACACTATCTCTATGGAGAAAAATATGAAATCTACACAGATCATAAGAGTCTGAAGTATATTTTTACTCAGAAGGACCTGAACATGCATCAAAGAAGATGGATGGAATTGATAAAGGATTACAATTGTGAAATCTTTTATCATCCGGGCAAAGTGAATGTGGTTGCAGATGCTTTAAGCAGGAAAGGTCGGGAAAAGTTGATGCTGATAACCACTCAGGAGGACCTCATTTCAGCTATGGAAAGGTCAGAGCTGGAAATCAAATTTTCACAGGAATCCGATGAACGACTATTCCAGATAGAAGCTGGTCCAACTTTAGTGGATAAGGTGAAGAAAACTCAACTAGAGGATGAAGAATGCAGAAAAATAAAGGAAGGTGTGAACGAAGGTAAAGAGGTGAAATACAAGATCGATACCGAAGGATTACTACGGTTCGAGGGAAGAATCTGGGTTCCAGCAGTATCAGATATTAGAGAAGAAATCTTGACCGAAGCACACAACACAAGATATTCGATTCATCCAGGAAGTACGAAGACGTATCAAGACTTACGACGACATTTTTGGTGGCTGAACATGAAAAGAGATGTCGTAGAATGTGTCGCGAGATACTTGGCATGTCAAAGAGTCAAAGCCGAGCATCAAAGACCGAGCGGACTACTTCAACCGTTAGAAATACCAGAATGGAAGTGGGAACACATCACAATGGATTTTGTGGTGGGTCTTCCAACTACTCAGAGAGGATGCGATGCGATTTGGGTGATAGTGGACAGACTGACAAAATCAGCGCACTTTTTACCAATAAAGATTAGGTTCAATCTTGATCAGTTGGCCAGGTTGTACGTTAAAGAGATAGTTTCGAGATATGGAGTGTCAGTGTTAATTGTGTCAGATAGAGATCCGCGATTCACTTCAAATTTCTGGAAGAGATTACAGGAATGTATGGGAACATAGTTGCGAATGAGCACAACTTATCATCCACAAACCGATGGCCAAAGCGAAAGAACGATTCAGACATTGGAAGATATGCTTAGAGCATGCGTCATGGATTTCAAAGGTAGCTGGGAAGAACATTTACCATTGGTGGAATTCGCTTACAACAACAGTTACCACGCGAGCATCGGCATGCCGCCTTACGAGGCATTATATGGCAGAAAGTGCAGAACTCCATTATGCTGGGATGAAGTTGGTGAACGTCAACTGCTAGGACCAGAACTGGTATAACAAACTGCTGACGTTATCAAACTCATCAGGACAAGATTGGTAGCAGCTCAAGACCGACAAAAGAAGTATGCTGATCAACGCAGACAAGATCGAGCATTCGACGTAGGAAATTATGTATTCCTAAAAGTTTCTCCTTGGAAGGGGAAAATTTGCTTCGGTAAGAAGGGAAAGCTAAGCCCGAGGTTTATTGGACCCTTCGAGGTGCTGCGAAGAGTTGGAGAGGTGGCTTACGAGGTAGCTCTACCTCCAGAATTGGAAAACATTCACAATATTTTTCATATTTCGATGTTACGACCATATAAACCCGATTACAAGCACGTGATCGAGTACGAACCGTTACAGTTCGAGAAAGATTTGTCTTATGAAGAGATTTATATCCAGATAATTGACATGAAAGAACAAGTGCTCAGAAATAAAGTGATACCTTCTGTGAAGGTAATATGGAGGAACCACAATGCTGAAGAAGCGACGTGGGAACTCAAAGAGAAAATGATGAAAGATTACCCTGAGTTATTTATTTAATCTGTGTCTTCGATTCTGGGGACAGAATCTTTGTAAGTAGGGAAGAATGTAATGAATGAGTTATTTGAGTTGTAATTCTGAGGACAGAATCCTTGTAAGGAGGGAATGATGTAACATTCCAGATTTTAATTATAATTTTAAATATTTATTGAATTAAATAAATATTTAATAGATGTGTTTATCATCGAATAAATATGTGTTTAATTTGATTTAAGTTGATTGATTAATTATTTGTTAATTAAATAATTAAGGAGTTAAGAAATTAATTGTTATGGGTTAATATTCTAATTTAATTTAATAATTAAGTTAGAGAGTTTATAATAATTAAATGAATTATTATATTTTGATTTTATTTGTAATTTAAAATGAAGTGTTAGTTGATTAAATAAAGTTATAATTATAAAGGAAATTATAATTATGTGGTATTGATATATGTGTTAAAGTAATTTAATAAATTAGTATTAGATTTAATTAAATTGATTATTAAAATTTAATTAAATAGAAGTGTGACAAATAACCTTGCTATAAAGGAGTTTAATTAGTTTTTTTTCCAAACAAGCCTTAATGCATATTAAGCCTTTAATCTAATAGTATTTTATCAAATAAGGTGTAAGAGTTAATGTGTTATTTTTAATTAGCCTAGCCAAACAAGCATTATGGCTTTTGATTTTCAAAACTTAGAAAACTGATATCAGTTATATCTAGAGTTATATTATATAATTAATATATATTATTACATATTATACGTTATATTATACTACGTAAGATAGAATAGAGAAGAAAGACTCAGAAGGAAGAAAAAGAAGAAAAGGAGAAAAGTGATAGAGAACTTGAGGGATTCTAGAGAGGATTTGAGAAAGAAATTGGGAAAAGAAGCTTGAGAATCCAAGATAGCCATCATCTTCTTCTAAATTACGGTATCATCTTACTCCTATTTTCTAAAAACTATGGTTATCCTCTTCTCCAAAAAGTTCTCTGTAAAATAATTGTAAAAGATGAATTGTTGGTGTATATAGTTTTATATGATAATTGATTGTTGTAAAACTGTTTTTCATAGGTTATGTGTGGTTGTAATCAATTAATTCATGCATGTATGTAATTTGTGAAGAAAACTATATTACAGAGTGTTTATATGAAAATTTATGAATATGGCCTAGTTTAAAATAAAATTAAGGTTTGATTAGTTGTTAATATATATATATATTGACTATTGATTTTGAAAGTAGATGAATAAACATAAACATGATAGTTTGAATTAATGGTTTTGGTTGAAAAACAAAGTTATAGTGATGAGTTTCATTAAAAATGTCAAAAATGGAGTTTTTGTCGAAAATATTGAAATTTGGTGTTATAAAGTTGATGTTTATGTTATTATATGTGTAAAAACATGTTAAGAGTATTGAAATTTTGTTTATATGAAGTCTATATGTGTATTATATGTTAATTAGTTTGTTAGATTGGAGCTTATAGGCTAATTTGGCTTTTTGTTTATGCTGTTGTCGAGGCTGTCGCCGAAGTCTGGAGTTTGGCGCCGCAGCGCGGCCCAACAGTATTATTCTCTCGCCGCAGCGCCGGTATCACGTCGTAGCGCCAACTGCTAGCCTGAGTCTCGCGCCGCAGCGCCGGCCCACAGTGTAAACTGTGGCGCCGCAGCGCGAGTTAGCAGAATAGTCTGACAGTTTTATTTATTCATACTAAGTCTGAAAATAAATGTTATGTGTTAATAATATGACTGTTAAATGATGATTTCAGTAGTACTAAACAAAAAAATGAGCATGTTATCAAGGGTTATCTAGTATTAACGTACTTCGATTATGTGAATTAAAAATCAAACCTACATGATGTATATACTTGTTTTTATATATATAAAATGTTGGTAAAGACTAATTATGTCATGATGACATATATATAGGGTATTGAGATTCAAGTTGTAAGGTTTAGCTTGTGCTCAAGGCAAATTTTCTAACTCTAACACTTCGTTGTGCAAGTTTAATTTCGTTGATTACGTTATTACTTTTAATTCAATTACAATTACGCAAGTTGCTAACTCTACACTTTCGTAAGGCTAGATTGTTTATTATTGAGAAAGTCCTTGTATCTAGTTGTTCATGAGGATACAAGTATTCTAAATCTTATACTTTAATATTGAGAAATTTTCTTTAATATGTAACTTGTTATTTAGCATGCGAATCGCTATATTTTAATATTCTAGTGTTGAACAGCTTTATCATTCAAATTACTATTCACTTTACATGCTTAGTATCCAATTCTCAATAACCTTGACTTTATATGTTTCAAGCAAATAATGTTATGATTATTCAGTGTTTATGCTATTAGATTATTCCTATAGCATGATATTAAGTTACAAATATCGATTCAGTTATTATTATTCCATAGCGTACAGTTAGTTCTTTTGTATTCAACTAATCCTTAGTTGATGACCGTTGAATTCTAAATTACCTTGTAATATATCCAAACCAAACCTACTTTGGTGCGGACTTATATTCTAATACTGAGATGAACAACTCTTTTATAAGAGATTTACGCTTAGCGTTGAAATGGTTGTGCACAATACATTGTGCGAAGGGCTGATTCCCCTAAGTACGTGGAGTCCTTATAGTCTTATGACTGTTAAAGTTAAAGTGGAAAGATTGCTTATAACTGTGGATATGGTTCGTGATTATTAGACCCTCAGTTGTATATTTTAGAATGTTAATAGAACATATTGTTCAGTTCTATTGAGCCTATTAGTTGGCAAATGTTGTAAGATTTTCTTCATCGTTATTTCAAGTGAGCTTTGTTTACTCACTCTTGCTTATATAACTATTACAGCTAAAGATGAGAAGGTAGACGTACCTAGCACCAGTAAAGGAAAGGGAAAGATGAACAAGTACTGAAGACTTATAATATGTTGACAGTTATTTACCAGACTTTAAATGGATTGATGTAATAAAGTATTTATTTAATTTTTGCATTTGAATGATTATAATTAAAGGTTAGATAACCTGGGAGATTTTGCTTATATAATCCCTTAAGGGAAGGTTTACTATTCAATTTTTATTATGATTGGGTAGTTAGATATGAATGATTTGATCAAGTGAACACCGAATCTTGAGAGAATGAAGTACCAAGATTTGGGGGTGTCACAGATTCTCCTCCTTTTATAAGTCTCTTCATATATGTCTAAGTCCTCTTGGAAGTCCTTGAGTCAATCGGATCGAAACAATCCTTCCCAGACTCAAATTTGACCAAAATTCATATTTTCTGGGCATACCCCCACCCCGGCGGGGGTCTAGGCTTGTAAAGGGCCCGCCCCGACGGGCTAGGGGCCTGTTTTGTAGCTGGTATGCCCACCCCGACGGGGGTTTTGTAAAGGAACATTTTCTACTCTGACGTCCTTTGGGAAATCAGCCATAACTTTTGATCCGGGAAGAGTTACGATGTGACGAACGAGAATTTTGTAATTTAATTTTAATATTTATTGAATTAAATAAATATTTTTTAATGATTTAATTATTGAATTAAATAATTAATTGATGCAATTGTGATAGATTAATTTAATTATATGTGTTACATTTATTAAATTAATGTAGAGAATTTTTATTATCAAAGTATGTAATTATGTGAGTTTATTGTATTAAAAGAAATATTTAATAAGCATATTGGTATTTTAACTAATTTAATTATTAATTAGAGATTTAATAAATTGACATTATTTATTAATGAGATGTTTAATTATGTGACTATGTGAATTTATGAGAAATTATTATATTTTATTTATAATAAGTTAAATAAGATATGAGTTTATTTTATGAAGAAGTATGACATTAATTAAACAATATGATAAAGCTTTATTAAATTAAATGATTTTTTTGAAACCTATTCTAGCTAGCCAAACAAGGCTCTAAGGGAAGCTGGTGCAGTTAACCCATGATTGGGCCAACTGACCACTCTGCGCTCAGTTATCTGATTATTATATCCTACGTCTTTTAATTCTTTCGTTTTCCTAAGAATAAGATACATAGCAGAGAGAGTTTTAGAGAGAGAGATTGTGAGGTGTTGAGAGAAAATTGTTTGATTTAAGAAGAGTTGAGAAGAACCTCATTCTCTACTAATCTATACTCATTCTCAGGGTAATCTCCTCCTTCCCAATTTCTAAATTACGTCTTTTAGTTTTCATAAAATGGGTTGCATAGTTTTGGTTTAAACCTCTGTAATTGGGTTAGGAGTAATGATTATGAGTTATATATATGTTATGTTATATCAAATTGTGTTTAATTACATATATGTTGTAAACCATAACATCAAATTCATGAAAACATGTCGTATTATTGATGACTTGTTATTTCAAAATATACAGAGTTTGGGTTTTGGCCTTATGGCCTTATACGTGAAATTTTATGTAGTGATCGTATATTAACCCTAAATTTTACATTCCTATATTATTAGGCATGTTGATACGAAGAGACCAAGCCTTAATCGAACGGATTCGGTGTTATAATGAATTCATAGTGTTAAATTTATGATTTTGTTCATTAACTTCAAGAACATCAAGAACAGAGAAAAATTTTATGTTTTAATTCTGTAATTATGTGTTTTAATGGGCTAAAATTTCTTTACAAATGTTGGGTAATGATTATATGTGAATATTAACATGTGGGAATGTTAAATTAGTGAAATTAATGATTATTTAGTGTCCTTTTCGCTGAACTTTGTGTTCTTCGCGAACTGGGAATCGAATTCTGGAGTCTCGCGCCGCGGCGCCAACTCCAGAACTGAAGACCCGCGCCGCAGTGCCACCGCGCCACAGTGCCAGGTCTCAGACCGCAGCGCGAAGGTTATGCATAACAGTGGCGCCGCATCGCCACTCTCTAGAAAGTTCAAGAATGAGATTTTTAAAATGTTTAAGCCTAATAATGTGTTAGTGAATTAATGTAATGAACATGTAAACATGTTAGAAGTATAATGTGATGATAAAATAGTTGTTTAACATGTAAATAACATAATTATATGTGAATTGAATTATTGAATACATAATTAGCTTGATAATTCATGAAGTACAAATTATGTGACAAAGTGGTAAATTGATTAAGTATAGTCAATAATCAAAGTAGACAAAGAGAATGGGTTTATGTTGATTAGTTAAGTTATAATTAACTGGTATTATAAATGTGAATGGTATGTAGGATTTAAATCAAAGAACGTGCTTAGTTAAAGTGTAATCTACGCACGAGGCAAGTTTCCTAACCCTATTTATCATTATTGTTCAAGTTTATTATTTACCTCGAGTAAATTATCATTACTATCATTCAAGTTCAAATGTTATATTAAAGATTGATTATCTTTTCAAAGCATGATTCAGTTATACAATAATTGTCCTATTGCATACTTTTGAGATTATTATTCAAATCGAATATCAATTATTGTTGAACCTTATTAGACTAGTGAAACCTTAATGATTCAACTAGTCCTTAGTTGATGAGCGTTCTAAAATTTAGAACCCTTGATGAATTATCCAAACCAAACTTTCTTTGGTGCGGACTCGAACGTCAAACTGAGATGAACAACCCTGTATAGGGGATTATTTACGCTTTAGCGTTAAGATATTGTGCACAGTATGGTACTAAGGGCTGATCCCCCTAAGTACGAGAAGAAGGTCCATAGTCTTATGACTGTTAAAGGTTTCAAGTATAATCCTTGTTAACCTAGGACATAGTTCAAGGTCTTATGACTCTCAGAATTCTTTTGATTCTTGTTATTCACTTTTGATTCAAAAGTTGAGCTTTTATTCAGATGTCTTTGATTTATTCGCATGTTATTATACTGTTATTTCATTTTTTATACTTGTGGGCATTAGTGCTCACTCTTGCTTAATAATAACATTGCAGTTAAGAATGAAAGAAGTGATGAACCTTCCACTAGTAAAGGCAAGGGCAAAGTTAGCAAGTGATGAAGACTTGTTATTTTTATTAGATGATGTATTTATGTTTAAGACTTGAGTATGATGTTATTAAGACTTATTTATTTATGATTCCGCACAGATGTTTTAAGGTTAGTTAACCTGGGATTGTATTATTATTATTCAGATGTTGTAACCCTTAAGGGGAAGATTTTTATTCTATCTATTGCTTGGCTTACATTTATTATGGGTAGATAGAAAGATGATATTTGTATCGTGAACACCAAATCCTGTGGAAATGGAAGTACCAGATTTGGGGGTGTCTCAGGTTGGTATCAAAGCCAGGTTATGAACCTTTGGTGGGGGATCAACCTTAGGTAGTAACCTTATAGAAAGAAGATAGTAAAGGAAAACTCTTATCGAGTCTTAAGAGATGAATTTTTGGGTAATTCATTGAAGATAATAAAATACATTATGTGTTTATGTGTTAATTTATGTGCTCGTTAGTACGACTTAGTAACTAAAACTTAAAATTTTGTTGTCAGGATGACGAATGTTGGAAAAGCTAGTCAAGCTGGGGAGGAAGAACCCCGATTACCTATAGTACCTACAGAGGAGGAGTCCCGAGACATACATGTTGTTAGGGAACAATTAGTTCAGAGGGAGTCATCTCCATTGATCACCGTTGTTGGTCAGGAGCATGAGCCCGAGACTGATCCTGAGGAGGATCCTGAGGAGGAGTTTGATGAGGAAGAAGAGGAGTTACCACGGTACACCGTTAATGCAGAGATGTATGACACATTATACGACTGTAATGTGGAATTACAAGACGAGGTTCAGGAATTGACTGAGCGAGCGACCGTTCAGCAGTCTACTCTCGAGCAGAAGGAGAGGGAGATTTCGACTCTTTACTCATGACTGGGAAATGTAGAATGGGATTTGGTCCATGAGAAGGGTCAAACCGAAGATAAGACTGAGGAGATAGAGAAGCTGAAGAAGGAACTGAAAGAAACCTCCGGAAGACTGAAAATAGCAGAGGAAGGATGGGTAAGAGAATCACGTCGAGCTGATCGTGCAGAAGATGATAGTCGTGCAAAGAAGGCAAAGCTTGAAGAGACATACTCCGCATTTAATCATGCAATGGATGAGGCTCAGGAACGAGTTTTGAGATACCCCATCCAGTTCGAAGGACTTCCGTCGTATATGCTGGATCGCAGGACGATGTCTCGTATCATGGATGAGGAGCGTGGCAAGGCTATTCAGCACCTTGATAGACAGGACTAGAATCTGTTTAATTATGTGAAAGACTTAATTAGTTTTTATATGTAAATTCCGATGTGTTTATGAACGAAGGAATATGTTAATATTTTAAATCTTGTGGATTCTTTATTCCAGGATAGTTGATGTAAATAGCAGTTATGCTATAGTTTGATGTTAAAACTTTGAGTTGAATTAAATATATTAAGTTATTTGAGATGATGTGATAAATGAGTATGTCAAATTGTTGAGTAATGCCTTAACTATTTAGAGAAATAAATAAAGTCCTAATAAGCGTTTATTTTAACAGAAAATGCAGCCAAGGAGAAGACAACAACGTCAACCGGCTCAGGAAGAGTCAATAAATAATAACAATAACGCCAACGCTAATCCTGTTCAGCAGTTGGTGAACTTACTGACAGGAGCAATGAACAATCAACCTCAAGCTCCACCAAACACAACGTTTAAAGACTTCAAGGCGGTGGGACCGCCAGAGTTCAAAGGTTTCAGTAACCCAATCGAGGCTCAAATGTGGGTCATGGAAATGGAAAAAGTATTCGACGTTGCTAGGGTTAGATAAGACCAGAAGACCTCTTTCGCAACGTTTATGCTGAAGTCTGAGGCCAGCTACTGGTGGCAAGCAAACAAAGTGCGAGGAGGTGAAGGTGTAATTACGTGGGAGAGATTTAAAGAAATGTTTTCCGAAATGTACTTCCCAACTAGTTCGCAGAATCAGATGAAAATTCAATTTCTGGAACTGAAGCAAGGAAACATGAGCGTACCTGAATACGCAGCTAAATTCGATGAGTTGGCAAGGTTTGCCCCATACCAAGTACACACTGACGAAAGAAAGGCCAGAAGATTTGAACAAGGACTAAAGCCTTGGGTTTAGAGTAAGGTGTCAATGTTTCAGATAAACACATTTGCCGGAGTACTGAAAAGGCCATCCTCGCTGAAGGTGGGAGCGATGCGGTGACCAAGTACAATCAAGAGCAGAAGAAGAAGAAGAGTGAAGGTGAAGGAAAAAACAAGACTGGTGGAAGTAACACTGGGAGTAGTCATAATCAGAAGAGGAAGTGGACGGATAACTCGTCAGCTGGAAGTCAACAAGGAGGACAGAAAAAGAAAATTGAAGCGTGCTCAAACTGTGGAAAAGCTCATCTGGGAGTTTGCATGAAAGGGAAGCGAGTGTGCTACAATTGTGGTCAGGAAGGCCACAGAGCACCAAACTGTCCAAACCCAAAGAAGGGTGCTTGTTTTAACTGTGATTCTAAGGATCATCTAGCGAGAGATTTCCCCAAGAAAGGGTCAGGAGGAGCAGTGCAAGGAGGTAACCGTGAAAATAGCAGTGGAAATACCTTAACCATTAGTGGACCACCTGCAACAAATCGACCGACCACCGCTAGAACTTTCAATATGACAGTGCAGGATGCAATCCAGTCTCGTGAGGTGGTGTCAGGTATCATTTCGATCAATGAAATTAATGCTTATGTTTTATTTGATTCGGGTGCTACTTGTTCCTTTATATCCGAAGACTTTGCTAATAGTTTAGATTTGCTTATGGATGACTTGGAATATCCCATGAATATAGAAATTGCGAATAGAGAGATAATTCCTGTTAAGTACGTGTTTAAGAACTGTAGGGTGGATATTAAGGGTAATATCATGAACGTAGATCTTATCCCTATTCGGCTTGGGGAATTTGACGTTATTTTGGGTATGGATTGGTTATCCAATTGTGGGGCGGTAATTGACTGCCAGAAGAAGCGTATTAACCTTATGACTCCGTCAAAGGTTGTGTTTTATGGTAGCAAGTCGCCTAGACAAGCGAGTTGTCTGATGATGATGCAGGCCAGGAGGTTGTTAAGACAAGACTGTGTAGGATACTTAGCTTACATAGTCGACAGTCGAAAAGAGAATTCGAAGGTAGAAGAAATACCGATTGTGAGGGACTTCGTCGATGTATTTCCAGACGATTTGCCAGGACTTCCACCAGATAGAGAGGTAGATTTCGTGATCGATTTGGCGCCCGGAACCGCTCCAATATCGAAGGCACCATACCGAATGGCACTAGTAGAGATGAAAGAACTTATGGTCTAACTACAATAATTGCTGGACAAAAAGTACATTCAATCGAGCGTATTGCCGTGGGGAGCGCCGGTGTTGTTTGTGAAAAAGAAGGACGGATCGATGCGGCTCTGCATTGACTATAGAGAACTGAACAAGGTCATGATTAAGAATAAATATCCATTACCAAGAATCGACGATCTATTTGATCAATTAAAGGGAGCAAGATACTTTTCCAAGATAGACCTGAGGAGTGGTTATCACCAACTGAAGGTGAGACCAGAGGATGTACCGAAGACAGCGTTCAGAACGCGATACGGTCACTATAAATTTTTAGTAATGTCGTTTGGTCTAACGAATGCTCCTGCAGCATTTATGGGACTAATGAATGGTGTGTTCAAGCCATTTTTGGATAAATTCGTGGTGGTATTTATAGACGACATTCTGGTATATTCCAAAACCAAAGAAGAACACAAAGAACATTTGAGGTTAACGTTGGAAGTATTGAGAAAGGAGAAGTTGTACGCTAAATTTTCGAAATGCGAATTCTGGATCGAGCGAGTACAATTTCTTGGTCACGTGATCGATAAAAACGGAATTTCGGTAGATCCATCCAAAGTAGAAGCCGTGATTAACTGGGAACAACCGAGAACGCCGTCAGAAGTAAGAAGTTTTCTTGGATTGGCGGGATATTATAGAAGATTCATTCAAGATTTTTCCAAGATCGCAACTCCGTTAACGAATTTAACTCGAAAAGCTGTGAAATTTGTTTGGACGGAGAAGTGTGAGGAGAGCTTTCAAGAATTAAAGAAGAGGTTGAGTACGGCACCTGTGTTATCTCTTCCGGATGATACAGGCAATTTTGTTGTTTTTAGTGATGCGTCGCATAAAGGACTTGGCTGTGTGCTAATGCAAAACGGTAAAGTCATCGCTTATGCATCACGACAGTTGAAGGATTACGAGAAGGGATACCCGACTCATGATTTGGAGTTAGCTGCAGTGGTTTTTGCTTTAAAAATTTGGAGGCACTATCTCTACGGGGAGAAGTGTGAGATATATACGGACCACAAGAGTCTGAAATATATTTTCACACAGAAGGATTTGAATATGCGTTAAAGAAGATGGTTAGAATTAATTAAGGATTACGACTGTGAGATTTTATACCATCCGAGTAAAGCGAATGTAGTTACCGACGCCTTAAGTAGAAAGGGTCGTGAGAAATTGATGATGTTAACTGCTCAGGAAGAGCTAATTGTGGAAATGGAGAAACTGGAATTGGAAGTGAAGTATCCAATGGAGATTGATGAGAAGCTATATCATATGCAATCTGGTACAACTCTACTAGATAAAGTGAAGGAGGCTCAACTTCAGGATGATGAATGCAAAAAGGTGACAAAGAAGATATCTGAAGGAACCGAACCGAGATTTAAGATGGATAAGGAAGGAATACTGAGATTTGAGAGTAGAATTTGGGTACCGCCAGTACAAGAGATTAAGGAGGATATTTTAAGCGAGGCTCATAGTTCACGATATTCGATTCACCCTGGTAGTACCAAGATGTACCAAGATCTTAGACAACATTTTTGGTGGCCGAATTTGAAACGTGATGTTGCAGAATGTGTTGCCAAGTGTCTGACCTGTCAAAAAGTAAAAGCAGAACATCAAAGACCAAGTGGTTTACTTCAACCGTTAGAGATCCCAGAATGGAAATGGGAACACATTACAATGGACTTCGTGGTTGGCCTTTCGACGACTCAGAAAGGCTACGACGCAGTATGGGTTATCGTTGACCGACTGATGAAATCTGCACACTTCCTTTCGATCAAAATAAGATTCAACTTAGATCAGTTGGCCAGGCTATACGTAAAAGAGATTGTTTCGAGGCACGGAGTTCCGGTATCAATTGTTTCAGATAGGGATCCGCGCTTCACATCAAATTTTTGGAAACGTCTTCAGGAATGCATGGGTACGCAATTGCGAATGAGTACAGCTTACCACCCTCAAACAGACGGACAGAGCGAGAGATCAATTCAGACATTAGAAGATATGATAAGAGCCTGTGTGATGGACTTTAAAGGAAATTGGGATGATCACCTACCATTAGTAGAGTTCGGCTACAACAACAGTTACCACGCTAGTATTGGCATGCCACCTTATGAAGCTTTATACGGCAGAAAGTGCAGAACTCCACTGTATTGGGATGAAGTTGGTGAGAGACAATTGCTAGGGCCAGAACTCGTACAGCAGACGGCAGAAATAGTCAAAGTGATCCGAGCACGACTGGTAGCGGCTCAAGATCGACAGAAGAAATACGCTGATCCACATCGTAAAAATATCGAGTTTGAATCAGGTAGTTATATTTTCTTGAAGGTCTCTCCCTGGAAAGGGAAGATCAAGTTCGGAAAGAAAGGAAAATTGAGCCCAAGATTCATTGGACCCTTTGAAGTACTAAGAAGAATCGAAAAAGTCGCGTACGAGGTAGCCTTACCTCCAGCACTCGAGAATGTCCACAACGTTTTCCATGTTTCTGTGTTACGACCCTACAAACCCGATTACAAGCATGTAATTGAATATTAACCCCTACATTTTGAGAAAGACTTATCTTACGAAGAAATTCCTGTCCAAATTGTTGACCGAAAAGAACAAGTTCTGAGAAATAAAGTAATACCTTCTGTTAAGGTAATTTGGAGGAACCACAATGCTGAAGAAGCTACGTGGGAACTCGAAGAGAATATGTTGAATAATTATCCTCATTTATTTACTTAATTATGTGTATGCGATTCTGGGGACAGAATCTTTGTAAGGGGGGACGAATGTAACGGGTCGAATTTATTGAGTCGTGATTCTGGGGACAGAATCCTTTTAAGGGGGGAAAGATGTGACGAACGAGAATTTTGTAATTTAATTTTAATATTTATTGAATTAAATAAATATTTTTCGATGATTTAATTATTAAATTAAATAATTAATTGATGCAATTGTGATAGATTAATTTAATTATATGTGTTACATTTATTAAATTAATGTAGAAAATTTTTATTATCAAAGTATGTAATTATGTGAGCTTGTTGTATTAAAAGAAATATTTAATAAGCATATTGGTATTTTAACTAATTTAATTATTAATTAGAGATTTAATAAATTGAAATTATTTATTAATGAGATGTTTAATTATATGACTATGTGAATTTATGAGAAATTATTATATCTTATTTATAATAAGTTAAATAAGATATGAGTTTATTTTATGAAGAAGTGTGACATTAATTAAACTATATGATAAAGCTTTATTAAATTAAATGATTTTTTTGAAACCTATTCTAGCTAGCCAAACAAGGCTCTAAGGGGAGTTGGTGCAGTTAACCCATGATTGGGCCAACTGACCACTCTGCGCTCAGTTATCTGATTATTATATCCTACGTCTTTTAATTCTTTCGTTTTCCTAAGACTAAGATACATAGCAGAGAGAGTTTTAGAGAGAGAGATTGTGAGGTGTTGAGAGAAAATTGTTTGATTTAAGAAGAGTTGAGAAGAACCTCATTCCCTACTAATCTATACTCATTCTCAAGGTAATCTCCTCCTTCCCAATTTCTAAATTACGTCTTTTAGTTTTCATAAAATGGGTTGCATAGTTTTGGTTTAAACCTCTGTAATTGGGTTAGGAGTAATGATTATGAGTTATATATATGTTATGTTATATCAAATTGTGTTTAATTACATATATGTTGTAAACCATAACATCAAATTTATGAAAACATGTCGTATTATTGATGACTTGTTATTTCAAAATATACAGAGTTTGGGTTTTGGCCTTATGGCCTTATACGTGAAATTTTATGTAGTGATCGTATATTAACCCTAAATTTTACACTCCTATATTATTAGGCATGTTGATACGAAGAGACCAAGCCTTAATCGAACGGATTCGGTGTTATAATGAATTCATAGTGTTAAATTATGATTTTGTTCATTAACTTCAAGAACATCAAGAACAGAGGAAAATTTTATGTTTTAATTCTGTGATTATGTGTTTTAATGGGTTAAAATTTCTTTACAGATGTTGGGTAATGATTATATGTGAATATTAACACGTAGGTATGAAATTAGTGAAATTAATGATTATTTAGTGTCCTTTTCGCTGAACTCTGTGTTCTTCGCGAACTGAGATTCGAGTTCTGGAGTCTCGCGCCGCGGCGCCAACTCCAGAACTGAAGACCCGCGCCGCAGCGCCACCGCGCCAGGTCTCAGACCGCAGCGCGAAGGTCATGCATAACAGTGGCACCGCAGCGCCACTCTCTAGAAAGTTCAAGAATGAGATTTTTAAAATGTTTAAGCCTAACAATGTGTTAGTGAATTAATGTAATGAATATGTAAACATGTTAGAAGTATAATGTGATGATAAAATAGTTGTTTAACTTGTAAATAACATAATTACATGTGAATTGAATTATTGAATACATAATTAGCTTGATAATTCATGAAGTACAAATTATGTGACAAAGTGGTAAATTGATTAAGTATAGTCAATAATCAAAGTAGACAAAGAGAATGGGTTTATGTTGATTGGTTAAGTTATAATTAACTGGTATTGTAAATGTGAATGGTATGTAGGATTTAAATCAAAGAACGTGTTTGTTAAAGTGTAATCTACGCACGAGGCAAGTTTCCTAACCCTATTTATCATTATTGTTCAAGTTTATTATTTACCTCGAGTAAATTATCATTACTATCATTCAAGTTCAAATGTTATATTAAAGATTGATTATCTTTTCAAAGCATGATTCAGTTATACAATAATTGTCCTATTGCATACTTTTGAGATTATTATTCAAATCGAATATCAATTATTGTTGAACCTTATTAGACTAGTGAAACCTTAATGATTCAACTAGTCCTTAGTTGATGAGCGTTCTAAAATTTAGAACCCTTGATGAATTATCCAAACCAAACTTTCTTTGGTGCGGACTCGAACGTCAAACTGAGATGAACAACCCTGTATAGGGGATTATTTACGCTTTAGCGTTAAAATATTGTGCACAGTATGGTACTAAGGGCTGATCCCCCTAAGTACGAGAAGAAGGTCCATAGTCTTATGACTGTTAAAGGTTTCAAGTATAACCCTTGTTAACCTAGGACATAGTTCAAGGTCTTATGACTCTCAGAATTCTTTTGATTCTTGTTATTCACTTTTGATTCAAAAGTTGAGCTTTTATTCAGATGTCTTTGATTTATTCGCATGTTATTATACTGTTATTCATTTTTTATACTTGTGGGCATTAGTGCTCACTCTTGCTTAATAATAACATTGCAGTTAAGAATGAAAGAAGTGATGAACCTTCCACTAGTAAAGGCAAGGGCAAAGTTAGCAAGTGATGAAGACTTGTTATTTTTATTAGATGATGTATTTATGTTTAAGACTTGAGTATGATGTTATTAAGACTTATTTATTTATGATTCCGCACATATGTTTTAAGGTTAGTTAACCTGGGATTGTATTTTTATTATTCAGATGTTGTAACCCTTAAGGGGAAGATTTTTATTCTATCTATTGCTTGGCTTACATTTATTATGGGTAGATAGAAAGATGATATTTATATCGTGAACACCAAATCCTGTGAAAATGAAAGTACCAGATTTGGGGGTGTCTCATAAGAGGCCTGCCACCTATCAAATCGAAGATATCAACGAGCTGTTTGCATTAATAGTCCTCACTATTCAGTGAAATTGTGTGATAATAATTGTAATGAGGACTTTATTTGAGTTTGGATACTCTCTTCGAGACATTATCCGTGTTGAAACTCTCAGCTACGTTTTGTCGTACTATATAAAGAAGTTTGTATTTAAATTCAGTACCATGTATTTGGCGACTCAAGATGGGTGATGTATACCTATTTTGGGGGCATCACAGTTGGTATCAAAGCTTAGGGATATGATCCCTAGCTGAGATGTGAGACTAGAATTAGGAGGGGAAAGACGAAAAATTCCTTCGCTAGTATGACCTACCTAAGTTTATTTAGTATTTATTTGGTCGATCAGAAAAATAGGGATAATATGCGACAGGTCAATTAACCCTTGTTTTGTGGCAGTATTTGAAAATGGCATCCAAAAATGTTGAGATAAACAATGAAGTACACGAGTATGACGCCCCCAAAATAGGTATACATCACCTATTCTGAGTTGCCAAATACATGGTACAGAATAAAAATATAATCTTTAATATACCACAAGAGAGCTGTGAGTTTCAATACAAATACTGTCTTCTAGACAATATCCACTCTCAGAATAAGTCCTCATTACATTTATTATCACACTATTTAACAGAATAGTGAGGACTACTAATACTATCATCTGATCCATCACTCCATTCCCCGACTCGTCCCAGCTATATTCTCATTTCCTGAAGAGAACAGTGAAAGAAAGCGTGAGCTCACCTAGCCCAGTAAGAAATATTATGACTAAGATAATGCAAAATAAATTATCATTAGTCTTTAACAATGTTAAACTGATAAAATATAATAGACATCAAGGTTAACTGCAGCGGATCAAGCAATCCATTAAAAGAGTCAAGTAGAGAATAAAATCTACTATCTTTTATGATTTAAAAGGTTTTTCATGACTTTTATCGCTGAGACTCAGCTTAATAAATAATCCACATCATCCCTGCACTACGGCCAAGGATATTCATTAGTATCATAACCACAAATTATCCATGCATCACAGCCAAGGATATTCGTATATTCATCAATGGTCATGATCATGCCAACAACTGTCCATCAATGTACTACGGGCCAATGAGAACTTTTACCACATCATTTGTAACATTACGGTCATGATTATACCGAATAATCCCTGGTCATAATCATACCAAGTCCATCTATGAACTACAGGCCACAGATGACTTTCAACAAATATAAACATGAGGATGATGACAATGATGTAAGAATTCAATAAAACAAGTTCAAGAATTAATTTATTCATGAACTAATAACGTCCAAATTGTCAACATGATACTTCTTTATAGAGTAAAATTCAAGAATGCTCAGAAGAATATTTTCATAAAAAAGATACTTGATGAATCGCAAATATCAAGGATATTCCACTAATTTCATGGAGTATAGAAGTTAAAACTTTAACCAACTGAGTATAATAAAGAATGGAATAACAAAAGAAATCACCATGCATGCGGTACTTCGCATAGACAGATTATTCTAACAGAATAATAATAACGGAACCAGGTCAGGCGAAATTCGCACCGACAGGATGTTCCAACAGAATAATAAAGAATGGAATAACAACAGAAATCACCATGCATGCGGTACTTCGCATAGACAGGTTATTCCAACATACTACTAAATAACGGAACCAGGTCTGGCGTAATACGCACCGACAGGATATTTCGACAGAATAATAAATAATGGAACCAGGTCCGGCGTAAAGCACAGACATGATATTCCGACAGACTAATAAATAATAGAACCAGGTCCGGCGTAAAGCACAGACATGATGTACCAACAGAATAATAAAAATGTAGTAACAGAAGAATTTCACCAAGTATAGGGTAGTCCGCGTATACAGGTTATTCCAACAGAATAATAAAGAATAGAATAACAGAAGTTCTCTTCATGAATAAGAAAGAAAGAATACCCTTTACGAGTACAACAAATAATATCCCTTACCGTAAAAAAAACTTGATATCGGAGTAGTGAAGTAGCAGAATACTTTTCTTCTTTTTCTCTATAGTTTCTCTCTCTAGAGTTTCAGTGAATTCGTAAGAAAATAATGAAGGAATGAGCTTCTATTTATAGAAAAATAGACTGCATAGTAACTTACTCATGAACGGTCTAGATTAATTTACTTTAATCTGACGGTCCATATTTAAAGCAAAATTTTTTAAATAAAATATAATATATTCTATTTATAATCTAATAAAACGAATAACTTTATAAAAAAATTTACTATGCAAATACTATGCAGGCACTATGCACACACTATGCATAATAAAATATAATATATTCTAATTATTGTCTAACTTTATAAACATATTCTGTTTTATATAAAAAAAATTTACTATTAGCCTAATAAAACGAATAACTTTATAGAAGTATTCTGTTTTATATAAAAAGCTTTTCTGTTTTATTACATTAATAATACCAATAAAATAAAATTGAGTGACTTATCACGTAAGTATCAATAATCAATACCATGTGCTACTATGCAACCACGTGTATTACTGTACTTTTACTACCGAGTAGTTCAACAATATTAATGGTAAAACTTCCGTCGTTATTTTCATAAAGTATTTTTGTCGTTTTCTTAATTCGACAATAATTTCGTTGTGGAGTCCACCAATGATTGTGTCGTCGTACGAATATTCCCTATTAAAACGAATATTCCCCGACCAATCGAATATTATATAGCAACTTGCGTACTTTGCAAAATTTATAAATACTACCCCACAACTATAACATTATATTAAATCCACACCATAATATTCAAAAAAAATATTTCGAGAAATTTAAATCTTTATTCATAAAATCTGGAGTCTCACAATCTCCCCTCTTTATGAAATTTCGCCCTCGAAATTTACGTACGCACTTGATATGCCAAAGAGGTGAGGATACCTTGACTTTATTTTAGATTCTAACTCTTGAGGTATAACCTTGAATACCTTTATCGTCAAAAACATTGCACGTTGTATACGTGCATGCCCGACGTCCTACGATTGCCTTTGAAAACATAATAGTCCCAAAGATAGCCATTTTTACCCATTCTAACGATCTCAAATTAAATAACTTAAAGAACAAACGTTGTAGGTCTATTCGTCCTCGTTTCGGATCATCTTGAATCACCTCAATCGGAGTTTGTATGAAAAAGTTATGCCTAATTTACTAAAGGACGTCCAAACAAATTTTGGCTTAACACTAGACCAGCGCCTAGGCGCCCAAAATTGGCCTTGGGCAAGCGCCTAGGCACCCAAGAACAGATTCCAAGCGCCGAGTCTAGTGCCTAGGCGCTCGACCTTTGGCACTTAACTCCAATTTTTCAGATTTTACAACTTTTGACACATATACTTCAAATATTCATAACTTCTTCATCCGTTTTCGGAATTAGTCCGTTTTCAAGGCTATGGAAAGCTTGTAACATGCTCTACAAAACTCCCATGATTTTGTAATTTTTTAGATTCATTAATTATTCTAAAATTTGGCTCCAAAGTCCCCAACCACTAAGTTTTTACTAACAACGATACGTGAAAAACGTTATGAACACGCGACATACTTGGCGGTAAAATGAGTCTATAAGCCACAGTTCCTACTCGATCGAGGATTTCAAATGGGTCAATTAAATCGAGGGTTGAGATAACGCTTTCTTGAACCTTCTTCTTCACATTCATAAGCTCTGAGTATGTAGCTTGAGCGGCTTTAACTTTATTGATTAAAGTCGATTCTAATCGTATATTCGTTATCTTCACGTAGGTCCCTAGAGTCTTTAACTCTATCTTTATTATTTATAAGTTATACGAAATGGGTCTTTGTGTTAATAATATCTCACTCGCATACGATTTTCTACTCAACTCGTCAGCTACCACTTTCGTTCTTTCACGATGATATTGAATGGTATGGTTATAATCTTCAATAGCTCGAGCCAATGTCTTTGGCGCATGATACATTCGCTTTAGTTGAAGAAATATTTAAGGGTTTAAGAAATGGGTTTTGTACTGGGGTTAATACAAAATTCAATTTCACGCTTTGGGGTAGGCTAAAAAGTCTTCAAGAATACGTCAGGAACTTTATTAATAATAAAAATATCATTCAAAACTGTGACCCTCATCCAAGACTTGGATAGCACGTCACATTGATACCTATCAACTTGCCATCGTCATTCACGACGTCGCCTACAGAAAGTCTGGCTTTGGTGCATTCCACACAAGGAAGTCAACAACGAAAGGATCGGGGCTCTTTACTTATGGCTTGATATGACAATGATTGACTTTAGTGGTTTGGTTACTTTGAATTCGCATAACAGGTTGGTTAGGAGTATGAAAGCTAACAACATTACAAAAAGCATAATGAGTAGTTAATCAGTCGATTCCTAAAATCGCATCAAAGTCAAGTATTTTCAAAGAGGTAAAATCGACAGGTAACATGAAAGTGTCGATTTGAATCAAACAAGATTTATAAATAGTGGAGGTAACGAAGGTTTCTCCCAACTGAGTTTAAACAGATATATCAAAGTCTAACTTCTCCGGAGTTAACTTCAAACATTGAACACAACTAGGTGAAATAAAAGAGTGAGTAGAACCGGTATCTAACACGGTATAGACTTCACAAGAGTTTATGACTAACATACCCGTGATAATTTTATTCAGGTTCCTTGTCACAAAAAAATGCTCTCTCTTAAACTACTGGCTTAAACTTTTCTGGGACGGCCTTTGGTGCCTCCATCCTAGCTGAACTTGTCTTCGGTGAAGGACAAAATCGGGCTAAGTGACCTTCTCTTCCACAATTATAACATGCTTTAGACGGCATCGCGCAGTTTGGACTGATGTGTCTCTCCCCTCCGCATTTGAAGCATATGATAGGTGATCGTTCTCCTTCCTTAACAACGGGTGCTGGTGCTGATGTCTTTTCATCATTGTTGAATCTTTTCTTCTTGAAATGTCCATTCTTATTGTTTTGACCATGATTACCACCGAAGTGGTTACCATTTCTGGCATGTTGATTCCCTCCATGTTTATTGTCACTGCTTTGATGACTGTTATCACCTGTATTATCATTTTACCGACTACTCTCTTTTGGTTGCGTTGACTCGTTATCGCGCTCCACTAACTGAGCCATATTTACAATATTTGAATACAAACACAGTTTATGAGAAATAAGATATTGACGTATCTCCGGCTTCAAACCTTTTAAAAACAACCGCGTCATTCTCTCTTTATTATCAACCAAGTGGGACGCAAATCGGGACAACTCGATAAACTTGGCTTCGTACTGCGACACGGTCATGTTGTTTTGCTCTAACTTGATAAATTCCTCCTCCTTCATGTGACGAATATTTTCGGGAAAGTACTTGTCATTGAATAGCTCTTAGAACTTCTCCCAAGACATCTTGAGTGCGTCAGGCTGGGTATGTTTTACAGATTTCCACCAGTGATCTGCCTCTTCACGTAACATAAAGGTGGCAAAGGGAACCTTTTGCTCCTCGGAGCATCCCAAGACATCAAATATCTTGGTGATCTGCTTTAACCACGTCTCCGCCTTAAGTGGTTCTGGCTTTCCCAAAAACTCCGGTGGTCCCAGCTCCTTGAATTGCTTAACGGTGACCAACCGTGGGTTGCCATTGTTTCCTTCTGCATTATGAACAGGAGCCGCCTTCGCCTGATGTTGCATGAATTCTAAAAAACTCCTAAACGTACCGTCGTTCGTCAATTGATCAGTGTTGTTGTTTACATGAGGATTATTGTCTTCCTGTTGCACATTGCCCTGATTATTGATCTGTGTAGACTCAACGGTCTCCTGTGCTCTATTGCTTATCTCAACATTTTCAGATGCCATTTTCAAATACTGTAACAAAACAAGGGTTAATTAACATATCACATATTATCCCTATACTCTGACCGACCAATTAAACACCATCTCAGCCATCCTAGTTCTTGCCTCACATCTCAGCCAGGGATCATATCCCTAAGCTCTGATACTAACTGTGACGCCCCAAAAATAGGTATACATCACCTATTCTGAGTCACCAAATACATGGTACAGAATACAAATATAATCTTTAATATACCACAAGAGAGCTGTGAGTTTTAATACAAATACTGTCTTCTAGACAATATCCACTCTCAGAATAAGTTCTCATTACATTTATTGTCACACTATTTAACAGAATAGTGAGGACTACTAATACTATCATCTGATCCATCACTCTGTTCCCCGACTCGTTCTAGCTATATTCTCATTTCCTGAAGAGAATAGTGAAAAAAAGGGTGAGCTCAACTAACCCAGTAAGAAATATTATGACTAAGATAATGCAAAATAAATTATCATTAGTCTTCAACAATGTTAAACTGATAAAATACAATAGACATCAAGTTTAACTGCAGCGGATCAAGAAATCCATTAAAAGAGTCAAGTAGAGAATAAAATCTACTATCTTTTATGATTTAAAAGGTTTTTCATGACTTTTATCGCTGAGACTCAGCTTAATAAATAATCCACATCATCCCTGTACTACGGCCAAGGATATTCATTAGTATCATAACCACAAATTATCCATGCAGCACAGCCAAGGATATTCGTGTATTCATCAATGGTCATGATCATGCCAACAACTGTCCATCAATGCACTACGGCCCAATGAGGACTTTTACCACATCATTTGTAACATTACGGTCATGATTATACCGAATAATCCCTGGTCATAATCATACCAAGTCCATCTATGCACTACAGGCCACAGATAACTTTCAACAAATATAAACATGAGGATGATGACAATGATGTAAGAATTCAATAAAACAAGTTCAAAAATTAATTTATCCAGGAACTAATAACGTCTAAATTATCAACATGATACTTCTTTGTAGAGTAAAATTCAAGAATGCTCAGAAGAATATTTCCATGAAAAGATACTGGATGAAGCGCAAATATCAAGGATATTCCACTAATTTCATGGAGTATAAAAGTCAAAACTTTAACCAACTGAGTATAATAAAGAATGGAATAACAAAAGAAATCACCATGCATGCGGTACTTCGCATAGACAGGTTATTCCAACAGAATAATAATAACGAAACCAGGTCAGGCGAAATTCGCACCGACAAGATGTTCCAACAGAATAATAAAGAATGAAATAACAACAGAAATCACCATGCATACGGTACTTCGTATAGACAGGTTATTCCAACAGAATACTAAATAACGGAACCAGGTCAGGCGTAATACGCACCGACAGGATATTCCGACAGAATAATAAATAATGGAACCAGGTCCGGCGTAAAGCACAGACAGGATATTCCGACAGAATAATAAATAATGGAATCAGGTCCGGCGTAAAGCACAGACAGGATGTTCCGATAGAATAATAAATAATGGAACCAGGTCTGGCGTAAGGCACAGACATGATGTTCCAACAGAATAATAAAAATGTAGTAACAGAAGAATTCCACCAAGTATAGGGTAGTCCGCGTATACAGGTTATTCCAACAGAATAATAAAGATTGGAATAACAGAAGTTCTCTTTATGAATAAGAAAGAAAGAATACCCTTTACGAGGGCTGTATCTTCCTCGAATCCTTTTGGTCGAATGAGGTAATCAAGATTAGTGGAACATTTGCAATCAGCAGGTGGACCTAAAAGAAGCAAGCCTACTCCTGAATGTGATGCATTGGTCTCTGGATCAGAGTTCTTGGCCAGGCATGTGGAGAGATCAAATGACTCAAGTTCCTTGGTGGATTCAAACCCGAAATCCACGACAGCAATGTGTACAATTGGATCTTATTGCAAACAAGATGAGGATATTGGACCAGATTGGGAACAGAGAGTCAGAACTCTGCTGTACAAACATTTTGGGTATTCATCCTTGAAGAGATTCCAGAAGGAAGCCTTGACTGCTTGGCTAGCTCACCAAGATTGCCTTGTTCTTGCTGCAACAGGATCTGGTATATATATTTTTTGCTTATTTCTATATATGCTAGCAATCTCTTTTTTTTTGTCTTAGAACAATTATACTTTTTGTTGGGCCATAATACTTTTCATACTGGGCCAGGCCGAATGGGCTTGTCCTTTGGACTATGTCACTTTTGTTGTGTTGGGTCAAACAACTTGGGCCTCGTTACTTGATTATAATATTGGGTTTAGTCATTGGATTGGTCCAGTATGTGAGGTGTTACTTATCCTATCTTTGACCGGTAATCATCACAAAAGTAGTACTTGACTGTTATGTCTGCCACCTTTCTGCATGGCATTAATGAGGATGGGACTTCAATTACCGGCGGGAGGTAACAGCGGTAGTAGGTGGGAAAATAAGTTGTACACTTTCGGCTGAGATGACTGGGGGTGAGAGGAGGTGTCATGAGATAGTGGGTGGCACAGTGAACCGGGTCTTGGGAACGTATGGGGCAAGGATCACAAAAGGAAAAGAGGTAACAAAACACTACACACAACATTATCATTTCACACACACTCAGACACTAGTGAATATTTTCCTCCATTGTTAACCTTGTGATTGCCTGTACTGACTCTCACGCCGGAGCTATCCCCCGACGGTCAGGCCGTCAAGCTTTTGGTGTTGACTTGTTGAACTGTGCAGGATCAGAGCGTCTTACGTAATTAGGACGTGGGAGAAGATCTTGGCGTTAACATTGGCGCTAGAAGGAGGGCTGAGTTCTAGTGTCCTGAGTATTTTTCAATCACAAACTGTGTTCGTTCTACGTCGGTGTTCATGGGGAAGAGTAGGACACCTACGCCGGAGGGGCAACCGATGGCTGCCAGTGAATCATTACCACGAGTATCTGTCAAGGACCGTTTGGGACCTGCACTAAGTGTTCATGCCAGCACGGCGTCCAAACGATTGCATGGAGATTCTCGTCCGAGAGCTGTGAGCAAAGCCAAGCGACAACTAATTTTTATAGCGGAGAAAGGGTCCGGTCATGGCCGGAAACGAGTAGAAGGCACCTCGCCTAGAACTCGATACCGGGACGACCAAGACGAAAAGGCTGCCCACTTGGCTAAGATGGAAGATGAAGCTGATAGGGCCATGGAGGCGCTTGTGAAATAACGACGGGATATAGCTGAGCAGATGTCTCGAATGGCAGAGTTGAGGGACGAAGCTTCCAGCTATGTCCAATCTGAAGAACGGGGGCATCGGAGCGGGAAAGAGCCTGTTCATTTCGGGCGTGAATATCAGGATCGACCTCGGGAAAGAAGAAGGTCCAGAAGCCCTACTCCTCAAAGATTGAAGAGGGCACATCACCCTGTCTGTTCTAAGGAGCTGGGTCGAAGCGAACGAAGAGGTTGATCCAGAGAACGTACTCTGGAGAATGCTAAGGGGGCGCTCGTTGTTGTTATTCCCACCACGGCAGCCGGGTACTGAGACGAAGCAGATCTAGAGGCCATACACCCGAAAGTCCACTGAGGGCACTCCGCTCTGTGGACCATCATCGTCATAAAAGCCCCTCGAAAGTTGGGGGTTCTATTGTAAGGAACCAGTCCACTCAGAAGAGGGAGGGGTCACCGGAAAAAGAAGCATCGTCCCATCCCGAGGGCGTGGAGTATCTGGTAAAAGAGGTGAAGGAGCTTCGGAGGCAGCTCGCCGAGGTACAAAAAGTGAAAGATACTTCGGGAAAGAAGGCATCCCCTTTTTCCGCGGAGATTCTAAGAGAGAAAGCTGACCCCACCAAGAGGTTGCCTCACATTGAAAGTTATGACGGATCGGGGGATCCCTATGACCATAGCCAGGCGTTCGACCGACTGATGGATTATTACGACTTTAGCGATGCTGCTAAGTGTTATACTTTTGTTACGACACTCCGAAAGGATGCCAGGCAATGGATGGGAATTGTGCCCTCGGATTCGATTTCATCTTGGGCGGATATGTGCAGTAAGTTCCACGCCCGCTTCGGGAGCAACAGAAGAAGAGGAAAACCAACGGGCTCACTGGCTCAGGTTCGGCAGTTCTCGAATGAGTCTTTGGGTCAGTATGTGAAGCGATTCCGTGAAGCAGTCGGCCAAGTGACAGACCTGAACGATCTACAAGCCGTGGGACTGTTTCAGAATGGTTTAGATCTGGTCAAATCAGAAAAGTTGGTGAAAAAGTTGATGTTTCACCACCCGAAGAGTCTCGCCGAAGCCTTCGACAAAGCAGAAGGCTATATTGTGGTAGAGGAGGCCATGAATAGCCTCAAGCGTCCCTCTTCGGATCGGCTTAAGGAGACAGATCGGGACAGAACAGAGGGAGACCAGAGTAAGAATGACGGAAACAAAGGTCGTCATGACGGCCGATCAAAGAAATACAACAATAATTAGAGGCAGGGTGGAGAACGCTCGTCCACTCCCGCTCAAAGGGTAAACAGGACATATATTGCACTCAACGCCGACAGGGCTGTTATCTTGGAGCAGATCAAGAATCAACTTATTTTCGAGCCACCTCGAGATAACTTTAAGCCCGGGAGAGGGAATTCTCGTAAGTATTGTGACTATCATCAAGCCTTGGGTCACGATACGAACGACTGTGCTAGTCTGAAGGATTTTATTGAGAGGAAGGTGCAAGACGGGGCATTAGTTCACTATGTGGCCGCCCGAACGAACCAGCAGCAGAATAGAGGACCCGTTCAGGCAGCCCAACCAGTTCAGCAAGTGTTCCCCACTCCTGAACTGCCCGTAAGACAAGTAATAGATGTTATCACTGGGGGTACTTCAGGCAAGCTTGTTGGGAGGAAGCGCCGAAGCTATCTGGATTCGGTCATGTCAGTGGCGGGTACCCTCCCGAAGACTGACAGACCATTCTCGGGTACGGTAATTTCCTTTACAGATGAGGATTATCCTTCAGAAACGATCGAACCGCACGAGGGATCATTGGTCGTGACAACACAAGTGGGTTCGGTGGATATGAAGCGTATGATGATCGACAACGGGTCTTCTGTGGATATCCTATATGCTCATGCTTATCAGAGGATGCATCTTGATGGGCAGAAGATGGAGATCGGACAGGAGGCCCCTTTATACGGCTTCAGCAACGATCCGGTCAAAGTGGCAGGAACCATTGAATTGCCGGTTATCTTCGGAACGACCCCCCAACAAGTAGAAATTATTTGCAAGTTTTATATTGTGCATTTCGATTCCGCTTATAATGCTATTTTGGGGAGGCCCACTTTAACTGCTTTGCAAGCTGTAACCTCTATCCCTCATTTCAAAATCAAATTTCCTACGGCTCATGGGGTTGGGGAGGTAAAAGGAGATCTGGATCTGGCCAGAAGATGTTATAGAAATGCCGTGATCACTTTGGGAGTAGGGGTGTCGAAGCAAAAATAGACCATGGCAATAGAGATCGAACCCTTCACGGAAAGTAGCTCAGAACCGTTGGTCATGCCAGCCGAAGAAACAGAAGAGATAGAGCTCATCCCGGGAAAGGCTAGCAAGACGGTGAAAATAGGTTCGGGTCTACCAGAACCTCTCAGAAAGAACCTCATTGAACTCCTGCAGTGCTATGCTGACATCTTTGCTTGGGAGCCTCGAGATATGCCGGGAGTGAGTAGGGATATCGCAGAGCATCGGCTAGAAGTGGACCCGACGAAGAAGCCAGTTCGGCAAAAGAGGAGGATATTCGCGCCCGAGCGCCAGAGAATCATCGATAAAGAGATTGCGAAGCTGCTAGCTGCTGACTTCATCTTCGAGATCGACTATCCGCAGTGGATGGCAAACGTGGTACTGGTCCAGAAGCAGAACGGGAAATGGCGGGTCTGCATGGACTATACAAACCTGAATAAAGCTTGTCCGAAGGATTTTTATCCATTACCCCACATTGACCAACTCATCGATGCAACTTCGGGGTATGCCTTGTTGAGCTTCATGGATGCATTCTCTGGCTATCATCAAATCTCCATGTGTAAAGAGGATATACCGAAGACGGCGTTCATTACGCATCGTTCGGTATATGCCTACAAGAAAATGACCTTCGGCCTTATCAATGCCGGGGCCACTTACCAGAGGATGATGAACTATGTCTTCAGGCGTAAGTTGGGCAAGAATATGGAAGTATATGTGGATGACATGATTATTAAGAGCATGTTGGTGCACAAACATCTGGATGACCTGGAGGAATGCTTTCAGACAGTCCGTCACCACAAATTGAGGCTGAATCCTGCCAAGTGCACCTTCGGATTAGGGGCTGGCAAGTTTCTGGGTTATCTGGTCAGCCAGAGGGGAATTGAAGCCAATCCAGAGAAGATTCAAGTGATCCTGGACATGAAGACTCCTCAGTCGTTCAAAGACGTTCAGCGTCTGACTGGAAGGATTGTAGCTTTGAGGAGGTTTATGTCCAAATCGGCAGAAAGGTGTTTGCCATTTTTTGGCACGTTGAAAGGGCCGAAGAATGCCAAGACGTTCCAATGGACTTCGAAATACGAAGACGCCTTTCAGAGCATCAAGTCCTACTTATCTTCGACGCCTTTGTTGGTGAAGCCCGCTCCTGCTGAGCCTTTGTATTTGTACTTAGCAGCTAGTTCGTTGGCAGTAGGAGCAGTTTTGGTGCGAGAAGTTGGGGGTAAGCAGCACCCGGTTTATTATGTAAGCCATGTCCTTCGGGATGCCGAAATAAGGTACCCAAATATTGAAAAGTTTGCTTTTGCTTTAATAACTGCTAGTCAGAAGCTTAGGCAATACTTCCAGGGTAGGTTGATAATAGTCTACACAG
Source organism: Panax notoginseng (assembly GCA_016801055.1). Classification (NCBI taxonomy): domain Eukaryota; kingdom Viridiplantae; phylum Streptophyta; class Magnoliopsida; order Apiales; family Araliaceae; genus Panax; species Panax notoginseng. Next base: position 41,084,834 of record CM029014.1, on the reverse strand, counting down.
ATCAGCCTTTGAAGAAAATTATGAGCAAACCTGAGGTATCGGGGAGATTAGCTGCATGGACGATGGAGTTGTCTCAGTTCTTCGTTGAATATCATCCCCGAACTGCCATCAAGGGGCAGGCCTTGGCTGATTTTGTGGTCGAGTGTTCGTTTTCTGAAGCTGATGAAGCTGTGGCAAAAGCTGGAGGATCTAACAGCATAGTGGCGGTTCTTCAGTAGGAGCAGAGTTCGTGGACACTGTATGCAGATGGGTCTTCTACCGCGGACGTCAGTAGAGCAGGGATTATTCTGACCAGCCCGGAGGGATTCAAGGTGCAGCAGGCCGTCAGATTTCAGTTTAAAGCGACGAACAATGAAGCAGAGTACGAGGAAGTGTTGGCGGGTTTGCGACTAGCTAAGAGTCTCGAAGTGCAAAGAATAATTATCTTCAGCGACTCTCAGTTAGTCGTTAAACAAGTCTCCGGGGAATACGAAGCTCGAGGTCACAGAATGATCAAGTATTTGGCGGAAATGAAAGAACGGCTTCAGTATTTCCAGTTCTACGAACTTCAGGGGGTCGAACGTAACGAAAATTCCATTGCTGATGCACTCTCCAAATTAGCCACTACGGATGTTAATGTTTTTGATGGGTCGGTTTACTTAGAAATTTTGCAACATCCTAGTGTTAATCATGAATCGGTAATGTGCGTTGACCGAACCAACCGCTGGTTGACTCCATATCTGGAGTATCTGGCAGATGGCGTTCTACCTTCGGATTAGATGCTGGCCAAGAAAATCAAGTACAAGAGTGCTAATTTCGTTCTGATAGATGGAGATCTGTTTCGAAGGGCTTTCTCGTCTCCACTGTTAAAGTGTTTGACTCCGTCTGAAGCTGATTATGCTCTTCGGGAAGTTCACGAGGGCATCTGCGGTGACCATATGGCTGCTAAGTCATTAGCCTACAAAGTACTTCGTCAGGGATACTACTGGCCTACCATCTTCAAGGAAGCGACTGAATACGTCAAGAAGTGCGAGAAGTGTCAGCTCAACAGTCCGATCCCACATCAGCCACCAGAAGAGTTATACGCGATCATATCTCCCATACCCTTCGCTGTCTGGGGGGTTGATATACTAGGTCCGCTACCGAAAGCAAAATGTCAGGTCAGCTTTGTTATAGTTGCTATCGACTACATGACCAAGTGGGTAAAAGCAAAGCCGCTCAGGTTAATAACGGAACAGGAATGCTTAAAGTTCATCAAGGAGTCGGTAGTATTTCGGTTTGGAATTCCTAAGGTGGTGATTTCAGACAATGGACGTCAGTTCGTAGGAGCAAAAATCGAAGCATTTTTGAAAGAACTGGGGGTCCAGCATAGAAAGACTTCGGTAGCTCATCCTCAGTCTAATGGACAAGTCGAAGTGACCAACAGAACGCTGCTGAATGGGATCAAGCGCAGATTGGACGAAGCTAAAGGAAGATGGCCAGAAGAGCTGCTCAGCTTATTATGGGCCTATCGGACCACTCCGAGAACCACAACGGGGGATTCACCCTTCTGACTGGCCTATGGTACTGATGCCTTAGTCCCAGTTAAAATTGGATCTCCAAGTCTTCGAGTTGGCCAGTTCAGAGAAATATACAACGATGAAGGGCTGAAAGCCAACCTTGATTTACTTGAAGAAGTCAGGGAAATAGCCTTGGTCAAACTAGCCGCCTATCAGCGAAGAGTAGCTAAGCATTATAACAAGGGGGTAAAGCTTCGCAGGTTCGAAGTAGGGGATTTCGTTCTCAGAGAAGTCGAAGCATCTACGCCTCAGAATTTGGGAAAGCTGATGTCGAATTGGGAAGGGCCATATGAAGTCATAGAAGTACCGAAGCCGGGGACTTATCGGTTGAGGGCTCTGGACGGATCAGAGATCAAGAATACTTGGCATGCAGGCAGGCTTCGAAAGTATTTTTAGTAGCTACATTGTCAGTACACCGGAAGTCTGTAAATGGTTTCAAGTCATCATCAATAAAAATTTCCTTTTTCTCCAATAAGTCTTGTCTTCGTTGTTGTTAATGTCATCGGAGTAAGGAGGTTCGGGTGGACTCGCTGACCATTCGATGGTAGCCTCATCGGCAGGTGGTCCTAAAGACCTTGTCAGGCCCTTCGTGGTAGGCAAGTGTCATCCTTAAGACTTTGTCAGGCCCTTCATGGTAGGCAATTGTCGATCCTTAGACCTTGTCAGGCCCTTCGTGGTAGGCAAACGTCATTGGTGTAAGGAGGTTCGGGTGGACTCGCTGACCATTCGATGGTAGCCTCATCGGCAGGTGGTCCTCATGACTTTGTCAGGCCCTTCGTGGTAGGCAAACGTCATTGGTGTAAGGAGGTTCGGGTGGACTCGCTGACCATTCGATGGTAGCCTCATCGGTAGGTGGTCCTCATGACTTTGTCAGGCCCTTCGTGGTAGGCAAACGTCATTGGCGTAAGGAGGTTCGGGTGGACTCGTTGACCATTCGATGGTAGCCTCATCGGTAGGTGGTCCTAAAGACCTTGTCAGGCCCTTCGTGGTAGGGAAGTGTCATCCTTAAGACGTTGTCAGGCCCTGCGTGGTAGGCAATTGTCGACCTTCAGACCTTGTCAGGCCCTTTGTGGTAGGCAAGTGTCATCATTCAGACTTCGTCAGGCCCCTCACGGCATCTACCTCACACTTTGGTAACGAATAAGTATTCCTTTACTTTATTGCCTAAATTTTTCTAAGTGTTGAGTTCGGAAGGCCACATTCTTTAACTTCATCTTATCTGTTATACGACTTGCCTAGTTGTTAATTAACATTTTAAGTTAAGTCCGCGAAGGAGCTTGTACATTTTTTAGGATTGGATCGATATTGAAGTGTTGATAAACAGTAAATACACCGAAGTCATAAGGAATAATGTTGATATTTTATTTACATAATGCTATTTACAAAATGATAGAAACTTTTACAGAAATCCTACAGCTAAGGGAAAAGAGAATCATCTTCAGGGATCAGCTTCGTCTTCCGAAGAGTCCAGAATGGTCGGGTCAACCTTGGCAGCGACAAGTCTTGCCTTGTCTTTGCTTCAGCATTCGTCGTATCCATCCGAGAACATCAGGACGATCTCCTCGTTCAACTCAGCTGATCTCCGGTATTCTTGTTGAACTTCTCTCCGAAGATCTCCGGTTAGAGGAGGACCCAAATCTCTCAAAGCCCGAAGTTCACGGAGCTCCTCTTCGAGTTTTGCCCGCTCCTTCAGATGTCTCAAATCCCTAGCTTCAAGATCATGTACTTGTACCGCCAGGCTCTTATTGGTCTTCACCATCGTTTCGTTCTTCCCAACAAGGACCTTGTTTCGACGAACCAGGTCTATGTTCGTAGTAACGGTCAGTTGGTGGGTGGCCTCGGCTGTCTCCAGTTTCTCTTTTAAGTTATTTACATCCTTCTGGAGGCATTCATTATTAAAGAGAGTGGTACCGTGGGCCCTTCTCTCTCTCTCTCCAGAGCCGACGCCAGAGTAGCCTTCTCTCGCCTGGCTGTATCTTCTTCGGCTTCGGACTCTTTGTATCGGGAAAGAAGCCTCCCGAAGACAGCATTGGTCTACAGACATTCAAAGATAACCGGTAAATTATTAGAAGAAACAAATAATTTCCAAATATTTCAAATCGAACAAACTCACCTTAGCCTGGTAACTCATGCCTTCTTCGATCAAATCCCTGATTGAGCTGTTCCCGAACCGATGGTCATCAGTCTCCCGGACAAAGGATTCGAACAGCTGGAAAGGGAAGTTGGCATTAAACTCCGGCCATATGGTGGGAGAGGATGCGGCTTCTCGCCTGAAGGCGGAAGGAGAAGATCTTTCCGAAGAGGGCATTGATGGTTCGGGGGGCGGTGGGGGTCGATCTTCGGAAGGTTGTTTCCTTTTACGAGACAGAAGTAGAGACTCGGTTGGGATTTCGAGCTCGTCTTCGGAAACGTGAATCTCCACAGGAATAATGGTAGGAGGATCAACTGCAACAGGAGGAACCCGAAGCTCATCGGCGGACAGAGGAGTCACTTTGGTCTTCCTCTTTTTGATACGAAGAGCTTGCATTCGCTCGTTCGCAGGCATGTCAATCAAACTCGCTGCAGAAGCTGATTGAGATCCTTGAGGATTTGACCGGACTTTCCGAACTACCATCTTCTTCTGTCGAGGTCGGCTAGGTTCCTCCGCAGTTTCTGATCCATGGAAGACTTCCACGTTATGGGCTTCCGAAGCCGGAAGTTCTTCCTGTGGGATGTCGGTGGGGTATGATGATGATTTAACCGAAAGGAATTTATCCAATTCCCTTCGGTCGATCGATGTTGGTTTTATCAAAGACAGTTTATGGTCATATAACCATGCTTGCTTGCTCAGGAGTCCGAAGCTCCACTCCTTCAGGGGAATCTTTTCGAGAATGCTCGCCATTTCTTTGACACGCTCCTCTGGAATGTTCCCGAAGTCCGCAGAAATCCGCTCGGAGGTGGTCCATTCCGGGATAGGCGGGATTTCAGGCCCCTTCACGAAAAACCATTCTCTGTGCCACCCCCTGTTGCTCGAAGGAGTATCCATCAAAGGTCGCTTCTCGAACTTGGCGTTGGGCTTAGGGGACTGTTTGCTCAGCACTTTGAAGCCTCGTTCCCGAGACTTCCCAGCAGAGAAGAGAGTGAAAAAAGAATCAACTGTTGGGCGTATCCCTAACTCATAACTAAACGCTATGAAGGCCAGGATGTGGATGTATGAATTAGGCACCAGTTGGGCGAATCCCACTCCGATAAATCCCAGGAGAGTAACAAGGAAGGAGTGAAGAGGGAATCTAACTCCCTTCTCTAGAACAGTTACCAGTACGGCAGTCCACCCGTCCGGTCGTTGGTACATCCGTTCATGCGGTGCCGGAGCCCTCACCAGGTGGGTGTCCGGAATCTGATACCGACTTCTGATGGCACGCAGCTCGATCTCGGTGACGATAGAGGGAGTATTGGCGTGAGGGTATTGTTCTTCACTCTCAAAAAACTCCGAGGGGTTGGGTAGGGGGTTTGAAGGGTTCCCGGCGGGGCCATGCATGATTTGGGGGTTGGGGTTTGGAACCGACTCGGTGAGGTTGTGACTGAGAGGAGTGGTGAAAATCGGAACAGCAAGAATAGGGGTGGAGTTGTCAGAATCTTGGGCCGCCATTGCTACTGAGATCTTGCAGGAGAGAAAGAAATCGGAGAGAATGAGAAAACACTGTATATCAAATTCAAATTAAGCTGGTAAAGTCGTCAGAATTGGGGAAAATAGGCTTTTATAGAGGTCTTTTCAAATTTTGCACGAAAACCGAGGGTGGCGCATTAATTGGAGGTAATGATGTGGGAGAGGAAGGGGTAACGTCTGCTTTTGGTTTTAATGGGTTATCCAAGGTGGGCCGGCGCTTGTTGGATCACTTTTCACTATGGACTCACACTATTTACAGTCTTCTACTAAACATCCTGTTTAATAAAAGACTGAGGGGCAATGTTGGGCCATAATACTTTTCATACTGGGCCAGGCCGAATGGGCTTGTCCTTTGGACTATGTCACTTTTGTTGTGTTGGGTCAAACAACTTGGGCCTCGTTACTTGATTATGCTATTGGGCTTAGTCATTGGATTGGTCCAGTACGTGAGGTGTTACTTATCATATCTTTGACCGGTAATCATCACAAAAGTAGTAGTTGACTGTTATGTCTGCCACCTTTTTGCATGGCATTAATGAGGATGAGACTCCGATTACCGGCGGGAGGTAACAGTGGTAGTAGGTGGGAAAATAAGCTGTACACTTTCGGCTGAGATGACCGGGGGTGAGAGGAGGTGTCAGGAGATAGTGGGTGGCACAGTGAACCGGGTCTTGAGAACGTATGGGGCAAGGATCACAAAAGGAAAAGAGGTAACAAAACACTACACACAACATTATCATTTCACACACACTCAGACACTAGTGAATATTTTCCTCCATTGTTAACCTTGTGATCGCCTGTACTGACTCTCACGCCGGAGCTATCCCCCGACGGTCAGGCCGTCAAGCTTTTGGTGTTGACTTGTTGAACTGTGCAGGATCAGAGCGTCTTACGTGATTGGGACGTGGGAGAAGATCTTGGCGTTAACACTTTTGTAGGGAAATCTTTGTGTTTCCAGATTCCGGCATTACTTACAGGAAAGGTTGTAGTTGTGATTTCCCCCTTGATAAGTTTGATGCATGAAGCTGGCGAAACATGGTGTGTCAGCTTGCTTTCTTGGATCTGGACAAGTTGATCGTAGTGTTCAGCAGAAGGCAATGGGAGGCATGTATGATATTATTTACGTATGCCCGGAGACAATTTTGAGATAATTTTTTTTATGTTACTTTGGATTAATGTCTTAGGGAGTGTGACCCAGTGAAGTTATTTGGCTGTTAAAAGCCTTACGTGTTTTCTGTCAGACTTATAAAACCACTCCAGGCCCTTGCAGAAAACAGTGGAATTGCACTATTTGCAATTGATGAAGTTCATTGTGTTTCTAAGTGGGGTCATGATTTTCGCCCTGACTACAGGTTTACATTCTCCATTTGATTCTTGTGTCATCTGCTTTTGAATGCATCAGTTGGTTTCTTTGGTTAGATCCTTAGGCAAGCATATATATAATTGTTAATTTGTTATTCTTTTTACTGATATAAATACATAATTTCGCAGTATTACTTAAGGTACTTATTGATTGGCGTGACATTACTTATAAAGAAAGAGGATTTTCTACTGGAGCAATGCATTCCTGTTGGCTGATCATTTTGGATCCAACTTAGAAAATGCTACTCATCTACTTCACCACATAATCCATATTTCATCTGTATCTAGTTTCGGACTCTCTGCATATGTATGATATATTCTTGTATGCCTGTACAAGTGAATGATTTGACTTATTTATTGCAGTTCAAGCATTCTGCTTTGCACTACTTCAATTAAACTTGTATATAATAATTAATATGGGTACTTCTTGTTTACTGTAACTCTACTCTCTTTCTCTCTCCGCAAATACACGTGGAAATCTAATTTTTGTAGCTAAGATTGATGTTTCTGTTATATTTTTAGGCGAATGTCTGTATTGAGAGAGAACTTTAGAACCGACAACTTAAAGAGCTTGAAGTTTGACATACCACTGATGGCATTGACCGCTACTGCCACAACTCAAGTTCGAGAAGATATCCTAAAGTCCCTTCACATGTCAAAGGAAACAAAGATTGTCCTTACGTCATTTTTCCGGCCAAATCTTCGGTTTTCAGTTAGTTCTGTGTTTCTTTGTGGTTTACTGTATATGATTGTTTCCTTTAAGATTCTTTGTGCACAATTTTTTTCACTTGGAATCTTTTACTGTATTTGAACAAATTTTTCTTACTATTGTTCTATCTTTTCTCGATTTCTTATTCCAAATTTCTCATGATTTTACTTCTGTGTAGTGATATTTTGTATAAATTTTCTGCCATTTCCAGGTAAAGCATAGTAAAACATCATCTCTATCTTCTTTTGAGAACAATTTTCGTGAACTGATTAATATGTACACTAGAACGAAAAAGTTTGATAAAATGCAAAATACGATCTCAAAAGATCTGGAGGATGCTTCTATCAACTCAAGTAGCACTTCAAGTGGCAGCGCTTCTGAGTCTGACGGAACATACAATAATAGTTTGGATAATATTGAGTATGATGCCTTTTCTGGAAATAGCGACCAAGTGAGATTACAGAAGGAGAACAGCTCATCTGCTTCAAAGGACAAAAAGATGTCTGTTGAATATCTAGAGGACGAGTGTGATTTATTCCAGGATGTAGATGATTTGGATGGTAACCTTCTCTCACCATTTCTTGTTAACGCAGCAGCAAGAAAAAAACAGAGCAATGTATTTAAAGGAAGGAGAAGAACTGAACTTTTATTGTTCTGTTTTTTTCTTTTATATGATAGCAAGATGGCCTTTATATAGGCATTAGAATAAAGGAGATAAGCCTAATAACATGATAAGGCTGATTCAAAAATAAAGCTAAACTGATTTAATTATATCCTTCAGATAAAAGGATTTTATTTAAAATAACTAACAGCTGAAAACTAGGAACAGAAAATCTGATAGAGTTTGAATTAACATCCAACATATCCTCCCTTAATTCGAACGACCACAACATCCAAGTAAGCTCCTGAACTTGTAGAATTTTTCTATGGTCAACGCTTTTGTGAACACATCTGCAATTTGGTCCTCTGTGCTGCAAAATTCTAGTTTTACTTCACCTTTTGCTACGAGCTCTCGGATGAAGTGATGACGAAGCTCAATATGTTTAGTTCTTCCATGAAAAACTGGATTTCGAGTCATCGCGATGCTAGACTTGTTATCACAGAATATAGTTGTTGGCCTCTCTTGCTTCTCCTTTAAATCACATAATATCCTCCTCAACCACACAACTTGACATGCGGCTTTTGTAGCAGCTACATATTCAGCTTCAGAACTTGATAAAGCAACTGAGTGTTGCTTATTTGTTCCCCAAGATATCATTCCAGAACCAAGACCAAGGGCAAAACCGGAAGTACTTTTTCGATCATCTGCGCAACCTGCCCAATCACTATCAGTATAGGCGATTAACTTAAAATTATCAACATTATGATACCTGATCCCATAGTTAATCGTGCCACGAACATATCTCAAAATTCTTTTTGCTGCACCATAATGAACTTTGCTTGGATTCTGCATAAAGCGTGATAACAAACTAACAGCGAACATTATATCTGGCCTTGAATGAGTGAGATAAATTAATCCTCCGACTAAACTTCGATACTTTTTCAAATCACATCTTTTAGCTCCATCATCTAACACCAGTTTTTCATTGGTGTTCATTGGGGTTTTTGCGGGATTACAACTTGACAGTTTAAACTTCTTCAACAGATCATTAGCATATTTTTCTTGACACAAGAAAATTCCGTAAGAATCCTGAACAATCTCCATACCCAAGAAGTAATGTAGTAGTCCCAAATCTGTCATCTCAAACTTAGACATCATACTTTTCTTAAATTCTTCAATCAATCTTTGTGAGTTACCAGTATATATCATATCATCAACATAGAGACAAACAATTAAGAAATCAGTACCTTGAGTTTTTACATACAAGGTTGGCTCACTCTCACTTTTCTTGAAGTTGTGCTGGATAAAATACTTGTCAATCTTCCCGTACCAAGCTCTAGGAGCTTGTTTAAGTCCATACAGAGCTTTCTGCAATTTGTAGACTTTGTTTTCCATCCCTTTGACTTCAAATCCTTTTGGTTGCTCAACATATACGTCTTCTTCTAACTCTCCATTAAGGAATGCCGACTTCACATCAAATTGATAAACTTGCCATTTCTTTTGTGCTGCTAATGCGAGGACAGTCCTGATGGTGTCAATCCTTGCCACGGGAGAAAATGTTTCAGAATAATCGATTTCAGGTACTTGAGAATATCCCTTCGCTACCAATCGTGCTTTGTGCCTTTGAAGTGTACCTTCACAATTAAACTTGCACTTGTAAATCCACTTCAGTCCAATAGCTTCCTTTCCTTTAGGTAGATTGACTAGGTTCCATGTACTATTTCTTTCAATGGCATCAATTTCCTCTTTCATTGCATCCCTCCATTCAGCACTTTCCTTTGCTTCTTCAAATGAAACTGGTTCAAATGTTGCAAAAGCAAAATCACAAGATTGATATATGTCCGCTAGACTCCGTAACTTCTTTGGTGGCGACTCAGACTCTTCTTCAAGAGTTATTGGTTCTTCAACGAACTCTTCTTCCCCTATCACCTTTGACATCTCAGAAAATTTTTCAGTATCTCTTTCCCAATTCCAATAATCATGTTCATTAAAAACAACATCACGACTAACAAGTAATTGATCATTAGAAGGATCATAAAGTCTATAGCCCTTTGTCTCCTCACTATAACCAATAAAGATACATTTTTGACTTTTATCATCTAATTTCCCTCTTTTTTGATATGGGATGTGAGCATAAGCTATAGAACCAAATACCTTTAGGTGATTCACATTTGGCCTTCTCCCATGCCAAGCTTCATAAGGAGTTTTACCTTGAACAACCTTTGTAGGAAACCGATTTATTAAATACACTGCAGTTGACACTGCTTCAGCCCAAAACTTCTTTGGTAGTCTTCTTTCTTTCAACATACATATCGCAGCTTCAATTATGCTTCTGTTCTTTCGTTCGGCAACTCCATTCTGCTGCAGAGTATAACTTGCAGTAAGTTCTCTTCGAATTCCTGCACTTTTACAAAAAAAGAAGAACTCCTCAGATGTGAATTCACCACCACGATCTGTTCGTAGTGTTTTCAAGGAATGTCCGCATTGTTTCTCAGCATATGCTTTGAATTCCAAGAATCTTGAAAATGCTTCAGATTTCTGTTTGATAAAATAAACCCACGTTAGTCGAGAAAAATCATCTACAAATACCAAACAGTACTTGTTCCCAGCTAATGAGGTTGTACGCATAGGGCCACATAAATCAGCATGTACTAGCATCAACGGTGCTTTTGCTCTCCAAGACTTCCCCACTTGAAATGGAACACGATGTTGTTTACCATAAACACAAGCTTCACATACTTCCTGATTTTTAGTTACTGCAGGCAGCCCATTCACCATTGTCTTTCTTTGCATCAACCTTAGGCCATCAAAATTCAAATGCCCATATCTTTTGTGCCATAGCCAGGAGTCATCAATAACATTAAATGCATTACAATTAAGCTCAGAAAATTGAAGGGGAAACATCTTATTTTCAGTCTTTTTTACAGAAAATAATAATTTCTTATCCTCCTTATTGTAAATCATGCAACAATCATCATCAAAAACAGCGTAGTATCCTTTCTTAAGTAGTTGACCCACACTAATAAGATTTTGACCCAACCGTGGAACATACATTACATCTGAGATAAGTTTCTTTCCAAACTTGGTATCAAGACAACTCCTTTTCCATAAACCCAAACTTGCTCATTATTTCCTAAGCTGACCTGAGATTTTACGGATTCATCAATTTCGACAAAGATAGACTTATCACCGGACATGTGATTACTGCAGCCACTATCTAGATACCAAACATGCTCTACAGTTTCAGTTAAACAGCACAGAAACAACGACTCCTCATTATTATCACATTTTTCTTCATGAAATTTTGCTTCATTTTTCTTGTTATACCAACAATTATCTTGAGTATGTCCATATTTTCCACAAATAGAGCAAATAGGAATATTTGGATCCTTATTTTTATACCAACAATCTTTCTCAATATGACCCTTCTTACAGCAATTATAACAGATGGGAAGCTCATAATTACCTGAGTTGTGTTTCTCACCATTGCGACCGTTGAAGTGCTTATGAGCACTAGCTTTGTTAAAGTGTTTACCATTATTCCTGCTCCAGGACTTGTCACCATTACCTCTGCTATAATGTTTTTGAGTCTGGTTCCAACTTTTTCCTTCGCCTCGAGCACTTTCACGTTTATCTTTTGAATGATTCTTCCACCCATGGGAGTGTGAGCTCGCACCTGTCTTCAAGTCAATCTTTGACTGGAAAACTTGTTCAACTTGATTTTCAACAACCCTGCTCAATCTTTCCTCATGTGTTTTCAATGAACCCATTAATTGAGTAAATGATAAAGTAGGCAAATCTTTGGATTCCTCAATTGCAGCCACAACAAAATTATACTTTGGAGTTAAACTCCTCAAAACTTTTTCAACAATTTTTTGGTCAGACATGTTTTCACCAAGAGACTTTGCTTGATTAACAATAGAAGTAACTCTTATAGAAAAATCATGTATTGTCTCAGAACTTTTCATCAACAACGTTTCAAAGTCTCGACGAAGAGTTTGCAATTTAAGAGTAATTACCTGCATTGAACCTTCATATTCATTTCGCAGCAACTCCCATGCTTCCTTTGATGTTTTTGCACCCATGATGCTAGGAAAGATTGTATCATCCAACCCTTGTTGTATATAGGACAATGCTTTTGCATCTTTCTTGTTATTTTCTGTCATCTCTTTCATTTGGGCAACAGTGATTCCCTCTCCTTCATATACTGTATAACCATTCTCAACAAGTTCCCATAAGTCAAGAGAAACAAACATGGTTTTCATCTTAATACTCCAAAACTGATATTTTTCACCTTTAAAAATAGGAACATGTGGTTGAGAGTTGTTACCTGATGTAGACATACTTACTTTGACCTTGCCTCTGATGGAGTTGTAATTTTATGCCCAGTTATTTAACCAGCTCTGATACCAAACTTTGTTAACGCAGCAGCAAGAAAAAAAACAGAGCAATGTATTTAAAGGAAGGAGAAGAACTGAACTTTTATTGTTCTGTTTTTTTCTTTCATATGATAGCAAGATGGCCTTTATATAGGCATTAGAATAAAGGAGATAAGCCTAATAACATGATAAGGCTGATTCAAAAATAAAGCTAAACTGATTTAATTATATCCTTCAGATAGAAGGATTTTATTTAAAATAACTAACAGCTGAAAACTAGGAACAGAAAATCTGATAGAGTTTGAATTAACATCCAACATTTCTATTATACATAATGGGTGTTGAGCATTGGCTTTACTTACAATAGTCAATTTTCATCATTAAGGTAAGATTTGATAGTAAGTTAGGAAGGAGAATTATTTTGCTGCCATTAAGAGTATTTGATTAATCACCTAAAAGAAGAATTGAGAAAACTTATGAGACTAAAGAGAAAAAGCGAACATAGTAGGCTTAGAAAAACTTTCTCATATTTTTGTCTACAGGAAAAAATGGAGAGATACGAGGATAGGAAAGGAATAACTCAAGTCTCTCATTACGCTATTACCTTGAGCTTACATGTTCTACTCATAGGAATAAGGAATACCTTTAGATCATTTCCGATAGAGGTGATACTTTCTATGGGTATGTATAGTATTCATCTTTATTAACTTCGTTTCTCTTATTTGCTGCAAACATATTGTAAAAAACTGAAGATTTTTATTACTCTTACTCCCTGCTTTTCTCTTTCCATAACAAAATATCACAGACTCCAATATATTGGATCTATTTTCAATCATGTATCTCTTTTCCATGTCAGCGTAATATTCACTCACTAATTAGCATAATTACAGTTTCCTGTGGTGAATTCTTTGGACTGCCTACAAAGGACTGTGATGCTTGTGGAGTATCTGACACAACTGATCTGCCTAAAAGACCAGAAGAAAGACCAGAGGTTCTGCAAGGGCCATTAGAGCATGGACCATCAATAATATATGCTCCTACCAGAAAAGAAACATTAAGCATATCAAAGTTTCTTTGTAAGTTTGGTGTTAAGGCTGCTGCTTATAATGCAAAGGTACTTATTTTATATAAAAAAATATCGGGTTTAATTGGTTGGTCCATCATTATATAGTTTATGTTATATTCTAGTTAAAGCAAGCTCTAGGTTGTGCATGGGTGGAGAATATTTAAAAAACAATGAATTTTGGAATGGTAGGGGTTATAGAACTATTGATTTTAAAATCTATAGTGATTTGTGGTGCTTCAAAATGCAAGCCAAATTGGAATACATACTAAAAAGTGAAGGACATTTTTCTAATTGTGACATGTTGCGTTCTTGCCTGTGCGAAAAAAATAGAAGAATGAAAACATACTTGATCATTCACCTTATATGGAATTTAAATTGACACTTTTGGAGGAATTTTACATGAGTTTTTTGAGCTCTAATAATTATTCTCAAATCCTGATTCTAGATTTTTCATTTTTTTTCCATCCCAAACAATGTATTGTAAAACTATGGATTTCAGAATTCCTTCTTTGAATTCTTTATCCAAACACACCTCTATCTTGTTATTATAACTTTGAAAGGCCTTAGGTCTTCTATTTCATGTAGTCTTAGAAACTTGGGTTGTATTCTTGGGCATATATGGTGAAGAAACCTTTAAACATATGGACACTAGCTTCGCATCTGCTCATTCAGGAACGTATGAACTCAAATTCATGTTTTCTCAACCTCTATGTGATGATACTTATTGTCTCTAGTTATATTACACACTTGGATATGGTTGTTTAGAGGTCATAACTTTCTGCTACGACTGGAACTTATTCTTTCTGGTTGTCCAGGATAATTATGAGATCAAATGAAATTCTTTGTGAGGTTATTTTCTCTGATTGACCTGGAACTAATTATGGGTTTAACTATTACCAGTTGTCGAAATCACATCTGAGGCAAGTGCACAAGGAATTTCATGAAAATGTCTTAGAGGTATACACTGTATTTTCAGTCTTTCATCCATTTCTTGAATTTTACAGTGATAACTTTGCTGTTATTTCATGTATGATATAAAAATAACTTGTATTATGTCAATTTTACGTTCTCTGAAATGCAATTCAATGCACGGCTTTTTTCTTTTAGCCTTTAGGAAGCACCTTTCCTGGTGCAAAGATGTTGATCCTAGTCGCCATGAATCATAATTTGTCTGACCAAGTCAGCCAACCTTTCCTTCCATTATAGGCTTGGGATTTACCATCTTGTTTCAAAAAGAGTATTTAGGGTCTTGACAATTATAAAGTATAATTCAAAAATGACAATTACACGCAAGTATACGTCAACAAGTAATAAAATGATAAGTAGAGTGTTAATCTCATGAGGAATATGCTAAGTTCAAACTTTGTATCAATTCAATCTTATTTAAACCAATGAATTTTTGGATTTAAAATTAACTAATTAAAACTAAATTACTAACAAGAATAAAAACTAGATTTAACAGTTAAGATTACAATTTTCCCCAATGCCTCGTCTGGATGTCATTAAATTGATTATTTAGAATTGTCAATAGAAAATCACTAATAGTTCATATAATTATTTTCCAAATAATTATATAACATATCTATTATTATTAATTTCACTATATTCGTATGAGAAATAATAATAATAAATTTATTAAGTATCATTCTCAGCACATTGCTTGCGGTCTACAATTATATTCCTATCCCATCTACAAATTAGCATTCACTCTGTGGAAGAATTACTAATCACAAATCTAAACCTATAATCCATCGTCCAATTTTATATAGGTTATCGCAATAATTGCTAGCTAGACAATCATTCATAAAGCACACAAAACATGATAAACAATTCAAATATAATCAACAATAACCAATAAGAGAGCAAATCAATTTAAACTAATCATTGGGCTCCATTATAATCTTCATAAAAAGCCAAGTCATAGCATATGAATAAAACATCATCAATAAACCACGTAACATCTTAGATTACAAAAATAAAAGGAAGAGAAAAGAAAACAAAAATTGTGTCACACAACCTTGCTCTCCAATTCCTCCTTTAATCCTTGCGCTTCTTCTTGCTCCTTAAAGCTGATGAGAAATCCTAGCTTTGATGTGTGTTAGATGTTAGGTTCCTTCTCTAAGGTGTTATCTTTCTCAAATTATGTCTCTTGATGCGTATTTATAGATCTCAAGTTAAAACTTATCAAAAGTAGGCATCCCGGTTCAATTCCAAGTCAAAATCGTGCCAAAATCGTCCAAACGCGTCTCAGTTGAAACCCCAAGCGCCCCAGCTCTCTAACACAGCGTCGCGGCTCTAGGAATGCTTTCGTGCTCGAACTTGTGAGCTGTTTCTCTCTTAGATAGCGACCGAATCTTGACTTGGTCTCTTCGTCAAAGTTGTAGCCCTTGAAATGTAGATAAATTTAGGCTTGTGAATCTCCTCATTTGGAGTCCGAAAGCTCAAGTATGCCTATTTGAAGTGAACTGGTTCAAAAAGGAATCCGATCCAAGCAAGGTTCGGATCAACTCACTTTGACACACTGTTTGAAGGTTCAAACGAAATCAGATTTTTGCGAACTACACCTTTCTGGAAAGCTTGAGAAGTCCTCTACAAACTTCAAGAAGATCACTTTCTCATTCTAAAAGTCTAACACTATCCAAATCTTAGTTGAAGCTCCGAAGGTCAAATCGCCGAAAAGCTGAAAATTGCAATATACTCCAATTTGACTAAAATGCATCCAAATAGCTCCAATTTAGCTAAAATGCAACCAAATAGCTTCCAACTTCATTTCCTACATAAAAACATAAAAACACATAAAAAGGAATATAAAATATTCGAAAACTTACAAATCATCAAAGTCAAAAGTACTCAATTTATAAGTATAAAACTCACTCATCAAATACCCCCAAACTTGAATATTTGCTTGTTCTCAAGCAAAACACTAAGAACACTAAAACCTAACTAGCAACAACTCGACTCGAGCAATGAATCAATAAGAGTTTGAACAATGGCTTCAAAAATCAATAACAATACCCAAGATCAATGTCAAAAGAATGTCATGTTATAATTCCAACTTGTTCATCAATTTTGCACAAACCATTGATCATGTTGTGTGCGTGTGTATTTCAACTATCTTAACCAATCACAACTCAGATCAATCCACATAATCAACTACTTATCAGAAAATTTCAATCTCGACCCTACAAAACTGCTAAACACATCAAATTCAGATAATCCAAACAAGACACCAAGTCTAGGGTTCCCAAAGATGTTTATTATTATAATTTTTTCTTTTATTGAACGAGTGCATTTTATGCTTCATCTCGTTCTTCAACTTCACTCTTGACTTGTGCAATGTCTAATTTTCTTAGGTTTTTCAAAGTTACCCACGTAACGAGCGTTTGACCAATGACTCCCAAACCTATTGGCTTTAGGGCACTAGGTGTAAAAATACCTCTAAGGATCTATTAGCTCGAGTAATAAAAGCCACAAAACCAGACTAGTCAAGCTAAATTTATATATATAATTTTTTTAATTTATTTTTATTTTATTTTAAAAGAAATTTAAAAGGAAACATCCTAAGGATTCCCTCAAACTTAGGATCTTGTCTAAATTTCACTTTCAAAGACATAGAAGAAAGTTTTATAGGATTTCAACAAAATTTTCAAAAGTGGTTAACCATTTAAATTTTTCCAAAATTGTAACAAATCAAAATAGTTGACTACGTGCTTATTAAACCAACATGAATATCAGACAAGACAAAACCAACTCACAACTCAAAAATACAGTCACACATTGCTTATCAATTCCTTTGAGTTAACCAGAATCTTCATTTTTTTTCATCAGCCATTAACAAAACAATCAATTCATTGCTCAAGTTACCCTAAACATACCATCTAAAATGAAACTCTAACAAATCGCATACCAAATAAACAAACAAAAAACAAGGACAAACATCCCCAAACTTAAATTGGATATTGTCCTCAATGTCAAAAATATAACACGTAAAAGGAGAGGACTTCCCTGAGAACCGGCTGATTGGCCATGTTAGCATCCTTCTCGTCCGCTAAGTCGGAAGTGTAATCTATTTTGTTCGATACTTGGTAACTGAAAACAATTGAAACAACTTATTAAAATGCAACTAACTATACTAAAGAACTAAATCGCAAAAACTGAAAATTAAACTTGGGTTGCCTCTCAATAAGCATTTGGTTTAGAGTCGTCAGCCTGGCTTTTTGAATTCTCTATCAATCTGGTTCAATCACAAAATTATCATATCATGTCGCCTTGTTGTCTTTTCCTTGTAGTGCATGAAATTCTTGAATGATTGGTGACCCCCAAACTTAACTTCATCCATTGGCAAAAAGAAACTTTCTTCATCCGCTTTATTCGTTATTGTACCTTTAACAAGATCGACCCTAAAACATTCTATCCTTTGGATACTCGATGGCTTTGAAAATCTTGAATGCGACCTCTTGATCTTCATATTCCTTGTCGCCAAACCCATTCTTGCTCCTATTTTCAACCTAAAAATCATCTTCCACATCAGCATGTACCCTCTTTAAAATTCCTCCAACAACCTCGTGTAACTGCTCGTCATTATCTTGTGTATCCACCTTGCACTGCTTTTTACCTTCCTCTTTTAGATTAATCTCTGTATCGTTAGGTAAAGTGCTTTACGGACGATTCATGATAGCATCGACAAGTTGTCAAACTTGGTTCTCGAGGTTCCGCATTGAAGCTTCTATATTCGTCATCCTAACCTCATTTGAGATATGAACTTAGTAAGGAGATCCTCCAAAGCTTTTTCTTCTTGTTGCTCTATGTACTTGGAAAGAAATTCCTCCAAATTAGACTTTTTCTCTTCTTATGGTGGATGTTGATACGAAAATTCTGAAGGGTATGATAGACTTGGAGTATAAAATTGATCTTGATTGTTGTTTCATGAAAGGCTCGGATAATTCTGCCAATCTGGACGATAGTAGTTTGGGTTGGTACTATGTTGCTGCTGATAGTCGGCATTCTGAATGAACTAACTCTCAAGTGTTGCAACCATTACTCGGCATAACTCAATTATTCATTCCACACTTGGTTGTGTCATTCTCTCAGACGACCATTGATAATCGCTGGCAGTCATAATGTACCTCGTAAAGCAAAAAATTCAAATAAAAAAATTAAAACAAAAAAAAATACACGTTTAAACTAAGACCAAATTGATTGAAATTAATATTGGGAAACTATTATTAGTAATATTCCCCAGCAACGACGCCAAAAACTTGTTGTCCAAAATTGGTATTGACAATTACGCGCAAGTATACGTGGTCAACAAGTAAGAAAGTGATAAGTAGAGTGTCGATCCCACGAGAAATATGCTAATAATATTAATCCAAGTACTAACTTTGTATCAATTCAATCTTATTTAAATCAATGAATTTTAGGGTTTCAAATTAACTAATTAAAACTAAATTACTAACAAGGGTAAAAATTATATTTAACAGTTAAGATTACAATTTCCCCAAATGCTAGTCTAAATGTCATTCAATTGATTTTTTAGAATTGCCAACAGAAAATCACTAATAGTTTATATAATCATTTTCCAAATAATTATATAGCATATGTATTATTATTGATTTCACTATATTCCTATGAGAAATAATAATAATAAATTCATTAAGTATCATTCTCAACACATTGCTTGCGGTCTACAGGTATATTCATATCCCATCTACAAATTAGCATTCACTCCGAGGAAGAATTACTAATCACAAGTTATCATATTCAGATCTAAATCTATAATCCATCGTCCAATTTCATATAGGTTATCACAATAATTGCTAGCTAGACAATCGTTCATGAAGCACAAAATATGATAAACAATTCAAATATAATCAATAATAACTAATGAGAGAGCAAATCAATTTAAATTAATCATTGGGTTCCATTATAATATTAATAAAAAGCTAAGTCATAGCATTGGAATAAAACATCATCGATAAACCAAGTAACATCATAGATTACAAAAATAAAAGGAAGAGAAAAGAAAACAAAAACTGTCACGCATCCTTGCTCTCCAATTCCTCCTTCAATCCTTGCACTCCTTCTTGCTCCTTGAAAGCTGATGAGAAACCCTAGCTTTGATGTGTGTTAGATGTTAGGTTCCTTTTCTAAGGTGTTAGTCTCCCCCAAATTAGGCATTCCCGTCCAATTCCAAGTCAAAAACGTGCCAAAATCATCCAAACGCGTCTCAGCTGAAGCCCCAAGCACCCCGGCTCTCTAACACATCATTGCGACTCTAGGAATGGGCGCCACGGCGCTCAACTTCCTGGCCCTGGAAAATCTGTTCTCGTGCTGGAACTTGTGAACTGTTTTTCTCTTAGATAACGAACGAATCTTGACTTGGTTTCTTTATGAAAATTGTAGCCCTTGAAATGTAGATGAATTTAGGCTTTTGAATCACCCCATTTGGGGTCCGGAAGCTCATGTTATGCCCATTTGAAGTGAACTGGTTCAAAAAGGAATCCAATCCAAGTAAGGTTCAGATCAGCTCACTTTGACACACTGTTTGGAAGTCCAAATGAACTCAGATTTTTGTAAACCACACCTTTCTAGAAAGCTTGAGAAGTCCTCTACAAACTTCAAGAAGACCACTTTCTCATTCTAAAAGTCGAACACCATCCAAATATCAGTTGAGGTCAAATTGCCGAAAAGCTGAAAATTGCAATATACTTCAATTTGACTAAAATTTGTCCATATAGCTCCAATTTAACTAAATTCAACCAAATAGCTTCCAACTTCATTTTCTACATAAAAACACAGAAAAAGGAATATAAAATACTCGAAAACTCACAAATCATCAAGTCAAAAGTACTCAATTTATAAGTGTAAAACCCACTCATCAGCTAGTGAGGTGCATAGCCTCACCTGAGTTGTTTTCCGTTGTTTTATCAATTATTTTCAGCAATTGTTCGTCTTCAAATCTTGCCCTACAACAAAAGGGAAACACTCACCTTTGAATGATTGTTATTTATGGTATATCATGTTAATGTTTGAACTTAATAGTTAATATATGCCTTGGATTCTGTAATTACTGTGTTTACCTCATATACATTCTTCTTCTTTTCATCCCCATTTTATGAAAGAACTTCAGAAGCAGTGAGAATTCTTTTTGGAAGACTTATGGTCCCATGGTTGGGTGATATGTAGTTATGAAGTAATAAGTGTTTTCCTGTATTTTTTGTTCAGTCATGATGTCTATATTCTGTTGTGAACATTTTAATCTATTCTAGCTAAACTTGTTTGCTTGTATTACTAACTCGTTATTGCTCCACATTTGGCAATGTCTTCAAACATTGCTTTGGTTGATTTCTAAACTTGCTCTGTAGTACTAAAAGAATCATTAATAACTAAGGAAGTCTTTTCTGTAACCTCCAGGTGGTTGTTGCGACAATCGCTTTTGGAATGGGTATTGACAAGTCAAATGTCCGAAGGATCATTCATTATGGTTGGCCACAGGTGTGATTCGTTATTTAGCTACATTGGCAACATGTTTTTGAGTTTCTTCTATAGTTTGACTTATCAGATGAAATAAAATAAAAAGAGTTTCTTCTATATTCTGATCGAGTTGTAATGGAACATGTTTCTGGATTTTCACCTAGCCATTGCTATAATTAGTATACTGTTTAGTGCTGCTTCGGTAACAGCAAATTTTATGAGCTTGTTAAAAATTGATATCTTCATGTTCTGCAGTTTCTCCTTCAATCATATATACATTTTAAATAATTAATAATCTTATTCATAGAGTCAGAAAGGGTGTACCCATTACAAACAAGATAGGTAAACCTAGGATACGACACACATCCCCAAGTCATAAAACCAAAATCATGTTCTTAAAGTAAACTTTGACAAAAAATCAACTAAAGCAGCAACCCATCCAAGATAAATCTCGTTTTGTCAGACCTCAGAAAATAAAAGACTCAGAAATTAATATTTAATCTCCACGAGTGACCTCTCCCTCAGTGGCTTCTTTGGAACTCAAACCCCCCTCAAAGCTGCTAAAAATTGAACTACTGAAGGATACATAACACATTCTATTCCCTACATAGATAACACAATTATCTACAATTGGCGAACAAACTCACAATGCAAGAATAAATGATCGCCTAACCCCCACTCCTGCCAACACATGTCAAACCTATTCACTACACAGCCCCTCCTCCATAACTATTCTTGGGTCACAATCTTCTTAAAGCTGCTGTTTAAAGAAAGCCACCTTCCACCGGACCCTTGCTGTCCAAATATTCAACCACGGATAATTCGACATACCTCCACTACACAAATGCTGATAGTTAACAGAGGATCGTCCAGAACCATGAGCATCCCACCGTAAAAATTTCTCACATCATCTTAGTTAACCAAACTCCTCCAAAACCTGCAGAAACCGCTCCACCTCCTCAAACTCACAATAATGAAAGTGTTACCTAGAAATATGTTTTCCTAGACGTCTTAGCACCATCAAACATGACATAATCAGTAACCATCGCCTTTAACTCCACCTATTGTTCTACAAAATTTACTTTTCATGTTGATTATGTGAAACTTATTTCCATGCACTTCATTTTCCAGTCATATCTCAAGCATCTAAATTTTTTAATTTCTTTGTAGAGTTTGGAAGCATATTACCAAGAAGCAGGTCGAGCTGGCCGTGATGGAAAACTGGCAGATTGTGGTAAGTTCGTTTTTATTTTTTACGGTAAACGTCTTGCTAGGTTAAGAAGTGCAAAAGCAAAGGTCTCAGCTGAGCAGAAATCTTGTTCCCATGCCTGTGAAGACCCCAAACTCAGGTACTTGAAACCCGAACTCGGTTCATCACGATACCATTTCTATGAGCGGAATAATACTAATAATAATAACAATAATATAAATATCAAACTTAACCTACATTTATCAGAGTCTAATCCCAAGTACGTAACCTTTAAACATTCATTACAAACCATGATAGATAATATATATTATACTTGTCTTAATAACATTAAACTATTACATAAGATAACGTTCATTCATTCATTCAGCGACCTTTCCCTTTTCCTTGTTCTTAGCAGAGCTCTCTGATCGTTCACACTTAGCTGAAAATATTTAAATTAAGCAAGGATGAGCATTTGAGTGCCTAGCAAGTAATTATAGCAATTATATATATATATATATATATATGAAAGAATTTAAATATTTTCTTTGTACTATTCTTCTACAACAAGTCAATAGTTGTGAAGTATTCTGAACCGATAATAATAATATAACAACTCTCTTTCAAATTTTTGAAACTACGTATTGACTATAAATAGGGTTTAGGTGACATGCCATGAACATTGTTTTCATTTTCGAAAAGGTTAAACAGAAATTCATTTGTAAACCGTCATAACTTACGGGTGTTAGGTTGTACTTCCCATGGGCCCTGTATTGATCAATACTACTGTGGGCAAGGAAATCACGCCTTGCTCGCTTAGGATTTCGTGTTGGCTGAGGAGGAGAGAAATCCACGAAGAATACGGAATTGATTGATTGATTGTAGAGGGGAGAATGACAGGTGGACGATTACTCCAACGACGCGTGGCAGAACCCCTAGAATCCGGAAACCGTGTTAGGGTTATTGGGATTCCAAGAGCCTTCTTCGGTTCTTCGAGCTGAGAGAGTGTTCGAATCTTGTTAGTGCTTTTAGGCGGAATATCCGAGCCTTAAGCTACTAAAAGAGTTCGAGTCTTGTGTCTGGAGAGAAGTCCCTTTCCAAATGGAATGGAAGGGGTATTTATAGGGTATTCTGGAAAGTAGTCATGTGCAAGGCATATGCCTTCAGGAAAATTTCAAATATACCCTTTAGTCCTTAGAGTAAAGCTCATATTGCCATGTCCTTCTAGCCACCAATCCAATTCCTCAATCAATTCTCAAAATGAGCCGCCTCCACGAGTCTTCCGCCTCGGGACACGTGGAGGCTTCTCCCGGTCTAGCACATTTACTTCTGACTTTTCCATCTTCATTCCATTAGGTTATGCGAACCCTAACTTGCACATTTAATGAGGTCGTGGAACCCTAATTGTGCATTTAATTTAATTAGGTCATGTGAACCCTAATTTTGCACATGGGCCCACATTTGCCCCCTGCGCGAGAGTCGCATTTCCAAATAGATGATCGCGCAAGAACACTTTCAGCTTTTAGACGATTCTGCGTGACTTCACTTCACGGGTCTTGAAGACCATGGTCCTAGTAAAAGGGAAACTACTCGTGAGCCAAACCCTTGGATTTGTTTATTTATTTATTTTTCCTAGAAATTGAAAACAAGAAAAATAATCAAATAGCATTCAATAAATAAAAGAAATTTTTATTATTTTGGGTATACAAAATCTTTCTTTTTTATCAAACCAAATAAAATTAAATCTTAGTTTTATTTTGGAAATAAAAATAAAATCAAAGACTGGATTTTATTTTGGAAATAAAATCAAATCTTTCTTTATTTTGAAAATGAAACCAAATATTTTGGACTTTGGAAATAAAATCCAATATTTCTTTATTTTAAACCCAAATCTTTATTTATTTGATATATATATATATATATATATATATATATATATATATATATATATATATATATGAGCCATTTTCAAAAATCATCCCTTCTCTTTTGAATAAAATCAAGCTTTAATCTTATTCTTCTCTTGGGGATAAAATCAAGCTTTAATCTTATTCTTTTCGAAAAATATAAACTTTTTACTTATCTTTATTTTGGAGAAGTAAGAAGTCTCTATTCATAATCCCTCGCCGCATGTCTTGCTTCTGATTAGGTAGGTGCTACTTGCGTGCATATTCCCAATAATTGAGATTTTTAAACTTCAATTGAGATTGTCTCATAATCAATAGCTAGGAGCCACAAATTTAGCATACGTATATTCATCACAATTGGAGCCACGTCTCACCATCAAGAACATCTCTGCGGTATCTAACACCAGGTCATTGTAGCCTCTTCTGTCTTCCGAAGCTATAATTCTCACGGTGAAGGATCAGTCATTCATCCCAAGCAATTGATTCGATAGAGCAATAGGATCTCAAAGGTATGAGAGAATAATCCATATGTGTTCGAGCCCAATAGGGCCGAACCTTAGCCTCTGTTCTTCTTTTTCTTTTTTCTTTTTTTCTTTTTTTTTTGTTGTTGTTTTTGAAGGAGCAGCCCCTAGGTGGTGGCGGAACCCTATAGGGCGCCGAATCCTAGGGCCGAACCTTTTTTTTTTTTAAAGGAGCAGCCCCTAGGTGGTGGCCGAACCCTATAGGGCGCCGAATCCTAGGGCTGAACCTGATTTTTTTTTTTTTGAAGAAGGAGCAGCCCCTAGGTTGTGGCCGAACCCTATAGGAGCCGAACCCTAGGGCTGAACCTTAATATTTTTTTTTTTGAAGGAAAGGCCCCCTAGGTGGTGGCCGAACCCTAGGAGGGCGCCGAATCCTAAGGGCCAAATCTTAGCCATTTTTTCGACGCCAATACTAAAGGAGAAAGAAAACTGATATGCTTGCTTGCAGCGAATCCACTCCAGATGGCCAAGCCCCTAGGGGCCGAACCCTAGGTGGCTGAACCCTAGGGGGCCGAACCCTAGGGAGGCCAAACCTAGGGGGCAAACTCTAGGCATAAAATCGTGTTTTGGGCAAAAAAAATGAAGTTCGGGACGACGAGCCTCTACTATTAGGAGCGTCATTTGGAGTTTTGGGGCCTATAATATATCAAAACGACCGTATCGACGAGCCCTTCAAAACTCATCGCTTTGCCATGACCTATGCTGTTTTAAGTCCAAAAAAGGCTCCGAAGGATGGATTTTGGCCGTCCGAAGTTTTTTCAAAAATTTTCGGGAATTTTTTCTTGCATAAATGTACTCCTTCAATCTTTCTGACATTGTTTCTTCTTGTTTTCAGGTGTTTTGAAGCTCAACTATTGGACGTTCGCTCGTTATTGCTATGGTGAGTACTTCGTGCTCATATAGTTTACTTGACATTCTTGATATGCTTTCCTTACAATTGTTATAATGAACTTCCCCTTGCTTGTAGGCCCTCTCTCCCGAATGCTCTGCAGAACTAAGAACTCCCAAGGAATCCCCATTCATCACTGATTGGGGGAGAGCTCCCTTCTTTGGTCCTTCTGACGTCTTTTGGGATAGAGTTAGAGACCATGACCGTACAACTTTTCCTCCCCCAGAGAAAGAAGGCATGTTTCTGTATGCCCCATCTTCTGGAGGTTGGGATGACTTCCCTCATGCCGATTACATTCCCCGCCTATGCATAGAGAAGCAAGAATACTCCTTCAGTCCCCTTCGCTTTCTGTCAGATTCATCTAGTCGCATTCAAGGATGGCAGGATTGGACCGACGAGATCTTTGACAACGCTGAATACGTGGAAATACTCAAGAATGCGAGTATCTTTCGCTGTGTTCAACTGTGTAGAGACCTACGGATTTACCATGACCATAACGCACTTACTGTGTTGATCTCACAATGGTGTTCCTCTACTTGCACATTCATCACTGCCTGGGGGGAATTCACCCCTACTCTAGAGGATGTTTACGCCCTCTATCAGTAAGCTCTCTTCTTTTATTCCTTTCATTCATTCTCATGTTTTCGAAATATGTATATTTATCCTGATTTACATCTTATAGCCTTCCTATTGTTGCTTCAAACTCCTGTGGTCCTTCTAGCATGTCCACTAGGGATGACAACTGTGTTGCCTACTTGACGGAGGCCTTCAAGCAATCTTCCCGCTTCACTTCCCGCTTCAAGGGCGATACGCTCCTTCCGGACTTCGAGACCTCAAGTCGGCAAAAGAATTCTTGGTTATCCTGGGTGCGCTATTTCTTCCGTGATTACAAGACCAACCAGTGGAACAGCTCTGTTCATGACAAGTCTGTTCTTGCCTTCCGTGAAAAAACTTGTCCCTTTCCTCTGGCGGCTTATCTAGTTATGTGGCTATCCCGTTTCATCTTCCCTGGGTCTCCCATAGACGGTCCTTCTGCCCGTATGTTCAATTTGGCAGCGTTGTTATCCCGAGGCTCGGAGATTCCCCTTGCTTCTCTCTTCCTAGGGACCTTATATCGTCGCCTAGACGAAACAATCCTTGCCATGAAAGAATCCGTTGGGAGGTAATCATTTTCGTATTTTATATTTAATTATTTTTCAAACTGCGCTTCTTTTCCTTTAACCTTTTCTATAATATATATATATATATATATATATATATATATATATATATATATATTATTTATTTATTTACTCAGGTATGATGTCAATTGCTTCATTTCATGCTCCTTCCTTCAGATCTTTCTTTTCGAGCATTTTTCGGGCTATTCCGATCTTGAGCATCTTTCTATGAAGAAGAAGAAGTCTCATTCTCTCCCACCACGCAACATCATTCCTCGCATGTTACGTTGGATTGATCACCGCTCTAGTCCTGACAGTACGGATTTGCGACATTTCCTTAATGATTGTTCATGCTTCACTGCTCATCCCTATACCATTGTTTCAGGGGGTTGCGGCCATCTACCTCACTTCTACAAGCACAAATTTCGTACCTTCTCTGACCTCAACAGAAATAGCTTGAGCGGCTCCGCACTGTCTTGGTTCGTTTTTCTTCGATCTTCAGAGCTCCCCTATTTCCTTGAGAATAATAGTTTTGGCACTGTACTGTATTCTCCTCACAGGGTCATGAGACAATTCGGATATGACCAGGATCGCCCTTTCGGTCACACCTGCCGGGGGAATTATGAGGATGCTCTTCTCAATTTCGTCTCTACCTCCCCTTCTTTTACATGGGCATTTCCGAGGCGGTCAAGTGATCCATATATCACTTATAGATCCCTTCCTTTTGTCATACCAGATGACTCCCGGAGCGGGCGATATACTACTGGAGAACGTAATTACTGGCAGGTCAATCTTAAAAGATGGGAGGATGATACCTTGATTTGTTCATTGCCAGTCTCTATTCCAAAATGTCTTCAATGGAGCCGGCTGCTATGCTCTTCCAAGCCCAATGTTCGCTCAACACTTTGGCCAGCTAGTAGCCGGTTGGCTGAGCGTGACATTTTGATGCCTAAGTCGTCTCCCACTCAGCAGATCATTTCATCACAGGGTCCCACTACTTCCAGGAGTCTTCCACCACGGGCTCCGCTTCGGGTGTCCTCTCTAGGTCCTCCCCATGGATCCTCTGATGCCGAGGAGATAAGAGTTACTCGTTCTAAAACGAGAGCGGCTATTGCTACTGATTCTGAGATAGCTCCTCCTATTGTTTCTGCCGAGGTTCCAATCAGTCGTCCTCCTATCAGGCTTATCATAAAGCCATTAGCAAAACGCCCCCTTGATAATGTTGATCCTAGTATCCCGGCAGCCGAGGATCCGATCAAGAAGCGCCGTAGAAATTTGGTAATTTGTCGTACTACTCTCATTTTTTCTTTCATCCCTTGTGTTACTGTTTTCACATATCATTGAGTAATTGTTTCCTATATATATATATATATATATATATATATATATATATATATATATATATTGATTTTCAGGTAACCGTAGTCGATGAAGATGATGATGATGATGTTCCTCTTGGGTTATTGTATAGTACTACAAATGAGGCTTCCGCGGCGGCTTCCACTAGTCGTGAGCCCGTCCAACGTGTCCTTGTTGATATTGAGTCATCTATTCCTCGCAACGATTGTGTTAGTCTGGATGCTAAGGATACTTTGTCTGATGTAAGCTCGAGTCCTGCTGTGGGTGATACAGCAATTTCTTCAAACCTTCCTATGCATGCTCCCCATGATGAGTCTGAAGATATTGATGAGACTCTTACTTCCCCGAGGGAGAATCATTCTGAAACTATTGGTGATGTTCATCCTCCCCGGAAGGATTCTACCGAGGTGGTGGTTGCTCGGGAGGGCATTGTTGATAGTACTTTGGATGGGTTGAATGACATTCCCCTTTCTGTGGCATCTCCCGACTCCTTTTCCATTGACTATATTGTGAGTATCCTTCCTTAATCCATGAGTGATTTTCCATGAGTGATTTGTCTTGAACTTGAATTTCATTTGCTCTTTTCTTTTTTTTCTTTTTTTATTTATTTATAATATATTGTGCTTTGTCATCTTGTTTTCAGAACGAGAGAATGAAAGATTTGCCTTTGCCCGTTGAGGCACTCGCGTTATTTGCTATTTTTCATTCGGATAGTGACCTTGGTTATCCTCCAGGTGACCAAGGCTTCGAGGAATCCTTAGCTGTACAACATCTTTCTGCTCCTCCATCCCTGGTCTCGACAAATTCTATGGTGGCCTCTAAAGTAGCTCCTGCTAGAGCTTCCTTTAATCCAAGTGGGGATCTTGTTTCTTGGAGGGGTTTCCAGATATCGTCTTCTAGTCAGGAAAGTCTGGAGCGTCTCTTAGCTCGGTTCTCGCAGACTCTTGACCGGTTGATTATTAAGACAACTTCAACCCAAACCCTTTTCCTAGACCAGCTCGCCGGCCTTGTTCTTGGATTGCATACTCTTTCCTTATATTCCTTGCGAGTTGAGGACTTGAAGAAGTTTAGCGATGATGTAGATGACCTTGCAGCCGTAGGTGTTGACATGTCTCCTTTTCGTGATAGGTTGGATCTTCTCGAGTCGAGTTTTAACCTTGTTTCACTACGTTCGGAGGTTGTTGTACGTAAATGTGAAGATGAATCCTTTTCAGTGCAGCTTTCGGAGCTTGGTGATGCCGCAAACAAATTGAAGAGCCAGTCTCAAGATTTAGGAGGCCAGCGTCGGGACTTACAAGCAAAACTTTAGGAGGTAGAGCGTCAGTGCCGGGACTTAGAGGCAAAACTTCAGGAGGTAGAGCGTCAGTGCCGGGACTTAGAGGCGACTACCCAACAGGTTAGGGAGCTGAAAGCTGCAAATCTTAAGATTCGAGATGCTGCCGTTGCTGACTTGGAAGCTTTAGTTGTGCCTCCTCTTCATTTTGATATGTCGTGGCCTTTAGATCATAACTTATTGTAGTAGTTTATTTTTTCGATTTCCTGTTTCAGAAACTCATTTACACATATTTCATTTATCAGA
This sequence comes from Panax notoginseng, assembly GCA_016801055.1. Lineage (NCBI taxonomy): Eukaryota > Viridiplantae > Streptophyta > Magnoliopsida > Apiales > Araliaceae > Panax > Panax notoginseng. Next base: position 41,055,456 of record CM029014.1, on the reverse strand, counting down.
ACGTGGTTTCTTTAACCTTGTTGATTGCCTTTAATTTGAATGATTCCTTAAAACTCAATTTTTTATTATTGAATCTCAAGTTATTCAAATTAATATTCCAAGACAACAATAGATGTTATAAGAAAACATGAATTTTGTCAAAGATACATATATTTCTCACAAACCAACACTTGAATTAATACTCTTTTTTTTTAATAAAATTAAAACATTCGAGTATATGTGAAAGTTTGTCAATTTATTGCTAAAAATTGCTTTTGACGGAAAGCATAACGTTTCATATAATAAATCTTGCTTTTATCGAAGAAAGCAAAACGTTTGCCACTTTTAGAGATAAAGTATAACTTTCTTGCTTTTATCGAATAAAGCATAACATTCTTCACTTTTAAAGATAAAGCGTAACTTTTGGGTTTGAGGGCTTATACTCAGGTGCCTCAATCACTTTTGAAGTTGAAAGTGTAACTTGTGAGGGCTGTTAGTCAGGTTCCTCGATCACTTTTGAATTTGAAAGTGTAACTTCCGAGGGCTGTAAGTCAGGTTCCTCGATTACTTTTGAAGTTGAAAGTATAACTTTTGTGATGCTCTTCTCATGTGTAATATTTATTTACCCATTTCAAGTTTAATGGGCCTGAGATAGCATCTGATCCCACACGAGATATCTTGCAATACCCGCTTTCGGATATCTCTCGTACCCTGTACGGGCCTTCCCATTTGGGGTAAAATTTAGGGGTCCCCCTCATAACTTGAGTTGCCGTTTTGAGCACCAGGTCTCCCACCAGAATTTGTCATGGTACCACCGCGGTATTGTATTGTCGTCGCAGTCTTTCGTGGTACCGTTCAAGTTTTTCTTTAGCCTTGTCTTGGAAGTCGGCAAAGGCCTCTAGGGCGGCTGGTCGGCTTTCTTCCTCGACTAAGCTTCGAAGTCTCATTCGAGCCGAAGGTATTTCTATTTCGATGGGCAAGATATCTTCTTCACCATAAACCAAAGCGTATGGGGTTTCGCCTGTAGGCTTTCTTTTTGAAGTTCGATATGCCCATAACGCTATTGGTAGTTGTTCTGCCCATTTCTTCGGATGATCGTCTAAGGTTTTTGATAAGATTTTTATCAAGGTTTTGTTTGTCGCTTCTGCTTGTCCGTTGCTTTTCGGGTAGTAGGGTGATGATTTATAATGTTTCACCCTGTATCTTTCCATCAGACTTTTGATGTCCCTATTGATGAAGGGGGTTCCATTGTCGGACAAAATGATCTTCGGGATCCCGAAACGGCAAATGATGTGCTCCTTGAAAAAGTTTGCCACTGCTGGTCCCGTGGCCTTCTTCAAGGGTATGGCTTCCACCCACTTTGTGTACATCTCGGTGGCAGTTAAAATCCATATGTTGCCCTTAGAATTAGGGTGTACAGGACCTATAAGATCCATTCCCCATGTATGAAAGGGCCATGGTGTTGCTAAGGTGCGCAAATCCACGGCGGGAGCATGTATCAGGTTTCCATGTATTTGACAAATGTGACACTTTTTGACAAATTCTAGACAATCTCCTTCCATCTTTGGCCAATAGTAACCATGATCGATAAGTTGTTTGTACAACTTGGCTCCCCCTTGATGTTCATCCTTGTGCATTTGATAGACCAAATCTCTTGCTTCGCCTAGTTCTAGACACCGTAGGGGCTTGCCATTGAAACCTTTTCTGAACAATTCTCCATTTTGTAAGAAGAATCATTGCGACTTCCTCTTTATTATAATTGCATCCTTCTTTTCGGTTAGAAGAATCTCGTTTTGTAAGAAGTTCACATAAGGAATTCGCCAATCCACTATATCATCAATGAAAGCACATTCATCCTCCCCAGGGTATTCTTGGCATGAAACACAGTGGCGTTGTAGGGCATCTGCTGCCTTCTTCATTTCAGGCCAATAATACCCTTGGCGTTGCAACCTACGATACAGACCTATGTCTGCAAACCCGCAATTCTCTTCATGCACCTGATGCAAGACTTTACTTACTTCTTGCTTCCCCAAGCATCGTGTCAATACACCATCTGCTTCTTTGTGATACAAGACACCTTTGATGATGTTGTACTTTTGTAGCTCTACGATTGGTATTGTTCCTTCCTTAGTTTGCAATTGATGGGAGATGTCATATCTCCAATCGTCTATCATGTCTTTGGGGAACAAGTTTAGCACCGTGGTTGGGAGGGTTCTCTTCATTACCTTCACATCCAAGTCTTCTCCTTGAATATAGACTCGAGATGCTACTGTTGCTAGTGCATCCGGTTGTTTATTCTGTCCTCTTGGCACATATTCAATCACCACCTTGTTGTAAGCTTCCATCACCTTTTGTGCTACAGTTCGATACGGTGCCAAGATGGGTTCTTTCACTCCGAATTGGCCTTTTATCTGCTGCACTATAAGGTTTGAATCTCTTTTTACTTTAAGATATTTGGTTCCCAATTTTTGAGCCGCTAACAATCCTAGTATGAACGCCTCGTATTCTGCTTCATTATTTGTGCAAGAGAAGTCCAATTTGTACGACAAGGATATTTCATTTCCTTCTTTGGTGGTCAACACCACTCCTGCTCCGCCTTTACCTTCTACAGATGATCCATCAAAAGCCAAACTCCACCATTCTGGGTCCTCATCCATTAAGTCGATTGATTCCACTTCTCCACCCGGAAGATCCTCAGAAGGGGGCTCATATTCTCCGTTTGGAAATTGAGCTAGCAGGTCTGCCAAGGCTTGACATCGGATTGCCTTTGGTGTTACACACTTGATGTCATATTCTGAAAGAATCATCATCCATCTAGCAGGTCTTCCTACTAATGCTGGCCTAGTCAATAGGTATCTGATCGGATCAATTTTTGTTGCAATCATTACTTCGTGCGCTAGAAAATAATGTCGCATTTTCTGCGCAATGAACACCAACGCTAGGCAATGCCTCTCCACTTGTGAATACCTGGTTTCCGGTCCTCTGATTATCCGGCTGATGTAATACACAGGTTTCTCTTCTCCATCCACCTCTTGCGTGATCAATCCTCCTATAGACTTCTTGGTAGATGTGATGTACAACTGCAACGACATTCCTCTTTGTGGCACTACCATCGTTTGTGCCGAAGACAAAATTCTTTTTACTTTCTCAAAGGCCTGTTATTGGTCTTGCCCCCAGTCCCATTGTGCCTTTCCTTTTAGTAATTTGCCGAAAGGTTCTGTGACTTCGGCTAATGCTGGCATGAATCTTCTCATGTACGAGACCTTCCCTAGAAAGCTCTTCAACTGCTTTTACGTCTTTGGTGGGGGCATCTCTGTAACTGCTTTTGCCTTGCTTGGGTCCACTTCTAAACCTCTGTTGTGCACCAAGAAGCCCAAGAATTTTCCAGCCGTCATTCCAAAGGCGCACTTCTTCGGATTCATCCTCAACTTATACCTTCGGCATCGCTCAAACACTTTCCTCAGGTCCTCCACATGAGTTGTTGCCTTCTTGGATTTCACTACCACATCGTCCACATAGTCCTCCACTATATCATGAATCATGTCATGAAATATAGCATGCATTGCCCTCTGATAAGTTGCCCCCGCATTCTTCAATCCGAATGGCATTACTACATAGTAAAAATTCCCAAACGGGGTACGAAAGGCTGTCAACTCTGCATCTTCCATGGACATCTTTATCTGATTGTAGCCCACAAACCCATCCATGAAAGACATCATCTCATGATTAGCCGTTGCATCTACCAAGGTGTCTATGTTGGGTAATGGGTACATGTCCTTCGGGCATGCCTTGTTCAAGTCTCTGAAATCGACACATATTCGTAGCTGTCCATTTAATTTCTTTACCGGTACGATGCTGGAAAGCCATGTTGGATGTTGGATTGGCTTGATGAACCCTACTTCCAGTAACTTTTTGATTTCTTCCTTTATTTGGGTTTCGACCTCGGGTGCATAGTTGCGAGGTGCTTGCTTCACTGGCTTCATTCTCGGGCTTATGTTTAGATTGTGCTCCACAAGATCTTTGTCAATTCCGGGCATCTCGTCGTAATTCCAAGCAAAGACGTCCCTATACTCTCGCAATAGTTGTATGAGCTCCTCTTTCTGGTTAGCCTCAAGCTCCTTGTTGATATAAGTCGGTCTTGGCGTTCCTCCATCTGTTGCCAAATCAACTTCTTCTAGTTCATTTTGTTGAGGTTTTGGCCTATCCTCGAAGCATTCTGGAGCTGGTTCAACCTTTTGTTGTACAACTTTTTCTTCATTATTACCGGAGTGGGGGACACCTCCTGAGCCGTTGGGTTTGCACGCTTCCTTGGGCTCTTCCCCCTTGCACCGTCACAACCGAAACACCACCTTTCCGTCGGGTTTAACAACCCTCTCCCATTTTGCCTTTTGGCCATCCTCAGACTGTGCTATCCGCTTGGCATTTATTATATTTCTGGCATCTTCAGGATCTGCTGGCCTTTTCTTCTCCTCTTCCTTCCTTCTCCAAGTCTACTATTATCGGCTTCATATTTTTGGAACATTCTCCATGTTCCGAGGTCTTCTTCTTCACTTTTTCTGCAGGTACAAACTTATCTTCCTGCACTTCCTTCCAACTTGCTAGTCTTAGGGAATCAGGCCACGCGATCTGGTTCTCTCCCTCTTCAGCGACATCATCGAAGAAAGTTGCTTTGGTGATGTGTGCCTCCTCTGGTCCAAAGGGATTCCGAGTTGCTGGTACCTTCACTTCTCTCCCTTTCCAGATAGCTTTCAAGCATTGATGAAAAACTGAGGGTACCACCCCATAGTCATTTTGCCAAGCCCTTCCCAGCAAGATATGGTATGCTGCATCCACTTCTGCAACATGGAACATTACAGGCCCTCGAATCTTTCCAACTTGCATGTCTACCTTGATGTGTCCCAAGGTTCTTGTGCTCTGGTTGGCGAATCCTGTAATGTTTGTTTGTTCCTTCACAATCTTCTTCTCTGGCAGGCCTAACCGTTTGAACATGGCGTAGGGCATAATATTTATAGACGCTCCATTGTCGATGAACGCCCTCCGCACTTCGATGCCATTGATTACTGCAGTCACATACAGTGGTCTGTTGTGTAGATATCTTATCTTTCTATCAGCTTTAGAGAAAGATATCTTATTTGCTTCTTCCTCCATCGTCTTCACAAATCCTTTGCTCATGGCCATGCAAGTCTCCTGTGTCTCGGCGGCCTTGATAATTGCCCTGGTTGCCTCAATCCTTGCTTCCTTGGCCAATCCTATCTGATCGAAAAAATTTCTAAACTTGGTCCCATTCATCAATGCCGTCACCTGCAGGCCTGGGACACACTCCTCCTTTTCTTCCATCATCATCTCCACTTCTGGAACTGTGTTGTGAATAACAGTGTTGCATGTTTCTTTCCCCTTGTGATTTGGCAGTGGCTTGTCATGAACACTGCTCTCCTTTCCCAGTTCAATCTCCCCATTTTCCAGCTTCTCGTGGAATATCCTACGCAGGCTATAGCAATCCATAGTTGAGTGTCCCGCGTATTGGTGGAATACACAGAAGTCTGGCCTTCTCTTTATCTCTTCCGTCACTGCAAATCTAGGCCTTGGGGGTTTCACCACCCCATGTTCAATCCATTACTCGTATAGACCCCTGAATGCTTTCTCACTGTACGTGATAGCCTCCGGGACCGACTTTCTTGCATATTTGTCTCCAGGCCTTCCTTTGCTTCGATCAAAATTTTTCTCATGCTTCTCCCTCTTGCCCCCTTGTGGTTTTGATTGAGAGTCAGCCAAAGCCACAGTTGCTGTCCTCTTGCCCCTCCATGTAACTGTCGTAGGGCTAGTGGGCAGTGTCATGATTCCTCCCAAGTCTTGTGCAAAAGATGAGAGGGTCGCGAAGGAATCACAAGCCTTGGTAATGAGGTGGGGCTTGAAGGAATCTAAGGCACCATTGTTGCAAATACTGACCAGGTTCTTTTCTTCAATCTGTTCTGCACACTTCTGTGCCTGGGCCCTGAACCTGTCAACGTAATCTAATAGCTCCTCATTCGGCTTCTGTCTGAACCGCATGAGCTCCACAATGGTTACCTGTTTCTGCACATAGAAAAATTTCTTAAAAAATTATAATTTTAGGTCATCCCAATCATGGACTGACCCCTTCTCCAAATTGTAGTACCAACTGAAGGCACTATCCGTCAAAGTTTTGTTGAATTCCCGCATCAACAAGTTGTAGTTGTTCACTTCATCATATCCCAGCCACGGAGACATCGACTCTACGAACCTGGCAATATGTTCCCTCGCGTTTCCTTTCTCCCCGTTGTATTTTGGAAACTGCGGGGGATGCTCAATATACCCTATCGGGTAAGGTTGCCTCCGAATGTGTGCCGGGTAAGGCGGAGTAAAGTCTAACTCTGAGGGTCGGGATGTCTGCCTGCGAAGTTGATTGATCACATCGATCATATCATCCTTTGTCACATACTGGCTTGTGGCGTGAACTCTCTGGGGTGCTGTGATAAACTGCTGTATCAGCGGTGTATATGCTAGAGAATTTGGTTGATGCACGCTTGCATCGTGCAAAGGTGGCACTGGTGGCAGTTTCTGGCTCACTCGCTGGACATTGCTCGAAATGGTTGGCATTTGCATCTGTGAAATTGATGTGAGAGCAGTTGGGATGATGTTTGTCTGAGGCTGGCTTACTTCCAACCTAAGTTGTGGCACGTCGCCACTGTGCTGGGCCTCCAAGTTGATTATTGGAACCGATTGACTTTCCGTCGATGGAAGTACAATCTGGTTCTCTTTGTTGTTGCTGCCATTGTTGTTGTCTTCCACTCCTACCTGTTCCCCCTGCGAACTTCCTGGGAACATGGCCTTGAAAGTGGGAATCTGCATCAACTGCTGGCGGAAATTCCCCATTTCCTCTTGCTTCCTCTGCATTTCAAGCATCATGGCCATCATCATCCATTGCCCTTCTCGTGCTTCCTTTAATGCCTTGAGCATCTCCAGTTGCACAGCATTCGTCTGATCTCCACCTGCATCCTCGCCTTGCCTTCCTACGTTGGTTTGTTGTTGATTAGCCATGTGTGGTGATGTTGAACTCCCTTCTGAAGCGTCTTCGATAATTGGTTGGTCAAAATCCAGATTTGCGCCTTGGAAAGCTTGAGTTGCTTGCCTTAGAACTGGATCCGGTGAGGTAATACTATTTGTTGGTGAAGTAGCTCTTCTTGTAGTTCTCCCACTTCGAGTTGTGGGCATACCCTTCACGAATTCTCCACCTCCCCAGCAGAGTCGCCAAATAAATGTGGGCAAGGAAATCGCGCCTTGCTCGTTTACGGTTTCGTGTTGGCTGAGGAGGAGAGAAATCCACGAAGAATAAGGAATTGATTGATTGATTGTAGAGGGGAGAACGACAGGTGGGCGATTACTCCAACGACGCGTGGCAGAACCCCTAGAATCTGGAAACCGTGTTAGGGTTATTGGGATTCCAAGAGCCTTCTTTGGTTCTTCGAGTTGAGAGAGTGTTCGAATCTTGTTAGTGCTTTTACGTGGAATATCCGAGCATTAAGCTACTAAAAGAGTTCGAGTCTTGTGTCTGGAGAGAAGTCCCTTTCCAAATGGAATGGAATGGGTATTTATAGGGTATTCTGGAAAGTAGTCATGTGCAAGGCACATGCCTTCAGGGAAATTTCAAAAATACCCTTTAGTCCTTAGAGTAATGCCCATATTGCCCTGTCCTTCTAGCCACCAATCCAATCCCTCAATCAATTCCCAAAATGAGCCGCCTCCACGAGTCTTCCGCCTCGGGACACGTGGAGGCTTCTCCCGGTCTAGCACATTTATTTTTGACTTTTCCATCTTCATTCCATTAGGTTATGCGAACCCTAACTTGCACATTTAATGAGGTCGTGGAACCCTAATTGTGCATTTAATTTAATTAGGTCATGTGAACCCTAATTCTGCACATGGGCCCACAACTACATTACAAAAACGATAGGATCGTTCACTCTATTCCGCCTTGGGCGCATAAAAGTTTTCCCGTGTAGGGATGTTCATACTTGTCTGGGTTCTAAATCAAAGGTTTTATCTTGTTCAACAATAATCTATAATTCAACTATATATGTATACGGGTAATTGACAACGGTATATCAACATGTGATGAAATACAATGATTATCCAAGTGGGGACACTTGTTTAACCATTTCTAGAAATTAACGAACAGAATATATATATCTGAATTATCATATACTAACATGTTGATAATCAATGAGTTTATATAATATAAGGTTCATAATCTGTACAGTAATATTATAATTTAGAAACATTCTTACTCATGTCCATTGCATAAAAAAAATGCAAAGGTAAGATACTTGCCTGAAGCGCTGCTTACAGTTTGTAATTTAGATTTATCGCTTATCTCACGACCTATCATTAATAAGATTGTTCGTTCGATTAGAATAACATACTATAACACATAACACTGCTTATTGCATTCAGCACATACCCTAATCACATTGGCACATATGTTTAATAACCATTGAATCACAAATAACCACATATCTCAATAAATTATCTAAGTCCAGATCAATTTCTGAAACATGTCGGTGTACCGACAGCTTTATCGGGTAATTACCGAGTCTAAGACTCTGTCCTGTAACTCAATATCCGCATGTATCAGTCATATTATTTTTAAATGACTTATAATAATAATTTTTAAACATTTATTATAATTTATTATGAATTTTCAAACCTCGGAATCATTATTAAATGATTTAAATATTACACAATTCTATTATCATTAATATTTAATTAATATTAAACTATTAATGAGATCATTTCCAAAATGTTAAAGTTATTTATAATAACTTAAAATACTTTTAAAGTATTACTATTACACTTAAATGATTTTTAAAAGAATTAAAATTATTTTTAAATAATTATCATTAATATTAAAGTATTAATGTATTATTTATCAAAATATTAAAAGTCATTAATTATAACTTGAAATATTTTTAATTCATTTATATCATTTTTAAATGATTTTTAAATCAATAAAACTATTTTAAAACTATTTATTTAATATAATTATTAAATAAATCTAATATCATATAATATTAAATTAATATCATTTATTAATGAAATTATCCTTTAAATATTAAAAGTTATATTTTTATAATTTAAATTACTTTTATACCCTTTAAATCATTTTTCTATAATTTTTAAATCATTAATTCTATTTTCCATAATTTATTTAATACATTTATTAAATAACTTAATTATCATTAATATTAATTAATTAATGAAATTCATCAAAAAATATTAAAAGTTATAAAAAAAAATAACTTAATTTATTTTCTTATACCATAATATAATTTTAAATGATTTTTCATGTATTAAAATTATTTTTAAATAATTTATTTAATATTATAATTAAATAAATTAAATACTTTTAATATTCCAAAAATATTAAATATTTATGAAATATATTCAAAATAATTAAAAACTAATTTTCTGAATTTAAAATAATTTTTAAAACTATTTTTGTAATTTTTTAGAATTTATTTTCTATTTTTAATGATTTTTCGGAAATTCAAAAAATAAAAATAAAAGAAACCGTCGCTATAGGCCTTTAGCGACACTTGGTGTCGCTGTTGGTGTTCTTGACCTCAAGAACACTGACAGCTTCGTGCCCGAGGGGCCAACTTTGACCACTTATAATTCCTTTGTTCCTGCATGATCTGATCGATCTCAAGCATTGGTCGTGTAGTATAAATGTAGAACTACAATTATTCGCAATTATTTTGGTCATACAACAACTCAAATGCAAGATCTAAGCCGTTAAAACTATTGTCAGGTCTGTTCATCAAGTTCTGGGCTGCCCAGAAAAATCCGGTCAATGCCGGTCAACGACATTGGTAGTCTTATTCTGGTCAATCAGTTGATGAAATGGTGGTGATAGACATCGGGCCTCGTAGAGGAACTAGCATGGTATCAATATTGATCATTTCTAACGTCCAGATATCATTAACGTACAAGATCTAAGCTGCAGAAATACATGTCAGACATTATCTGGGTTTCTTCAGAAACCCAGAACTTCGACTAGCCACTTTCATGCCCGAAAATCTAAGTGTTCTATTTATCATTTATGTCGTTTAAAGGTTCAAATCTATAGAATATATGTCAAGGTACAAGTTCATAACATCAAAACATTATATCATCAAAACATGTGTAAGATCTGGCATGGTCAAACCATGTCAGAAATCTGTTCTTCATGATTTCTGGAAATTCCCAAAAATGTCGATTCAGTGTAAATGGCCTACTTTGACCGCTTGTCACGGTTGATCTGTTGATTGTTTATGGGATATTAAGACATAAATCTACATTCCACATTACCAGCTACAACATGTAACAAACAGAAACATTAAATCACTTAAAACCTGACAGATCCGGACTTACAAAGTTCTTGTCAGACGCTGATCATACTTTCTGGGTTTACCCAGATTTCGACCGGTCATGCCCGGTCAACGGGTTTTGACCGATCATAACTTCAAATCTACAACAGATATGACTTTAATTTTTGTACCAGATGAAAGATCTCATACTAGACTACAACATCAAACACTTAAATAACAAAAACACACAACATACAAAGATCTATGAGGACTGACATTTGACTGTCAGATACAAAAACAAAAATTTCCAAATTTTGAAAAACTTCAATTTCGAGCACTTTGATGTTATGGATCTAACATGTGCCAACCCAGATCACTTATAGACACTACATAGAACATATTACAACACACAAACATAACTTTTAACATATCATTCAAAATCAGATTGTAAGATTAGCTTTATACCTTTCCATGAGCAAATCTTGATTCTATGTTTCTGTTTTGTTTAAGGAATTCGTGGGGCTTGAATTGTGAGCTGATATACTACATAATTTCGTGGGTTTTTAGTGAAAGAGAGTTAGTGAGAGCTTTGGAAAGAAATGAACAAAAATGAGTACTTTCTCTCTCTCTAACTCTTATATAATCTCTTGGTGCAATGAACTTGACTGAATTAGCTGTCAATATATGGCTGAGTCGTGTTATATTTGTCACATGGGCAATCTTGGTAGTTTACCAACTACATATTTTAGCTAGATTTGCAAGTTATCTCTCAAATAATACAAAAAGGGTAATATGGTCAATTTGATTTCAAATTTTAAGGGCATTATTGACAATCTAATCTAACCCTTAGGGTTTAGGGTTTGAACCATTTTAGGTTTTAAGAGCCAAAATTCTAGGATTTCCAAAATTAGGAAAAATAAATAACAATTTAGCTTCCAAAAATTAAAATTAGTTTCCAATAATACAATTTAGAAATCCCTAATTAGATTGTGTTTACTAATTACATCATACATGAACATTAGGGTTTAAAGTGCACTAATTAGCATTACACTTGCTTAATTAGCAAATAGGGTTCACAATTATCAAATTTAGGGTTTATAATTTATATAAAAATAATAAGGATTTATACCTTTTAAAAATTTAGGGTTTTGAAAATAATTAAGATTCTCCCTAATTAGGGTTAATATCTTTAATACCGGTCATTACACACATTATAATGATTACATAACAGTCTTAAGCTTGCATTCGACTCTTGAATTAAGGTTTAACTGCTTGAACTAGGGTTTAATTATAATTTAAATATTATGGTTTCTAATATAATTATTAGGATTTCTAAAAATTTAACATTTCTAACTATTAATTAGGGTTTACCTAATTAATCTTAGAATTATATAATACACACATAAATCGCATAACACGGTCTTGAACCTGCCATCTGAACTTCAAAATAGGGTGAAATAAATTAATGCTAGGATTTTGACATTAAACACCATAATTGACCAACTATTAGTATAGCACTGAAAAATCAAAATATAATTAATATAATATTCTTATTCTCATTCCTTGATCAAAATCTAAAATTAGAGTTTGGATTCCATATCTGATGTATCTGACTTATATACCATTAATAATTAAGTTAAAATAAATAACTTAATTATTCTAACATAAACTCATATAATAAAATAAATAATTATTATAATAATTCTATAATCATTTTATATATTATTTAAATAATATAATAATCATGTTTTCATGGAAAATAATTAATAAAAACATTTTCACTATAAAATTAATTATTAAAAGAATAAACTTTATAATAGTCAATAATTCTAAAATAAAAATTATTTGTAAATATTCATATAATAAATATATTTTCATCTATTACATAATTACATACATTATCTTGTACAAATCCTCATCCTTAAATTAAAAATAAATAAATTTATACGCAAAATTTCTGATTTATTTATATTGAAAATATCGGGTTGTTACATTCACCCTCCCTTATAAAGATTTCGTCCCCGAAATCACCATTTTAAAACCTATACATACTAGGGTACATATCATACACAATCATTGCGAGTAGATCTCGAAGAAAATTGATCGAACTGATCTTTAACTATTCACATAAAGCTTATCTTTCTGATTAAACGAAAATTTGATTTCTAAAAGAACTCAAATTTCTCCCTCAAAATTTCTTTATAAACTAATTTACTATATATAAGAAAATAATATATAAAAAATAAAATTGGTTCGAGTAATACCTGGAGTTGCATCTCCGGCTGTTACAGTTTCTTGAACGGTCAGGTTGAAGATGCTTGCGGTTGATTTCGTTGGTTTGTTTGTTGATGTTGGTCCCGTTGTCGTCAATGTCCTGCTGCCTTTTCTCGTATTCGCATTACTTGCCTCCTTTCTCCTTCTTGGACATTCTTGCACCTTATACTCCATTGATCCACACTGAAATCACGCAGACTTGCCCTTTATCTCCTTTCCTTTTATCGTATAGATGACAAAACTATCTTTTGTCCCTTCATTATCTTAGCTATCACAAACGTTACTACAGGTCAGTTGATCCTCCGAATCCTGGCAGTACGATGGCCTTGAAGTCTTTGACGTTCGTCGATCGATTATCTGGCTGATCTTCCGGTTACTGGTATTCCGTTCTGCATAGCTTGATCGTCCATATTCGCAAAATTCTGTATTGGGTTTAGTTGTCTTCCAACTTTGTTGACAGGTTCTTCTGTCCGTGTATTTCATTTTCGTCTCCTTGACAGTATTTTCATAATTTATTCTTTATTTTAAGCCTTATCGTATAATCATATAACACAACTTTCTATTCCAATAATCATGTACTCAAAATATTAGATTTTAAAAATTTGGTTTAATGTAGTATACAGATAAATATCTACTATCTTTATACCAACTTATTTCATTAATCAATCATAGACTCATATTCATAACACTTGACATACCATAGCACATACTGTTTTAATCATCCGCTATCCCTTTGTGATTCAAAAGTCAGGAATCGCTGCCATAACTTATATAAAATTTAAAAAATATTACTTTATACAAACATACCTATCATATACACTACATAACATAGAATCATACCTATTCAAGTAATACTAGTACTACTTATTTCTTACGCCTCCACTAAGGATCAATTGATTAGAAATCTGTCTATTCCCATTATCCTCTATAATCCATTCGTACCTAACTACTACTAGTTCGTCCAACTTACAACACATTATGAGTTTAAGAACTCACCACAAACATATGAGTTTAAGAACTCGACATTGACCACATATTCTTTAACTATACTTTACCTTTCAGTTATACTATCGATTCACGGTCTGGTACTATACTTTCTAAAATAACCACCTCATTGAGGTAGCTTTCAATGTGAGCCTCTATTTCAGCTATTGACTTTGATATTGGCTCGGGGTACGGGCTTGACTTCTTCTTTACGATTTGAGGGTATACTAATACTTTCTATCCGACAGCTATACACAAAAATTATCTTGACTAGCATACAATATATACACACAGAAATTTATAGTTTTATATAGGTTATCTTTTATTTTGTTTGACAATAAATTTATTCAATTCATCTCCTTTTTAAACTCTATATGAGTTAATTGTATTTTCAACGTTTCCCTCTGTTCTAAGGTTATAGCCTAAGGTCTAACTCACCTAAGGTTTCTAACCCTAAGCTCTGATACCAACTTGTGAAGACCCCAAACCCAGGTACTTGAAACCCGAACTCGGTTCATCACGATACCATTTCTATGAGCGGAATAATACTAATAATAATAACAATAATATAAATATCAAACTTAACCTACATTTATCAGAGTCTAATCCCAAGTACGTAAACTTTAAACATTCATTACAAACCATTATAGATAATATATATTATACTTGTCTTAATAACATTAAACTATTACATAAGATAACGTTCATTCATTCATTCAGCGACCTTTCCCTTTTTCTTGTTCTTAGCAGAGCTCTCTGATTGTTCACACTTAGCTGAAAATATTTAAATTAAGCAAGGATGAGCATTTGAGTGCCCAGTAAGTAATAGTAATTATATATATATATATATATATATATATATATATATATATATATATATATATATATATATATATATATATATATTCTTCTTCTACAACAAGTCAATAGTTGTGAAGTATTCTGAACTGATAATAATAATATATTAACTCTCTTTCAAATTTTTGAAACTACGTATTGACTATAAATAGGGTTTAGGTGACATGCCATGAACATTATTTTCATTTTCGAAAAGGTTAAACAGAAATTCATCTGTAAACCGTCATAACTTACGGGCGTTAGGTTGTACTTCGCATGGGCTCTGTATTGATCAATACTACATTACAAGAACGATAGGATCGTTCACTCTGTTCCGCCTTGGGCGCATAAAAGTTTTCCCATGTAGGGATGTTCATACTTGTCTGGGTTCTAAATCAAAGGTTTTATCTTGTTCAACAATAATCTATAATTCAACTATATATGTATACGGGTAATTGACAAAGGTATATCAACATATGATGAAATACAATGATTATCCAAGTGGGGACACTTGTTTAACCATTTTTAGAAATTAACGAACAGAATATATATATCTGAATTATCATATACTAACATGTTGATAATTAATGAGCTTATATAATATAAGGTTCATAATCTGTACAGTAATATTATAATTTAGAAACATTCTTACTCATGTCCATTGCATAAAAAAAATGCAAAGGTAAGATACTTGCCTGAAGCGCTGCTTACAGTTTGTAATTTAGATTTATCGCTTATCTCACGACCTATCATTAATAAGATTGTTCGTTCGATTAGAATAACATACTATAACACATAACACTGCTTATTGCATTCAGCACATACCCTAATCACATTGGCACATATGTTTAATAACCATTGAACCACAAATAACCATATATCTCAATAAATTATCTAAGTTCAGATCAATTTCTGAAACATGTCGGTGTACCGACAGCTTTATCGGATAATTACCGAGTCTAAGACTCTGTCCTGTAACTCAATATCCGCACGTATCAGTCATATTATTTTTAAATGACTTATAATAATAATTTTTAAACATTTATTATAATTTATTATGAATTTTCAAACCTCGGAATTATTATTAAATGATTTAAATATTACACAATTCTATTATCATTAATATTTAATTAATATTAAACTATTAATGAGATCATTTCCAAAATGTTAAAGTTATTTATAATAACTTAAAATACTTTTAAAGTATTACTATTACACTTAAATAATTTTTAAAAGAATTAAAATTATTTTTAAATAATTATCATTAATATTAAAGTATTAATGTATTATTTATCAAAATATTAAAAGTCATTAATTATAACTTGAAATATTTTTAATTCATTTATATCATTTTTAAATGATTTGTAAATCAATAAAATCATTTTAAAACTATTTATTTAATATAATTATTAAATAAATCTAATATCATTTAATATTAAATTAATATCATTTATTAATAAAATTATCCTTTAAATATTAAAAGTTATATTTTATGACTTAAATTACTTTTATACCCTTTAAATCATTTTTCTATAATTTTTAAATCATTAATTCTATTTTCCATAATTTATTTAATACATTTATTAAATAACTTAATTATCATTAATATTAATTAATTAATGAAATTCATCAAAAAATATTAAAAGTTATAAAAAATGACTTAATTTATTTTCTTATACCATAATATAATTTTAAATGATTTTTCATGTATTAAAATTATTTTTAAATAATTTATTTAATATTATAATTAAATGAATTAAATACTTTTAATATTCCAAAAATATTAAATATTTATGAAATATATTCAAAATAATTAAAAACTAATTTTCTAAATTTAAAATAATTTTTAAAACTATTTTTGTAATTTTTTAGAATTTATTTTTTATTTTTAATGATTTTTCGGAAATTCAAAAAATAAAAATAAAAGAAACCGTCGCTATAGGCCTTTAGCGACACTTGGCGTCGCTGTTGGTGTTCTTGAGCTCAAGAACACTGACAGCTTCGTGCCCGAGGGGTCAACTTTGACCACTTATAATTCCTTTGTTCCTGCATGATCTGATCGATCTCAAGCATTGGTCGTGTAGTATAAATGTAGAACTACAATTATTCGCAATTATTTTGGTCATACAACAACTCAAATGCAAGATCTAAGCCGTTAAAACTATTGTCAGGTCTGTTCATCAAGTTCTGGACTGCCCAGAAAAATCTAGTCAATGCCGGTCAACGACATTGGTAGTCTTATTCTGGTCAATCAGTTGATGAAATGGTGGTGATAGACGTCGGCCCTCATAGAGGAACTAGCATGGTATCAATATTGATCATTTCTAATGTCCAAATATCATTAACGTACAAGATCTAAGCTGCAGAAATACATGTCAGACATTATCTGGGTTTCTTCAGAAACCCAGAACTTCGACTAGCCACTTTCATGCCCGAAAATCTAAGTGTTCTATTTATCATTTATGTCGTTTAAATGTTCAAATCTATAGAATATATGTCAAGGTACAAGTTCATAACATCAAAACATTATATCATCAAAACATGTGTAAGATCTGGCATGGTCAAACCATGTCAGAAATCTGTTCTTCATGATTTCTGGAAATTCCCAGAAATGTCGATTCAGTGTAAATGGCCTACTTTGACCGCTTGTGTAAGACCCCGAATTTTATGAAATAAAAGTATTCAATTTTTCTTATAATTACTATTCAGTAAATGGTTAAATTGATAAATGTTAAAGTTAAGGGTGATATATAATTTTTTTTTTTCAAAATACACAAGTGGTTATAAAATATTCATTGTTGTCGGGGAATATTCGTACGTCGGCGCAGCCATTTGTGGGCCCCAGAACAGAATAACTATCGGGTGAAGAAAACGACAAATTTGAGTTTTTACAAATAACGGCCTAGTTGTTACCGTTAACACTGTTGGAATACCCAGTGGTTAAAATACAGTAATACGCGTTATTGCACAGTAGCACATGGTATTTCATAGTATTTTTGAAATTATTGATTCTTACGTAAGAAGGCACTACTCAATAATTGTTACAGTAATTACTGTTCAATATTTTATTTTATTGATTCAATAATTGCTACGTTAAAATTTTATATTATTGTTGTTCAATAATTGTCACTGCACAGTATTTCCCATTATCAGATCAATAATTCATATTATTTGAATAATATTATTAGATAACATTATTGGCAATGTCTAGAAAGTTCTGTCTAAGGAGAGGTTTGGTCACCTAATTGCGCGCTAGTAAGGAGAAATTCTTATTGGAAAACCCCCTCTTTCCTGGGAACGGCCTGGTTGTCATAAATGTGATTCTGTAATATTATTTGTGAATAATTAATTATTGATTCCTATGATAAGGAAATATTTATTTTATGTGGATATAAATGAGGGATATATTTTTGTGGTTAAAAATGAAGGAGTTAATGTTGAGGTGTTTTATCTGTATTTTTGTCGGAAATAAGATATTGAAAATCAAATTAGGGTTTTTAAGATATTTTGCGAGGGTTATAATTTTTAATCCGACCGTTGGATCGTGGTAATATTTGGATATGTTATACATATATAAGTTGAGTATATGTCCACAAATTTTTAACCGTTAAAAATGAACGTATGATTTGTTATGAATTTTACGAGATGACTGGTTCATAAATTGTTGAATTTTCGGAGTTAATCATTTTGGTGGAAAATTCTAGAATTGGTGGGCCCCACTCTTGATTGGTGAAGAAATGTACTGAGATTTTTATTCAAATGTGGTGGGTGAGAATAGTAGCAGGTAAAGCCATCAGGTTACAGGTTAAGTCTGATTCGGCGTGCTAACATTTTCCTATAAATAGAGGGCTAAATTAGAATTAAAAATCACACCAGAATTCATAAGTTTTCTCTCTTTCTCTCTCTAGATTATTGAGTGTATTTTGTGAGTATTTAGATACTCTGTGAGTTTCAATTCATCAGTGCAAGTTTCCTTCAGCCTTATACCGATCAGAAGTACTGCTCTTTTGAGGTAAGGGATAGTAAGGGATTTTAAGGGTTGTTATGTTTTTCAGTTTCGTAATTTTTCTGACCTTCAAAAATTTTAGAAAAATTTGAAATGATATTTTGATGAGTTTTCTTGATTGTGTCCAAAAATAGTGATTTTTGGATGTATAGATTAAGAGTTATGAATTTTATGAGAAAAGACTATTTTAAAAGTAACCGCTTATAACTCCTTGTGGTTAACTCTAAAATTGATGAAATTTTTATTGGGAGTACATGTATATGATAGGAGTATACTCTGTGAATTTCAGAATTTTTAGATAAAAGTACAATTTTTGATAAATGTCTAAATATTCGGCTATTTTGGCCATATGAAAAATAGTAAATGACTTTTAAAAATTCTGAGAAAAATATATGTTCACTATGGGACTATATTATGCAAAATCCCAGAAAAGAAATATTTTTGGAACTGATTTGATATTTTTTATAAAAATGGTCTAGTTATGAGTAAATGAATTAAATATGTTTTGTGAAGAAAGAAAATTAGAAAATAGGATTTTATGGCTTGAGAATCCTATATGAGGTATATGCAGATTTTTGATGAGGGTTTTTGGTTATTGGTGATGAAATCTTATGAGTTTGACATTTTAGGATAATTAAATGCATTATTTAGTAAAGTGTAAATAATTAAAATAAATTGTTTATAAGCTTAAGAAATATTATTCTTTCAATATCATTATACCAAAATATTGGTATGTATTTTATTGTGGAAATTCTACCTTTTTGTGTCGAGTTACTATTCACGAGTTACTATTCATGAGTTACTATTCACGAGTTACTATTCACGAAAAAATTAGTTTTTTTTTCTAACCAAATTATAGTTGATTTACGAATATTACTCTTGAGATTAAAACTAGATATTGATCATATTATTTTTATTATTATATATAACATTTTTATAACCCTAATGATGATATTTCTCTTTGACTTGAGTGTAAAGATGGGTAGATTTTTGGTATGATCATGACTATGGGTTCTCTTTGGCCAGTAGTGCAAAGTTGAATTGTTGATTGGTATGATCATGAACATTGAATTTATAAGTGAATATCTTTAGCTTAAGTGCAAAGGTGAATTGATCAACATGGTTATAATTATTGTTTATATAAATTCTAAAATGATTATATATTTCTTTAAGATATTAATATATTTGGCCAGTAGTGCAAATATGAACTGTTGATGAATATATTTGGCCGTAGTGCAAATATGAACTGTTGAGGATTATCTTTGG
The DNA here is from genome assembly GCA_016801055.1 of Panax notoginseng. Lineage (NCBI taxonomy): Eukaryota > Viridiplantae > Streptophyta > Magnoliopsida > Apiales > Araliaceae > Panax > Panax notoginseng. Next base: position 41,035,746 of record CM029014.1, on the reverse strand, counting down.
CCTGTAGTGCAAAGATGAATTATTGATGAATATCTTTGGCCCGTAGTGCAAAGATGACATGTTGTTGAATATCTTTGGCCAGTAGTGCAAAGATAAACAGATGTTGAGATAAACATGACCAACTAGTGATACAAATGAATATCTTTAGCCGTAGTGCAAAGATGAAGTTATTAGTATGATTATGAACAGAAAATGTGATTTGGTGTAACCATGATCTTTGATGTTTCAGGTAAAGATAGGTGATAAAAATTATCTTCGTCTTGGATGAGAAAAGGAATTTAGAACTACAGTTATGATTATGAGTTATTCATATGATTGTGGACCAGAATTGTTGATTGATGTTACAGGGATAAAACATTGTTGGTGGATTTTTAACATGGAGAAGATAATAGACTTTATAGTTTATTTGACTCTTCTAATGGATTGCTCGTTCCGCTGCAACTATGGTTAAAATTTTTATCATTTACCATATGTTCTAAATCTCTGATTTATTATTGATGAAGGCTATTGATAATTTAATTATCTTTAGTCATGATATTCTTTACTGAGCTAGTTGTGCTCACCCTTTTGCTTCACAATTCCTTTCAGGTAATAAGAGTGTAGCTGAGTCGAGCGAGGGTAACGGGAAAATAGAACGGTGGTCTCTAGCTGTGGATGTTCTCCCGAAACAGTATAGAAAAGTTCATTTAGTAGTTTTATTTGGTGAATCCAATAGGATAAGGTGTACCCAACATTGGAAGGGTGGTTTGCCACTATCATACAAGATGTCTAACGACATACAACCTCGTGTTATCATAAGACAGGGATGTGCTCATCCACTTGCTGAGTATATATACGAGCACTACCTATATAATCTTGGTGTTTGTTTGAAGTATAATTCTCAATTAGAGACAGTAGAGATAATGATATGTCAAGAGAAGACTCACCATTGGGAAGAATATGATAGTAATCTTTTCGTTTTTTTTTGGGGTCTATTTGGTCAACCAAGGATAATTCTGTGGCCATATGATAACTATCATAACCTAGACGCATGGCCTCCCATGTACGAAGGTTTCCTTGAGCACTTCCCAAAGATTCTAATTTCTAAAACAGTTTTTGACTATACATTTATGTAAGGTGTCATTGTGAGGTGTTGTCCAAGATTAGGACATGAGTCACATTTAGTATATATTTGTATCCAAACTCATAGCATATATGTTGTTGTATTTTACACGACGATTGTTGTAATAAAGTTGTAGTTGTTTTCTGTACCATGTATTTGGCGACTCAGAATAGGTTGGATGGAATGGACCTATTTTGGGGTCGTCACCGCTTGTCACGGTTGATCTGTTGATTGTTTATGGGATATTAAGACATAAATCTACATTCCACATTACCAGCTACAACATGTAACAAACAGAAACATTAAATCACTTAAAACCTGACAGATCCGGACTTACAAAGTTCTTGTTAGACGCTGATCATACTTTCTGGGTTTACCCAGATAACGACCGATCATGCCCGGTCAACGGGTTTTGACCGATCATAACTTCAAATCTACAACAGATCTGACTTTAATTCTTATACCAGATGAAAGATCTCATACTAGACTACAACATCAAACACTTAAATAACAAAAACACACAACATACAAAGATCTATGAAGACTGACATTTGACTGTCAGATACAAAAATAAAAATTTTCAGATTTTGAAAAACTTCAATTTCGAGCACTTTAATGTTATGGATCTAACATGTGCCAACCCAGATCACTTATAGACACTACATAGAACATATTACAACACACAAACATAACTTTTAACATATCATTCAAAATCAGATTGTAAGATTAGCTTTATACCTTTCCATGAGCAAATCTTGATTCTATGTTTCTGTTTTGTTTAAGGAATTCGTGGGGCTTGAATTGTGAGCTGATATACTACATAATTTCGTGGGTTTTTAGTGAGAGAGAGTTGGTGAGAGCTTTGGAAAGAAATGAATAAAAATGAGTACTTTCTCTCTCTCTAACTCTTATATAATCTCTTGGTGCAATGAACTTGACTGAATTAGCTGTCAATATATGGTTGAGTTGTGTTATATTTGTCACATGGGCAATCTTGGTGGTTTACCAACTACATATTTTAGCTAGATTTGCAAGTTATCTCTCAAATAATACAAAAAGGGTAATATGGTCAATTTGATTTCAAATTTTAAGGGCATTATTGACAATCTAATCTAACCCTTAGGGTTTAGGATTTGGATTTAGGGTTAGAACCATTTTAGGTTTTAAGAGCCAAAATTCTAGGATTTCCAAAATTAGGAAAAATAAATAACAATTTAGCTTCCAAAAATTAAAATTAGTTTCCAATAATACAATTTAGAAATCCCTAATTAGATTGTGTTTACTAATTACATCATACATGAACATTAGGGTTTAAAGTGCACTAATTAGCATTACACTTGCTTAATTAGCAAATAGGGTTCACAATTATCAAATTTAGGGTTTATAATTTATATAAAAATAATAAGGATTTATACCTTTTAAAAATTTAGGGTTTTGAAAATAATTAAGATTCTTCCTAATTAGGGTTAATATCTTTAATACCGGTCATTACACACATTATAATGATTACATAACAGTCTTAAGCTTGCATTCGACTCTTGAATTAAGGTTTAACTGCTTGAACTAGGGTTTAATTATAATTTAAATATTATGGTTTCTAATATAATTATTAGGATTTCTAGAAATTTAACATTTCTAACTATTAATTAGGGTTTACCTAATTAATCTTAGAATTATATAATACACACATAAATCGCATAACACGGTCTTGAATCTGCCATCTGACCTTCAAAATAGAGTGAAATAAATTAATGCTAGGGTTTTGACATTAAACACCAAAATTGACCAACTATTTTCTATACACACATACCGTACGTAAGTATAGCACTGAAAAATCAAAATATAATTAATATAATATTCTTATTCTCATTCCTTGATCAAAATCCAAAATTAGGGTTTGGATTCCATATCTGATGTATCTGACTTATATACCATTAATAATTAAGTTAAAATAAATAACTTAATTATTCTAACATAAATTCATATAATAAAATAAATAATTATTATAATAATTCTATAATCATTTTATATATTATTTAAATAATATAATAATCATGTTTTCATGAAAAATAATTAATAAAAACATTTTCACTATAAAATTAATTATTAAAAGATTAAACTTTATAATAGTCAATAATTCTAAAATAAAAATTATTTGTAAACATTCATCTTGTACAAATCTTGTACAAATTATTTGTGTACATTATCTTGTACAAATCTTCATCCTTAAATTAAAAAAAAAAATTATTCGCAAAATTTCTAATTTATTTATATAGAAAATATCGGGTTGTTACAATGCCCAACATTTTAAAGAGATTCTTCACTATTTTAAATCTATTTGATTAATTTGGTTATGTCAAGCAGTTCGCTATGCAAACCTATCAATACACTATTGCCAAGTCAAAGAAGTGAAGAACAGACAAAGCAAGCATACAGGATGTTGTCAGAGTGCTTCAGGTTGACTGAGTTCTTTTTACTGTGCTACCCATTATTCTTACATATCAACCCATGCCATTTGACATATCTGTTAATTTTTGCAGATATGGAACGTGTACTTCTTGTTGTCGAGCTAAAACACTTGTGCAGTACTTTGGGGAAGAATTTAGTTGTGAAAAGTGTCTATTGTATGTTATGATTCTTTTCCTCACTGGCTTACCTTTATGTATTTGCTGTGTAGGTTTATTTTCTTAGAAGTGCACTCCTGTGAGAAATATCATATACATAAATTATAAGGATAGAGGCATCATGATATAGAGTCCACCCTTACTAGTTCTCCATATTGGCGCTCTTTTACTCCTTTATTATACCTGATTATGTATGTCGATCTGAACCTAAAGCATAGAGATCAAATGTCATATATCAGTGAACATTTTACAATTGCAAGCTTCATAACTAAAAAAATGTCTGCTTTAAGATATGCAACTAGAAGCCATTTTTACCTTCTGGTACTTTTCACATGCAGGTGTGATGTCTACGTTAATGGACCTCCTGAAATGCAGAATTTGAAGGCTGAGGCAGAGATTTTTATGCAGGCTATAGCTGCTCAAAATGCAAGTACTATTGTCATCCGTACTTTTTCCATTTCGTCATATTATGTAAATTAACATTTCAGGTCATGCAAATTCCTTCAGCTTATTAGTGTTCATTTGTGTTTACTATTGATTTCGAGCAGGGAATTTGAAATTTTATTGTAAACTGTAATCAGGTTGATAAAGGTCATTCTGAAGATGCTTTGGAGAAATACTTTTCTATTTCTGCATTTACTTGTTTCCCTTTCTAGAGAACATTTTACGTTATTACCCTTGAGATTTAGGCAATTGCAGATAGCAATTCTTGTATTTGCACCAGTATAAAATTTTGCCTCTGAATCTGATTTACTGGCAATTTATGTACCTTTTCCTGTTGCCTTCAATTTAGCAGGAGTAAATATAAAATTTCATCTGATAGATGATCTATACTTGAAATATTGATCGACAATGATCTCATTTCTTCAAAAGAAAATCTGTGCAGCAAAAACCAGTGCATAAGGTACCTTAACCAGCCAAGTTTAATTAAAAGATTTATCTTTATGTGATTACTTTGTGGCGATGACTGGATACTTGCTCACTAAATTTGGCAAATGACATAGAAAGTGCAAGTTATGGGGTTGACTGGTTGTCATGAGGATCACAGAAATCCCATTTTATTTATGAAGTTTATATAATTGTCAGTATCCTCAAATATGTTAATTTAGTCCCCTTCATGTGAAGTTTTATCTGTGTGTTGGATTTCAGGCACAAAGAAGTTTTGAAGATGAACCATATGGTGATGCTCTCTATAGTTGTAATAAACTACGAAGATGTATGGAGAAGCCAAGCCTCAAGATAATTGTTAGTAGAATTCGGGAAAAGGTAGCTGCTGGATATATTTGACAACTCTCTCTCTCTCTCTCTGACACACAAAAAAACACATCTCCCTTGTCTATTTACAACCCCTCCCTCGGCATTTCTTTTATTTTTAAATTTTTATGTGATTATGATATATATATTTTATGTTATGTCGAATCTCAAATTCTGAAGCAAGATCAGCTAAATATTGCCCTCCTGTTTGCTTCCTCAAGAAAATGTATTTGTCTAACTGATGACAAGTATGTTTTAAGCGTATGCAACTGGTGATGACAAAAATTACTGCTCGGAAGATATTTTCCATTTTATATATAATGACTACTGTTTTTATCATATTATTCCATTCTTTTTAAGACATCCTCTTTTGCCCCTGGTTGATACTTCACACTAATGATTTTTTCATGTGACATTTTCCTCAGTTTCAAACATATGCCGCTAGTGATCTCTTATGGTGGCAAGGTCTTGCTCGTATTTTAGAAGAAAGAGGATATACTAGAGAAGGAGCTGACATGGTATCAACTCAATAATTTGTTACTGTTATTTCTTGTATTTATCATATTAGCCATTTGATTGTTGATAAATCATGATCGTAGGGGCTGTTGTGCCATGCTGATTGTCAAAAGTTTATTGACAGCCATGAAGTTAGGTGTTAGAATTTGAGGGCAGCAATGTTGTGAAATATATGCCAGAGGCTAGGCCTGTACCAGTCTTCCCCTCTCTCTACAGGGGCCCATTATCAATTGAGGGCCAACTAGTTCATGCTTTTTGCAAGTATGTCGGATTCACACCTTTGGGGTCCTAGTAAACAGATATCACATGTACAAGTGGCTAGTCCATACTGATACGTTGGCTTGGTTTTGAATCATCTACTATCATTATAATTTGGAACGAGCAAATTCCTGTTCCTACTCGATGCAGGACAAAGTGAAAAGAAGGAATAGAGAACCTATCCATGCAGGGAACCACACGAAAACCACAAAGCTTATTCTCAAATCAATATATTTAATCATCTATAAAATGAATGAGATTACATCTGTTTATATAAGAAACCTACAACTCGGCTGACAAGTAAAACCCTAATTTAAGAAAAAATAACAACTCCTAATAATACTCTACTACTATAATTAAAACTTTGAGAATATTCTACCCAATGTAATAAAAAATATTATAGCTAACTACAGTTGGTTTATAGCTAAATATTAGTATAAATAATAAAATATTTAATTAATAATATATTAATTCCCCAGTGTTGCTTCACTATTTAGACTTTCTATAAGTGAGGAAAGTAGGGAATGATTAATTTATCAAATGTGAAGTGGAGCTGGAAGCGCTTACAAAGGAACAGGTAGGACCCTGAAAATATTATTAGAAATTGCCTTGATGAGAACATATGTGAATATAGGTTAGCTGGTCTCCACCTATCAATGTAACCAAACTCATTCATTCCGTAGAAATAGCATTTGAGAATTCCTCTCATTGTACCAGATCATTAGTGATATTATAAAATTTGACTAGTACTTTTAAGTCCAACAATCCACTTAAGAGAAAACAGATTATAGTCTTTTAAACATTACTAAATTATCAGACATCTGGTCTTTGGATATGCTGAAGTTATTATTTTACTGCCCACTTCTTTATGTGACCTGTTTTTGCTTACCCAATTTTATTAATTTGTTATCAGCATGTATGAGCTACCTCATTAAATTTAATTAACATGAATGTGGTTACGAGATATTTATCAAAATGAGGAACTCTCCTTCATACTAAGGTTGATCAGCCATATAATTTGACATGGAAATCATGGTTTGCCCTCTCAACATATCCGAAAAGGATTGTATCAGTTATATCAGTCTGTCAAACAGCTAGGCAAGCTTTTAAGTGTTCATAGAAACTTGATTGCCCTAAAATATTTATTATCTACTTAAAGTTTTTCTCTAATTATTCAGGTCCTAAGAGCAAGTAAAGTAATTATTCCTTCTAAGATATGTTGATTCTTGGATTTACGAATAGAATTTAAGACAAAAAAATTGAGAGGACCTTTGAAATGTATATGATGCTGTTAAATATATAGTCCATTATCATTTTCTTAGGTCCAACATGCAAATTTAAACGAGCTCTAATTCATCTGTTCTGTCTGTACGGTCATCGACTAAATGGTGATTAGTCACTCTGTCCTGTGGAGTACTACATAGATTTCTTTGCCCGGGGAAGGGGGAGGGGAGGGGTTAATATTGTCATTTTGCTGCAATCTCTTGTGAACGGATACTTCTATGCTGATGGTTGACAGCTTAATTAGTATGCGTGTATTGTGATCATAGAAGGTGCTGTGGCAATTCAGTTTATTCGGCTTGATTTTTTAATCAAAGAAAATACCACTTGAAGGGCATGTTTGCTTTGGCTCCTTCTGGGGAAATTAGCTTGTGCAGTAATAACTGCCAGTGATTGATCCAAAGTTCAGAGGAAAAGTTTTGTTGTCAGAGTCACTGTCGTGCGACCCGGTGGCGTATGTGCGACCTGTGGCCCACGCCTCCTATTTGTTCAGGGCGGGCGGCATGAACTCTGATTCGATCCGGGTATTAAATCCCACCGCTGAGATGCTCAGTTGACCCCTTAACCTTGATAGGAAGATGGCTTATTAAAGAATCGTTGATACCACCTCCGGTATCGACCGGAGGGTTAATTCTTGGGTAAACTACCCAATGCATGAGTTGAAAGGTAGATGCTTGGCCGAGACCAGACCCCGCTTGCTCGTCATCATAAGAAGAGAGAGATGAGCTCAAAGGAATATTCAAGGCAGCTCTAGCCATGTTTTCTTCTCCTTTTTTTTCCCCATCTTTTTTCTTTTCCCTTGGCAGAAGGCTCTAACCATGTGGCTGCCTCAATTGTATTTTGATCCATGTTTTTAATCTTGAACAAACATTTGGGCATGATAATTTTAGTTTGTCTTTGTGTAATATCGTGTTTGATGTCTGAATAACTTGATCGTTTAAATCTGACTATCATTTCTGCATTGAATGTTTCAGTTACGTGTTTGGATCAAATTCCCAGAACCAACACAACTGGGAATGGAATTTTTGCGATCCAAATTGGAGGAACCATTTCATGTTTACCCTGAAGCAGATATGATACTCTCCATGAAAACAGACAGATCTTATTCCACTTTCGCAGAATGGGGAAAAGGCTGGGCTGATCCCGAGATCCGACGTCAACGGCTAGAAAGAAGGAGATCTTGTAGAAAGCCACGGAAAAGAAAATCAAGGAAAGTTAAGGCAGATTTGAGTACAGTTCGAGGAAGGTTAGCTTCAAAGCTGTCAACAAAGCAGAAATGAAAAGATCATACGGGTATTGTATCTCTTGACTAGTTCAAGTATCTGCTTAGTAGCAATGTATTCTCCTTCATTGAACTTTTATAAAGGTTTTAATTTACTCCAAATAGTAATTTTGCAAGTGAAATTACAGTGTTGAGTTGTAGTAAATATGTTTCAGTTATCCAGTATCATGTATGTACAGTATAATCTACACTTCAAATTGGTTTTACAGTATGTGCATGACGTGGGAGAAATGTTTGTTCTTTTTGGTAGCTTATTTATTTATTTGTTTGGCATTGAGTTCATGAGTTTCAGCTGTATGAGCTTCCACTATGCCTTTTGGTGAGGTTGAACTTTAAGTTATGACTCAAGCTTTACTTGAGAAAGCTTTGCAGTCTCTCTATTTTGGCTTTTCTTGCTGGCCTCCTCAATAATTAGAGGCTATTATGGTAACACCAAAGAAGGGATTGCAATAGTGTGGTTTTTCCCCCCATAACCTTTTTGACTTGGGAATTTTTTCTAAAAAATTTTATGCATGTAAAAATAATTTCCTCCTATGAAATATGTTTTATCAACTAGATTTATAGTTTTTCCAAAATCTTGTTGGTTCACATGCAACCTGATTGTTGTCCAAAAATGAGTGGCTCATTTTTTTTAAAATTTATTTTTAATGATAATGTGGCATCAATAAAATTTTTATACAGAAATATGAAAAACTAGATAATTTTAAAAGAGTCAAAAGTGTACTGGGACTTTCAATCTCATTATGTGATGGAGGCAGTACTTTTTTAACCAAATGAATTTTTTTGGCCATGTAGGAAAGAGTCTAGACTCTAGAATATGGGTATGATCGGGGTTTATAGCATTTGAAGTGGAAGTATTAGGCCATTATACCAAAAATGGTGTGGTGCATTTAAGCTCCAAACATTGCATTCTCAAATTAAGTTGTATTTAGAATGTGTTACTTGTAAACGAACACCATAATGGTGTCATGAATTTAACTTCCAAACTTTGCGTTCTCGAGTTAAGTAAGTTGTGTTTAGAATGTGTATTTTATAAACGAACAACGGTGTGATGGATTTAAGCTCCAAAATTTGTGTTATCGAGTTAAGTAAGTTGTGTTTAGAATGTGTTACTAGTAAACGAACAAGATTCTCGAGTGCGTTTAGAACTCCTAACGCAGTAAACGCTCAATAAGCTGGTAGATGAACATACACTATAAAGTGACAAAAAAAGAGTTTTGAAAAACAACATTGTTTGGTTTCTCCTAATGAGAAGGAATCACAAAATACCAATTTTAGTAACAGTGGGTGGAGAACATATTTTTGAAGCAACTAAGGAACAAAACCAATACACAACCAGAAGAAACACACCAAAAGTAAAAGGAAAAAATTGCTGACCCTTGGGTTAAGTTACTCTTTGTTAAAGCAAAGAATCACAACCATTATTTCTTCTATCCCCTTCTTTTGATTCCCACTAAACTCCATGGTTTATGGCCACATTGTCTCTGCAATAATCGGCTTCTCTGCATCATTCTTCCTGTTTTTGCCAAATTTGAAGAAATGGCAAGCTAAACAAATCACTACACAGAAACTAAACATTGTAAAAGAAGCCTTGGAGCTTGCAGAAGAAAGGCTAATAAGGTACGAAGAAAGGCATGATCGTCTCCTTAGCCAAATATGCTCACATTATCTCTCAAGTCCGGTCATGGAGGAGGCTTTAGCGGGCTCTGACGAAGCCATGAATGAAGCTGCAAAGTTTGTTGTCAGTCTTAGGAAGTTGCAAATGGAGATTATTAGGTGAAAATATAATTAATTTCTATTTTTTATCTTAGACAATTTTAATAACATGGTGGATATTTCAGCCAAAGAGTACACTAGATCAGCAAGATATGCTCTAGGATTTATAGAACTTACATTGGAGATCTATCATAAAATAGAGTGAAGTATACTACTAGTCCTAGAATCTTGCTATTATGTTCTTTTGATATCTGTGTATAATCTCAAATACTTATTTGTCTACTCTTGCTAAACTAACAACAAACTACAAAAATTCTCAAGAAAATCATTAAAACTAATGAACAAACATATTTCTCAAATTCAATAATAATAGTAGGTAGAAGCTAAAAAGTAACCCACCCAAGAATATATATTTATACTACCTAAACCTTAAAACAATTAAAGAAATAAAAATTAAGGCTAGAATACAGAATGGACCCAAAATAATTAAATAAAATTACCGTAAATAATGAAATAACCACCACTCTAGAGTGTCCTGTAACGCGCACTCAATCTTCTTCTTGTCATCAGAATCAATCTTGTCAGCCAATTTTTCTCTGTCATTGATGGTTCATGCAATTTGGTTAGTGCTGGTGATTGATTTCGACTTCTTTGTTGCCTTGTCCTCCACCTTCACATGTCGTATACTATTTGCATCGATCTCAAAAGTAACCTCAATTTGAGGCACACCGCTGCAAAAACCAACAAGAATATATGTTGGCTTTATGCATCAATAATCCAAAACAAGGTAGTTTCAATATATAGACTATTTGATACCACTGTAAGAGAATTTATATCTTGATTGTTACAGTATAGTAAGTTCTTTACCCAAGATAGAAATAAGGAATAAATAAAAAAAATAATCAGACTTTTGATAGTAAGAACCTCATTAATTTAACAACATACATAAATTATAGCTTTTGGTTTTATGTGATAGGATCCCATGAACCCTATAATTATTGAATACATGTTAGTTGTTACCTTGGAGCTGGCGCAACTCCAGATAAGTTAAACCTTCCAAGTTCATGACAATCTTTTGTCGTGCTCTTTTCACATCCATAGACCTAGTATTTATGAGGAAATGTTAGATCAAGCAATAAAATGCAAAGGTTTTTCAATGATAAAAGATGATTTTTTATTTTATTTTTCATTATTTCATATATATATCATCGTCTTTTATATACCTTGATTGAGACTGTGGTTTGTTGGTCATGGTATGTTGTGAAGGTCCGAGACTTCTTCATTGGGGGCATAAAAGGAGTCTTTCCTGGGAGGAAAAATGTCAAATTAACATTCTTAAATATCTCCAAAAATACGTCTGCAGATAAGAGGAGAAGCCACATTCAGAAGGCAAATGCAAAATCGATCCCCCAATTTATAGCGTTGTAACGTCAAGATGTTGGTGGTAAATAATGTAAGATTCATCAATAAAAGAACATGAAGATATATAAGTGGAAAAATAGTGTTAGCACTAAGCACGACTGAAAGCACAATTTTTAGGAAAGAAAAATGTATGCTTTCGAAGAAAGTATGATTTAAATATATGAGTTCATCCATCTCCTTCTCAACTCAAGTCAACTTCTTTATCCCAAACTAGTTGGGATAGGCTGAAAATAAATCCTATATGTAAGAGTAATGGTGGAAAGGGAAGGAGAAAATAAAAACATAAAACAGATGCAAATAATTAAATAATATAAAGAGAGATAGGAAAAAGAAAAACAACCATGTATAGATACATAAGTTCATACTTATATATAGCCCACCGTCCAGATATATTTAGTTGTTCAAACTTTGAAGTAGACCCGTGTATCTGTAACCATTTAAAACGGAGAACTGAGACAATTTGAATAACTAAAATATCAAAAGATCAAATACCTTTGGTTTTAATCCACCCTTGCCGCTGAGAATTCCACTTTGAATCGCAGCACCATAGGCAACAACCTCATCTAGATTGACACTTTTAATTGGTACTTTTCCCTCGAAGTAATCTTTCAAAAACTGTTGCACCATAGGAATTTGTGTGCTCCCTCCAGAAAGCACAATTTCATGAACATCGGCCTTCTTCAAACATGCATCTTCCATAGCCTTCTTTACTTGCCCCATTGTCTTTTTGAACAAATCCATGTTTAATTCTTCAAACTTTGCCCTTGTCAATGGCTCTGAAAAGTTATTACCATCAAAAAATGACTCGATCTCAACACGAACTTGGCACTGCCTACTCAAGGCCCTCTTAGCTGCCTCACATTCCTTTCGAAGCTTTCCAAGAGCCTCATTGTCTTTACTAATATCTTTGTTGTATTTTTCCTTTATCAGTTTAATAAAATAGTCCATTACCCTTTGATGAAAATCTTCTCCTCCCAATGAGTGTCTCCACTGGTTGAAAGAACCTCAAAAACATCAAAATCCTTGTTTACGATGCTGACATCAAATGTACCACCCCCAAGATCAAAAACCAAAATGTTATTCTCGCCTCCCTTCTTGTCCATGTCACGTGCAATTGCTACTGCTGTAGGCTTTACCTGAACTACACTGAGCCCTGCAATGGTTCCCCCGTCTTTAGGGTCCTGCCTCCGTGCATTGTATGAGAAAGCTATTGAAGAAACACAAGGGACACCCGTTAAAATTCAAAACAAAAGCTCTATGGTAAGTGTTGGGCCATGATACTTTTCGTATTGGGCCGGACCGAATGGGCTCCTCCAGTGAACCTTGATATCTTTTACCTTTTGGGCCAAATAGCTTGGGTCGAGTTATTTGATTAATCTATTGGGTCATTCAAGTTAGATCCGGCCAGATGGGTCATCCTTATTGTGTTGGGCTTAGTCATTGGATTGATCCATTATGTAACTAAATATCTATTTTTGACCTGTAATGATGAAAAAACATGACAGTTGACTGTTATTTCTGCCATTAACGTGGATGGGATGATAGTCGGCCGGCGGTAGAAAACAGTGACATAAGGGTAGTGGGTGGGCTGCATGCAGTCGACTGAGAGGACCATGAATGGGGGTCTGTGTCAAACGGTAGTGGGTGGCACGATAAACCGAACTTGGGGTATATGGAGCAAGGCACACACAAGATAAAGGTAACAACACTTGACCAAATTATTATCTCTCTCTATAGACACTATATATTTTTCCTCCATTGTTAACATTGTGATCGCCTGTACTGATTCTCACGCCGGAGCTATCCCCCGACGGTCAGGCCGTCAAGCTTTTGGTGTTGACTTGTTGAACTGTGCAGGATCAAAGCGTCTTATGTGATTGGGACGTGGCAGAAGATCTTGGCGTTAACATTGGCGCTAGAAGGAGGGCTGAGTTCTAGTGTCCTTGAAGTTTTCAATCACAATCTATACTTGTTCTTCGTTGGAATCCATGGTGAGGAGTAGAGCAGGTACTCCGGAGGGATAGCTGATGGCTGTAAGCACGTCTACACCACGAATATTAGTCAAGGACCATTGGGGTCCTGCTAACAGTGCTCATGCCAGTACGGCTTCCAAACGTGCGTCTGAAGGTTCTCGTTCGAGAGCCATAGGGAATGTTAAGAGAAGATTGGTTTTCACTGCCGAAAAAGGGCCTGATCATGGTCGAAAAAGGGTAGAAGGCACACCGCCTAGAACCCGACACCGAAATGATCAAGACGATAAGGCCTCCAAGTTAGCCAGGATGGCAGACGAAGCAGAAAAGGCCATGGAGGTACTTTTTGAAACAAAGACAGGATATAGCCGAACAGATGCTTCGGATGGCGGAGTTAAGAGACGAAGCGTCTAGTTATGTTCAATCCGAAGAGCATGGGTACAGGAGAGGAAAGGAGCCTGCCCATTCGGGTCGTGAAACTCGGGGCCAACCTCGTGAACGAAGAAGGTCAAGAAGCCTTACTCCCCAAAGATCGAAGAGGGCACAACACCCTATCAGTTCTAAGGAGCAAGGACGAAGCAGACAGAGAGGCAGGTCCAAAGAATATACTCCCGAGAATACAAAGAAGGCACTCTGCCTTGTTCATTCTCGTCACAGCAACAGAATACAGCGACGAAGCAGATCCAGAAGTCGCACACCCGAAGGTCCACTGAGGGCACACCGCTCTGTGGACGCTCATCGACAGAAAAGTCCCCCGAGGGTTGGGGGTTCATGTGATAAAGGCTGACCTACTCAGAAGATGAGGGAGTCGCCGGAGAAAGAGGCCTCATCTCAGCCGGAAGGAGTGAAATACCTGATTAAGGAACTAAAGGAGCTTCGGAAACAGCTAGCCGAAGTCCAACAAGTAAAGGATACTTCGGGAAAGAAGGCATCTCCTTTTTCCGCGGAGATTCTCAGAGAGAAGGCTGACCCCACCAAGAAGTTGCCCCACATAGAAAGCTATGATGGATCTGGAGATCCTTATGATCACAGTCAGGCGTACGACAGGCTGATGTATTATTATGACTTTAGCGATGATGCTAAGTGTCACACTACGGGCCAAAGATATTCATCAACAATTCATCTTTGCACTACAGGCCAAAGATATTCCTCAACAGTTCATAGTTGCACTACAGGCCAAATATATTTATCAACAGTTCATATTTGCACTACAAGCCAAATATATTAATATCTCAAAGAAATATATAATCATTTCAGAATCTATATAAACAATAATTATAACCATGTTGATCAATTCACCTTTGCACTTAAGCTAAAGATATTCAATTATAAATTCAATGGTCATGATCATATCAGTCAACAATTCAACTTTGCACTACTGGCCAAAGAGAACCCATAATCACGATCATACCAATAATCTACCCATCTTTACACTCAAGTGAAAGAGAAATTTCAACACTAGGGTTATAAAAATGTTATATAAATAATAAAAATAATATGATCAAAACATGAATTTAATTTCAAGAGCAATATTCATAAATCAACGATAATTTGATCAGAAAAAGAAACCAATTTTGTCGTGAATAGTACCCATAAATAGTAACTCGTCATGAATAGTAACTCGTGAATAGTAATTCATGAATAGTAAATCCGACACAAAAAGATAAAAATTTCACAATAAAATTCATACCAGTATTTCGGCATAATGATATTGAAATAACATTTCTTAAACTTATAAATAATTTATTTTAATTGTTTACACTTTACTAAATAGTGCATTTAATCATTCTAAAATTCCAAACTAATAAGATTTCATCACCAATAACCAAAACCCTCATCAAAAATCTGCATATACCTCATATAGGATTATCAAGCCATAAAATTCTATTTTCTAATTTTCTTACTTCACGTAACATTTAATTCATTTACTCATAACTAGTCCATTTTCATGAAAAATATCAAATCAATACAAACAAATTTTCTTTTATGAGATTTAGTAGAATATAGTCCCATATTGAACATATATTTTTTTCGGAATTTTTAAAATTTATTTACTATTTTTCATTTGGCCAAAACTGCCGAATATTTAGACATTTATCATAAATTGTACTTTTGTGCAAAAATTCTGAAATTTACAAAGTATGCTTCTGTTATATACATGTACTCCCAATAAAAATTTCACCAATTTTGGAGTTAACCACAAGGAGTTATAAGGGTTTACTTTTAAAATAGTCTTTTCCCATAAAATTCATAACTCTTAATCTATACATCCAAAAATCGTCATTTTTGGACACAATCTAGAAAACTCATCAAATTATTATTTTAAATTTTTTCAGAATTTTTGAAGGTCAGAAAAATTACAAAACTGAAAAACATAACAACCCTTAAAATCCCTTACTATCCCTTACCTCAAAAGAGCAGCACTTCTGACTGGATATCGGATATGACGCTGAAGGAAACTTGCACTGATGAATAGCAACTCACCAAGTATCTAAATACTCACAAAATACACTCGATAATCTAGAGAGAAAAAGAGAGAAAACTTATAAATTCTGGTGTGATTTTCAATTCTAACTTAGCCCTTAATTTTATAGGAAAATGTTAGCACGCCGAAGCAGATTTGATCTGCTACCTGATGGCTTTACCTGCTACTATTCCACCCACCAAAAATCAGCCATCTTCCCCAACAACCAAAAGTAGGGCCCACCCATTTATACAATTTTCTACCAAAATCATTTATAAACCTAATTTCCGAATCAATCACCTCTTAAAATTCATAACAAATCATTCGTTCATTTTTAACGGATCAAAATTTGTGAACATATACTCAACTTATATATGTATAACATAACCAAAAATCACAACGATCCAACAGTCAGATTAAAAATTATAACTCACGCAATATATCTCAAGAACAGTGATTTAATTTTTAATACCTGAACATTAATTCCTTCACATAAAATAAATATATCCAGCAATTATATCCACATAAAATAAATATTTTCTTATCATATAAATAAATAATTAATTATTCATAAATAATATTACAGAATCACAATAATGACAACCGGGTAGTTCCCAGGAAAAGAGGGAGCTTTCCGATAAGGATTTCAACTTACTGGCGCGCAATTAGGTGACCAAACCTCTCCTTGACAGAACTTTCTAGACATTGCCAATAATACTATCTAATAATATTATTCAAATAATATGAATTATTGATCTGATAATTGAGATAGTGTGCAGTGACAATTATTGAAACAACAATAATATAAAATATCAACGCAGCAATTATTGATTCAATAATATAAAATATTGAACAGAAATTACTGTAACAATTATTGAGTACGGCCTTCTCACGTAATAATCAATAATTAAAAAAATACTGTGCAATACCGTGTGCTACTGTGTAACTACGCGTATTACTGTATTTTAACCATCAGGTATTCCAACAGTGTTAACGGTAACAACTACACTATTATTTATAAAAACTCAAATTTGTCGTTTTCTTCATCCGACAGTTATTCTGTTATGGGGCCCACAAATGGCTGCGCCGTCGTACAAATATTCTCCGACGGAAAGAATATTCCACGACTAAACGAATATTCCCCGACAACAATGAATATTTTATAACCATTTACGTATTTTGAATTTTTTTTTCATATATCACCCTTAACTTTAATTTTTATCAATTTAAGCATTTACTGAATAGTAATTATAAGAAAAATTGAATACTTTTATTTCATAAAATTCGGGGTCTTACAATCTCCCCTCCTTATGAAATTTCGTCCCCGAAATTTACGTACCTGGTATTTCGAAAAGTTGAGAATACCTTGCTTTCTTTCCAAATTCTATCTCCCCGGTCACCATGATTTCTCCATTGCTCATCTCCCGTGATAACTTCATTTGGGTTCCTCACTTGTTGGGAGGTCATGACAACCGCTATCCCTTGAACTACTCGGCTTTGACTTGTCTGGGACAGCATTTGGTGTCATCACTATCGTTGGAATATACTTTTTTATAGGGCATATTCCACCCTCAACTGCTTCGTTGTATTCCTGATTCATGATCTGAATCATTAATCTTCGATCCATATCGAATTCAGGTTGACCGCTCTGTACAGGGTAATTCAAAACTCGATGTTGGGTTCTCCCAATTGCTATCCAAAAAGAGAAATACATATCATCTATTTTAGCCTTCTTAGATCGGACATCTCTTTCCACAATATCAATGTGTCGTGCGGCTTTTCCCCATGCATCACTCACTCTTACTCGTTCAGTTTTTTTTCTTTCAGCTTAGATTCCAGCTTTATCATCTTATACTTTGCCAAAGAATACTTCTGTTCAAGCATCACATATCGGGAAACACAAGCTTGAATTGTTGCATCCTTTTGCTCCACGACCGCCTGTCGTTCTTTAGCCTGCTCTTCTAACTCATGAATACGATTTTGCAATTCTACATTTTGATCATACAATACCTCTAATAAATTCTCCTCAGGTATCTCTTCTTCCTCTTCTTCCTCACTCTCAGTTATTACCTCTGCGACCATCTCGGGTGCAACTATCAATTCTTCATTCACCACATGGATTTCTCTAATTCCTTCTTCGTCTGACATCACATTATCCTGGTTGGTGATTAGAGGTATCCACACGGTCTCATTCACTCCATTGTTAACATTCTCAGTAGCCATTCTCAAATACTGCCATAAAACAAGGGTTAATTAAACAAATTAATATATCACATAATATCCCGATATTATGACTGACCAACAAATAAGCTTAGGTAGGACACACTAGCGAAGGATTTACTCATCTCTCCCCTCCTAGTTATATTTCCCGATCCCGCCAGAGACCATATCCCTAAGCTCTGATACCAAATGTGACAACCCCAAAATAGGTCAATTTCACCCAACCTATTCTGAGTCGCCAAATACATGGTACAGAAAATAACTACAACTTTATTACAACAATTGTCGTACAAAATACAACAACACATATGTTATGAGTTTGGATACAAATATATACCAACTGTGACTCGTGTCCCAACCGTAATGTGACAAATGTCCCATCAGTGGACAACACCTCACAGTGATACCTACATAAAGGTATAGTCAAAATCTATTATAGAAATTAGAATATTTGAGAAGTGCTCAAGAAAACTTTCGTACATGGGAGGCCATGCTTCCAGGTTATGATAGATATCATATGTCCACAGAATTATCCTTGGTTGACCTAATAAACCCTAAAGAAAAACAAGAAGATTACTATCATATTCTTTCCAATGGTGAGTCTTCTCTTGACATATCATTATCTCCACTGTCTTTAATCGTGAATTATACTTCAAACCAAAACCAAGATTATATAGGTAGTGCTCGTAAATATACTCAGCAAGTGGATGTGCACAACCCTGTCTTATAATGACACGAGGTTGTATGACATTAGACATCTTGAATGATAGTGGCAAAACACCCTTCCAACGTTGGGTTCGCCTCACCCTATTGGATTCATCAAATATAACTACTAAATGATGACCACCGTTCTATTCTCCTGTTACCCCCGCTCGACCCAGCTACACTCGTATTACCTGAAAGGAATTTTAAAACAGAAGAGTGAGCACAACTAGCTTAGTAAAGAATATCATGACTAAAGATAAATAAATTATCAATAGCCTTCAACAGTAATAAACCAGAGATTTATAACATATGGTAGATGATAAAAATTTTCAACCATAGTTGCAGCGGAACGAGCAATCCATTAGAAGAGTTAAATAGACCATAAAATCTATTATCTTCTCCATATTAAAAGTCCACCAACAATGTTTTATCCCTGTAACATTAATCAACAGTTCCTTTTCACAATTATATGAATAACTCATAATCATAATTGTAATTCTAAATTTCTCTTCGCATCCAGGACGAAGATAATTTTCATCACATGTCTTTACCTGAAACATCAAAGATCATGGTTATACCAAATCACGGTTCATGTTTATAATCATACTAATAATTTCATCTTTGCACTACGGCCATAGATATTCATCAACAGACCATCTTTTCACTACAGGCCAAAGATATTCAATAACAGGTCATCTTTGTACTACGGGCCAAAGATATTCATCAACAATTCATCTTTGCACTACAGGCCAAAGATATTCCTCAACAGTTCATATTTGCACTACAGGCCAAATATATTCATCAACAGTTCATATTTGCACTACAGGCCAAATATATTAATATCTCAAAAAAATATATAATCATTTCAGAATCTATATAAACAATAATTATAACCATGTTGATCAATTCACCTTTACATTTAAGCTAAAGATATTCAATTATAAATTTAATGGTCATGATCATACCAGTCAACAATTCAACTTTGCACTACTGGCCAAAAAGAACCCATAGTCACGATCATACCAATAATCTACCTATCTTTACACTCAAGTGAAAGAGAAATTTTAACACTAGGATTATAAAAATGTTATATATATAATAAAAATAATATGATCAAAACATGGATTTAATTTCAAGAGCAATATTTATAAATCAACGATAATTTGGTCAGAAAAAGAAACTAATTTTGACGTGAATAGTACCCATGAATAGTAACTCGTGAATAGTAACTCATGAATAGTAAACCCGACACAAAACGGTAAAAATTCCACAATTACATCCATACCAATATTTCGGTATAATGATATTGAAATAACATTTCATAAACTTATAAATAATTTATTTTAATTGTTTACACTTTACTAAATAATGCATTTAATCATCCTAAAATTTCAAACTCATAAGATTTCATCACCAATAACCAAAACACTCATCAAAAATCTGCATATACCTCATATAAGATTCTCAAGCCATAAAATCCTATTTTCTAATTTTCTTACTTCACATAACATATTTAATTCAATTACTTATAACTAGTCCATTTTCATAAAAAATACTAAATCAGTACAAACAAATTTTCTTTTATGATATTCAGTAGAATATAGTCCCATATTGAACATATATTTTTCTCGAAATTTTTAAAATTTATTTACTATTATTAATTTGGCCAAAACTGCCGAATATTTAGACATTTATCATAAATTGTACTTTTGTGCAAAAATTCCAAAATTTACAGAGTATACTTCTGTTATATACATGTACTCCCAATAAAAATTTCACCAATTTTGGAGTTAACCACAATGAGTTATAAGGGTTTACTTTTAAAATAGTTTTTTCCCATAAAATTCATAACTCTTAATCTATACATCCAAAAATCGCTATTTTTGGACACAATCTAGAAAACTTATCAAATTATCATTTCAAATTTTTCCAGAATTTTTGAAGGTCAGAAAAATTACAAAACAAAAAAACATAACAACCCTTAAAATCCCTTACTATCGCTTACCTCAAAAGAGCAACACTTCTGACTGGATATCGGATATGACGCTGAAAGAAACTTGCACTGATGAATAGCAACTCACCAAGTATCTAAATACTCATAAAATACACTCGATAATCTAGAGAGAAAAAGAGAGAAAACTTATGAATTCTGGTGTAATTTTCTATTCTAACTTAGCCCTCTATTTATAGGAAAATGTTAGCACGCCAAAGCAGACTTGACCTGCTAGCTGATGGCTTTACCTGCTACTATTCCACCCACCAAAAATTAGCCATCTTCCCAACAATCAAAAGTGAGGCCCACCTATTTCAAGAATTTTCCACTAAAATCATTTATAAACCTAATTTCCGAATCAGTCACCTCTTAAAATTCATAACAAATCATTCGTTCATTTTTAACGGTTCAAAATTTGTGAACATATACTCAACTTATATATGTATAACATATCCAAAAATCACAACGATCCAACGGTCAGATTAAAAATTATAACTCACGCAATATATCTCAAAAACAGTGATTTAATTTTTAATACCTCCATTCCGGCAAAAAGACCTCAACATTAATTCCTTCACATAAAATAAATATATCCATCAATTATATCCACATAAAATAAATATTTTCTTATCATATAAATTAATAATTAATTATTCATAAATAATATTACAGAATCACAATAATGACAACCAAGCAGTTCTCAGGAAAGAGGGGGCTTTCCGATAAGGATTTCTCCTTACTGGCGCGCAATTAGGTGACCAAACCTCTCCTTGACAGAACTTTCTAGACATTGCCAATAATGTTATCTAATAATATTATTCAAATAATATAAATTATTGATCTGATAATAGAGATACTGTGCAGTGACAATTATTGAAACAACAATAATATAAAATATCAACACAACAATTATTGATTCAATAAAATAAAATATTGAACAAAAATTACTGTAACAATTATTGAGTAGTGCCTTCTCATGTAAGAATTAATAATTAAAAAAATACTGTGCAATACCGTGTGCTACTGTGTAACTACGAGTATTACTGTATTTTAACCACCAGGTATTCTAACAGTGTTAACGGTAACAACTACGCCGTTATTTATAAAAACTCAAATGTGTTGTTTTCTTCATCCGACATTTATTCTGTTATGGGGCCCACAAATGGTTGTGCCGTCGTACGAATATTTCCCGACATAAAGAATATTCCATGACTAAACGAATATTTCCCGACAACAATGAATATTTTATAACCACTTGCGTATTTTGAAAAAAAAAATTCATATATCACCCTTAACTTTAACTTTTATCAATTTAACCATTTACTGAATAGTAATTATAAGAAAAATTGAATACTTTTATTTCATAAAATTCGGGGACTTATAATCTCCCATCCTTATGAAATTTCGTCCCCAAAATTTACGTACCTAGTATTTCAAAAAGTTGAGAATACCTTGCTTTCATTCCAGATTCTATCTCCCCGATCACCATGATTTCTCTATTGCTCATCTCTCGTGATAACTTCATTTGGGTTCCTCACTTGTTGGGAGGTCATGACAACCGCTATCTCTTGAACTACTCAGCTTTGACTTGTCTGGGCAGTATTTGGTGTCATCACTACCGTTGGAATATACTTTTCTATAGGGCATATTCCACCCTCAACTGCTTCGTCGTACTCCTGATTCATGATCTGAATCATCAATCTTCGATCCATATCGAATTCAGGTTGACCGCTCTGTACAGGGTAATTCAAAACTCGATGTTAGGTTCTCCCAATTGCTGTCCAAAAAGAGAAATATATCATCTATTTTAGCCTTCTTAGATCGGACATCTCTTTCCACAATATTAATGCGTCGTGCGGCTTTTTCCCATGCATCACTCACTCTTACTCGTTCAGTTTTTTCTTCTTTCAGCTCAGATTCCAGCTTTATCATCTCATACTCTGCCAAAGAATGCTTCTGTTCAAGCATCACATATCGGGTAACACAAGTTTGAATTGTTACATCCTTTTGCTCCACGACCGCCTGTCGTTCTTCAGCCTGCTCTTCTAACTCATGAATACGATTTTGCAATCCTATATTTTGATCATATAATACCTCTAATAAATTCTCCTCAGGTACCTCTTCTTCCTCACTCTCAGTTGTTACCTCTGCGACCATCTCGGGTGCAACTATCAATTCTTCAATCACCACATGGATTTCTCTAATTCCTTCTTCGCCTGACATCACATTTTCCTGGTTAGTGATTAGAGGTATCCCCACGGTCTCATTCACTCCATTGTTAACATTCTCAGCAGCCATTCTCAAATACTGCCATAAAACAAGGGTTATTTAAACAAATTAATATATCACATAATATCCCGATATTATGACTGACCAACAAATAAGCTTAGGTAAGACACACTAGCAAAAGATTTACTCATCTCTCCCCTCCTAGTTATATCTCCCGATCCCGCCAGAGACCATATCCCTAAGCTCTGATACCAAATGTGACAACCCCAAAATAGGTCAATTTCACCCAACCTATTCTGAGTCGCCAAATACATGGTACAGAAAATAACTACAACTATATTACAATAATTATCGTACAAAATACAACAACACATATGCTGTGAGTTTGGATACAAATATATACCAACTGTGACTCGTGTCCCAACTGTAATGTGACAAATGTCCCATCAGTGGACAGCACCTCACAGTGATACCTACATAAAGGTATAGTCAAAAACTATTTTAGAAATTAGAATCTTTGGGAAGTGCTCAAGAAAACTTTCGTACATGGGAGGCTATGCTTCCAGGTTATGATAGATATCATATGTCCACAGAATTATCTTTGGTTGACCTAATAAACCCCAAAGAAAAAATAAGAAGATTACTATCATATTCTTTCCAATGGTGAGTCTTCTCTTGACATATCATTATCTCCACTATCTTTAATCGTGAATTATACTTCAAACCAACACTAAGATTATATAGGTAGTGCTCGTAAATATACTCAGCAAGTGGATGTGCACAATCCTGTCTTATAATGACACGAGTTTGTATGACATTAGACATCTTGTATGATAGTGACAAAACACCCTTCCAACGTTGGGTTCACCTCACCCTATTGGATTCATCAAATATAACTACTAAATGATGACCACCATTCTATTCCCCTGTTACCCCCGCTCGACCCAGCTACACTCGTATTACCTGAAAGAAATTTTGAAACAGAAGGGTGAGTACAACTAGCTCAGTAAAGAATATCATGACTAAAGATAAATAAATTATCAATAGCCTTCAATAGTAATAAATCAGAGATTTATAACAAATGGTAGATGATAAATTTTTTTAACCATAGTTGCAGCGGAACGAGCAATCCATTAGAAGAGTCAAATAGACCATAAAGTCTATTATCTTCTCCACATTAAAAGTCCACCAATAATGTTTTATCCCTGTAATATTAATCAACAGTTCTTTTCCACAATTATATGAATAACTCATAATCATAATTGTAATTCTAAATTTCTCTTCGCATCCAGGATGAAGATAATTTTCATCACATGTCTTTACCTGAAACATCAAAGATCATGGTTATACCAAATCACAGTCCCTGTTTATAATCATACTAACAATTTCATCTTTGCACTACGGCCATAGGTATTCATCAACAGACCATCTTTGCACTACAGACCAAAGATATTCAACAACAGGTCATCTTTGCACTACGGGCCAAAGATATTCATCAACAATTCATCTTTGCACTACAGGCTAAACATATTCCTCAACTGTGACGCCCCCAAAATTAGGTATTCATCACCCATCTTGAGTCGCCAAATACATGGTACAAAATACAAATACAAACTTAATTATACAAATGTCGTGTAACATACGACAATACATAAACTGAGAGTTCTAATAGGAATATTGTCATCTAGACAATATCCATACTCAAGGAGTCCTCATTACATTTATTGTCGCACTATTTAACAGAATAGTGAGGAATACTAATGCTATCTTCTGGACCATCACTCCTTTCCCTGACTCGTCTCAGCTATATTCTCATTTCCTGAAGAGAACATTGAAAGAAAGGGTGAGCTCAACTAGCCCAGTAAGAAATATTATGACTAAGATAATGACGAATAAATTATCAATAGTCTTCAACAATGTTAAACTGATAAAATACAATAGACATCAAGTTTAACTGCAACGGAATAAGCAATCCATTAGAAGAGTCAAGTAGAGAATAAAACATACTATCTTCTATGATTTAAAAAGGTTTTTTAACACTGTTATCGCTGGGACTCAGCTTAATAAAATAATCCACATCATCTAATCATCCCTGTATTACGGGCCAAAGATATTCATTAAATCATCAATGGTCATGACTATACCGAAAAATTCCTGGTCATAATCATACCAAAAACTGTCTATCAATGCATTACAGGCCACTGAGGACTTTTACCACACCACTTATAACATCACAGTTCATGATTATACCGAATGATCCCTGGTCATAATCATACTAAGTCTATCTATGCACGTAAGCCAAAGATGACTTTCAACATAAAATAAACATGAGAATGATGACAATGTTATAGGAATTCAATTAAACAAGTTCAAGAATTAGTTTATCTAGGAACTAATAATATCTAAATTGTCAACATGATGCTTCTTTGTAAAGTAACAGTCAAGAATGCTCAGAAGAATATTTCCATGAAAAGATACTGGATGAAGCGCAAATATCAAGGATATTCCACTAATTTCGTGGAGTATAGAAATCAAAACTTTAACCAAATGAGTATAATAAAGAATATATGAAACTGCAAATGAATTTTCACCAGTCATGCGGTAATCCACGTATACAGATCATTTCCACAATTTGATAAGGAATGAATATAAAGGATTATTCACCATGCATGTGGCAATCCACATAGACAGGTTATTCTAACAGAATAATAAAGAATGGAATAACAGAAGGATTCACCATGCATGCGATAGAGACCGCACAGACAGGTTATTCCCAACAGAATAATAAATGCGGAATAATAAATATGGAACCAGGTCAGGTGAAATTCACACCGACAGGATATTCCGACAGAATAATAAATGCGGAATAATAAATGATGGAACCAGGTCAGGTGAAATTCACACCGACAGGATATTCCGACAAAATCGTAAAGAACGGAATAATGAAAGAGTTGCACCAAGTATGCGGTACTTCGCATAAACAGGTTATTCCAACATAATAATAAAGAATGGAATAACAGAAGAAGATCACCAAGTATTGGGTAAACCGCATATACAGGTCATTCCACCAAGTATAGGGTAAACCACGCATACATGTTATTCCAACAGAATAATAAAGGATGAAATAACATAAGTTCTCTTCATGAATAAAAAAGAATAACACCCCTTACCGTTTTAAAGAAGAACTGAAATAAAGAAGTAGTTAAGTGGTAGAATACTCTTCTTCTTTCTCTCTATAGTTTCTCTCTCTAGAGTTCAGTGAATTCGTAAGAAAATAATGAAGGAATGAGCTTCTATTTATAGGAAAATGGAATGCATAGTAACTAATCCATGAACGGTTCAGATTGATTTACTTTAATCTGACGGTCCATATTTAAAGCAAAACCTTTTAAATAAAATATAATATATTCTAATTATTGCCTAATAAAACAAACAACTTTAATAAAGTATTCTGTTTTATATAAAAAGATGTTTATGTTTTATTACGTTAATAATACGAATAAAACAAAACTTCATTATCGCTAAATAATTCATATTATTAATTGACAATAATTGAATCAAACTGAGTGACTTCTCACATAAGCATTAATAATCAATACCGTGTGCTACTATGCAACCACACGTATTACTGTACTTTTACTACCGAGTAATTCAACAGTATCAACGGTAAAACTTCCGCCGTTATTTTTAATAAAATATTTTTGTCGTTTTCTCAATCCAACAATAATTATGTTGTGGGGTCCACCAATGATTGTACCGTCGTACAAATATTCCCCGACTAATCGAATATTTTTCGTAAATAGTAACTCGTGAATAGTAACTCGTGAATAGTAACTCGTGAATAGTAACTCGTGAATAGTAACTCATGAATAGTACTCCGATACAAAAAGTACCCCAAAAAACTCGAGTGAACAATATTAGAGTGAATAGTAACCGGGTATTTTATGACAACTTGTATACTTTGAAAAAATTTTACATATCACCTTTAACTTTAACCTTTTATCAATTTAACCATTTACCAAAATAGAAAAATTGAATACATTTATTTCATAAAATTCGGGGTCTCACATCAACAGTTCATATTTGCACTACAGGCCAAATATATTTATCAACAGTTCATATTTGCACTACAGGCCAAATATATTCATCAACAGTTCATATTTGCACTACAGACCAAATATATTAATATCTCAAAGAAATGTATAATCATTTCAGAATCTATATAAACAATAATTATAATCATGTTGATCAATTCACCTTTGCACTTAAGCTAAAGATATTCAATTATAAATTCAATGGTCATAATCATACCAGTCAACAATTCAATTTTACACTACGGGCCAAAGAGAACCCATAGTCACGATCATACCAATAATCTACCCATCTTTACACTCAAGTGAAAGAGAAATTTTAACACTAGGGTTATAAAAATATAATACATATAATAAAAATAATATGATCAAAATATGAATTTAATTTCAAGAGCAATATTCATAAATCAACGATAATTTGGTCAGAAAAAGAAACCAATTTTGTCGTGAATAGTACCCATGAATAGTAACTCGTGAATAGTAACTCATGAATAGTAAACCCGACACAAAACGGTAAAAATTCCACAATTACATCCATACCAATATTTCGGTATAATGATATTGAAATAACATTTCATAAACTTATAAATAATTTATTTTAATTGTTTATAATTTACTAAATAATGCATTTAATCATGCTAAAATTCCAAACTCATAAGATTTCATCACCAATAACCAAAACACTCATCAAAAATCTGCATATACCTCATATAAGATTCTCAAGCCATAAAATCCTATTTTCTAATTTTCTTACTTCACATAACATATTTAATTCATTTACTTATAACTAGTCCATTTTCATAAAAAATACTAAATCAGTACAAACAAATTTTCTTTTATGATATTCAGTAGAATATAGCCCCATATTGAACATATATTTTTTCCGAAATTTTTAAAATTTATTTACTATTATTAATATGGCCAAAACTGCCGAATATTTAGACATTTATCATAAATTGTACTTTTGTGCAAAAATTCCAAAATTTACAGAGTATACTTCTGTTATATACATGTACTCCCAATAAAAATTTCACCAATTTTAGAGTTAACCACAAGGAGTTATAAGGGTTTACTTTTAAAATAGTTTTTTCCCATAAAATTCATAACTCTTAATCTATACATCCAAAAATCGCCATTTTTGGACACAATCTAGAAAACTCATCAAATTATCATTTCAAATTTTTCCAGAATTTTTGAAGGTCAGAAAAATTATAAAACTAAAAAACATAACAACCCTTAAAATCTCTTACTATCCCTTACCTCAAAAGAGCAACACTTCTGACTGGATATCGGATATGACGCTGAATAAAACTTGCACTGATTAATAGCAACTCACCAAGTATCTAAATACTCACAAAATACACTCGATAATCTAGAGAGAAAAAGAGAGAAAACTTATGAATTCTTGTGTGATTTTCAATTCTAACTTAGCCCTCTATTTATAGGAAAATGTTAGCACGCCAAAGCAGACTTGACCTGCTAGCTGATGGCTTTACCTGCTACTATTCCACCCACCAAAAATTAGCCATCTTCCCAACAATCAAAAGTGAGGCCCACCTATTTCAAGAATTTTCCACTAAAATCATTTATAAACCTAATTTCCGAATCAGTCACCTCTTAAAATTCATAACAAATCATTCGTTCATTTTTAACGGTTCAAAATTTGTGAACATATACTCAACTTATATATGTATAACATATCCAAAAATCACAACGATCCAACGGTCAGATTAAAAATTATAACTCACGCAATATATCTCAAAAACAGTGATTTAATTTTTAATACCTCCATTCCGGCAAAAAGACCTCAACATTAATTCCTTCACATAAAATAAATATATCCATCAATTATATCCACATAAAATAAATATTTTCTTATCATATAAATTAATAATTAATTATTCACAAATAATATTACAGAATCACAATAATGACAGCCAGGCAGTTCCCAGGAAAGAGGGGGCTTTCCGATAAGAATTTCTCCTTACTGGCGCGCAATTAGGTGACCAAACCTCTCCTTGACAGAACTTTCTAGACATTGCCAATAATGCTATCTAATAATATTATTCAAATAATATAAATTATTGATCTGATAATGGAGATACTGTGCAGTGACAATTATTGAAATAACAATAATATAAAATATCAACGCAGTAATTATTGATTCAATAAAATAAAATATTGAACAGAAATTACTGTAACAATTATTGAGTAGTGTCTTCTCACGTAAGAATCAATAATTAAAAAAATAATGGGCAATACCGTGTGCTACTGTGCAACTACGCGTATTACTGTATTTTAACCACCAGGTATTCCAACAGTGTTAACGGTAACAACTACGTCGTTATTTATAAAAACTCAAATTTGTCGTTTTCTTCATCCGACAGTTATTCTGTTATGGGGCCTACAAATGGCTGCGCCGTCGTACAAATATTCCCTGACAGAAATAATATTCCACGACTAAACGAATATTCCCCGACAACAATGAATATTTTATAACCACTTGCGTAATTTGAAAATTTTTTTCATATATCACCCTTAACTTTAACTTTAACAATTTAACCATTTACTGAATAGTAATTATAAGAAAAATTGAATACTTTTATTTGGGTTAAGTTCAGATAACCACTTAGGATTTGGGTGGTTTTCCAGTTAACCACATGTAATCAGTAAAGCTACATTTAAACTCTCGACTTTTTGAGTTAAAGTGAAAAAGTGCTTTTCGTCTTTACTCCGTTACTTTATTTGGCTAAAGACTTAATTACCTTCACTTTAAAACACCCAGCTGCAAAATCATTTATAAACAAAAACAGAGTGAACCAAAAACAGAGTAAACACCTTAATCTGACAATTCTTCTTAGACAATCAAAAATACTGTTAACTATAAATCATCGATATATGACTGAAACAAGAATTTTCAGTCAATGGCATATACTTGTAATAAAGTTAGCTGCAGAATGACAAAATCCCAACACATTTGGCTCATCACATTTATAATCAGGAAAGGGAGCAGTCTCGTTAAAATCATATAGACAGTGGCCTTTAATGGGTAATTCAGAAAAAATCATGTCAGAAATGTAGAAATCTGAGACATTGCAAGTTTGGTATTCACATGAACTTCCGTCATTTTCATCACAATCATCGAGTCTCGGTGATGAAACTTCACGATCTTCTTCATTCCCTATAGAGAGAAGATAGAGAGATGCAAGGGGTAAAAGCAATTTCAAGTCACTTTGGATTGTTTAATCTATAACTGAACATTAAATTCTAGCATTGGTTCTTCAGAGACAAAGATAAATCCCAAGCTCTTAGGTTCTGAACATAACTTTAAAGAAGATATAACAATACAGCTACAACATCTATTCATTAGTCCATATCCCCAAAGAATTTGCACATATTCTTGACAATAGCCCATTTCCACAGAAATTCTTCATTATCAAGAAGAATCACTGATTGTAATTTCCAATTGCAATACCAGGATATACTAAACAAGAATGAGCACTATTATAATTAAACAAATGAATGCAGTCAATTCATGAAAACTATTACAGATATCTTAAGAAGAAAACTCTTTAATTGAACAAAACAATCCATCCCATTCACAAATGAATGCAGTCAATTCATGAAAACTTCAAACCTACCTCCAGCACTGAGAACATTTGGTTCATTGTGATCATCAATGGATTGCAGAGTAGGTGAGAAGATAGTTTCTAAGCTTGATACACACGAAGCCAGTGTCGTTCCCAGAATCTACAATCAATTGAAGAGTCATTTATATATCTAGAGACAAGATAGAGAAAATCTTCATCACTCTGTTGCTTGGAAGCTGCAATGTCCAATATCTTAACAGCCAGTAGCTAAATTTCGAATGAAACACCATAAATGGATGGAGTCAGTTGAGAGAGAAAAGATGTGGGTGGAAATTGAAGAAAAAGGGTCAAATTTATCACTCTCTATAACTTCAAATCCCAAGAATCAAAACCCACTACGGAGTCCCAATTCGTTTTTGGCCATTTTCATGAAGAAAACCCCACAAAATCTCAGATCCATTTCGTTGTTGAACAAATTCATGAAGAAAAAGCCTCCGAATCACAGACCCAATTCGATTTTGAGCAAACCCATGAAACAAAAATCACAAATACACATACCCATGATGCTAATGAAAAAATTAGTGAAGAAGAAGAAGATGAAGCCACAACACTCTCAGGTAAATCGCCGAGGCTGAGTTCCCGCGATGGAGCTGAGGACACCTCTCTGCATGTGAAAATAGAAGAAAAACCGGAACCCATTAACGCAGCAACCTGAAAATCAAGGTTTTGAGGGGTTTTGAACAGAGAATGGAGATGGCTATATGTAGAATTACAGGAACAGGGGAAGGGGGAAGAGAGTAGAGAGAGGAAGTGTGGAGAAGAGTAGAGAGAGGAATAAGTCTGCAGTTGGTCATGAAATGAGAGAGAGAACGCACGATTGTGGAGGAAGAAGAAGGGTATTTTAGATATTTTTTTAGTTTTTTTTTACTGTTACACCCTCTTTTCACGCGTTTTTGGCGTCTGACATGCACACATGGTTAATTTAGACAGAAAAAGTAATGTTTTCACTTTAACTCAAAAAGTCGGGAGTTTAAATGTAGCTTTACTGACTACAAGTGGTTAAGTAGGAAACCGCCCAAACCCCAGGTGGTCATCTGAACTTAACCCTTTTATTTCATAAAATTCGGGGTCTTACATAAATGGCTGCGCCGTCGTACGAATATTCTCCGACAGCAAGAATATTCCACGACCAAACGAATATTTCCCGACAACAATGAATATTTTATACCCACTTGCGTATTTTACAAAATTTGTACATTTCACCCATAACTTTAAACTTTTATCAATTTAACTATTTACTAAATAGAAAAATTGAATAATTTTTATTTCATTAAATTCGGGGGCGTACAGAATCAATCAAGTGAGATCAATGATAAATATTAGAGATTTATAATTTAATTTATCCAGAGTTTAAAATGTCCAAATTGTCAACATGATAACTAATTGTGGAGTAAAATTCAAAAATGATATTCATGTATCAAAAATAATTTGGATAGAAAAGAAAATTAAATTCTGTTGGGAACAGTACTTATGAATAGTAATGTATGAATAGTACCATGAATAGTATTCCGACATGAAAAGATTAAAATTTAATAAGAAAGTTCAGACCGATATTCCAGTGAAATGATATTAGATGAAACGCAAAACCTTAAGGAATTTCTAATCATTTCAGAAATAATAGAAGCAATACTTACCATATCAAATTTAAATTTAAAAATATGAAATGAAATAATATCATTTACCTAATATGGAGTATGAAAGAAAATGATATTTCATACGAGTATTGAAATAAAATAATATCCTTTACGAATATGAAATAAATAATATCATTTACCTTAGTAGAAAATTAGATTTGACTGAAATATCGGATATTATCCTAAGAAAATCTTGCACTAAATGCTACACTCAAAAGTATTTTTATACTCTAAAGAATTACTCAGAATATTACAGTAAGAATGCTTGAGATTTTTAGTGTGTTTAGGAAGGAGGGTTAACCCCCTTTTATAGCGCAGCACGGAGGAAGGAACAAACTAATCAGTCTAACTTTTTCTTTTTCTTTTTTTCTCTGCCTAACTTCCTACATATGCCTAACTTTTCTCTTTCTTTTTATTGGTTGAAGGCCCACACTTTGGAAAAGAAATGAATGCAGGAGAAATTTCCAACCAATCAACTTAGGAAAAAAAAGACAATGCCACACTGCTTTTGAAAACAAAGCATTCAAATACAATTTACTCGCCTCCGTCCCATTAATCACATGCTTATATATATATATATATATATATATATTATTTAACAATTATAATATATTATAATAATATATTTGAATGAATATTTTATCGGAGGAGATAATTATAATTCTAAAAAAAAATATGTCAAACTTTTAACAAATATCTCATGCTAAATTCATTCATTTATATCAAAATTGGACCAATATCCACTACATAATAATTATTTACAATTAATATTATAAGCTCACAATATTAACAACCAGATCATTCCTAAGAAAGAGGGGGCTCTCCGATAAGGATTTATCCTTATTAGCGCGCAATTATATAACCTAACCCCTTTCCTCGACAGAACTTTCTAGATATTGTCAATAATGCTAACTAATAATATTATTCAAATAATATAAAATATTGTGCAGATGTTACTGTAACAATTATTGAATCAATTATATGAGATACTATGTAACAACTACTATGACAATTATTGAATAATGAGTGACTTCTTACGTAAGAATCAATAATCAGAGACCTAGATACTATGCAATATCGTGTGCTACCGTGCAACCACGCGTATTACTGTACTTTTATCACCGGATATTTCAACAGTTAGCGGTAAAAGTTTTGTCGTTATTTTTTATAAAAAGGTTATTTCTTTCACTTTCTATATCCGACAGTTATTCCGTTATATGGTCCACCAATGATTGCGCCGTCGTACAGATATTCCCCGACAAAAAGAATATTCCCCGAAAAAAATAATATTTTATGACAACTTGTTTACTTTGTAAAATTTGCACATATCACCCATAACTATAACATTATATCAAATCAACACCTTATTATTCTAAATAATATTTAGAGAAAAATTAAATCTTTATTCATAAAAAATTAGGGTCTTATATATATATATATATATATATATATATATATATACATACATACACACATATATGTACATATACAATTCAAAAAAATTTATTTACTTTAAAAGGGGTTAAAGCTGCAAGGAACGAAAGTTCAAGGGTGTGTAGTGAAAGAATGTCAAACTTCTATGATATATTTGAATATACAAGATAATTATTTGGTATATTTAAGTGAGAACTTAAATGTTAGTTTAACATATAAATAGTCATGAAAGTTAAAATATTTTAATTTAAAGTTGTAACTTGGAGTTAAAACGTGGTAAAACATATGACCACATGTTAGTTTTGGTAACCAACTAAATCATAAGTCTCTCTTTAGTGGGAGACATATGGACCCACAACCACATGCACATTACTTTTAACCGGTTGTCGTTTAACAAAGGTTTGGATAAAAAAAAGTACTCACTCTGTTCTTTAATATAAGTTGTTTTAAAATTGTACATAAGTATTAATAAAATGATTGTATAACATTAAATATAATATTAATTATTGGAAAAGAGAGTGCTATTTATTGGAGAAAAAATAATGAGAGAACCAAAGCTATATTTATTACTTAAGGTAATATTGTAAACTAAGCAATTAATGCTTACTTGAAATTCTAAAACGTTATATATTAAGGGACAAAAAAACTTCTCTAAAATGTCTTATATTAAGGGACGGAGGGAATTGTAATTAGCAGCAGCAGTCAAAACATATATAGTCTTGGTTAGTGGGAGACATAGGCCCCAAGCCACATGCACATCACTTTTAACCGACAGTAATAACTAAAGGCCTGTTTGGATAAAAGAAAGCAATAATCATTGGCAGGAACAGTCAACAAAGCAGATTTGAAATAAAAGAGAAGAAGAAACATACCTTAGTATAATACACCGGAAATAAAGAAAGAAGAGAACTAGAGAAGAAGAAGCATACCTTAGTAGTGCGAGTTGTCGGAGTCAACGGTAAATCGCTTTCTCCATCTCTGTTGCTGACTTGCTGCTCTGCTCTTGGTCTCCCATTTCTCCCTTTCTGTAGTCTGTAATCGTCTTATCGACCACCACTGGCGGAACTAGGAGGGCCAGGGGGGTCATATGACCCTCCAACCCTAGAATCTGAAGCAGACTAATATCAGTTAAATTTGATCTTTGTTATGAGACGATATTAATTCATTTGCTTTCTTATGTCCTTTCACCTATAATAAATTAACAATATTACTATAAAATAAAATAATGTTAAATAAGATTGATAATTAATTAATTAATATTGCACTCATTTATCTTACTGATTTAATCATACATTGGTATCAATTTTTTGTAAATGAGAATAACTTAATTCATTTTTTTGCTTTGAGTGCCTCCTCTCAGTTGTCTCTAAGGAATATGACCAAAACCACAATATAATGTTTAGAATATATAATATTATAATTTGTAATTTATCCATAAAAGCAACTAATCAGTTGACTAAAAACTTCAAAGTCTGATTAATAATCCCATAGTTCACAGGGAAATTAATATATATATATATATATATATATATATATATATACGTATATGCGTATATGTATTTAAATTCATTAGACTCACAACTCAAAGGTTGACAATTGTTGGAATAAGATGTTGTGAAATACTATAATTGGGCAAAATGAATTTGAAAGAAGCGCTCCAAGGGTCAATAAATAAATTTTTTTTACTGATGTATTTTGACCCCCTCTAAAAATATTCTAGACCGCTTTGAACTTCAGTCGTTCAAGTCGCTACCATGTAGTCTGAGCGCTCGACTTTCTCCCCTCCCACCAAGTCGCACATACGCCTTCATAATTTTTATCGACTGGACGCCTAGGTAGGAGTGATCATTCGGTTATAACCGAATCGAATAAGCTATTCGGTTATAACCGAATTATTCATAATTTTACTATCTGAAACACTAACCGAAATTTGGAACTAACTGAATTACCGAATATCGAATTGTACATTCGAATATTCGGGTAATAATCGAATTTGAGAGAAGAAGCCCACCAGCCAAATAAAACCCAGAATTTGAGATAAGAAGCCCACTAGCCAAATAAAACCCAGCCAAATCCAGCCCACATGAAAGCCCAACAATAGCAATAAGCACCCAGTCCACTGTCAACCAAGCATCTTTGCCCAACTTGAAATAACAACAATTTAAAATCGTAGGTCTTAAATCTTAATGCTCATTACTTAGCCCATCATCAACCACCAGCAGTTCAGCACATAGCCCCATTCCCCATGACCGGCAAACAAATAGAAAATAAACAGGCAAACAAAAACAAACAGAACAATCACCATATCTGGCAAATGAAAACAGGCGACGAGCAATCACCGGTCGACGAGCTCTGCCGGAGTCCGGGTCTTCGACTTGAAGAAACAAACAGAGGATTTTGGGACAGATGATGGCACCATTTGATTGGGGCTGATTGGGGTTCCTTCACCTGATTTGATTTTGTACGTACAAACAAGAGTAGGTGTAATTTTATTGGCACCCATTTGATTGAAGAAGGAGATGATGTTTTCTTTTGGCATGAGTAGTGTTGAGGAGGTTGAACATCAGTTTGACTTTGTGAGATAGGGAATAAACAAAGAGGAGGGAGAATGGAGATGGAGATCGAGTCGATAGAGATGAGAAATCGAAATCTGACTTGTGAGAGTGATGACATGGGAGTTTTAAATCAGATTTGGGTTGAGACTTGAGAGTCTGAGATATTAGATAAGAGATAAAGTTAGAGATGGAGAGAGTAAGGCTGTAAGGGCGAAGAGTTATTAAGATAAGGCTTATTCGGTATTCGGGGAGACCGAATAATACAAAAATGAAATTCGAACCAGTAACCGTAAATCGAAAAAAATTTCGGATATAACCAAATTGTAAAAACATATCCCGAATTATTAAGAAATTTTAGTTAAATTATTTCGGTTTGGTTCGATTATTCGGTTATACCCGTTTTTTGCTCAATCCTACGCCTAAGCGACGACTTGATAAATCTACTACTAGTATATATTATCTCATCACAACTCTAATCAGAGAGTTACATTATATATGTTTTTTAAAAAAGAGTTTAATATTGCCTTTGTGTGTGTGTGTATATATATATATATATATATATATATTAATTTAATACCCTTAATCGGAAAAACCAGATTAAAATTATATTTATGCACATTTTTAATAAATTTATTCTAACACTAAATTTTAAGACAACATTCTAACAAAATAATATTTAAAATGGGATTTAAGTGTGTAACAAATAAATTATTTAATAAAAAGTACAAAAATTGAATAGGACTAATTTTAAGAGAGGAGATAGTGTGAAAGTATTTTTGGTCGGATGATATATTTGAAGCAATTAAGAACTCTACTAACAAAGAACCAGCTGAAGTAATATAAAATTTGAAGAAATGTGATGTCATAAAATTATGTACTGCAAATGCACGTGTATTGTAGACTTGATAAATATAGGTCGAACCACATAGACTAGATTAACTATCAAATCTTTAATTTATATTAGTTGATAGCCCGTGCATGATTTGTTTTTCGATTGTATAATTTTTTAAAATTGGAATGAAATATTTTTCAAAATAATAATATTTTTTTCATATAAACTTTTTGATTCTTTTTTGCATGGCATATCACTTACATGTATAAATATATTGATATTGCTATTTTATTACTTCCACTTTTATTGCGATAACCCATTTTATTTAAGGTCATTCAGTTGTTGCTCAATTTTCTAAATACTTCGATATTTGTTTGTAACGTAACAATAGTTTTTTTCGATCCTTGCATTCGTGGCATATCCATAACGACCATTGTCACTACTGCTATCATCGCTTATTTTAATAATTTGGCGTTTGTTCTGCCATTTGTTTTTTGTTGGTATAGATCTGTAAAAAAATGAAAACACATAAATTTTTAAAAATAACATGCAAAATAGGAAGAATATATTAGTTAAGAAAATCATACTAATTACTTTACTTGGTATCCATTATTTAATATGTTGTATGATATTGTTTGTGTATTAGGTTTTTTGTTTATGTGATAGTGGTATTTATAGGTGTATTCTTAAATGGCAAGTGGTAAAATTAGAGAAAGATTGAGGCTTTTATATCACAAAACAAAGAGATGTCCCCTGATTGGCGCATAATTTGATCTATAACATAGAAAATTATCTTTCCCCTCTCCATTTTTAACTCAGATTCACAGATTGTTAATTAAAAATAAATTGCATCCTAAATTTCCATGGGCATACATAAATCTCAAAACTCCTAATAAATATAGAAGCTAAAAGACATTCATAAAATGAAACTAATTATCCATCAGATACCATTGCATCCAAGAACAAATACTAACCCAACAGAGCAGAACAAATAATGTGTGCGATAATTTGAAATATCAAAATTTGAATCGCTTACAGCGCTGGGAATTGAAGAACACGAGTGCTTTATGTAGAGCAACCGTGTAATTATCTGGCGGTGGTTTATGGGGGTGATGACGTGGCACAGTCTTGACAATCAGAGTGACAAACCCAACAATCAGCCCAGCTGCCAAATTAGTTCCAACAGTCCACACAAAGAGCTTTCTACTTACAATAATACAACCCAGATCGACATACTTCTTCTTCTTCTGCTCACCAGGACCCAATAGCCAGCTCTGTTGGGTCTCATCCAACGGTCGAGAAAGCGCCGCCCGATTAAAGTCCTGTAAAATCCTGCTCCGATCATCATCTGTAGCTGAATCTACAGCAATTTCCAGTGGCCCACTCCATGGATCTCTCCCATATATACTCATTTTTTAAGCACCAAAGCTTGTAGCTTTACCACCCAGAATCAAAACCCCCCAAGCGTGCACTGCAAATCATAACCTTAGACATGGAGGCTATGATGTTATGTGTTTAGCCCAACTTGCATTTAGTTCAACTTGAGTTTGCTACAACTTTGCAGTGTTTTTTGTTAATACCTATATATACATGCTGCTATTTGGAAGAGAAAAGAAAAAGAAAAAACAATGGATTGGAAAAGGCAACTGGATTGCAGTTTTGAAGATGGAAGAAAAAGAAAAACTGTTGGATTGGAAGATGCAGCTGAATTAATGGATTGCAGTTTTGAAGATGAAAGAAAAAGACTTAGAAGAGGCAACTAAATTAATGGTTTTCTGTTATGTATTAATGGTTAATTGATTTCAAATTAATCTGAAACTATTTTTTGTATTAATGGTTTTATTAATATCAATTGTATATGGAATTTCAATTGATTAAAATTGGGTGTGTTAATTGATTGATTTGAAATTAATTTAGCTATGTTGGAAATCAAATTGGAAGCCAAATTAATTAATTGATTTGAAATTAATTGAGTTAACACTGTTGAAAATCAAATTGTATGCTAGATAATTTCAAATTAAGTGAGTTGACTCGCCTAATTATGCAATTTAAAGGATAGGCTGTGATGCCTTTATATATAAGGTATAGATTCCATATAAATTAGGAATAAAAAATGGTGAAGATGATTAATTAACTAAAACTGCAAATTAAAATTTAATAATAAAAAATAGTAATGAGAAAAATTACCTAGGAATCCAAATCCACTAAATAGTACTCCCTCCGTCCCTAATTATTTGACATTTTAGAGTTTTTTATCTGTCCCTAATTATTTGATATTTGTTCAAATTTAAGAGAATTAACTAGATACAAACCCGCGCGTTGCGACAGGATTATTCATTTTGTTAATAATAAATTTATACATGCAATTAATAAATTAAAATACCATAAGAAAATGGTAGATTGTTGTGCGATTATCAAACTTTACACAGAAAAACAAATGAATATACATGGTAGAGGATAGTGGTGAGAGTTTACCGGTTTATGCATTACACTATCAAAGTGCGAAACAAAGAAACAAACCATGAATTATACTACGAAAAGAAGTAATGAAATTAAATCATCGGAACTGTGAGACATAGAATTACTGAAGCATGAATGTTCTCGCACTTTTTAAGGAAATATCAATAACCAACCATAGCCTGCTACTATTTCATGACCATATAGCAATATCTTAAGCACAATGCAATCTCTTGAAACACCCTCTAAGAAGTAAGACCTGATGACATCTCTACAAATTTATCCTAGTCTTCAAGGAAGCAACTAAACAATGATGTCATATCCAAATGAGGATTAAATTGTCTCTTGTAGCACCCAAAATATTGAGTGAACCATAAGGAATCCATAATAACTATGACTACAGAAGTAGGTGCTCAGTACAACCCATGTTGTTTTTCATACGTAGTAGTTTTCTCCCATTTTTGTCCATTTTGGATAAGTTATAGTTTTCTCCCTTTCAACCAACAGAATTAATAGATGAGAAGGAAGGTTCACCGTTACTACATCGAACAATTAGTAAAAGAACAAAATGTATAGTGCAAAGCAAAAGTATCTTCAACAATAGTATTGTTTCTGTCGTTTACAATAGTATTGTTTTGGCTATGTTTCTATCGTTTACATAAATAAATGCAAAAATATTGCATAATTGATGGGATAACAATTCCAGATTTCCAAAAACTATTAGACTTCAGAATCAAATTCCATCAGAGTACTAATATTACTCGAGCTCAACAGACCTTACCCCTTGGGTTTAAAATATTCATGAATAGGTTCCATATGAACGCCAATGAATGTTAAGAAAAAGTATATTCTACAAATATTCAATTCCAGTCCCAAATCAAAACTGAAATACATGAGGTGAACCTCAAATATTAATTGATTCTACAGATTCAAAATAGCAGATTTAAAAATTTAGACGTTAGTAAATATAAATAAATTTTCCCGGAGATAAGCAACATCATAAAACTATTTTTCTTCCAACTTAAAACTACTTATAGAAGGAGAGCTGGAAAAATGAACATAGTAATATCAACAACCACCTACTTCAAATGATCCTAACAGAGCAATAAAAAATTATTTATTTTGATGTAACACCATATACACACCAGTAAAGCAATTTTCCGAAGAGGAGATGAACGCATATAAGCCTTCATGAGTTTGAATATCAGTATGTCTAGTGGCACTTTAATGTCATTACTATTTCTGATCCATGAACGACCTGTAGAATAAAACATCTTATATCATCCAAGGAACATTAACAGCAGAATTCTAAGGACTTGACTACTGAAACATGAGCCACTCACTCAACGCCTGAGCAGCAATCATTCTTTTTCTTGGATCTTTATTCAATAGACGTTTGACAAAGTCTTTTGCCTCAGAAGATAGAGAAGGCCAAGGTGGTTCCTAAAAACTGAGATCAACTTTTAAAACAGCTCTAAATATCCCATATTCAGTTCGAGCCCAAAATGGACGGCTGCCACATAATAGGATATATGATATAACCCCAATACTCCAGACATCAGCCTCTGTACTATAAGATCTATGTAAAACTTCAGGAGCAACATAGTATGCGCTGCCGACAATATCATTTAGCCTTTCATCTGAAACCCACTTAAAATATTGAAAAACGAACGGACTCCCAGAGCTAGCACAAAGAGAAGAGGGGACGAGGGAATATACCTGGCTTCACAAAATCTGAGAGTCCAAAATCAATGGCCTTTAATTTTTTAGATTAAATTTCCTTTATTTTTTCATTTCCATTCCCTCACATTTTCAAAGTTACAATACAAACCTACAATATAATGAACCAGAATGCCAGTGTTCGCGTATGCGTACGAGTGTGTGCGTGTGTCAAATATAGCCAATATGTAGAACCCACTGCAAAAATGTTTGCACCAACAAATTATGATCCTACTTTAGACCATTTATCAGGATTTTTAAGAAATCGGTACTTCAACATAAAATCGTTTTGATTTACAAAAATGATCAAACTTAAAATAAAAAAGGAAGTTAGTCTAGGTTCTCTAATGGTTTCTGTAGTCTCAAATTTACCATAGGCATGCATCACCTTGTCAATGAAGAAAGTATATAATGCTTGGCTATTGCCC
This sequence comes from Panax notoginseng, assembly GCA_016801055.1. Classification (NCBI taxonomy): domain Eukaryota; kingdom Viridiplantae; phylum Streptophyta; class Magnoliopsida; order Apiales; family Araliaceae; genus Panax; species Panax notoginseng. The sequence goes on along the minus strand of CM029014.1, from coordinate 40,993,910 downwards.
AACTGAATAAAGAAACGGTCCTCCTCCGCCCAATAAACAAAAAAGTTACAGTCATTACAATGTCGCAATCCAGCAGACTTAAATTCAATGCATGTATTGGTGGTTTGAGCTACAAGTTATATCTCACCTCTGGCTTAAGATCATGGTGCACCACGCCCTGCAGATGACAAAATGAAACAACATTCAATATTTGTATCATCACGGTCTTAACATCATCTTCTGTGTATTTTCCACCCATGCAGGACAAAGATACAACTGTTTCATATGTCAGGAATTGCAAAGGAATTTAATCTCTTAAAAAAAAATCATTTTTGGTACACCAATAGAATCCTAAGCTCTTTAGTATATCTAATAGTAACAGAAATACCTTGCAAGAATTCTATCCAAAAGCTCCCCTCATTCACATAGCCTGAAAATTGCGCCATCAATCATCAATTATGCCTAAAAAAATAAGCAAAACATGCTTCTCAAACATTTTAAGCTTATGACAATATACTATACTATATTATAAAAGAACCTTGTTCTATGCATAAATATTAGCATTTTATTTTATTTTCATTTACTTTTCTTCTACTTCATATTTTTTTTCTGAGGGAGAGGGATGAGCTTCTTTAGATATCTTATAGCATCATTTAGTTCAATAAAGAAAAGATCAAAACGGTCTCGCTGACAAAAATAGAATATTCAAACACATCAGTGGCAAATAAATCAGATCTTAGAAACATACAGTCACAATGGAACTGAGACAAATTTATATAAAAGAAAAAGCTTACTCCATCACAACATAGACATTATCATGATCTTCATAAGCATCATAAAATTGTACAAGATTGTTATGTCATGTCAAAGCTCTCAAAATCTTCACCTCCCTTCTCACATCCTCAATAGCTATGGCCGTAGTCATCTGAAAAAGACAATGGAAATAATCAGCAAAAAAATTAAAAATAATATAAATATCAAGAACATGATGCAATTTATAGATATACTAACGTAGATATGTCCACCTACGCTATAAATCCATCCACTCATTCATCAGTGCAGGATTTCCTTAACTATTATGTTAAAAAAAGTAAAGTTCATAGCTTTGCCCATATTCAATTAGTGCAATCTCTTGGTAAAAATATTGCTATCCTATTATTATTGACATAGTCGCCAAAACCATGAAAAAAATTCCACTTTTCACTTATGATTTTTTGAACTTGGTGTAAATTCGCTTTAAATTTGCATATTAATTTTAAATAGTGCATTGAAATAGGCAAAAGTAAGCATTATATCCACATTATTTGTAATCTGGATTAAAACATGCTTATTTTTGTCAAAAGCTGAAACTATAAATGGCACACAAACACACGCACACAACTAATCACTGTATTAGGATGAAAGTTCACTAAATAATTGAACTCAAAAGATAACCTATCAAAGGACTAACACGGAACAATATCAAAAATCAGAATAGTTACCAATAGGCCAAGGTTTTTGATCTCTGCATAAATCCATAAGATCTTTCATGCTACTGACAACCTCATATATATGTTCCTTGTCTTTATCCTCTAACTTAAATGATTTGAATCTTGATACTGAGCTACACCAGTTGTTTGTTAACCAAAATTTTGGGGCCTCCAGTTTTAGTTAGGACACATTTTACTATTGTTTAGTTTCTACAATAATCAAATAGCTAGTAATAGTAATTAGAATTTTTTTAATCTACGACAGACAATGGCATCAATTAAGTTAAAGATACTTGTCAGAAAACAATGTGTTGTTTGAGGGAATTCTGCTCAAGCCATACTTGCTCAGCTACTTCAAGTGTCCTATCAATTGGGTGATCCCCATCAAGTAGAATCTAAGGCTCTACTATAGGCACCAGACCGTTGTCCTACGGAAGATATCACAGCAACATAAGAATATATTGTACGGAGATAAGTAGAAAATAATAGTGTAGAAGTTACAGAAATGCATAGTAAAAATTTCCAACATTAATACTACTTTATTATTACTATTTATACATCAAGCTTTGTATAGATAAAAAAATTTAATCCTTGAAGAAATTAAAGGAACTCAATGTGTATGGGATCAAATTAATATTATAAAAAACACGGGCGCTCATTTGCTCGCTCAATTGTTTACACATATTTAACTTTTTTAAGATCAACTGTATATTAAATGGCTTTCACTGTATGATATAAAAGTTTGACAAAAAAAATAGATTAGCAATAGTAACATTTTTTCTTGATTCAAACAGAAAATGACAAATTATTGATTTATAATAGTGAATTAAGAGATAACAGAGTCTAGCTCAATATCTACCACTGCTTGACATATCTACCGCTGCTTGAAATATCTATCATCAATAAGCAAAAGATCACAGCCAAAACCAAAATACGAAATACAGCAGATCTACAGCAGTAATGATCCGAACAACAGCAGTAACCATAATTAGATCAAAACAGATGAATTTCAAAAGAAAAACTTACTTGAAAATCGGTACTCAATCCGAAAAACAGCTCTTCAACTAATTAATTCTATAAAATTTACCCCTCTCCATAACTAATTGATTACTTCATCGGACTAAAACATGAACTATTTACCACTGCTTGATTAATCGATAAGATTTCATCAGTAAGCAAAAGATCGAGAGCAAAACCAAAACACGAAATACAGTTTATCTACAACAGTAATGATCCGAACAACAGCAGTAATGATCCAAAAAATAGATGAATTTCAAAAGGAAAACTTAACTTCGGTACCCAATCCGAACAACAGCTCTTCAACTAATTAATTCAATTAACTTAGCAGTATAAAATCGATACTTTTTGCTCTAGAGGTCTGTTGTTTCGTCACAAATCGCTACTTCTAGGGTCTGATTCATGATGTTCATAATTAGGGGATTTCTTACTCTAGTTGTCTGTTGTTTCGCCTTTTTGCTCGCTTGTTTCGCCTTTTTGCTCGCCGTGGTTACGAATTTGAACCAACACTGAATGAATTTAGCAATCTGTTGTTTCGCCTTTTTGCTCGCTTGTTTCGCCTGTTTACTCGCCGTGATTCATAATTTGGGACTGCCGAATTTGAACCACGGAATGAATTTAGCAACACAAAATGAATTAGGGGATTGTATTTAGGGTAAGTTGTTTTTTTAGACGCAGGGGTCAAGGTATTTTTGTCAAGGGCTAAAAGGATTATTTATATTAAATAGGATGGACATGTGTTAAATTTGTAGAAGGATAAATATCAAATTATTGTGTCATGTACTGTGATTTAGTATATATAATAGATGATATTTTTTTCAAAATTACCCCTCATCACTCTGTCTATTTTTTTGATACTTTAAACTCTTTCTCTCTCCTTATCCCGACAAAGCTCTCCTTATCCCAACAAAAGATTTGAGGATATTATAGATAATTGAGTACTATATTTAATGATTTCTAATCATTATCTTAATTTTTGTGTCTACCTTTAAAACATCAGATAATTAGGGAGTAACATAAATTGATAAGCATTCATTTAAGTTTTTAGAACAACATATATGTATTGGTTTTTAGTTTATAATTGTTTGTTTTGAATTTTATGTATTGATAATTATTTTTATTATAATCATAATTATCTGGGAACTCTTATCACCCCGTGTTCTGCATACGGAGTCGGGAGTACTATCATTCCAAATTAGTGTTTCTCGTAACCCCGCCCCTGCGATAGACTATTTGAAACTACTTGATGAGTATATGTATCTTGCTTTAGAATAACTACTTCTTCACTTAATATAATAATTTTTTTGTAGAAGAAATACCAACTTTAAAGGTTTTTTTAGGACTTCATTTAACTTGCAACAAACAACAATTATTGCTTTTGATTTGAGCTTGTTATGAGATACTCAAAATTTAATCTCTAATATTGTTCAATAAATTAATATTATATTGGAGCTGCAGTGCAATGCCATGCAACTCAAACTTTCCAAGTTCACAACCATCTTCAGTCATGTTACTTTGACATTTATAAACCTAATAATAATAATTAATTGTACAAGGCAATGTTAGATCATATATATAATAAAAGGTATAAAAAAATAAAAAAAAAATAGTGATAAAAGAAGGAAATATCCTTTTCATTATTCATACACCTTGACTGAAAATGTGGTCTGTTGGTCTTGGTAAGTAGTGAAAGTCTTAGACCTCTTTGCTGGGTATGGAGTGTTTTTTGGGATCAATATTGTCGTCGCCCCATCAGCCGTCTCAATACCCAAACTCCAAGGGAAAACAAGAAGCCACGGAGGAGGAAAAAAGTCTACAGAATAACACCGTTATGAATGGTCAAGATTCTAACCTCACCAAGATCAAAAACCAAAATATTCTTCCTATCTCCTACATTGTCCAAGCCATAGGCAAAGGCAATTGCTGCTGCAGTAGGCTCATCTATTATTTGAACTACATTGAGCCTTGCAATAGTACCAGCATCTTTTGTGGCCTGCCTCTGTGCATCATTGGAGTACGCAATCCACTAAACCCAAATACTCATTAGAGTTTAGAAGAAACGTTTGATATTAAGGCTTAAATATGTATTAATAACATCAATATCAAGTGTTTCTATGTTCAAACTGTTACTAGGAGTAGCCGAGTAGGTTGAATATGACCTTTTTCAACAATATTAATCACATTTACTGTTAACGCCAAGATCTTTCCACGAACTCCAATCACTTAAAGCTCGTCCAAATCCTGCACAGTAAACACGATAACACCAAAAGCTTGACGGCTTGGACCGTCGAGGGATAGCTCCGGCGTGAGAGTCATTACAGGCGATCACAAGGTTAACAATGGAGGCAAATAGTATCTAGTGTCTAGAGAGAGATAAAGTTATCAGTTACCTTTAGATGGTGTGTGATCCTTGCCTCATATACTCTTGGTCCGATTTTTCGTGCCACCCACTCCCTACTGGTCCAGTCCCCCCACCACCAGTCATCTCAGCCGAATACTAGCATCTCACCTGCTCCATCCCATCACTGTTTGCCACCGCCGGCCGACAAGATTCCATCCACATTAATGCATGACAGAGATAACAATCAACTGTCATCTTTTTAATCATTACCGGTCAAAGTTGGTATTTAGATATTATTTGTCTAATGGATCAGCTCAAATCAGAGGCCTAATACATTTAAGACACAAATAATATATAACCCAAGAAATGGGCCCATTCGGTCCAACGTGTAAAGTATCAGGGTATAAGGGAGGAGCTCACTCGGTCAGACCCAAATGCATAAAGTATCATGGCCCAACATTGCCCCCCAATCTTTTATTAAACAAGATGTTTAATGAAAGAGAGTAAATAATATAGGTCCATGATAATGATGAGAGGTTCAATAAGAAGCTCACCGAGGCCCAAACGATAGATATCAGCCCAGAATTTAAATAAAACTAGAAGCCCAAACGAGAAAAGCCCATTCCGGTTAAATCATTAAATTCAAAACCGGACGCTACCCCTTCCCCTTCATCATCATTACCTCCAATTAATGCGCCGCCCTCAATTCTCGTAAAAATTTGAAAAAATCGTCAATATAAAAAGTCACTTCCCCAATTTTTGACAGTTTTACCTACCAATTTGAAATTTTCAATCCTTTGAGCTTTCGTCTTCTCTTTCGAATTGTGACGCCCCCAAAATAGGTATACAATACCCATTCTGAGTCGCCAAATACATGGTACAGAAAGCAAACTACAACTTCAATAATATAAATGTCGTGCAAAATACGACAACACATACTGTGAGTTTAAATACAAATATTGTCTTCTAGACAATATCCACACTCAAATAAATCCTCATTACAATTATTCAAACACTATTTTACAGAAATAGTGAGGACTGCTAAAACATCTTTCTAGAACCATCACTCCATACCCCGACTAGATCCTGCTATGTTCTCACCTCCTGAGAAGAAAAATGGAACAAAAAGGAAAAGGGTGAGCTCAACTAGCCCAGTAAAGAATATTATGACTAAGATAATATACAAACAAATTATCGTTAGACTTCAACAGGGAAAAATCTGATAGAATATAATCGACAACAAGTTTTAGATCAACAACTGCAGCGGAAACAGCAAACCATTAGAAGAGTCAAGTAGAGAAAGAATTCTACTATCTTCTAAGATTTAAAAGTCCATCATCAATATTTTATCCCTGTAACATCAATTAATAATCATCTTTATCCAAATATTCATCTTTGCACTACAGGCCAAAGATATTCATTTGTATCACCTGTCAATCATGTTCATCTCAACACCTGTTCATCTTTGCACTACAGGCCAAAGATATTCATCAAGTAATCATACATCTTTGCACTACAGGCCAAAGATATTCATTAATATCATCATTTAGGACTGAGGATGATGAAAAATATCTTAAAGAGAACGAATCCAATGAGACAGAAGGATAAAAAGTAGGGATTCGTATAACAGTTTATCCAAGATCAATAATACTTCATAATAATCAATTGTGAAGCAGAATTCAAAAATAAAGATCAAAACATGGATACAATCAAAGATAGTAACCATAATAGACATCTTGGACAAAAAGGAAAAATTTTATTTTTCGGTGAATAGTGCCGTATTCGTGAATAGTGCCGTATACGTGAATAGTGCCGTATACATGAATAGTAACCCCGACACAAAAAGTTCCAAATTTGATAAAAACTCATATCAATATTTCAGCATAATGATATTGAAGAAAATAATATCATTTAAGAAGAAAATAATATCCCTTACCTCAAGATATCAGTACTTCTGGTCGGAATACCGGTATAAGGCTGAAAGAAACTTGCTCTGATGAATAGAAACTCTCAAAGTATCTAAATACTCACAAAATACACTCAATAATCTTGAGAGAGAAAGAGAGAAAACTTGTTTCTGGTGTGATTTTCAATTCTAACTTAGCCCTCTATTTATAGGAAAATTTTAGTAGGTTTGACCTGCAACCTGATGGCTTTACCTGCTACTATTCTCACCCACCACATTTGAAATATAATTCAGCACATTTCTTCACCAACCACAAGTGGGGCCCACCAATTCTAGAATTTTCCATCAAAATGATAAATTCTGAAAATTCAACAATTTCTGAACCAGTCATCTCGTAAAATTCATAATAAATCATACGTTCATTTTTAACGGTTCAAAATTTGTGGACATATACTCAACTTATATATGTATAACATATCCAAAAATTACCACGATCCAACGGTCGGATTAAAAATTATAACACCCGCAATATTTCTCAAAAACCCTGATTTGATTTTTAATACCTCCATTCCGATAAAAATACTGATAAAACACCTCAACATTAACTCCTTCATTTTTAACCACAAAAATATATCCCTCATTTATATCCACATAAAATAAATATTTCCTTATCATATGAATCAATAATTAATTATTCACAAATAATATTACAGAATCACATTTATGACAACCAGGCCGTTCCCAGGAAAGAGGGGGCTTTCCAATAAGGATTTCTCCTTACTGGCGCGCAATTAGATGACCAAACCTCTCCTTAGACAGAACTTTCTAGACATTGCCAATAATGTTATATAATAATATTATTCAAATAATATGAATTATTGATCTGATAATGGAAAATACTGTGCAGCAACAATTATTGAAACAACAATAATATAAAATATCAATGCAACAATTATTGAATCAATAAAATAAAATATTGAACAATAACTACTGTAACAATTATTGAGTAGTGCCTTCTTACGTAAGAATCAATAATTTCAAAAATACTATGCAATACCGTGTGCTATTGTGCAATAACGCGTATTACTGTATTTTAACCACCGGGTATTCCAACAGTGTTAACGGTAACAACTACGCCGTTATTTGTAAAAACTCAAATTTGTCGTTTTCTTCACCCGACAGTTATTCTGTTATGGGGCCCACAAATGGCTGCGCCGTCGTACGAATATTCTCCGACAGAAAGAATATTCCACGACCAAACGAATATTCCCCGACAACAATGATTATTTTATAACCACTTGCTTATTTTGAAAAAAAATCATATTTCACCCATAACTTTAAACTTTTATCAATTTAACCATTTACTGAATAGTAATTATAAGAAAAATTGAATACTTTTATTTCATAAAATTCGGGGTCTTACAATCTCCCCTCCTTATGAAATTTCGTCCCCGAAATTTACGTACGTACCTGATGTTTCAAAAAGGTGAGGATACCTCGCTTTCATTTCTGATTCTAACTCCCAGGTCATTTCTTCAATAGCATGGTTTCTCCACAAAACCTTAACTTGTGGTATAACCTTCGTGCGTAGGACATGCTCTTTCCTATCCAAGATCTTAACAGATACCTCCTCGTACGTTAAATCTTCAGCTATCTCGTCTGGTTCTAACTCAATAATGTGGTTCGGGTCTTTAACATATTTACGAAGCATAGATATGTGAAAAACATTATGAACACGAGACATGCTTGGAGGTAATGCGAGTCTATATGCCACATTTCCTATTCGCTCAAGAATCTCAAATGGACCAACAAATCTTGGATTGAGCTTTCCTCTCTTCCCAAATCTTGTAACTCCCTTCCATGGTGCAACACGTAATAATACATGATCCCCAATATTAAATTCCACGTCCTTCCGATGAAGATCCGCATAACTCTTTTGTCGATCCTGTGCCGTTTGTATACGTTGTCGAATCGTTTGGATCTTCTCTGTAGTAATGCGTACCAACTCTGGTCCCAACAATGTTGCTTCACCCACCTCGTCCCAGCATACTGGAGAACGACAATTTCTTCCATACAACGCCTCAAATGGAGCCACACCTATGCTCGCCTGATAACTGTTGTTGTAGGAGAATTCCACCAATGGTAGGTACTTATCCCAACTCCTTTTGAGATCTAGGACACAAAGTCTTAATAGATCTTCAAGAGTTTGAATAGTCCTCTCTGATTGTCCGTCCGTTTGAGGATGGTATGCCGAACTGAATCGTAAATCCGTGCCTATAGCTTTTTGCAAGCTAACCCAAAATCGTGAAGTGAATCTTGGGTCACGATCTGAAACTATGGATACTGTCATGCCATGCAATCTCACAATCTCGTTCACGTACATACTAGCAAGACGTTCAAGGGAATAAGTCTCACGTATCGGCAAGAAATGAGCGGATTTGGTTAATCTATCAACAATAACCCAAATCGCATCTATGCCTTGAGAAACCTTGGGAAGACCCGTAACAAAATCCATAGTAATGTGTTCCCACTTCCATTTCGGGATCTCAAGTGGTTGCAATGGACCCTTTGGCACTTGATGCTCCGCCTTTACACGTTGACAAGTTAAACACCTCGAGATAAACTCCGCGATCTCTCTTTTCATATTGCTCCACCAAAATGTATGTCGAAGATCGTGATACATTTTGGTACTCTCAGGATGGATTGCAAACGGTGTGTTGTGTGCCTCCATCATTATTCTATGCTTCAAGTCAAAATCGTTAGGAACACAAAGTCTGGAGTTGACTCGAAGTATTCCTTCTTCATCGATTCTTGCTTCTGGAATAGCACCTTCTTGCACTTTCTTCTTCATACGCATCAGCTCCATGTCCGTAGCTTGAGCAGCTTTAACTTTATCGATTAAAGTCGGTTCTACTCGTATATTTGATATCATCATGTGGGTACTTGGAGCCTTCATCTCTATCTCCATCCTTTGTAAGTCATACAAAATGGGCCTTTGTGTTAACAATATTGCACTCGTACCCGCATATGATCTTCTACTCAATGCGTCAGCTACTACGTTTGCTTTTCCAGGATGATATTGGATGATATGATCGTAATCTTTCAACAGCTCGAGCCAACGTCGCTGCCGCATGTTGAGTTCCTTTTGGGTGAAGAAATATTTGAGGCTTTTATGATCTGTATAGATCTCCACTTTCTCCCCATACAGGTAGTGTCTCCAGATCTTCAACGCAAAAACGACTGCTGCCAACTCCAAATCATGAGTAGGATAATTCCTCTCATATTCTTTGAGTTGTCGTGAGGCATAGGCTATGACTTTCCCATGTTGCATGAGAACACATCCTAACCCTTTGCCTGAAGCATCGCTGTAGATAACAAATCCATCCGAACCAGATGGTATTGTCAGAACAGGTGCCGAAATGAGTCTCCTCTTGAGTTCTTGGAAACTCTTCTCGCATTCCTCACTCCATACAAATTTTGTATCTTTCCGAGTCAGCTGAGTTAACGGAGTAGCGATTCGAGAAAATCCTTCCACAAATCTCCGATAATAACCAGCTAAGCCTAGAAAGCTACGTACTTCGGTTACCGACTTCGGTTGCTCCCAACTTTGTATGGCTTCAATCTTCGCCGGGTCGACAGATACTCCATGTTTTGACACCACGTGCCCAAGGAATGCTACTTCCTCAAGCCAGAACTCGCATTTCTTCAATTTGGCATATAGCTTATTTTCACGAAGCCTTTGCAGTACCAGCTTCAAATGGCGCTCATGATCTTCACGGCTTTTGGAATAGATGAGGATGTCATCAATAAAGACAACAACGAACTGATCCAAATATTCTTTGAATACACGGTTCATCATATCCATGAAGGCAGCAGGAGCATTAGTCAATCCAAAAGACATTACTAAGAATTCATAATGCCCGTACCGAGTTCTGAAGGCAGTCTTTGGAATATCTTCAGTTTTAATCTTCAGCTGATGATATCCAGAACGAAGGTCGATCTTTGAAAAGAATTGTGTTCCTTGTAACTGGTCGAACAGGTCATCAATGCGAGGTAGCGGATACCTATTTTTGATAGTGACATGATTCAATTCTCGATAGTCGATACAAAGTCGCATACTCCCGTCTTTCTTCTTTACGAATAAAACAGGAGCACCCCAAGGAGACGTACTAGGACGAATAAAACCGATGTCCAATAACTCCTGTAGTTGGACTTTTAACTCCTGAAGTTCAATAGGAGCCATTCGATATGGAGTTTTAGAAATGGGCTTTGTACCGGGTTCAAGGTCAATAAAGAATTCAACTTCACGTTCTGGGGGTAGACCAGGAAGTTCTTCAGGAAATACATCGGGAAATTCTCTAACAATAGAAATATTATTCAAATCTGACTTGTCTTTGTTCAAATCCATTACATGGGCTAAGAAAGCTTGACATCCGTTTTTCAATAAACGAATAGCTTTGTGGCTCGATATGACAGTGACTGATTTTAGTGGTTTAGTAGTTTGAATTCGTATGACAGGTTGGTTAGGAATATGAAAACTAACAACCTTACGAAAACAATCAATTTTAGCATGATGAGTGGTTAACCAATCAATTCCTAAAATCACATCAAAAGCAAGTATCTTTAAAGAGATAAGATCAACAGGTAATGTGATAGTACCAACTTGGATCATGCAAGATTTATAAACTGTAGATGTAACGAAGGTTTCACCCAACGGAGTTTCAACAGATAAGGTAAAGTCCAATTTCTCCGGAGTCAAGTTTAAACGTTGAGCACAAGCAGGAGAGATAAAAGAATGGGTAGAACCGGTATCTAGTAAAGTATAAACTTCGCAAGAATTCAAGATTAGCTTACCCGTGATCACCTCGTTCGGGTTTCTCGCGTTTTGGCCAGTAACGACAAACGCCCTTCCAGGAACCGCTGATTTCGACTTATCCGGGACAGCTTTTGGAGTCACCATCCCCGCTGAACTTGGTTTTGCTACAGAACACTCTCGAGCTATATGACCCTCCTTTCCATAGTTATAACATACCTTGGATTGTTGTGGGCAGTTTGGGCTGATATGTCCCTCTTTCCCACATTTGTAACATACGACAGGTGGTCGTTCTCCTCCCCTAAAAATAGTTGATGTTTGTGCTGACGTCTTCACATTATCATTGTTGTACCTTCTCTTCTTGAAATCTCCTCCCGACTCGCTCCTTCTATTATCACGACCACGATTACCACCAGAGTGGTTACCGCTTTTGTCCGAATATTTTCCTCCCTGCTGGTTTTCATTGCTTCGATGACTGCCGCCACCAGTATGACCCTGGTTGTGGTCCCTCGGTTGCACATACTCATTATCTCGCTCTAATAATTGAGCCCTATTTATAACATCTGAATATAAAGAAAATTTATGAGAGATAAGATATTGTCGAATCTCGGGTTTTAGACCTCTCAGAAACATCCTTGTCATTCGTTCCTCATTTTCGACCAAATGAGGTGCAAACCTGGATAACTCTGCAAACTTCACCTCGTACTGGGACACCGTCTTGTTGTTTTGTTCCAGTCTGATAAACTCTACCTCCTTCATATGACGAATACTTTCAGGAAAGTACTTGTCATTGAACAGTTTTTGAAATGTTTTCCAGGACATGTTGAGTGCGTCAGGCTGGGTACGTTTCATAGACTCCCACGAGTAGTCTGCCTCACCGCGGAACATAAAGGTGGCGAATGGAACCTTTTGTTCCTCCGTGCATCCTAAGACATCGAATATCTTGGTAATTTGCTTGACCCACGTTTCCGCCATGATCGGATCCGGCTTTCCCTTAAATTCTGGTGGTCCCAATTCTTTGAACTGCTTAGCTGTGACAAACCGCGCATTATCATTTCCACCCATATTCTGCACACGAGTCTCCCTCGTCTAATTTTGCATGAACTGCAAAAAGCTCCTAAACATTCCATCATTCATCGTTTGCTCGGTAACGTTGTTTACAGGAGGAATATTGCCTTCCTGTTGCACGTTCCCCTGGGTGGTGATCAAAGGTGTCTCCACGGTCTGATTTACTCCATTATTAACGTTCTCAGCTGCCATTCTTAAATACTGCCATAAAACAAGGGTTAATAGTCATGTCATATATTATCCCTATACTCTGACCGACCAAATAAATACCAAATAAACTTAGTCAAGTCATACTAGTGAAGGAATTCCCCGTCTCTCCCCTCCTAGTTCTTGTCTCACATCTCAGCCAGGGATCATATCCCTAAGCTCTGATACCAACTGTGACGCCCCCAAAATAGGTATACAACACCCATTCTGAGTCGCCAAATACATGGTACAGAAAGCAAACTACAACTTCAATAATACAAATGTCGTGCAAAATACGACAACACATACTGTGAGTTTAAATACAAATATTGTCTTCTAGACAATATCCACACTCAAATAAATCCTTATTACAATTATTCAAACACTATTTTACAGAAATAGTGAGGACTGCTAAAACATCTTTCTAGAACCATCACTCCATACCCCGACTAGATCCTGCTATGTTCTCACCTCCTGAGAAGAAAAATGGAACAAAAAGGAAAAGGGTGAGCTCAACTAGCCCAGTAAAGAATATTATGACTAAGATAATATACAAACAAATTATCGTTAGACTTCAACAGGGAAAAATCTGATAGAATATAATCGACAACAAGTTTTAGATCAACAACTGCAGCGGAAACAGCAAACCATTAGAAGAGTCAAGTAGAGAAAGAATTCTACTATCTTCTAAGATTTAAAAGTCCATCATCAATATTTTATCCCTGTAACATCAATTAATAATCATCTTTATCCAAATATTCATCTTTGCACTACAGGCCAAAGATATTCATTTGTATCACCTGTCAGTCATGTTCATCTCAACACCTGTTCATCTTTGCACTACAGGCCAAAGATATTCATCAAGTAATCATACATCTTTGCACTACAGGCCAAAGATATTCATTAATATCATCATTTAGGACTGAGGATGATGAAAAATATCTTAAAGAGAACGAATCCAATGAGACAGAAGGATAAAAAGTAGGGATTCGTATAACAGTTTATCCAAGATCAATAATACTTCATAATAATCAATTGTGAAGCAGAATTCAAAATTAAAGATCAAAACATGGATACAATCAAAGATAGTAACCATAATAGACATCTTGGACAAAAAGGAAAAATTTTATTTTTCGGTGAATAGTGCCGTATTCGTGAATAGTGCCGTATACATGAATAGTAACCCCGACACAAAAAGTTCTAAATTTGATAAAAACTCATATCAATATTTCAGCATAATGATATTGAAGAAAATAATATCATTTAAGAAGAAAATAATATCCCTTACCTCAAGATATCAGTACTTCTGGTCGGAATACCGGTATAAGGCTGAAAGAAACTTGCTCTGATGAATAGAAACTCTCAAAGTATCTAAATACTCACAAAATACACTCAATAATCTTGAGAGAGAAAGAGAGAAAACTTGTTTCTGGTGTGATTTTCAATTCTAACTTAGCCCTCTATTTATAGGAAAATTTTAGTAGGTTTGACCTGCAACCTGATGGCTTTACCTGCTACTATTCTCACCCACCACATTTGAAATATAATTCAGCACATTTCTTCACCAACCACAAGTGGGGCCCACCAATTCTAGAATTTTCCATCAAAATGATAAACTCCGAAAATTCAACAATTTCTGAACCAGTCATCTCGTAAAATTCATAATAAATCATACGTTCATTTTTAATGGTTCAAAATTTGTGGACATATACTCAACTTATATATGTATAACATATCCAAAAATTACCACGATCCAACGGTCGGATTAAAAATTATAACACCCGCAATATTTCTCAAAAACCCTGATTTGATTTTTAATACCTCCATTCCGATAAAAATACTGATAAAACACCTCAACATTAACTCCTTCATTTTTAACCACAAAAATATATCCCTCATTTATATCCACATAAAATAAATATTTCCTTATCATATGAATCAATAATTAATTATTCACAAATAATATTACAGAATCACATTTATGACAACCAGGCCGTTCCCAGGAAAGAGGGGGCTTTCCAATAAGGATTTCTCCTTACTGGCGCGCAATTAGATGACCAAACCTCTCCTTAGACAGAACTTTCTAGACATTGCCAATAATGTTATATAATAATATTATTCAAATAATATGAATTATTGATCTGATAATGGAAAATACTGTGCAGCAACAATTATTGAAACAACAATAATATAAAATATCAATGCAACAATTATTGAATCAATAAAATAAAATATTGAACAATAACTACTGTAACAATTATTGAGTAGTGCCTTCTTACGTAAGAATCAATAATTTCAAAAATACTATGCAATACCGTGTGCTACTGTGCAATAACGCGTATTACTGTATTTTAACCACCGAGTATTCCAACAGTGTTAACGGTAACAACTACGCCGTTATTTGTAAAAACTTAAATTTGTCGTTTTCTTCACCCGACAGTTATTCTGTTATGGGGCCCACAAATGGCTGCGCCGTCGTACGAATATTCCCCGACAGAAAGAATATTCCACGACCAAACGAATATTCCCCGACAACAATGATTATTTTATAACCACTTGCTTATTTTGAAAAAAAATCATATTTCACCCATAACTTTAAACTTTTATCAATTTAACCATTTACTGAATAGTAATTATAAGAAAAATTGAATACTTTTATTTCATAAAATTCGGGGTCTTACACGAATTCTTTCTCTCTGCAAGTTCTCAGCAATGGCGTCCCAAAGTTCAGATAACTCCGACCCCATTCCTGCAATTTCGATTTCTACCATTCCTCCCAGCCCAAGCCCTACCAGAATGGTTTCAGACTCAAACCCTCAAACTGCTGCTAGCCCTGTCAGGAATCCACCATCAAACCCATTTCCTAATCCTTTAGAATTTTTTAAGAGTACTGAAGAACACTATCCTCACGCCAACACCCCTTCCACTATTACTGAGATCGAGCTGCGCAACGTCAGAACTTGTTATCAGATTTCGGACACCCATCTGGTGAGAGCCCCAGCCTCGCACGAATGAATGTACCAGCGACCTGACGGCTGGAAGGGGGTTCGATTCCCTCTTCACCCTTTTTTGGTTACGCTTCTAGGGTTTATTGGGGTGGGGTTCGCTCAATTGGTGCCGAACTCATACATCCACATTCTGGCTTTCATAGCGTTCTGTTATGAGCTAGGGATAACCCCTACAGTCGATTCCTTTTTTTATCCTTTTCTCCGCTGGGAAATCTTGGGAACGAGGTTTCAAAATGTTGAGCAAACAGCCCCCCAAGCCCAATGCCAAGTTCGAGAAGCGACCTTTGATGGATACTCCCTCGAGCAACAATGGGTGGCACAGAGAATGGTTCTTTGTGAAAGGACCTGAAATCTCTTCTATTCCGGAGTGGACCACCTCTGAGCGCATCTCCGCAGACTTCGGAGATATTTCAGAGGAACGTGTGAAAGAAATGGTGAGCATTCTGGAGAAGATTCCCATGAAGGAATGGAGCTCCGGACTCCTGAGCAAGCAAGCATGGTTGTATGACCATAAATGTAAGTCTTGAACCCCATCTATTGTATAACTTTACCAATTCCCATTAGCAGTATCTAAACTGCTCTTTTCTCTATACAGTGTCTCTCATTAAACCGACGTCTATTGACTGAAAAGATCTGGACAAATTCCTTTCGGGCAAACCTTCACCAATATCTACCGAGAATCCACCTGAAGAGCCTTTAGCTTCTGATCCTCAAGATGCTGAGGCCCAATCTGTAGACCATGTCACTGCAGAGGAACCTAACCTTCCTCGTCTGAAGAAGAGGGCTATCTGAAAGCCCAAACCAAGCTCCCAAGACCCCCAACCAGGCCCCAGCGCAAGTCTGATTGATCTTCCTCCCAACGAACGAATGTAATCCCTTCGTGCTAAAAAGAGGAAAACCAAGATAACTCCTCTGTCCATCGATGAGCTTCGAGTACCTACTGCCAAAGTTGATCCTCCCATAATCACCCCTGTGGAAATCCACGTTTCTGATGAAGAGTTCGAAGAACAAATCAATCCTTCTTCCTCTTTATCTCGCAAAAGGAAACAATCTTCTGATGAACAACCGCTGCCACCCCCTGAAGCTGTTCCTACTTAACCCCCACCTCCTTCCGAATCACATATGCCCTCTCCCTCACATCCATCATCTTCAGAATTTAGGCGCGAAGCCATGGCATCACCTACTATATGGCCTGGATTCAATGAGAATTTCCCTTTTCAACTGTATGATTCATTTGTCCGAGACACCGATGATCATCGGTTCGGCAATAGCTCCATCATGGACCTAATCGATGATGGAATGAGGTACCAAGCCAAAGTAAGTTGTTGAGAACCTGTTCATTTGAAATTATGTACATCTATCGGAGATTTACTTGGATAACTTTGAACATTTGCAGGCAAATGTGATCTTCGGGAGCCTCCGTCCCAAATATAAAGAAGCAGAAGCCGAAGAAGACGCGGCCCGAAAAGAGAATGTTATACTGAAATCGGCCTTGAATAAAGAAAGAAGCGACCATGGTACTGCTCTTTACAATAATGAGTGCCTCCGCAAAGATTTGAATAAGCTAAAGGAAAAAATGGATACAACTGAGGCCACCCACCGAGCCACAATCAATATGAACATAGACTTGGTTCATAGGAATGAAATCCTTGCGTAGAAGAACGAGACACTTGTGAAAACCAACAATGTAACGACCCCAAAATAGGTCCATTTCACCCAACCTATTCTGAGTCGCCAAATACATGGTACAGAAAATAACTACAACTTTATTACAACAATTGTCGTACAAAATACAACAACACATATGCTGTGAGTTTGGATACAAATATATACCAACTGTGACTCGTGTCCCAACCGTAATGTGACAAATGTCCCATCAGTGGATAACACCTCACAGTGATACCTACATAAAGGTATAGTCAAAAACTGTTTTAGAAATTAGAATATTTGGGAAGTGCTCAAGGAAACTTTCGTACATGGGAGGCCATGCTTTCAGGTTATGATAAATATCATATGTCCACAGAATTATCCTTGGTTGACCTAATAGACCCCAAACAAAAACAAGAAGATTACTATCATATTCTTTCCAATGGTGAGTCTTCTCTTAACATATCATTATCTTCACTATCTCTAATCGTGAATTATACTTCAAACAAACACCAAGATTATATAGGTAGTGCTCGTAAATATACTCAGCAAGTGGATGCGTACAACCCTGTCTTATAATGACTCGAGGTTGTATGACATTAGACATCTTGTATGATAGTGGCAAAACACCCTTCCAACGTTGGGTTCGCCTCACCCTATTGGATTCATCAAATATAACTACTAAATGATGACCACCGTTCTATTCTCCTGTTACCCTCGCTCGACCCAGCTACACTCGTATTACCTGAAAGGAATTTTGAAACAGAAGGGTGAACACAACTAGCTCAGTAAAGAATATCATGACTAAAGATAAATAAATTATCAATAGCCTTCAATAGTAATAAATCAGAGATTTAGAACATATGATAGATGATAAAAATTTTCAACCATAGCTGCAGCGAAACGAGCAATCCATTAGAAGAGTCAAATAGACCATAAAGTCTATTATCTTCTCCATATTAAAAGTCCACCAACAATGTTTTATCAACAGTTCCTTTCCACAATTATATGAATAACTCATAATCATAATTGTAATTCTAAATTCCTCTTCGCATCCAGGACGAAGATAATTTTTATCACATGTCTTTAACTGAAACATCAAAGATCATGGTTATACCAAATCACAGTTCCTGTTTATAATCATACTAACAATTTCATCTTTGCACTACGACCAAAGATATTCATCAACAGACCATCTTTGCACTACAGGCCAAAGATATTCAACAACAGGTCATCTTTGCACTACGGACCAAAGATATTCATCAACAATTCATCTTTGCACTACAGGCCAAAGATATTTCTCAACAATTCATATTTGCACTACAGGCCAAATATATTCATCAATAGTTTATATTTGCATTACAGACCAAATATATTCATCAACAGTTCATATTTGCACTACAGGCCAAATATATTAATATCTCAAAGAAATATATAATCATTTCAGAATTTATATAAACAATAATTATAACCATGTTGATCATTTTACCTTTGTACTTAAGCTAAAGATTTTCAATTATAAATTCAATGGTCATGATCATACCAGTCAACAATTCAACTTTGCACTACTGGCCAAAGGGAACCCATAGTCATGATCATATCAAAAATCTACCCATCTTTACACTCAAGTCAAAGAGAAATATCATCATTAGGGTTATAAAAATATTATATATAATAGTAAAATCAATATAATCAAAACATCTAGATTTAATCTCAAGAGTAATATTCATAAATCAACTATAATTTGGTTAGAAAAAGAAACAAATTTTTTCATGAATAGTAACTCATGAATAGTAACCCCGACATGAAAAAGGTAGAAGTTCCACAATAAAATTCATACCAATATTTCGGTATAATGATATTGAAAGAATAACATTTCTTAAACTTATAAACAATTTATTTTAATTGTTAACACTTTACTAAATAATGCATTTAATCATCTTAAAATGCCAAACTCATAAGATTTCATTACCAATAACCAAAACCCTCATCAAAAATCTGCATATACCTCATATAGGATTCTCAAGCCATAAAATCCTATTTTCTAATTTTCTTACATCACATAACATATTTAATTCATTTACTCATAACTAGTCTATTTTCATGAAAAATACAAAATCAGTACAAACAAATTTTCTTTTCTAAGATTTAGCAGAATATAGTTCCATATTGAACATATATTTTTCTTAGAATTTTTAAAATTCATTTACTATTTTTCATATGGCCAAAACTGCCGAATATTTAGACATTTATCATAAATTGTATTTTCATGCAAAAATTCCAAAATTTACAGAGTATAGTTCTGTTATATACATGTACTCCCAATAAAAATTTCACCAATTTTGGAGTTAACCACAAATAGTTATAAGGGTTTACTTTTAAAATAGTCATTTCCCATAAAATTGCTAACTCTTAATCTATACATCCAAAAATCGTCATTTTTGGACACAATCTAGAAAACTCATCAAATTATTATTTCAAATTTTTCCAGAATTTTTGAAGGTCAGAAAAATTACGAAACTGAAAAACATAACAACCCTTAAAATTCCTTACTATCCCTTACCTCAAAAGAGCAGCACTTCTGACTGGATATCAGATATGACGCTGAAGGAAACTTGCACTGATGAATAGCAACTCACCAAGTATCTAAATACTCATAAAATACACTCGATAATCTAGAGAGAAAAAGAGAGAAAACTTATGGATTCTGGTGTGATTTTCAATTCTAACTTAGCCCTCTATTTATAGGAAAATGTTAGCACGCCAAAACAGACTTGACCTGCTACCTGATGACTTTACCTGCTACTATTTCACCAACCAAAAATCAGCCATCTTCCCCAACAACCAAAAGTGGGGCCCACCCATTTCTAGAATTTTTCACCAAAATCATTTATAAACCTAATTTCCGAATCAGTCACCTCTTAAAATTCATAACAAATCATTCGTTCATTTTTAACTGTTCAAAATTTATGAACATATACTCAACTTATATATGTATAATATATCCAAAAATCACAACGATTCAACGGTCAGATTAAAAATTATAACTCGCACAATAAAGCTGTAAGAACACTGATTTGATCTTTTAATACCTCCAATCCGATAAAATACTGATAAAATACCTCAATATTAATTCCTTCATTTATAATCACATAAATAAATCCATCATTTATATCCACATCAAATAAATATTTCGTTATCATATAGATCAATAATTAATTATTCACAAATAATATTACAGAATCACAATAATGACAACCAGACAGTTTCCAGGAAAGAGGGGGCTTTTCGATAAGGATTTCTCCTTACTGGCGCGCAATTAGGTGACCAAACCTCTCCTTAACAGAACTTTCTAGACATTGCCAATAATGCTCTCTAATAATATTATTCAAAGAATATGAATTATTGATCTGATAAAAGAGATACTGTGCAGTGACAATTATTGAAACAACAATAATATAAAATATCAACGCAACACTTATTGATTCAATAAAATAAAATATTAAACAGAAATTACTATAACAATTATTGAGTAGTGTCTTCTCACGTAAGAATCAATAATTGAAAAAAAACTGTGCAATACCGTGTGCTACTATGCAACTACGCGTATTACTTTATTTTAACCACCAGGTATTCCAACAGTGTTAACGGTAACAACTA
Source organism: Panax notoginseng (assembly GCA_016801055.1). Classification (NCBI taxonomy): domain Eukaryota; kingdom Viridiplantae; phylum Streptophyta; class Magnoliopsida; order Apiales; family Araliaceae; genus Panax; species Panax notoginseng. The sequence continues at coordinate 40,972,816 of CM029014.1, read as the reverse complement.
CGCTGTTATTTATAAAAACTTAAATTTGTCATTTTCTTCATCCGACAGTTATTCTGTTATGGGGCCCATAAATGACTGCGCTGTCGTACGAATATTCTCCGACAGAAAGAATATTCCACGACCAAACGAATATTCCCTGACAACAATGAATATTTTATAACCACTTGCTTATTTTGAAAAATTTGCATATTTCACCCATAACCAAAGCATTATATCAAATTAACACCTTATTATTCACAATAATAAATAGAAAAAATTTGATTTTATTCATTAAAAAGTTGGGGTCTTACAAACAAGAGCTTGGCGCTGCAAGTAAACGAATTTGAAACTAGGGAGTTGAGACATCTGAAGGAACGAGCAAAGCTCAAAGAGGAGCTTCAAGAGCTTCGCACTTTGAGAGATTTAGGTCCACCTCTAACCGAAGATCTTCGCAAAGAAATCCAACAAGACTACCGAAACTCAACTGAGTTGAATGAGAAGATCGTTCAGATGTTCTCAGATCGATATGATGAATGCCGAAGCAAAGACAAGGCAAAACTTGTCACAACCAAGGTTGATCTAACTATTCTTGACTCTTCCGAAGATGAACCTGACGCCTGAAGATGATTTTCCTCTCCTCTAGCTGTAGGATTTCTGTAAAAATTTCTATCTTTTTGTAATCAGTATTATATTATATTAATAAAAAATTGACTTCATTCCTTATTACTCCTTTGTAGTTAATTTTTGTCAATAATTCATCATTAAGCAACTTGAAAAATATACAAGCACTTTTTGTACTTAACTTAAACTGTTAACTAACAATTAAGCAAGCCATACAACAAATGAGATTAAGTGATAACGCAACCCGAATTCAACACTTAAACAAAATCAGGTAATAAAGTAATGCAATACTTATTTGTTACCGAAGTGTGAGGTAGATCTACATCATAGGGAATTTGTTTACCACGAAGGGACTAACAAATCCACAAGGACATACCTGCCGAAAAGGCTACCATCGAATGGTCAGTAAGTCCACCCGAACCTCCTTACACCGATGAAGCTTGTCTACCACGAAGGGCTTGACAAATTTATAAGGACCACCTACCGAAGAGGCTAGCATCGAATAGTCAGCAAATCCACCCGAACCTCCTTACACCGATGAAGTTTGTCTACCACGAAGGGCCTGACAAATTTATAAGGACCACCTACCGAAGAGGCTACCATCGAATGGTCAGCGAGTCCACCTTAACATCCATACATCGATGAAGTTTGTCTACCACGAAGGGCCTGACAAATTCATAAGGACCACTTGCCGAAGAGGCTACCATTGAATGGTCAGCGAGTCCACCCTAACCTCCTTACACCGATGAAGTTTGTCTACCACGAAGGGCCTGACAAATTCATAAGGACCACCTGCCGAAGAGGCTACCATCGTATGGTCAGCGAGTCCACCCTAACCTCCTTACACCGATGAAGTTAACAGCAACGAACAGGAGACTCATTAAGAAAAAGAATCTTTTATTGATGATGATCCAAAAATTTACAGACTTCCGGTATACTGACACTGTATTTACTGAAAATACTTCCGAAGCCTGCCAGCATGCTAAGTATTCTTGATCTCTGATCCGTTTAATGCCCTCAACCGATAAGTTCCTGGCTTCAGTACTTCAACAACTTCATACGGTCCCTCCCAGTTCGGCATCAGCTTTCCCAAATTCTGAGGCGTAGACGCTTCGACTTCCATGAGGACAAAATCTCCCACTTCAAATCTACGAAGCTTTACCCCCTTATTGTAATGCTTAGCCACTCTTCACTGATAGGCTACCAATCTAATCAAAGTTGTTTCCCTGGCTTCTTCGAGCAGATTCAGATTGACTTTCAGCCCTTCTTCATTGTATATCTCTTTAAATTGACTGACCCGAAGACTTATAGATCCAATCTCAACTGGGATTAAGGCATCAGTACCATAGGCCAGTCTGAAAGGTAAATCTCCTGTTGTGGTCCTCGGTGTAGTCCGATAAGCCCATAATGTAACACCCCCAAAATAGGTCCAATTCATCCAACCTATTCTGAGTCGCCAAATACATGGTACAGAAAATAACTACAACTTTATTACTACAATTATCGTGCAATATATAACAACACATATGTTGTGAGTTTTGATACAAATATATACCAACTGTGACTCTCATCCTAACCTTGGATAGCACGTCACAATGGCACCTTACATAAAGGTACAATTAATAACTGTTTTAGAAATTAAAATCTTTGGGAAGTGCTCAAGGAAACCTTCGTACATGGGAGGCCATGCGTCTAGGTTATGATAGATATTATATGTCTACAGAATTATCATTGGTTGACCCAATAGATCCCAAAGAAAAACGAGAAGATTGCTATCATATTCTTTTCAATGGTGAGTCTTCTCTTGACATATAATTAACTCCATTGTCTCTAATTGGGAATTATATTTCAACTAAACTCCAAGGTTATATAGGTAGTGCTCGTAGATATACTCAGCAAGTGGATGTGCACAACCTAGTCTTATGATAACACGAAGTTATATGTCATTAGACATCTTGTATGGTAGTGGCAAAATACCCTTCCAACGTTGGGTTCGCCTCACCCTATTGGATTCACCAAATATAACTACTAAATGATGTATAAAATATAACCCACTATTCTAAAGTTCTTAATAAAATTATTTCCATGCTGTTTAGGGAGAACCTCTACAGCTAGAGACCACTGTTCTATTCCCCTGTTACCCCCGATCGACCCAGCTACACTCTTATTACCTGAAAGGAATTGTGAAACAAAAGGGTGATGATAAAGATAATTAAATTATCAATAGCCTTCATCAGTAATAAATCAGAGATTTAGAACATATGGTAGATGATAAAACTTTTCAACCATAGTTGCAGCGGAACGAGCAATCCATTAGAAGAGTCAAATAGACTATAAAGTCTATTATCTTCTCCAAGTTAAAAGTCCACCAATAATATTTTATCCCTGTAACATCAATCAACAGTTCTGGTCCACAATCATATGAATAACTCATAATCATAATTGTGGTTCTAAATTCCTCTTCTCATCTAGGACGAAGATAATTTTCATCACTTGTTTTTAATTACCTGAAACATCAAAGATCATGGTTATACCAAATCACAGTTCCTGTTCATAATCATACTAATAAGTTTATCTTTGCACTACGAGCCAAAGATATTTATTAACAGTTCATCTTTGCACTACAGGCCAAAGATATTCAACAACAGGTCATCTTTGCATTACGAGCCAAAGATATTCAACAACAGGTCATCTTTGCACTACAGGCCAAAGATATCAATTAACAGTTCTTCTTTGCACTACAGGCCAAAGGCATACAACTGTAAAACCAATAAACAACAGTCCATCTATGTACTACGGGCCAAAGATGACTTTCATCACAATATAAACATGAGAATCATGACAAGGATATAAAGAATCAATCACATGAGATAAAGGATAAATTTTAAAGACTTTAACAATTTAATTTACCCAGAATTCAATAATATCCAAATTGTCACCATGATACTGCTTTGTGGAGTAAAATTCAAGAATAATATTATATCAAAAATAATTTGAACAGAAAATAATATTTCAACGAATATTTAACGAAGATAATAACATTATTCATTATATTACAAACTCCATTTAATATTATTCATTATATAATAACATTAAATTAATTTACTAATATTATTAATCATTAAATAGTATTTTAAATCAATGATTTCATAACACCTTAATTCAAATGTTATAAATCACTTAATAATATCATAATCTAATATTATTAATATTACAACAATATTCTAATCATTTCTTAAACTTATAAATAATTTATTTTAATTATTTATACTTTACTAATTAATGCATTTAATCATCCTAAAATGCTAAACTCATAAGATTTCATCACCAATAACCAAAACCCTTATAAAAAATCGGCATATACCTTATATAGGATTCTCAAGCTATAAAATTCTATTTTCCAATTTTCTTACTTCACATAACATATTTAATTCATTTACTCATAACTAGTCCATTTTCATGAAAAATACCAAATCAGTCCCAAATTTTTTTTTTCCTGAGATTTAGTAGAATATAGTCCCATATTGAACATATATTTTTCTCGAAATTTTTAAAATTCATTTACTATTTTTCATATGGCCAAAACTGCTGAATATTTAGACATTTATCTTAAACTGTACTTTTGTCCAAAATTTACACAGTATACTGCTGTTATATACATGTACTCCCAATAAAATTTTTACCAATTTTAGAGTTAACCATAAGGAGTTATAAGGGTTTACTTTTAAAATAGTCTTTTTCCATAAAATTCATAACTCCTAATCTATACATCCAAAAATTGTCATTTTTGGATACAATCTAGAAAACTCATCAGAATATCATTTTAAATTTTTTTAAAATTTTTGAGGGTCGAAAAAATTACGAAACTGAAAAATATAATAACCCTTACAATCCCTTACCTCAAAAGAGCAGTATTTCTGACTAGAATACTGGATATAGTGCTGAAAGAACTTGCACAGTATAACAACACTCAAAGTATTAAAATACTCACAAGAATACGCTCGATAATATAGAGAGAGAAAACTTCAGTTTCTGATATGATTTTCAATTCTAACCTAAGCACCCTATTTATAGGAAAATGCTTAGAACACCAAAGCAGAAAATTTAATAAAATATTAATATTTTTATCTAATTTTCCTACGCACACCTTGCCATCTGATTTTAGCAATTAACACATGTAAGTGGGGCCCACCAAAATGGAAAAAATATTTTTCTTTAAAAAAATATTTAAAACTTCAAAAATTAATTATTCTGGAACTTCAATAATTTATAATAAATAGTTCTTTTATCAGAAAAATTCAAATCTTATGATCGTTTCATAGGAAATTCAATTCTCTACAACTTTGTAAGTTTAAGTTTTTCCAAATTCCAAGCAGAACTTGATCGAAATTCACATACGGACGATTTTACGGGCTATAATTCAATTTCAATCACAAAATGGGGTCCACCAACACACAAAATATGTGTTAAACATTTTTTGTAATAAAAATACTCTTCCTTCTCATTTATTTATATATCACACATTCATTGTAAAAATATTCCCATTATTATATTATTATAATATAATAATATATTTAAATGAATTATTTTATCAGAAAAGATAAAATATCAATTTTCGACAATTGTTACTTTTTTAAAAATTCTTTCATTTATATCCACATAAATAAATATTTTTCTTATCATATAAATTAATAATTAATTATTCATAAATAATATTATAGAATCACAATACTGACAACCAGACTGTTTTCAAGAAAGAAGGGGCTTTCCAATAAAGATTTCTCCATGTTGACACACAATTAGGTGACCAAACCTCTCCTTAGACAGAAATTTTTAGACATTACCAATAATGCTATCTAACAATATTATTAAAATAATATGAATTATTGATCTGATAATGAGAAATACTGGGTAGTGACAATTATTGAAATAACAATAATAAAAAATATCAACGTAGCAATTATTGAATTAATAAAATAAAATATTAAACACTAATTACTGTAACAATTATTGAGTAGTGCCTTCTTACGTAAGAATCAATAATTCAAAAATACTGTGCAATACCGTGTGCTACTATGCAACCACGCGTATTACTGTATTTTAACCACCGGTATTCCAACAGTGTTAACGGTAACGATTACGCCGTTATTTATAAAAACTCAAATTTGTCGTTTTCTTCATCCGACAGTTATTCTGTTATGAGGCCCACAAATGGTTGCGCCGTCGTACGAATATTCTCCGACAGTAAGAATATTCCACGACCAAATGAATATTCCTCGACAACAATGAGTATTTTATAACCACTTGCTCATTTTGAAATTTTTTTCATATATCACCTTTAACTTTAACTTTTTTTTATCAATTTAACCATTTACTGAATAGAAAAATTGAATACTTTTATTTCATAAAATTCGGGGTCTTACACATAACACGTTGAGCAGCTCTTCTGGCCATCTTCCCTTAGCCTCATCCAATCTACGCTTGATCCTATTCAACAGTGTTCTGTTGGTCACCTCGACTTGTCCGTTCGACTGTGGATGAGCTATTGAAGTCTTCTTATGTTGGATGCCTAACTCCTTCAAAAATGCTTCAAATTTCGATCCCACGAACTGGCGTTCGTTGTCCGATATCACCACCTTAGGAATTCCTAAACGAAACACTACCGACTCCTTCATGAATTTCAAACATTCCTGTTCCGTTATCAACCTAAGTGGCTTCACTTCAACCCATTTGGTCAAATAATCGATGGCGACTATAACAAAACTGACCTGACCTTTAGCTTTCGGTAATGGACCCAATATATCTACCCCCCAGACAGTAAAGGGTATAGGAGATAAGATCGAATATAGCTCTTCTGGTGGCTGATGTGGGATCGGACTGTTGAGTTGGCATTTCTCACACTTCTTCACGTACTCCGTCCACGAGCTCTGCTTCTGCTGAAGAACCACAACCGTTCTGTCTGATCCTTCGACTTCTACCAAAACATCATCAGCTTCAGAAAATGAGCATTCAACTACAAAATTAGCCAAGGCCTGTCCCTTAATAGCAGTCTGGGGATGATATTCAATAAAAAATTGAGACAACTCCATTGTCCAAGCAGCTAATCTACCCGAAACTTCAGGCTTGCCCAGAACCTTCTTCAGAGGCTGATCAGTATATACCACCAACAACCGACCCTGAAAGTATTGCCTAAGCTTTCGACTAGCTATCATCAAAGCAAAGGCAAATTTTTTAATATTCGGGTACCTCGTTTCAGCATCCCTAAGGACATGGCTTACATAGTAAATTGGGTGCTGCTTACCCCCAACTTCTCGCACCAAAACTGCTCTCACTGCCAACGAACTAGCTGCTAAGTACAAATACAAAGGTTCAACAGAAGCGGGCTTCACCAACAAAGGCACCGAAGACAGGTACGTCTTTATGCTCTGGAAGGCATCTTCACATTCTGAAGTCCACTAGAACGTCTTCGCATTCTTTGGCCCTTTCAATGTGTCAAAAAACGGCAAACACCTTTCTGCCGACTTGGACATGAACCTCCTCAAAGCTGCAATCCTCCCTGTCAGACGCTGAACATCTTTAAATGACTGAGGAGTCTTCATACTCAAGATTACCTGGATCTTTTTCAGATTAGCTTCAATACCTCTCTGACTGACAAGATAACCCAGGAATTTGCCAGCACCAAGACCAAAGGTGCACTTGGTCAGATTCAGCCACAAGTTGTGATGACGGACCGTCTGAAAGCATTCTTCCAAATCATCCAAGTGTTTCTGTACAAGCATACTTTTCACGATCATGTCATCGACGTAAACCTCCATATTCCTGCCCAGCTGATGTCTAAAGACGAAGTTCATCATTCTCTGGTATGTGGCTCCCGCATTGATCAAGCCAAAGGTCATCTTCTTATAGGCATATACCGAACGATGCATAATGAACGCCGTCTTCGGTATATCCTCTTTGCATCTGGAAATTTGATGGTAATCAGAGAAAGCATCCATAAAGCTCAATAAAGCATACCCCGAAGTCGCATCGATGAGCTGATCGATGTGGGGTAGTGGATAGAAGTCCTTTGGGAAAGCTTTGTTCAAATCTACGTAGTCGATGCAGACTCACCACTTTCCATTTTGCTTCTGGAACAGGACCATATTCGCCATCCACTCTGGGTAGTCGATCTCAAAAATGAAGTCTGGAGCCAGTAGCTTTGTAATCTCTTCATCAATGATCCGCTGGCGCTCCGGTGCAAAAATTCGTCTTTTTTGCCAAATTGGCTTTATGGATGGATCCACTTCCAGCCGATGCTCTGCTATCTTTCGACTTACACTTGGCATATCCTGAGGCTCCCATGAGAAGACATCTGCATAACATCGTAGAAACTCCATAAGGTTCGTCCGGAGAGGTTCTGGCAGATCCGAACCTATTTTTACAGTCTTGTCCTTCTTGCTCGAAATTAGCTCGAACCCCTCTGTCTCCTCAGCTGGCATGACTAACGGTTTTGAACTGCTTTTGGTGAAGGGCTCGATCTCTATCACCATTGCCTATTTCTGCTTCGACACCCCTACTCCCGAAGCAATCACTGGATTTCTATAGCAACGTCTGGCTAAATCCAAATCCTTGGCGACCTCTCCAACTCCATGAGCCGTAGGAAATTTGATTTTGAAGTGAGGAATAGAGGTCGTAGCTTGTAGAGCGGTCAAAGTAGGCCTCCCTAGAATAGCATTGTAGGCAGAATCTACATGCACAACATAAAATTTAGATGTTATTTCTACCTGTTGGGGAGCTGTGCCGAAAATAACCGGTAGCTCAATAGTCCCTGCCACTCTGACTGGATCATTGATGAAGCTGTATAAGGGAGCCTCCAGCCCAACCTCCATCTTTTGCCCATCCAGGTGCATCCTCTGATAAGCGTGGGCGTACAGAATATCGACAGAAAATCCATTATCTATCATCATCCTCTTCATATCCATCGAACTCACTTGTGCTGTTATCACCAATGCTCCTTCATGGGGTTCGATGAGCTCCGAAGAGTAATCCTTGTCAGTAAAGGAGATTATCGTGCCTGGATAAGGTCTATCAGTATTTGGGAGTGTACCCGCCACTGACATGACCGAATCCAGGTATCCTCGACGCTTCTTCCCAACAAGTTTGCTAGAAGTCCCTCCAGTGATGACATCGACCACATGCCTTGCTGGCTGTCCAGGAGCTGTTAATGCAGGCTGAGCTGGCTGAGCAACTTGAACAGGTTCTCTATCTCTTTGCTGGGCTTGTTGAGTTATTCTCGCTGCAACATACTGAACCAGGGCACCCCCTTGAACCTTCCTCTCTATAAAGTCTTTCAGACTAGCACATTCATTTGTATCGTGACCCGAAGCCTGATGATAATCACAGTACTTGCGAGAATTACCTGCTCCGAGCTTAAGGTTGTCCTTGGGCGGTTCGAAGATGGGCTAATTTTTGATCTGATCAAGGATAACAGCCCTATCGGTGTTCAGTTGAGTGTACGTTCTATTCACCTTCTGGGCCGGAGCGGTCGAATGACCTCCTCCCTGTCTCCAGTTGTTGTTATACTTCTTGGACCCTCCATCGTAGCGGTCATTATTCCCTTCATTCTTCTTCTCACCACCATCAGTTTTGTCCCGGTCTATCTCCTTCAGCCTGTTCGAAGAAGGACGTTTCAGGCTATTCATAGCCTCCTCTACCACTATATATCCCTCTGCCTTATTTAAAGCTTCAGCAAGACTCTTCGAGTGGTGAAACATCAACTTCTTCACCAATTTTTTGGACTTCACCAGGTCCAAACTGTTCTGAAATAATCCGACGGCTTGAAGATCGTTAAGATCGGTCACCTGGCCAGCTGCTTCTCGGAAGCGCTTTACATACTGGCTCAAAGACTCATTCAAAAATTGTCAAACTTGAGCCAATGAACCTGTTGGTTTCCCCCTTCTCTTGTTGCTCCCAAAACAAGCGTGGAATTTACTGCACAGATCCGTCCAAGATGAAACTGAATCCGAAGGAAGAGTCCCCATTCACTATCTGCCATCTTTTCGGAGCTTTGTAACGAAGGTATGACATTTAGCAGCATCGCTAAAGTCATAATAGTCCATCAGTCTGTCGAACGCCTGACTGTGGTCATAAGGATCTCCAGACCCATCATAACTCTCCATATGGGGCAGCTTCTTAGTAGGGTCAGCTTTTTCTTTGAGAATATCCGCAAAAAAAGGAGATGCCTTCTTTCTCGAAGTATCCTTTACTTGTTGGACTTCGGCCAGCTTCTTCCGTAGCTCCTTTAATTCTTTGACCAGAAATTCTACTCCTTCTGGCTGTGACGAGACTTCTTTGTCTAGAGAATTTCTCTTCTTCTGAGCAGACCGATCTTTACCCTCCGAACCCCCAACCTTCGAAGGACTTTTCTGACGACGAGTGCCCGCAAGGTGATGTGCCCTCGGTGGACTCTCGGGAGTGCGACATCTAGATCTACTTTGGTGGGAAGTTCTGTCACTGTGGTGAGAATACTCAAGGCGGGATGCCTTCTTTGTATTCTCAGGCGTGTACTCTCTGGATCTATCTTTTTATCTGCTTCGACCCTGCTCCCGAGAACCGATAGGGTGGAGTACCCTCTTCGATATCTGAGGAGTAGGGCTTCTTGATCTTCTTCTATCCCGAGGCTGGCCTCTAGATTCATAACCCGAATGGACAGGCTCCTTTCCTTTTCTTTGTCTTCTATCTGCATGTCCGCTATGCTCTTCGGACTGTACATAGCTAGATGCTTCATCTTTCAACTCTGCCATCCGAAGCATTTGTTCATCAATATTTTGCCTCTGTTTCAAAAGCACCTCCAAAGCCTTATCTGCTTCCTCCGCTATCTTGGCTAACTTTGAGGTCTTATCGGCCTGACCATCTTGGTGTTGGGTTCTAGGCGGTGTGCCTTCTACCCGTTTTCGACCATGAACAGGTTCTTTCTCGGCAGTGAAAACCAGTCTTCTTTTAACATTACCAATGGCTCTCGAACGAGAACCCTCAGATGCATGTTTGGAAGCCGTACTAGCATGAGCACAGTTTGCAGGACCCAATCGATCCTTGACATATACTCGCGGTGTAGACGAACTTACCGCCATTAGCTGTCCCTCCGGGGTAACTATTCTACTCTTCACCATGGATTCTTACGTAGAACAACTATGGTTTATGATTGAAAATATCAAGAACACTAGAGTAGCCCTCCTTCTAGCGCCAATGTTAACGCCAAGATCTTTCCACGAACTTCAATCACTTTAATCTCGTCCAAATCCTGCACAGTAAACACGACAACACCAAAAGCTTGACGGCTTAGACCGTCGGGGGATAGCTCCGGCGTGAGAGTCAGTACAGGCGATCACAACGTTAATAATAGAGGCAAATAGTATCTAGTGTCTAGAGAGAGATAAAGTTATCAATTACCTTTAGATGGTGTGTGATCCTTGCCTCATATACTCTCGGTCCAGTTTTTTGTGCCACCCACTCTCTACTGGCCCAGTCCCCCCACTACCGGTTATCTCAGCCGAATACTAGCATCTCACCTGCTCCATCCCATCACTGTTTGCCACCGCCGACCGACTAGATCTCATCCACATTAATGCATGGCAGAGATAACAATCAACTGTCATCTTTTTAATTATTATCGGTCAAAGTTGGTATTTAGATATTATTTGTCTAATGGATTAGTCCAAATCAGAGGCCCAATACATTTAAGACACAAATAATATATAACCCAAGAAATGGGCCCATTCTGTCCAACGTGTAAAGTATCAGGGTATAAGGGAGGAGCCCACTCGGTCAGGCCCAAATGCATAAAGTATCATGACCCAACATTTACCATGTAAACTTAGTACTATATAACACATCCAACATACACCCACTATGTTACATAGACTCGAATGGAGTATCCGATTGGACATAGTATTTTGATGGCACCCGTGCTGAGGAACGACCCATTTGTTGATATTATTACATAATTTATTCTTCTTTTTTACTCATATTTCTTCGAAGCGGAGGAGTTAAGGACAAAAATATAAGTAGTTATATATAATTGTGCACAAGTATTAAGAAAATAATTGTGTATTATTAAATATAATATTAATTGATTATATTGTCTTTGTATTGGAAGAAGAGAGTATTATTTATTGGACAAAAAATAGTGAGAGAACTAAAATTATATTTAGTACTTGTGGTAATATTGAAAACTAAGTAATTAAATTTTCAAACGACTTATATTAAGGGACAAAAATATTTCTCTAAAACGATTTATATTAAGGGACGGAGAGAGAGTAATAATCTTTTTATTTTGGAATCGACAAAGTATGTCTTAAGTTGTGCTCTTTTTTCAATTAATTAAAGTCAGATTTATACCTCTTCCCCCCCCCCCCCCCCCAACAAACTAGAAAATTTTCTATGTATGTGATGGATTGATTTTGGTTAGTTTTCAAGTTATTGTCAGGTCTACTTTTGACTATCATCCAACCACTTTAGAGCTTCCTCCCAATTGTTGATGTTGGAGAAGCAGGTTTCGAGCTGGTCTCTAGCATACATTTTTTCTCTGATTTCCTCTCTGGCTGGCTTTGTTATCTACCTCTGCTAACTCAGGTAACTCCTTCCACCATCTTTCCATTTCCTCATGGCTGTGCATTGTTTTGGTGATGGTAATCGATTCCGATTTCTTTGTTGCCGTGTCCTCTGCCTTCAGTCACATGTAGTACACCATTTGCATCGACTGCAAAAGTAACCTCAATTTGAGCCTATTTTTTGACTACTTTTATCTTGTTTGTTATAGTAACTTCTTCACTCAAAAATGAAATAACTGAAAAAATTAGACTTAAATTTTCCAAGTTCAATGCAATCTTTGGTCGTACTCCGATTAATTAGACCTAATAATTGTACGAGGCAATGTTAGATTGAGCAGTTAAATGAAAAAAGTTTTCAATTTTCTTTTTCATAATTCATATAAATCTGACTTTCCTGACACTGTTGAGACTTCTTAATTGGTTGGAACTTTAGACCTACTAAAGTTCCTCTTAATTACCTCTCGATCTCACATTCCTTTTTGAGCTTTCCAAGACCCTTGAGGTCTCTTTTCATTACCAAATATGACATCAAAATCTAATCCTCCCAAATGTTGAAATAACCTTAGATACACAACTATGATCAATGGTCACGATGCTAACATCAAATGCATCAGCACCAAGATCAAAAACCATGCAAACTGTTGTTCTTGCCTCCTTTTTTGTACAGGCCATAGGCAATTGCAGCTGCTGTAGGCTCATCAACTATCTGAACTACATTGAGACTTGCAATGGTATTGATGAACATAAAGAACACTCATCAAATTCCGACAAACGTAACGTTCTATTTATCAGAAACAACACCATTAATCACATTTTCCATGCTATGGACATATCTGCAGCTGTATATATACAGTTAACACAAGGGGATTTCGATTCTACCTGGAATGGTAATGACAACGTCTTTCATCTTCTTTCCCATGTATGTTTCCTTCGCCTTTCCCAATATCATAGCGCTTATCTCCTCAGGGCTAAACACCTTAACCTCACCATCTTTAACTTTCACTTGTATATATGGTTTGCCCCCTTTGTTTATAATCTTACATGGCAACAACTTGATACTTTCTGAACCTGTGGATCATCAAACCTACCAACCATACTATACAAGACTAATATCAAATTAAACTCTAAAACACAAAACCCAAAAAAAAATAAATCAAAATCTTAAACAAATAAAAGTCACTTACTTATTAGCCTCTTAACATCAAAGATGGTGCGTTCCGCATTGACATATGCTTGATTTTTTGCAGCCTCCCCAATCAAATGACTCGTATCGGTAAAAGTAACCCACACAAGAATATCTAGTTCCTAGATCAATCCCAATCACTGTTCCAATCTTTGGAGAATAGTGAGCAGCTACTGTTAAATAAATTATATCGGAACGTACTATACATACAGTAAAATCAATTAATCAATTAGGTACTTACATGAATTGAGAGAAACCATCTTGTATGTATCACGTTTTCACTGCGCTTAAGGGTGAAAGTCTTTAATTGTCTCTCTCAATCTTAAGATGGATGTATAGGTGTATATAAAATTCTTGATACCACAATTGGGACCAAACCCTAACTATTTTATTTATAGAATAGTTAAGGGTCAAAATCATCCATCAAGATTATGAAACCCTAGGATCCATATTAGGAATATTATTTATATGCCACATAATTAATTATCAAACCTATAAATAAAGTGATTAAATTAATAAAATATGTAAGCCCAATAATTACATAACTAGTAGAGGCCACATAAGGAAATAAAATATTCTAGCATTCTCCCACTTGACCGAAATACTATTTATATACAAAATATAACGCTTACAATCATTAATTTGGCCAAGTATTAATTTAATATCTACATCTTGTTCAAATAAAAATACCAATGTGAATTAATACAAACTACACGGAACCGAAACCGCACCTAATGAAGCCAAACTGAACGGTTTAAAACCGCATCACACCAATCACAAACAGTTTTATGTGCGGTTTTGAATTTTTCAAACCGCACCCAAGCGATTTCGTGTGCGATTTCGTATGCGGTTTGAGCTTCAAACCGCACCAAACCGCACCATGCTTAACATATTGGAGTCCAAAATCCCAAAAGCCCCAAACACTATATAACTAAATTAACAATTATATTATCCATTTTTGATTAGAAACACTAGGAAAAATAAAAGTATAATTACCTGAAACAAAGGGAAGAAGAAAGATTAATGGTAATTTGCTTTTTACCACCACCATTATTGTTCTTTTGCAAGCCCCGTTTAATTGATGGATATTGAACCCCTTTCTTTGTGACACACGTGGCAGTGTTGATGTCAAACTTTAATCAAATTAATTCTTAAAAAAATGTCACTACCCAAAACCTTAAGTTTGAGGTTTTGGCCAAGAAACCTCCAAAGCAACATAAGTTTAGCTATTAAATTACCCAAAAAGAATATTAATATATACTAAATTAATTCATAACAACTAAATAAAACAAACAGAGAGAACGGACAAAGATGGAGGGGAATTATATTGATAAATATTTTATTTTGTTTATAAATTATGTTGTTTACTACTCTCTCCGTCTTAGGATGAAAGTCCTAGTTGACTTTTTGAGCATATTAAGAAAAATGATAAAATGACAAAATTGTTCATATTTAAATTCTCATTTAATTGCATAGTTTTTTGCACATGACTACTGATATTCCACAAATATGCATAAAGAATGTAAATATGACAATTAATACTAAATGTATTATAGGCAAATTATTATAAAAAATAGATTATTTAAGATAAGTAAACATTTAACTTGGGACTACTTTAAAATAGTATAAAGACTTTTTGTAAGACCCCGAATTTTATGAAATAAAATATTTCAATTTTTCTTATAATTACTATTCAGTAAATGATTAAATTGATAAAAAGTTAAAGTTAAGGGTGATATATGAATTTTTTTTTTCAAAATACGCAAGTGGTTATAAAATACTCATTGCTATCGGGGAATATTCGTTTGGTCGTGGAATATTCTTGCTGTCGAGGAATATTCGTACAACGGCGCAGCCATTTGTGGGGCCCATAACATAATAATTGTCGGATGAAGAAAACGACAAGTTTGAGTTTTTACAAATAACGGCGTATTTGTTACCGTTAACACTATTGGAATACCCGGTGGTTAAAATACAGTAATACGCGTGAT
This sequence comes from Panax notoginseng, assembly GCA_016801055.1. NCBI lineage: Eukaryota > Viridiplantae > Streptophyta > Magnoliopsida > Apiales > Araliaceae > Panax > Panax notoginseng. The sequence continues at coordinate 40,957,454 of CM029014.1, read as the reverse complement.
TGCACAGTAGTACACGGTATTGCACAGTATTTTTGAATTATTGATTCTTACGTAAGAAGGCACTACCCAATAATTGTTACAGTAATTATTGTTCTATATTTTAATTTATTGATTCAATAACTGTTGCGTTAATATTTTATATTATTGTTATTTCAATAATTGTCACTGCATAATATTTCTATTATCAGATCAATAATTCATATTAATTGAATAATATTATTAGATATCATTATTGGCAATGTCTAAGGAAGTTCTGTCTAGGAAAGGGGTTTGGTCATCTAATTGTGCGTCAGTAAGGATAAATCCTTATCGAAAAGCCCACTTCTTTCCTAAAAACGACTTGGTTGTCATAATTGTGATTCTGTAATATTATTTGTGAATAATTAATTATTGACTTATATGATAAGAAAATATTTATTTTATGTGAATATAAATGATGGATATATTTATTGTGGTTATAAATGAAGAAATTATTGATGAGATATTTTATCAGTATTTTGTCGAAATGGAGGTATTAAAAATCGTTCGCATGTGGATTTAGGATATTTTCTGATTTGAATTTAGAAAAATTTTCTTCTACAAAGTTGTAGAGAATTAAATTTTCTATGGAATGAACATAAAATTTGTATTTTTCTGATAAAATGGATATTTATTATGAATTATTGAAGTTTCAAAAATAAATATTTTTATTAAAAATATGGTGGGCCCTACTTTTTGTGACGCCCCTAAAATAGGTATACAATACCCACTCTGAGTCGCCAAATACATGGTACAGAAAGTAAACTACAACTTCAATAATATAATTGTCGTGTAAAATACGACAACACATACTGTGAGTTTAAATACAAATATTGTCTTCTAGACAATATCCACACTCAAATAAGTCCTCATTACAATTATTCAAACACTATTTTACAGAAATAGCGAGGACTGCTAAAACATCTTTCTAGAACTATTACTCCATACCCCGACTCGATCCTGCTATGTTCTCACCTCCTGAGAAGAAAAATGGAACAAAAAGGAAAAGAGTGAGCTCAACTAGCCTAGTAAATAATATTATGACTAAGATAATATACAACAAATTATCATTAGTCTTCAACAGGAAAAAAATCTGATAAAATATAATAGACAACAAGTTTTAGATCAACAACTGCAGCGGAAACAACAAACCATTATAAGAGTCAAGTAGAGAATGATTTCTACTATCTTCTATGATTTAAAAGTTCATCATCAATATTTTATCCCTGTAACAACAATCAATAACCATCTTTAATCAAATATTCATCTTTACATTACAGGCCAAAGATATTCATTTGTATCACCAGTCGGTCATGTTCATCTCAACACCTGTTCATCTTTGCACTACGGGCCAAAGATATTCATTAGTTAATCATTCATCTTTGCACTACAGGGCAAAGATGTTCAGTAATATCATTATTTAGGACTTAGGATGTTGAAAAATATCTTAAAAAAAATGAATCCAGTGAGACAGAAGGACAAATAGTAGGGATTCGTATAACAGTTTATCCAAAATCAATAATACTTCATAGTAATCAATTGTGAAGCAGAATTCAAAAATAAAGATCAAAACATGGATACAATCAAAGACAGTAACCATAATAGACATCTTGGACAAAAAGAAAAAAATTTTATTTTTCGGTGAATAGTGCCGTATTTGTGAATAGTGCTGTATACGTGAATAGTAATCCCGACACAAAAAGTTACAAATTTGATAAAAAAATTCATATCAATATTTTAGCTTAATGATATTGAAGAAAATAATATCATTTAAGAAGAAAATAATATCCCTTACCTCAAAAGATCAGCAGTACTTCGGAGGAAAAACCGGAGGAAACTTCTACTAAATAGCAACTCTCAAGTGTCTAAATACTCTCAAAATATGCTTAATAATATAGAGAGAAAGAAAACTTGTTTCTGGTGTGATTTTCAATTCTAACATAAGCACCTATTTATAGGAAAATTGCTAGAACGCCATAGGAGACTAAAATAATAAAATATATTATTTTATTTCTTATTTTCTATGTATGCCCACATGTATGATCAGCCACCAGCCATCTTTGAACAAAGCTAGCAGCCCACATGTGTTAAAACACAAGTCGGTCCCACCCATAAATTAATAAAAATTATTTTATTTTCCGAAACTTCCATAATTCGTAGAAAATAGCCCGATTATCAGAAAAATATGAATCTCGCAACTTTTTATAAGAAATTTAATTCTCTACAACTTTGCAGAAGAAAGTTTTTCCAAATTCTAAACAAAAATTGACCGAAATTCACATACGGACGATTTTACAGCTATAATCAAATTTCAGTCAAGAAATGGGGTCCACCGACACACAAAATATATGTTAATCATTTAATGCAATAAAAATACTCTTTCTCCTCATATACTCATATATCACACATTCATTGTAAAATATCATCATTATTATATTATAATAATATAATAAAATATTATTTTATCAAAAAAGATAAAATATCAATTTTCAACAATTGTCACTTTAAAAATTTTCTCCATCTATATCCATATAAAATAAAAATTTTCTTTATCATATAATCAATAATTAATTATTCACAAATAATATTACAGAATCACAATAATGACAACCAGGCAGTTCCCAGGAAAGAGGGGGCTTTCTGATAAGGATTTCTCCTTATTGACGCGCAATTGGGTGACCAAACCTCTCCTTGACAGAACTTTCTAGACATTACCAATAATACTATCTAATAATATTATTCAAATAATATGAATTATTGATCTGATAATGGAGATACTGTGCAGTGACAATTATTGAAACAACAATAATATAAAATATCAACGCAGCAATTATTGATTCAATAAAATAAAATATTGAACAGAAATTACTGTAACAATTATTGAGTAGTACCTTCTCACTTAAGAATCAATAATTGAAAAAATACTGTGCAATACCGTGTGCTACTGTGCAACTAGGCGTATTACTGTATTTTAACTGTCAGGTATTCCAACAGTGTTAACGGTAACAAATACGCCGTTATTTATAAAAACTCAAATTTATCGTTTTCTTCATTCGATAGTTATTCTGTTATGGGGCCCACAAATGGTTGCGCCGTCGTACGAATATTTCCCGACAGAAAGAATATTCCACGACTAAACGAATATTCCCCGACAACAATGAATATTTTATAACCACTTGCGTATTTTAAAAAAATTTCATATATCACCCTTAACTTTAACTTTTATCAATTTAACCATTTACTGAATAGTAATTATAAGAAAAATTGAATATTTTTATTTCATAAAATTCAGGGTCTTACAATCCGTGACAACCTCAAAATAGGTCCATTCCATCCAACCCATTCTGAGTCGCCAAATACATGGTACAGAAAATAACTACAACTTTATTACAGCAATTGTCGTGCAAAATACAATAACACATGTACTGTGAGTTTGCATACAAATATATACCAAATGTGACTCATGTCCCAACCGTGGACAGCACCTCATAATGACACCTTACATAAAGGTATAGTCAAAAACTATTTTAGAAATTAGAATATTTAGAAAGTGCTCAAGGAAACATTCGTACATGGGAGGCCATGCGTCTAGGTTATGATAGATATCATATGGCCACAGAATTATCCTTGGTTGACCCAATAGACCCCAAAGAAAAGCGAAAAGATTACTATCATATTCTTCCCAATGGTGAGTCTTCTCTTGACATATCATTATCTCCACTGTCTCTAATTGAGAATTATACTTCAAACAAACACCAAGATTATATAGGTAGTGCTCGTAAATATACTCAGCAAGTGGATGAGCACATCCCTGTCTTATGATGACACGAGGTTGTATATCATTAGACATTTTGTATGATAGTGGCAAAACACCCTTCCAACGTTGGGTTTGCCTCACCCTATTTGATTCACCAAATATAACTACTAAATGATGTATACAACACTTTTTTATACTGGTTAGGGAGAACCTCCACAGCTAGAGACCACCGTTCTATTTTCCCGTTACCCTCGCTCGACCCAGCTAAACTCTTATTACCTGAAAAGGAATTGTGAAGCAAAAGGGTGAGCACAACTAGCCCAGTAAAGAATATCATGACTAAAGATAATTAAATTATCAATAGCCTTCATCAATAATAAATCAGAGATTTAGAACATATGGTAGATGATATAAATTTAAACCATAGTTGCAGCGGAACGAGCAATCCATTAGAAGAGTCAAATAGACCATAAAGTCTATTATCTTCTCCATGTTAAAAGTCCACCAACAATGTTTTATCCCTGTAACATCAATCAACAATTCATGTCCACAATCACGTGTATAACTCATAATCGTAATTGTAGTTCTAAATTCCTTTTCTCATCCAGGACAAAGATAATTTTCATCACCTGAAAAATCAAATTTCATGGTTATACCAAATCACAGTTCATGTTCATAATCATACTAATAAATTCATCTTTGCACTACGGCCCAAAGATATTCATCAACAAGTCATCTTTGCACTATAGGCCAAAGATATTCAACAACAGGTCATCTTTGCATTACGAGCCAAAAATATTCATCAACAACTCGTCTTTGCACTACAGGCCAAAGATATTCAACAACAAGTCATCTTTGCATTACGAGCCAAAGATATTCATCAATAATTCATTTTTGCACTACGGGCCAAAAATATTCGTCAACAGTTCATCTTTGCACTACTGGCCAAAGATATTCAACAACAGGTCATCTTTGCACTACGGGCCAAAGATATTCATCAATAATTCATCTTTGCACTACAGGCCAAAGATATTCATATCTCAAAGAAATATATAATCATTTCAGAATTTATATAAACAATAATTATAACCATGTTAATCAATTCATCTTTACACTTAAGCTAAAGATATTCAATTATAAATTTAATGGTCATGATCATACTAGTTAACAATTCATCTTTGCACTACAGGCTAAAGATATTCCTCAGTCACGATCATACCAATAATTTACCCATCTTTACACTCAAGTGAAAGAGAAATTTAACATCAGGGTTATAAAAATGTTATATATGATAATAAAAATAATATGATCAAAATATGGATTTAATTTCAAGAGTAATATTCATAAATTAACTATAATTTGGTCAGAAAAAGAAACCAATTTTGTCGTGAATAGTACCCGTGAATAGTAACTCGTGAATAGTAACTCGTAAATAGTAACTCATGAATAGTAACTCGTAAATAGTACTCTGTATCCGTACATAGTACTGTATACGTAAATAATGTCATATACGTAAATAGTGCCGTATACGTGAATAGTGCCGTATACGTGAATAGTATCCCCGACTCAAAAAGGTAGAAATTCCACAATAAGATCCATACCAATATGTTAGTATAATGATATTGAAAGAATAACATCATTATGAAGAATATAACATCCCTTACTATCTCCTACTATCCCTTAAAATCCCTTACTATCCCTTACCTCAAAAGAGAAGCATTTCTGACTGGATATCAGATATGACGCTGAAGAAAACTTGCACTGATGAATAGCAACTCACCAAGTATCTAAATACTCACAAAATACACTCGATAATCTAGAGAGAGAAAGAGAGAAAACTTGTTTCTGGTGTGATTTTCAATTCTAACTTAGCCCTCTATTTATAAGAAAATGTTAGCACGCCGAAACAAACTTGACCTGCTACCTGATGGCTTTACCTGCTACTATTTCACCCACCAAAAATCAGCCATCTTCCCCAACAACCAAAAGTGGGGCCCACCCATTTCTAGAATTTTCCACCAAAATTATTTATAAACCTAATTTTCGAATCAGTCACCTCTTAAAATTCATAACAAATCATTCGTTCATTTTTAACGGTTCAAAATTTGTGAACATATACTCAACTTATATATGTATAATATATCCAAAAATCACAACGATCCAACGGTCAGATTAAAAATTATAACTCACACAATAAACCTGTAAGAACACTAATTTGATCTTTTAATACCTCAAATCTAACAAAATACGGATAAAATACCTCAACATTAATTTCTTCATTTATAACCACATAAATAAATCCATCATTTATATCCACATCAAATAAATATTTCATTATCATATAGATCAATAATTAATTATTCACAAATAATATTACAGAATCACAATTTTGACAACCAGGCCGTTCCCAAGAAATAGGGGGCTTTCCGATAAGGATTTCTCCTTACTGGCGCGCAATTAGGTGACCAAACCTCTCCTTGACAGAACTTTCTAGACATTACCAACAATGTTATCTAATAATATTATTCAAATAATATGAATTATTGATGTGATAATGGAGATACTGTGCAGTGACAATTATTGAATCAACAATAATATAAAATATCAATGCAGCAATTATTGAATCAATAAAATAAAATATTGAACAGTAATTACTGTAACAATTATTGAGTAGTGTCTTCTCACGTAAGAATCAATAATTGAAAAAAATACTGTGCAATATCGTGTGCTACTGTGCAACTACGCGCATTACTGTAGTTTAACCACCAGGTATTCCAATAGTGTTAATGGTAACAACTACGCCGTTATTTATAAAACTCAAATTTATCGTTTTCTTCATTCGACAGTTATTCTGTTATGGAGCCCACAAATGGCTGCACCGTTGTACGAATATTCCCCGACAGAAAGAATATTCTACGACTAAACGAATATTCCCCTACAACAATGAATATTTTATAACCACTTGCGTATTTTGAAAAAAATTTCATATATCACCCTTAACTTTAACTTTTATCAATTTAACCATTTACTGAATAGTAATTATAAGAAAAATTGAATACTTTTATTTCATAAAATTCGGGGTCTTACAATCTCCCCTCCTTATGAAATTTCGTCCCCGAAATTTACGTACCTGGTATTTCGAAAAGTTGAGAATACCTTGCTTTCATTTCAGATTCCATCTTTCCTGTCATCATAATTTCTTCATTGCTCATCTCCTGTATTTCAGATATCATTCTAGAATACAACTTCAAAACAAGGGTTAATTGAACAAATTAACATATCACATAATATCCCGATATTATGACTGGACAACAAATAAGCTTAGGTAGGACACACTAGCGAAGGATTTACTCATCTCTCCTGTAAGACCCCAACTTATTAATGAATAAAATCAAATTTTCTCTAAATATTATTGTGAATAATAAGGGGTTAATTTGATATAATACTTTGGTTATGGGTGAAATGTGCAAATTTTGCAAAATAAGCAAGTGGTTATAAAATATTTATTTTTGGTCGGTGAATATTCGGTTGGTCGTGGAATATTCTTGCTGTCGGGGAATATTCGTACGACGACGCAGCCTTGTGTGGGCCCCATAACGGAAAGCGATTGGATGAAGAAAACGACAAGTATAAGTTGTTTATAAATAACGGCGTAGTTGTTACCGTTAATACTGTTGGAATACCCGGTGGTTAAAATACAGTAGCACACGGTATTGCACCAATTATTGATTCCTACGTAAGAAGGCACTACTCAATAATTGTTACAGTAGTTATTATTCAATATTTTATTTTATTGATTCAATAATTGCTGCATTGATATTTTATATTATTGTTGTTTCAATAATTGTTGCTGCACAGTATTTTCATTTATCAGATCAATAATTCATATTATTTGAATAATATTATTAGATAACATTATTGGCAATGTCTAGAAAGTTCTGTCTAAGGAGAGGTTTGGTCATCTAATTGCGCGCCAGTAAGGAGAAATCCTTATTGGAAAGCCCCCTCTTTCCTGGGAACGGCCTGGTTGTCATAAATGTGATTCTGTAATATTATTTGTGAATAATTAATTATTGATTCATATGATAAGGAAATATTTATTTTATGTGGATATAAATGAGAGATATATTTTTGTGGTTAAAAATGAAGGAGTTAATGTTGAGGTTTTTGTCAGTATTTTTGTCGGAATGGAGGTATTAAAAATCAGGGTTTTTGAGATAGTTTGCGGGGGTTATAATTTTTAATCCGACCGTTGGATCGTGGTAATTTTTGGATATGTTATACATATATAAGTTGAGTATATGTCCACAAATTTTGAACCGTTAAAAATGAACGTATGATTTATTACGAATTTTACAAGATGACTGGTTCAGAAATTGTTGAATTTTCGGAGTTTATCATTTTGGTGGAAAATTCTAGAATTGGTGGGCCCCACTTGTGGTTGGTGAAGAAATGTGCTGAATTATATTTCAAATGTGGTGGGTGGGAATAGTAGCAGGTAAAGCCATCAGGTTGCAGGTCAAACCTACCAAAATTTTCCTATAAATAGAGGGCTAAGTTAGAATTGAAAATCACACCAGAAACAAGTTTTCTCTCTTTCTCTCTCTAGATTATTGAGTGTATTTTGTGAGTATTTAGATACTTTGAGAGTTTCTATTCATCAGAGCAAGTTTCTTTCAGCCTTATACCGGTATTCCGACCAGAAGTACTGATATTTTGAGGTAAGGGATATTATTTTCTTCTTAAATGATATTATTTTCTTCAATATCATTATGCTGAAATATTGATATGAGTTTTTATCAAATTTGGAACTTTTTTTGTCGGGGTTACTATTCACGTATACGGTACTATTCACGTATACGACACTATTCACGAATACGGCACTATTCACCGAAAAATAAAATTTTTCCTTTTTGTCCAAGATGTCTATTATGGTTACTATCTTTGATTGTATCCATGTTTTGATCTTTATTTTTGAATTCTGCTTCACAATTGATTATTATGAAGTATTATTGATCTTGGATAAACTGTTATACGAATCCCTACTATTTGTCCTTCTGTCTCATTGGATTCGTTCTCTTTAAGATATTTTTCATCATCCTCAGTCCTAAATGATGATATTACTGAATATCTTTGGCCTGTAGTGCAAAGATGTATAATTACTTGATGAATATCTTTGGCCTGTAGTGCAAAGATGAACAGGTGTTGAGATGAACATGACCGACTGATGATACAAATGAATATCTTTGGCCTGTAGTGCAAAGATGAATATTTGGTTAAAGATGATTATTAATTGATGTTACAGGGATAAAATATTGATGATGGACTTTTAAATCTTAGAAGATAGTAGAATTCTTTCTCTACTTGACTCTTCTAATGGTTTGCTGTTTCCGCTGCAGTTGTTGATCTAAAACTTGTTGTCGATTATATTTTATCAGATTTTTCCCTGTTGAAGACTAACGATAATTTGTTGTATATTATCTTAGTCATAATATTCTTTACTGGGCTAGTTGAGCTCACCCTTTTCCTTTTTGTTCCATTTTTCTTCTCAGGAGGTGAGAACATAGCAGGATCTAGTCGGGGTATGGAGTGATGGTTCTAGAAAGATGTATTAGCAGTCCTCACTATTTCTGTAAAATAGTGTTTGAATAATTGTAATGAGGATTTATTTGAGTGTGGATATTGTCTAGAAGACAATATTTGTATTTAAACTCACAGTATGTGTTGTCGTATTTTGCACGACAATTGTATTATTGAAGTTGTAGTTTGCTTTCTGTACCATGTATTTGGCGACTCAGAATGGGTGTTGTATACCTATTCTGGGGGCGTCACAGTTGGTATCAGAGCTTAGGGATATGATCCCTGGCTGAGATGTGAGACAAGAACTAGGAGGGGAGAGACGGGGAATTCCTTCGACCTGACTAAGTTTATTTGGTGTTTATTTGGTCGGTCAGAGTATAGGGATAATATATGACATGACTATTAACCCTTGTTTTATGGCAGTATTTAAGAATGGCAGCTGAGAACGTTAATAATGGAGTAAATCAGACCGTGGAGACACCTTTGATCACTACCCAGGGGAACGTGCAACAGGAAGGCAATATTCCTCCTGTAAACAACGTTACCGAGCAAACGATGAATGATGGAATGTTTAGGAGCTTTTTGCAGTTCATGCAAAATCAGACGAGGGAGACTCGTGTGCAGAATACGGGTGGAAATGATAACAACGCGCGGTTTGTCACAGCTAAGCAGTTCAAAGAATTGGGACCACCAGAATTTAAGGGAAAGCCGGATCCGATCATGGCGGAAACGTGGGTCAAGCAAATTACCAAGATATTTGATGTCTTGGGATGCACGGAGGAACAGAAGGTTCCATTCGCCACATTTATGTTCCGCGGTGAGGCAGACTACTGGTGGGAGTCTGTGAAGCGTACCCAGCCTGACGCACTCAACATGTCCTGGGAAACATTTCAAAAACTGTTCAATGACAAGTACTTTCCTGAAAGTATTCGTCATATGAAGGAGGTTGAGTTTATTAGACTGGAACAAAACAACATGACGGTGTCCCAGTACGAGGCGAAGTTTGCAGAGTTATCCAGGTTTGCACCTCATTTGGTCGAAAATGAGGAACGAATGACAAGGATGTTTCTGAGAGGTCTAAACCCGAGATTCGGCAATATCTTATCTCTCATAAATTTTCTTTATATTCAGATGTTGTAAACAGGGCTCAATTATTAGAGCGAGATAATGAGTATGTGCAACCGAGGGACCACAACCAGGGTCATACCGGTGGCGGCAGTCATCGAAGCAATGAAAACCAGCAGGGAGGAAAACATTCGGACAAAAGCGGTAACCACTCTGGTGGTAATCGTGGTCGTGATAATAGAAGGAGCGAGTCGGGAGGAGATTTCAAGAAGAGAAGGTACAACAATGATAACGTGAAGACGTCAGCACAAACATCAACTGTTTCTAGGGGAGGAGAACGACCACCGGTCGTATGTTACAAATGTGGGAAAGAGGGACATATCAGCCCAAACTGCCCACAACAATCCAAGGTATGTTATAACTGTGGAAAGGAAGGTCATATAGCTCGAGAGTGTTCTGTAGCAAAACCAAGTTCAGCGGGGATGGTGACTCCAAAAGTTATCCCGGATAAGTCGAAATCAGCGGTTCCTGGAAGGGCGTTTGTCGTTACTGGCCAAAACGCGAGAAACCCGAACGAGGTGATCACGGGTAAGCTAATCTTGAATTCTTGCGAAGTTTATACTTTACTAGATACCGGTTCTACCCATTCTTTTATCTCTCCTGCTTGTGCTCAACGTTTAAACTTGACTCCGGAGAAATTGGACTTTAACTTATCTGTTGAAACTCCGTTGGGTGAAACCTTCGTTACATCTACAGTTTATAAATCTTGCATGATCCAAGTTGGCACTATCACATTACCTGTTGATCTTATCTCTTTAAAGATACTTGCTTTTGATGTGATTTTAGGAATTGATTGGTTAACCACTCATCATGCTAAAATTGATTGTTTTCGTAAGGTTGTTAGTTTTCATATTCCTAACCAACCTGTCATACGAATTCAAACTACTAAACCACTAAAATCAGTCACTGTCATATCAAGCCACAAAGCTATTCGTTTATTGAAAAACGGATGTCAAGCTTTCTTAGCCCATGTTATGGATTTGAACAAAGACAAGTCAGATTTGAATAATATTTCTATTGTTAGAGAATTTTCCGATGTATTTCCTGAAGAACTTTCCGGTCTACCCCCGGAACGAGAAATTGAATTCTTTATTGACCTTGAACCCGGTACAAAGCCCATTTCTAAAACCCCATATCGAATGGCTCCTATTGAACTTCAGGAGTTAAAAGTCCAACTACAGGAGTTGTTGGACATCGGTTTTATTCGTCCTAGTACGTCTCCTTGGGGTGCTCCTGTTTTATTCGTAAAGAAGAAAGACGGGAGTATGCGACTTTGTATTGACTATCGAGAATTGAACCATGTCACCATCAAGAATAGGTATCCGCTACCTCGCATTGATGACCTGTTTGACCAGTTGCAAGGAGCACAATTCTTTTCAAAGATCGATCTTCGTTCTGGATATCATCAGCTGAAGATTAAAACTGAGGATATTCCAAAGACTGCCTTCAGAACTCGGTACGGGCATTATGAATTCTTAGTAATGTCTTTTGGATTGACTAATGCTCCTGCTGCCTTCATGGATATGATGAACCGTGTATTCAAAGAATATTTGGATCAGTTCGTTGTTGTCTTTATTGATGACATCCTCATCTATTCCAAAAGCCGTGAAGATCATGAGCGCCATTTGAAGCTGGTACTGCAAAGGCTTCGTGAAAACAAGCTATATGCCAAACTGAAGAAATGCGAGTTCTGGCTTGAGGAAGTAGCATTCCTTGGGCACGTGGTGTCAAAACATGGAGTATCTGTCGACCCGGCGAAGATTGAAGCCATACAAAGTTGGGAGCAACCGAAGTCGGTAACCGAAGTACGTAGCTTTCTGGGCTTAGCTGGTTATTATCGGAGATTTGTGGAAGGATTTTCTCGAATCGCTACTCCGTTAACTCAGCTGACTCGGAAAGATACAAAATTCGTATGGAGTGAGGAATGCGAGAAGAGTTTCCAAGAACTCAAGAGGAGACTCATTTCGGCACCTGTTTTGACAATACCATCTGGTTCGGATGGATTTGTTATCTACAGCGATGCTTCAGGCAAAGGGTTAGGATGTGTTCTCATGCAACATGGGAAAGTCATAGCCTATGCCTCACGACAACTCAAAGAATATGAGAGGAATTATCCTACTCATGATTTGGAGTTGGCAGCAGTCGTTTTTGCGTTGAAGATCTGGAGACACTACCTGTATGGGGAGAAAGTGGAGATCTATACAGATCATAAAAGCCTCAAATATTTCTTCACCCAAAAGGAACTCAACATGCGGCAACGACGTTGGCTTGAGCTGTTGAAAGATTACGATCATACCATCCAATACCATCCTGGAAAAGCAAACGTAGTAGCTGACGCATTGAGTAGAAGATCATATGCGGGTACGAGTGCAATGTTTTTAACACAAAGGCCCATTTTGTATGACTTGCAAAGGATGGAGATAGAGATGAAGGCTCCAAGTACCCACATGATGATATCAAATATACGAGTAGAACCGACTTTAATCGATAAAGTTAAAGCTGCTCAAGCTACGGATATAGAGCTGATGCGTATGAAGAAGAAAGTGCAAGAAGGTGCTATTCCAGAAGCAAGAATCGATGAAGAAGGAATACTTCGAGTCAACTCCAGACTTTGTGTTCCTAACGATTTTGACTTGAAGCATAGAATAATGATGGAGGCACACAACACACCGTTTGCAATCCATCCTGGGAGTACCAAAATGTATCACGATCTTCGACATACATTTTGGTGGAGCAATATGAAAAGAGAGATCGCGGAGTTTATCTCGAGATGTTTAACTTGTCAACGTGTAAAAGCGGAGCATCAAGTACCAAAGGGTCCATTGCAACCACTTGAGATTCCGAAATGGAAGTGGGAACACATTACTATGGATTTTGTTACAGGTCTTCCCAAGGTTTCTCAAGGCATAGATGCGATTTGGGTTATTGTTGATAGATTAACCAAGTCCGCTCATTTCTTGCCGATACGTGAGACTTATTCCCTTGAACGTCTTGCTAGTATGTACGTGAACGAGATTGTGAGATTGCATGGCATGCCAGTATCCATAGTTTCGGATCGTGACCCAAGATTCACTTCACGATTTTGGGTTAGCTTGCAGAAAGCTATGGGCACGGATTTACGATTCAGTTCAGCATACCATCCTCAAACGGACGGACAATCAGAGAGGACTATTCAAACTCTTGAAGATCTATTAAGACTTTGTGTCTTAGATCTCAAAGGGAGTTGGGATAAGTACCTACCATTGGTGGAATTCTCCTACAACAACAGTTATCAGGCGAGCATAGGTATGGCTCCATTTGAGGCGTTGTATGGAAGAAAATGTCGTTCTCCAGTATGCTGGGACGAGGTGGGTGAAGCAACATTGTTGGGACCAGAATTGGTACGCATTACTACAGAGAAGATCCAAACGATTCGACAACGTATACAAACGGCACAGGATCGACAAAAGAGTTATGCGGATCTTCATCGGAAGGACGTGGAATTTAATATTGGGGATCATGTATTGTTACGTGTTGCACCATGGAAGGGAGTTACAAGATTTGGGAAGAGAGGAAAGCTCAATCCAAGATTTGTTGGTCCATTTGAGATTCTTGAGCGAATAGGAAATGTGGCATATAGACTCGCATTACCTCCAAGCATGTCTCGTGTTCATAATGTTTTTCACATATCTATGCTTCGTAAATATGTTAAAGACCCGAACCACATTATTGAGTTAGAACCAGACGAGATAGCTGAAGATTTAACGTACGAGGAGGTACCTGTTAAGATCTTGGATAGGAAAGAGCATGTCCTACGCACGAAGGTTATACCACAAGTTAAGGTTTTGTGGAGAAACCATGCTATTGAAGAAATGACCTGGGAGTTGGAATCAGAAATGAAAGCGAGGTATCCTCACCTTTTTGAAACATCAGGTACGTACGTCAATTTCGAGGACGAAATTTCATAAGGAGGGGAGGTTGTAAGACCCCAACTTATTAATGAATAAAATCAAATTTTCTCTAAATATTATTGTGAATAATAAGGGGTTAATTTGATATAATACTTTGGTTATGGGTGAAATGTGCAAATTTTGCAAAATAAGCAAGTGGTTATAAAATATTTATTTTTGGTCGGTGAATATTCGGTTGGTCGTGGAATATTCTTGCTGTCGGGGAATATTCGTACGACGACGCAGCCTTGTGTGGGCCCCATAACGGAAAGCGATTGGATGAAGAAAACGACAAGTATAAGTTGTTTATAAATAACGGCGTAGTTGTTACCGTTAATACTGTTGGAATACCCGGTGGTTAAAATACAGTAGCACACGGTATTGCACCAATTATTGATTCTTACGTAAGAAGGCACTACTCAATAATTGTTACAGTAGTTATTATTCAATATTTTATTTTATTGATTCAATAATTGCTGCGTTGATATTTTATATTATTGTTGTTTCAATAATTGTTGCTGCACAGTATTTTCATTTATCAGATCAATAATTCATATTATTTGAATAATATTATTAGATAACATTATTGGCAATGTCTAGAAAGTTCTGTCTAAGGAGAGGTTTGGTCATCTAATTGCGCGCCAGTAAGGAGAAATCCTTATTGGAAAGCCCCCTCTTTCCTGGGAACGGCCTGGTTGTCATAAATGTGATTCTGTAATATTATTTGTGAATAATTAATTATTGATTCATATGATAAGGAAATATTTATTTTATGTGGATATAAATGAGGGATATATTTTTGTGGTTAAAAATGAAGGAGTTAATGTTGAGGTTTTTGTCAGTATTTTTGTCGGAATGGAGGTATTAAAAATCAGGATTTTTGAGATAGTTTGCGGGGGTTATAATTTTTAATCCGACCGTTGGATCGTGGTAATTTTTGGATATGTTATACATATATAAGTTGAGTATATGTCCACAAATTTTGAACCGTTAAAAATGAACGTATGATTTATTACGAATTTTACAAGATGACTGGTTCAGAAATTGTTGAATTTTCGGAGTTTATCATTTTGGTGGAAAATTCTAGAATTGGTGGGCCCCACTTGTGGTTGGTGAAGAAATGTGCTGAATTATATTTCAAATGTGGTGGGTGGGAATAGTAGCAGGTAAAGCCATCAGGTTGCAGGTCAAACCTACCAAAATTTTCCTATAAATAGAGGGCTAAGTTAGAATTGAAAATCACACCAGAAACAAGTTTTCTCTCTTTCTCTCTCTAGATTATTGAGTGTATTTTGTGAGTATTTAGATACTTTGAGAGTTTCTATTCATCAGAGCAAGTTTCTTTCAGCCTTATACCGGTATTCCGACCAGAAGTACTGATATTTTGAGGTAAGGGATATTATTTTCTTCTTAAATGATATTATTTTCTTCAATATCATTATGCTGAAATATTGATATGAGTTTTTATCAAATTTGGAACTTTTTGTGTCGGGGTTACTATTCACGTATACGGCACTATTCACGTATACGGCACTATTCACGAATACGGCACTATTCACCGAAAAATAAAATTTTTCCTTTTTGTCCAAGATGTCTATTATGGTTACTATCTTTGATTGTATCCATGTTTTGATCTTTATTTTTGAATTCTGCTTCACAATTGATTATTATGAAGTATTATTGATCTTGGATAAACTGTTATACGAATCCCTACTATTTGTCCTTCTGTCTCATTGGATTCGTTCTCTTTAAGATATTTTTCATCATCCTCAGTCCTAAATGATGATATTACTGAATATCTTTGGCCTGTAGTGCAAAGATGTATAATTACTTGATGAATATCTTTGGCCTGTAGTGCAAAGATGAACAGGTGTTGAGATGAACATGACCGACTGATGATACAAATGAATATCTTTGGCCTGTAGTGCAAAGATGAATATTTGGTTAAAGATGATTATTAATTGATGTTACAGGGATAAAATATTGATGATGGACTTTTAAATCTTAGAAGATAGTAGAATTCTTTCTCTACTTGACTCTTCTAATGGTTTGCTGTTTCCGCTGCAGTTGTTGATCTAAAACTTGTTGTCGATTATATTTTATCAGATTTTTCCCTGTTGAAGACTAACGATAATTTGTTGTATATTATCTTAGTCATAATATTCTTTACTGGGCTAGTTGAGCTCACCCTTTTCCTTTTTGTTCCATTTTTCTTCTCAGGAGGTGAGAACATAGCAGGATCTAGTCGGGGTATGGAGTGATGGTTCTAGAAAGATGTATTAGCAGTCCTCACTATTTCTGTAAAATAGTGTTTGAATAATTGTAATGAGAATTTATTTGAGTGTGGATATTGTCTAGAAGACAATATTTGTATTTAAACTCACAGTATGTGTTGTCGTATTTTGCACGACAATTGTATTATTGAAGTTGTAGTTTGCTTTCTGTACCATGTATTTGGCGACTCAGAATGGGTGTTGTATACCTATTCTGGGGGCGTCACATCTCCCCTCCTAGTTTTATTTCCCGATCTTCGCCGGAGACCATATCCCTAAGCTCTGATACCAACTGTGACAATCCCAAAAATAGGTCCATGCTATCCAACCCATTCTGAGTCGCCAAATACATGGTACAGAAAATAACTGCAACTTTATTACAACAATTGTCGTGCAAAATACAACAACACATGTGATGTGAGTTTGGATACAAATATATACCAAATGTGACTCATGTCCCAACCGTGGACAACACCTCATAATGACACCTTACATAAAGGTATAGTCAAAAACTGTTTTAGAAATTAGAATCTTTGGAAAGTGCACAAGGAAACCTTCGTACATGGGAGGCCATGCGTCTAGGTTATGATAGATATCATATGGCCACAGAATTATCCTTGGTTGACCCAATAGACCCCAAAGAAAAACGAAAAGATTACTATTATATTCTTCCCAATGGTGAGTCTTCTCTTGACATATCATTATCTTCACTGTCTCTAATTGAGAATTATGCTTCAAACAAACACCAAGATTATATAGGTAGTGCTCGTAAATATACTCAGCAAGTGGATGAGCACATCCCTGTCTTATGATGACACGAGGTTGTATATCATTAGACATCTTGTATGATAGTGGCAAAACACCCTTCCAACGTTAGGTTTGCCTCACCCTATTTGATTCACCAAATATAACTACTAAATGATGTATACAACACTTTTTTATACTGGTTAGGGAGAACCTCCACAGCTAGAGACCACCGTTCTATTTTCCCGTTACCCTCGCTCGACCCAGCTAAACTCTTATTACCTGAAAAGGAATTGTGAAGCAAAAGGGTGAGCACAACTAGCCCAGTAAAGAATATCATGACTAAAGATAATTAAATTATCAATAGCCTTCATCAATAATAAATCAGAGATTTAGAACATATGGTAGATGATATAAATTTAAACCATAGTTGCAGCGGAACGAGCAATCCATTAGAAGAGTCAAATAGACCATAAAGTCTATTATCTTCTCCATGTTAAAAGTCCACCAACAATAATTGTAACCATGTTAATCAATTCATCTTTACACTTAAGCTAAAGATATTCAATTATAAATTTAATGGTCATGATCATACTAGTTAACAATTCATCTTTGCACTACAGGCTAAAGATATTCCTCAGTCACGATCATACCAATAATTTACCCATCTTTACACTCAAGTGAAAAAGAAATTTAACATCAGGGTTATAAAAATGTTATATATGATAGTAAAAATAATATGATCAAAATATGGATTTAATTTCAAGAGTAATATTCGTAAATCAACTATAATTTGGTTAGAAAAAGAAACCAATTTTGTCGTGAATAGTAACTCGTGAATAGTAACTCGTAAATAGTAACTCATGAATAGTAACTCGTGAATAGTACTCCGTATCCGTACATAGTACTGTATACGTAAATAATATCATATACGTAAATAGTGCCATATACATGAATAGTGCCGTATACGTGAATAGTGCCGTATACGTGAATAGTATCCCCGACTCAAAAAGGTAGAAATTCCACAATAAGATCCATACCAATATGTTAGTATAATGATATTGAAAGAATAACATCATTATGAAGAATATAACATCCCTTACTATCCCCTACTATCCCTTAAAATCCCTTACTATCCCTTACCTCAAAAGAGAAGTATTTCTGACTGGATATCAGATATGACGCTGAAGAAAACTTGCACTGATGAATAGCAACTCACCAAGTATCTAAATACTCACAAAATACACTCGATAATCTAGAGAGAGAAAGAGAGAAAACTTGTTTCTGGTGTGATTTTCAATTCTAACTTAGCCCTCTATTTATAGGAAAATGTTAGCACGCCGAAACAGACTTGACCTGCTACCTGATGGCTTTACCTGCTACTATTTCACCCACCAAAAATCAGTCATCTTTCCCAACAAGCAAAAGTGGGGCCCACCCATTTCAAGAATTTTCCACCAAAATTATTTATAAACCTAATTTTCGAATCAGTCACCTCTTAAAATTCATAACAAATCATTCGTTCATTTTTAACGGTTCAAAATTTGTGAACATATACTCAACTTATATATGTATAATATATCCAAAAATCACAACGATCCAACGGTCAGATTAAAAATTATAACTCACACAATAAACCTGTAAGAACACTAATTTGATCTTTTAATACCTCAAATCTAACAAAATACTGATAAAATACCTCAACATTAATTCTTTCATTTATAACCACATAAATAAATCCATCATTTATATCCACATCAAATAAATATTTCATTATCATATAGATCAATAATTAATTATTCACAAATAATATTACAGAATCACAATTTTGACAACCAGGCCGTTCCCAAGAAATAGGGGGCTTTCCGATAAGGATTTCTCCTTACTGGCGCGCAATTAGGTGACCAAACCTCTCATTGACAGAACTTTCTAGACATTACCAATAATGTTATCTAATAATATTATTCAAATAATATGAATTATTGATGTGATAATGGAGATACTGTGCAGTGACAATTATTGAATCAACAATAATATAAAATATCAATGCAGCAATTATTGAATCAATAAAATAAAATATTGAACAGTAATTACTGTAACAATTATTGAGTAGTGTCTTCTCACGTAAGAATCAATAATTGAAAAAAATATTGTGCAATATCGTGTGCTACTGTGCAACTACGCGTATTACTGTAGTTTAACCACCAGGTATTCCAACAGTGTTAATGGTAACAACTACGCCGTTATTTATAAAACTCAAATTTATCGTTTTCTTCATTCGACAGTTATTCTGTTATGGGGCCCACAAATGGCTGCACCGTCGTACGAATATTCCCCGGCAGAAAGAATATTCTACGACTAAACGAATATTCCCCTACAACAATGAATATTTTATAACCACTTGCGTATTTTGAAAAAAATTTCATATATCACCCTTAACTTTAACTTTTATCAATTTAACCATTTACTGAATAGTAATTATAAGAAAAATTGAATACTTTTATTTCATAAAATTCGGGGTCTTACAATCTCCCCTCCTTATGAAATTTCGTCCCCGAAATTTACGTACCTGGTATTTCGAAAAGTTGAGAATACCTTGCTTTCATTTCAGATTCCATCTTTCCTGTCATCATAATTTCTTCATTGCTCATCTCCTGTATTTCAGATATCATTCTAGAATACAACTTCAAAACAAGGGTTAATTGAACAAATTAACATATCACATAATATCCCGATATTATGACTGGACAACAAATAAGCTTAGGTAGGACACACTAGCGAAGGATTTACTCATCTCTCCCCTCCTAGTTTTATTTCCCGATCTTCGCCGGAGACCATATCCCTAAGCTCTGATACCAACTGTGACAATCCCAAAAATAGGTCCATTCCATCCAACCCATTCTGAGTCGCCAAATACATGATACAGAAAATAACTGCAACTTTATTACAACAATTGTCGTGCAAAATACAACAACACATGTGATGTGAGTTTGGATACAAATATATACCAAATGTGACTCATGTCCCAACCGTGGACAGCACCTCATAATGACACCTTACATAAAGGTATAGTCAAAAACTGTTTTAGAAATTAGAATCTTTGGAAAGTACACAAGGAAACCTTCGTACATGGGAGGCCATGCGTCTACGTTATGATAGATATCATATGGCCACAGAATTATCCTTGGTTGACCCAATAGACCCCAAAGAAAAACGAAAAGATTACTATTATATTCTTCCCAATGGTGAGTCTTCTCTTAACATATCAGTATCTCCACCGTCTCTAATTGAGATTTATACTTCAAACAAACACCAAGATTATATAGGTAGTGCTCGTAAATATACTCAGCAAGTGGATGAGCACATCCCTGTCTTATGATGACACGAGATTGTATATCATTAGACATCTTGTATGATAGTGGCAAAACACCCTTCCAACGTTGGGTTTGCCCCACCCTATTTGATTCACCAAATATAACTACTAAATGATGTATACAACACTTTTCTATACTGGTTAGGGAGAACCTCCACAGCTAGAGACCACCGTTCTATTTTCCCGTTACCCTCGCTCGACCCAGCTAAACTCTTATTACCTGAAAAGGAATTGTGAAGCAAAAGGGTGAGCACAACTAGCCCAGTAAAGAATATCATGACTAAAGATAATTAAATTATCAATAGCCTTCATCAATAATAAATCAGAGATTTAGAACATATGGTAGATGATATAAATTTAAACCATAGTTGCAGCGGAACGAGCAATCCATTAGAAGAGTCAAATAGACCATAAAGTCTATTATCTTCTCCATGTTAAAAGTCCACCAACAATGTTTTATCCCTGTAACATCAATCAACAATTCATGTCCACAATCACGTGTATAACTCGTAATCGTAATTGTAGTTCTAAATTCCTTTTCTCATCCAGGACAAAGATAATTTTCATCACCTGAAAAATCAAATATCATGGTTATACCAAATCACAGTTCATGTTCATAATCATACTAATAAATTCATCTTTACACTACGGCCCAAAGATATTCATCAACAAGTCATCTTTGCACTATAGGCCAAAGATATTCAACAACAGGTCATCTTTGCATTACGAGCCAAAAATATTCATCAACAACTCGTCTTTGCACTACAGGCCAAAGATATTCAACAACAAGTCATCTTTGCATTACGAGCCAAAGATATTCATCAATAATTCATCTTTGCACTACGGGCCAAAGATATTCGTCAACAGTTCATCTTTGCGCTACTGGCCAAAGATATTCAATAACAGGTCATCTTTGCACTACGGGCCAAAGATATTCATCAATAATTCTTCTTTGCACTACAGGCCAAAGATATTCATATCTCAAAGAAATATATAATCATTTCAGAATTTATATAAACAATAATTATAACCATGTTAATCAATTCATCTTTACACTTAAGCTAAAGATATTCAATTATAAATTTAATGGTCATGATCATACTAGTTAACAATTCATCTTTGCACTACAGGCTAAAGATATTCCTCAGTCACGATCATACCAATAATTTACCCATCTTTACACTCAAGTGAAAGAGAAATTTAACATCAGGGTTATAAAAATGTTATATATGATAATAAAAATAATATGATCAAAATATGGATTTAATTTCAAGAGTAATATTCATAAATCAACTATAATTTGGTCAGAAAAAGAAACCAATTTTGTCGTGAATAGTACCCGTGAATAGTAACTCGTGAATAGTAACTCGTAAATAGTAACTCATGAATAGTAACTCGTGAATAGTACTCCGTATCCGTACATAGTACTGTATACGTAAATAATGTCATATACGTAAATAGTGCCGTATACGTGAATAGTGCCGTATACGTGAATAGTTTCCCCGACTCAAAAAGGTAGAAATTCCACAATAAGATCCATACCAATATGTTAGTATAATAATATTGAAAGAATAACATCATTATGAAGAATATAACATCCCTTACTATCCCCTACTATCCCTTAAAATCCCTTACTATCCCTTACCTCAAAAGAGAAGCATTTCTGACTGGATATCAGATATGACGCTGAAGAAAACTTACACTGATGAATAGCAACTCACCAAGTATCTAAATACTCACAAAATACACTCGATAATCTAGAGAGAGAAAGAGAGAAAACTTGTTTCTGGTGTGATTTTCAATTCTAACTTAGCCCTCTATTTATAAGAAAATGTTAGCACGCCGAAACAGACTTGACCTGCTACCTGATGGCTTTACCTGCTACTATTTCACCCACCAAAAATCAGCCATCTTCCCCAACAACCAAAAGTGGGGCCCATCCATTTCTAGAATTTTCCACCAAAATTATTTATAAACCTAATTTTTGAATCAGTCACCTCTTAAAATTCATAACAAATCATTCGTTCATTTTTAACGGTTCAAAATTTGTGAACATATACTCAACTTATATATGTATAATATATCCAAAAATCACAACGATCCAACGGTCAGATTAAAAATTATAACTCACACAATAAACCTGTAAGAACACTAATTTGATCTTTTAATACCTCAAATCTAACAAAATACTGATAAAATACCTCAACATTAATTTCTTCATTTATAACCACATAAATAATTCCATCATTTATATCCACATCAAATAAATATTTCATTATCATATAGATCAATAATTAATTATTCACAAATAATATTACAGAATCACAATTTTGACAACCAGGCCGTTCCCAAGAAATAGGGGGCTTTCCGATAAGGATTTCTCCTTACTGGCGCGCAATTAGGTGACCAAACCTCTCCTTGACAGAACTTTCTAGACATTACCAATAATGTTATCTAATAATATTATTCAAATAATATGAATTATTGATGTGATAATGGAGATACTGTGCAGTGACAATTATTGAATCAACAATAATATAAAATATCAATGCAGTAATTATTGAATCAATAAAATAAAATATTGAACAGTAATTACTGTAACAATTATTGAGTAGTGTCTTCTCACGTAAGAATCAATAATTGAAAAAAATATTGTGCAATATCGTGTGCTACTGTGCAACTACGCGCATTACTGTAGTTTAACCACCAGGTATTCCAACAGTGTTAATGGTAACAACTACGCCGTTATTTATAAAACTCAAATTTATCGTTTTCTTCATTCGACGGTTATTCTGTTATGGGGCCCACAAATGGCTGCACCGTCGTACGAATATTTCCCGACAGAAAGAATATTCTACGACTAAACGAATATTCCCCTACAACAATGAATATTTTATAACCACTTGCGTATTTTGAAAAAAATTTCATATATCACCCTTAACTTTAACTTTTATCAATTTAACCATTTACTGAATAGTAATTATAAGAAAAATTGAATACTTTTATTTCATAAAATTCGGGGTCTTACAATCTCCCCTCCTTATGAAATTTCGTCCTCGAAATTTACGTACCTGATATTTCGAAAAGTTGAGAATACCTTACTTTCATTTCAGATTCCATATTTCCTGTCATCATAATTTCTTCATTGCTCATCTCCTGTATTTCAGATATCATTCTAGAATACAACTTCAAAACAAGGGTTAATTGAACAAATTAACATATCACATAATATCCCGATATTATGACTGGACAACAAATAAGCTTAAGTAGGACACACTAGCGAAGGATTTACTCATCTCTCCCCTCCTAGTTTTATTTTTCGATCTTCGCCAGAGACCATATCCCTAAGCTCTGATACCAACTATGACAATCCCAAAAATAGGTCCATTCCATCCAACCCATTCTGAGTCGCCAAATACATGGTACAGAAAATAACTGCAACTTTATTACAACAATTGTCGTGCAAAATACAACAACACATGTGATGTGAGTTTGGATACAAATATATACCAAATGTGACTCATGTCCCAACCGTGGACAGCACCTCATAATGACACCTTACATAAAGGTATAGTCAAAAACTGTTTTAGAAATTAGAATCTTTGGAAAGTGCACAAGGAAACCTTCGTACATGGGAGGCCATGCGTCTAGGTTATGATAGATATCATATGGCCACAGAATTATTCTTGGTTGACCCAATAGACCCCAAAGAAAAACGAAAAGATTACTATTATATTCTTCCTAATGGTGAGTCTTCTCTTGACATATCATTATCTCCACTGTCTCTAATTGAGAATTATACTTCAAACAAACACCAAGATTATATAGGTAGTGCTCGTAAATATACTCAGCAAGTGGATGAGCACATCCCTGTCTTATGATGACACGAGATTGTATATCATTAGACATCTTGTATGATAGTGGCAAAACACCCTTCCAACGTTGGGTTTGCCTCACCCTATTTGATTAACCAAATATAACTACTAAATGATGTATACAACACTTTTTTATACTGGTTAGGGAGAACCTCCACAGCTAGAGACCACCGTTCTATTTTCCCGTTACCCTCGCTCGACCCAGCTAAACTCTTATTACCTGAAAAGGAATTGTGAAGCAAAAGGGTGAGCACAACTAGCCCAGTAAAGAATATCATGACTAAAGATAATTAAATTATCAATAGCCTTCATCAATAATAAATCAGAGATTTAGAACATATGGTAGATGATATAAATTTAAACCATAGTTGCAGCGGAACGAGCAATCCATTAGAAGAGTCAAATAGACCATAAAGTCTATTATCTTCTCCATGTTAAAAGTCCACCAATAATGTTTTATCCCTGTAACATCAATCAACAATTCATGTCCACAATCACGTGTATAACTCGTAATCGTAATTGTAGTTCTAAATTCCTTTTCTCATCCAGGACAAAGATAATTTTCATCACCTGAAAAATCAAATATCATGGTTATACCAAATCACAGTTCATGTTCATAATCATACTAATAAATTCATCTTTGCACTACGGCCCAAAGATATTCATCAACAAGTCATCTTTGCACTATAGGCCAAAGATATTCAACAACAGGTCATCTTTGCATTACGAGCCAAAAATATTCATCAACAACTCGTCTTTGCACTACAGGCCAAAGATATTCAACAACAAGTCATCTTTGCATTACGAGCCAAAGATATTCATCAATAATTCATCTTTGTACTACGGGTCAAAGATATTCGTCAACAGTTCAACTTTGCACTACTGGCCAAAGATATTCAACAACAGGTCATCTTTGCACTACGGGCCAAAGATATTCATCAATAATTCATCTTTGCACTACAGGCCAAAGATATTCATATCTCAAAGAAATATATAATCATTTCAGAATTTATATAAACAATAATTGTAACCATGTTAATCAATTCATCTTTACACTTAAGCTAAAGATATTCAATTATAAATTTAATGGTCATGATCATACTAGTTAACAATTCATCTTTGCACTACAGGCTAAAGATATTCCTCAGTCACGATCATACCAAT
This sequence comes from Panax notoginseng, assembly GCA_016801055.1. Classification (NCBI taxonomy): domain Eukaryota; kingdom Viridiplantae; phylum Streptophyta; class Magnoliopsida; order Apiales; family Araliaceae; genus Panax; species Panax notoginseng. The sequence goes on along the minus strand of CM029014.1, from coordinate 40,931,616 downwards.
AATTTACCCATCTTTACACTCAAGTGAAAGAGAAATTTAACATCAGGGTTATAAAAATGTTATATATGATAATAAAAATAATATGATCAAAATATGGATTTAATTTCAAGAGTAATATTCGTAAATCAACTATAATTTGGTCAGAAAAAGAAACTAATTTTGTCGTGAATAGTACCCGTGAATAGTAACTCGTGAATAGTAACTCGTAAATAGTAACTCATGAATAGTAACTCGTGAATAGTACTCCGTATCCGTACATAGTACTGTATACGTAAATAATGTCATATACGTAAATAGTGCCATATACATGAATAGTGCCGTATACGTGAATAGTGCCGTATACGTGAATAGTATCCCCGACTCAAAAAGGTAGAAATTCCACAATAAGATCCATACCAATATGTTAGTATAATGATATTGAAAGAATAACATCATTATGAAGAATATAACATCCCTTACTATCCCCTACTATCCCTTAAAATCCCTTACTATCCCTTACCTCAAAAGAGAAGCATTTCTGACTGGATATCAGATATGACGCTGAAGAAAACTTGCACTGATGAATAGCAACTCACCAAGTATCTAAATACTCACAAAATACACTCGATAATCTAGAGAGAGAAAGAGAGAAAACTTATTTCTGGTGTGATTTTCAATTCTAACTTTGCCCTCTATTTATAGGAAAATGTTAGCACGCCGAAACAGACTTGACCTGCTACCTGATGGCTTTACCTGCTACTATTTCACCCACCAAAAATCAGTCATCTTTCCCAACAAGCAAAAGTGGGGCCCACCCATTTCAAGAATTTTCCACCAAAATTATTTATAAACCTAATTTTCGAATCAGTCACCTCTTAAAATTCATAACAAATCATTCGTTCATTTTTAACGGTTCAAAATTTGTGAATATATACTCAACTTATATATGTATAATATATCCAAAAATCACAACGATCCAACGGTCAGATTAAAAATTATAACTCACACAATAAACCTGTAAGAACACTAATTTGATCTTTTAATACCTCCAATCTAACAAAATACTGATAAAATACCTCAACATTAATTCCTTCATTTATAACCACATAAATAAATCCATCATTTATATCCACATCAAATAAATATTTCATTATCATATAGATCAATAATTAATTATTCACAAATAATATTACAGAATCACAATTTTGACAACCAGGCCGTTCCCAAGAAATAGGGGGCTTTCCGATAAGGATTTCTCCTTACTGGCGCGCAATTAGGTGACCAAACCTCTCATTGACAGAACTTTCTAGACATTACCAATAATGTTATCTAATAATATTATTCAAATAATATGAATTATTGATGTGATAATGGAGATACTGTGCAGTGACAATTATTGAATCAACAATAATATAAAATATCAATGCAGCAATTATTGAATCAATAAAATAAAATATTGAACAGTAATTACTGTAACAATTATTGAGTAGTGTCTTCTCACGTAAGAATCAATAATTGAAAAAAATATTGTGCAATATCGTGTGCTACTGTGCAACTACGCGTATTACTGTAGTTTAACCACCAGGTATTCCAACAGTGTTAATGGTAACAACTACGCCGTTATTTATAAAACTCAAATTTATTGTTTTCTTCATTCGACAGTTATTCTGTTATGGGGCCCACAAATGGCTGCACCGTCGTACGAATATTCCCCGACAGAAAGAATATTCTACGACTAAACGAATATTCCCCTACAACAATGAATATTTTATAACCACTTGCGTATTTTGAAAAAAATTTCATATATCACCCTTAACTTTAACTTTTATCAATTTAACCATTTACTGAATAGTAATTATAAGAAAAATTGAATACTTTTATTTCATAAAATTCGGGGTCTTACAATCTCCCCTCCTTATGAAATTTCGTCCCCAAAATTTACGTACCTGGTATTTCGAAAAGTTGAGAATACCTTGCTTTCATTTCAGATTCCATCTTTCCTGTCATCATAATTTCTTCATTGCTCATCTCCTGTATTTCAGATATCATTCTAGAATACAACTTCAAAACAAGGGTTAATTGAACAAATTAACATATCACATAATATCCCGATATTATGACTGGACAACAAATAAGCTTAGGTAGGACACACTAGCGAAGGATTTACTCATCTCTCCCCTCCTAGTTTTATTTCCCAATCTTCGCCGGAGACCATATCCCTAAGCTCTGATACCAACTGTGACAATCCCAAAAATAGGTCCATTCCATCCAACCCATTCTGAGTCGCCAAATACATGGTACAGAAAATAACTGCAACTTTATTACAACAATTGTCGTGCAAAATACAACAACACATGTGATGTGAGTTTGGATACAAATATATACCAAATGTGACTCATGTCCCAACCGTGGACAGCACCTCATAATGACACCTTACATAAAGGTATAGTCAAAAACTGTTTTAGAAATTAGAATCTTTGGAAAGTGCACAAGGAAACCTTCGTACATGGGAGGCCATGCGTCTAGGTTATGATAGATATCATATGGCCACAGAATTATCCTTGGTTGACCCAATAGACCCCAAAGAAAAACGAAAAGATTACTATTATATTCTTCCCAATGGTGAGTCTTCTCTTGACATATCATTATCTCCACCGTCTCTAATTGAGAATTATACTTCAAACAAACACCAAGATTATATAGGTAGTGCTCGTAAATATACTCAGCAAGTGGATGAGCACATCCCTGTCTTATGATGACACGAGGTTGTATATCATTAGACATCTTGTATGATAGTGGCAAAACACCCTTCCAACGTTGGGTTTGCCTCACCCTATTTGATTCACCAAATATAACTACTAAATGATGTATACAACACTTTTCTATACTGGTTAGGGAGAACCTCCACAGCTAGAGACCACCGTTCTATTTTCCCGTTACCCTCGCTCGACCCAGCTAAACTCTTATTACCTGAAAAGGAATTGTGAAGCAAAAGGGTGAGCACAACTAGCCCAGTAAAGAATATCATGACTAAAGATAATTAAATTATCAATAGCCTTCATCAATAATAAATCAGAGATTTAGAACATATGGTAGATGATATAAATTTAAACCATAGTTGCAGCGGAACGAGCAATCCATTAGAAGAGTCAAATAGACCATAAAGTCTATTATTTTCTCCATGTTAAAAGTCCACCAATAATGTTTTATCCCTGTAACATCAATCAACAATTCATGTCCACAATCACGTGTATAACTCGTAATCGTAATTGTAGTTCTAAATTCCTTTTCTCATCCAGGACAAAGATAATTTTCATCACCTGAAAAATCAAATATCATGGTTATACCAAATCACAGTTCATGTTCATAATCATACTAATAAATTCATCTTTGCACTACGGCCCAAAGATATTCATCAACAAGTCATCTTTGCACTATAGGCCAAAGATATTCAACAACAGGTCATCTTTGCATTACGAGCCAAAAATATTCATCAACAACTCGTCTTTGCACTACAGGCCAAAGATATTCAACAACAAGTCATCTTTGCATTACGAGCCAAAGATATTCATCAATAATTCATCTTTGCACTACGGGCCAAAGATATTCGTCAACAGTTCATCTTTGACCTACTGGCCAAAGATATTCAACAACAGGTCATCTTTGCACTACGGGCCAAAGATATTCATCAATAATTCAATTTTGCACTACAGGCCAAAGATATTCATATCTCAAAGAAATATATAATCATTTCAGAATTTATATAAATAATAATTATAACCATGTTAATCAATTCATCTTTACACTTAAGCTAAAGATATTCAATTATAAATTTAATGGTCATGATCATACTAGTTAACAATTCATCTTTGCACTACAAGCTAAAGATATTCCTCAGTCACGATCATACCAATAATTTACCCATCTTTACACTCAAGTGAAAGAGAAATTTAACATTAGGGTTATAAAAATATTATATATGATAATAAAAATAATATGATCAAAATATGGATTTAATTTTAAGAGTAATATTCATAAATCAACTATAATTTGGTCAGAAAAAGAAACCAATTTTGTCGTGAATAGTACCCGTGAATAGTAACTCGTGAATAGTAACTCGTAAATAGTAACTCATGAATAGTAACTCGTGAATAGTACTCCGTATCCGTACATAGTACTGTATACGTAAATAATGTCATATACGTAAATAGTGCCATATACATGAATAATGCCGTATACGTGAATAGTATCCCCGACTCAAAAAGGTAGAAATTCCACAATAAGATCCATACCAATATGTTAGTATAATGACATTGAAAGAATAACATCATTATGAAGAATATAACATCCCTTACTATCCCTTACTATCCCTTAAAATCCCTTACCTCAAAAGAGAAGCATTTCTGACTGGATATCAGATATGACGCTGAAGAAAACTTGCACTGATGAATAGCAACTCACCAAGTATCTAAATACTCACAAAATACACTCGATAATCTAGAGAGAGAAAGAGAGAAAACTTATTTCTGGTGTGATTTTCAATTCTAACTTAGCCCTCTATTTATAGGAAAATGTTAGCACGCCGAAACAGACTTGACCTGCTACCTGATGGCTTTACCTGCTACTATTTCACCCACCAAAAATCAGCCATCTTCCCCAACAACCAAAAGTGGGGCCCACCCATTTCTAGAATTTTCCACCAAAATTATTTATAAACCTAATTTCCGAATCAGTCACCTCTTAAAATTCATAACAAATCATTCGTTCATTTTTAACGGTTCAAAATTTGTGAACATATACTCAACTTATATATGTATAATATATCCAAAAATCACAACGATCCAACGGTCAAATTAAAAATTATAACTCACACAATAAACCTGTAAGAACACTAATTTGATCTTTTAATACCTCCAATCTAACAAAATACTGATAAAATACCTCAACATTAATTCCTTCATTTATAACCACATAAATAAATCCATCATTTATATCCACATCAAATAAATATTTTATTATCATATAGATCAATAATTAATTATTCACAAATAATATTACAGAATCACAATTTTGACAACCAGGCCGTTTCCAAAAAATAGGGGGCTTTTCGATAAGGATTTCTCCTTACTGGCGCGCAATTAGGTGACCAAACCTCTCCTTGACAGAACTTTCTAGACATTACCAATAATATTATCTAATAATATTATTCAAATAATATGAATTATTGATGTGATAATGGAGATACTGTGCAGTGACAATTATTGAATCAACAATAATATAAAATATCAATGCAGCAATTATTGAATCAATAAAATAAAATATTAAACAGTAATTACTGTAACAATTATTGAGTAGTGTCTTCTCACGTAAGAATCAATAATTGAAAAAAATAATGTGCAATATCGTGTGCTACTGTGCAACTACGCGCATTACTGTAGTTTAACCACCAGGTATTCCAACAGTGTTAATGGTAACAACTACGCCGTTATTTATAAAACTCAAATTTATCGATTTCTTCATTCGACAGTTATTCTGTTATGGGGCCCACAAATGGCTGCACCGTCGTACGAATATTCACCGACAGAAAGAATATTCTACGACTAAACGAATATTCCCCTACAACAATGAATATTTAACCACTTGCGTATTTTGAAAAAAATTTCATATATCACCCTTAACTTTAACTTTTATCAATTTAACCATTTACTGAATAGTAATTATAAGAAAAATTGAATAATTTTATTTCATAAAATTCGGGGTCTTACAATCTCCCCTCCTTATGAAATTTCGTCCCCGAAATTTACGTACCTGGTATTTCGAAAAGTTGAGAATACCTTGCTTTTATTTCAGTTTCCATCTTTCCTGTCATCATAATTTCTTCATTGCTCATCTCCTGTATTTCAGATATCATTCTAGAATACAACTTCAAAACAAGGGTTAATTGAACAAATTAACATATCACATAATATCCCGATATTATGACTGGACAACAAATAAGTTTAGGTAGGACACACTAGCGAAGGATTTACTCATCTCTCCCCTCCTAGTTTTATTTCCCGATCTTCGCCGGAGATCATATCCCTAAGCTCTGATACCAACTGTGACAATCCCAAAAATAGGTCCATTCCATCCAACCCATTCTGAGTCGCCAAATACATGGTACAGAAAATAACTGCAACTTTATTACAACAATTGTCGTGCAAAATACAACAACACATGTGATGTGAGTTTGGATACAAATATATACCAAATGTGACTCATGTCCCAACCGTGGACAGCACCTCATAATGACACCTTACATAAAGGTATAGTCAAAAACTGTTTTAGAAATTAGAATCTTTGGAAAGTGCACAAGGAAACCTTCGTACATGGGAGGCCATGCGTCTAGGTTATGATAGATATCATATGGCCACAGAATTATTCTTGGTTGACCCAATAGACCCCAAAGAAAAACGAAAAGATTACTATTATATTCTTCCCAATGGTGAGTCTTCTCTTGACATATCATTATCTCCACTGTCTCTAATTGAGAATTATACTTCAAACAAACACCAAGATTATATAGGTAGTGCTCGTAAATATACTCAGCAAGTGGATGAGCACATCCCTGTCTTATGATGACACGAGATTGTATATCATTAGACATCTTGTATGATAGTGGCAAAACACCCTTCCAACGTTGGGTTTGCCTCACCCTATTTGATTCACCAAATATAACTACTAAATGATGTATACAACACTTTTTTATACTGGTTAGGGAGAACCTCCACAGCTAGAGACCACCGTTCTATTTTCCCGTTACCCTCGCTCGACCCAGCTAAACTCTTATTACCTGAAAAGGAATTGTGAAGCAAAAGGGTGAGCACAACTAGCCCAGTAAAGAATATCATGACTAAAGATAATTAAATTATCAATAGCCTTCATCAATAATAAATCAGAGATTTAGAACATATGGTAGATGATATAAATTTAAACCATAGTTGCAGCGGAAGGAGCAATCCATTAGAAGAGTCAAATAGACCATAAAGTCTATTATCTTCTCCATGTTAAAAGTCCACCAACAATGTTTTATCCCTGTAACATCAATCAACAATTCATGTCCACAATCACGTGTATAACTCTTAATCGTAATTGTAGTTCTAAATTCCTTTTCTCATCCAGGACAAAGATAATTTTCATCACCTGAAAAATCAAATATCATGGTTATACCAAATCACAGTTCATGTTCATAATCATACTAATAAATTCATCTTTGCACTACGGCCCAAAGATATTCATCAACAAGTCATCTTTGCACTATAGGCCAAAGATATTCAACAACAGGTCATCTTTGCATTTCGAGCCAAAAATATTCATCAACAACTCGTCTTTGCACTACAGGCCAAAGATATTCAACAACAAGTCATCTTTGCTTTACGAGCCAAAGATATTCATCTATAATTCATCTTTGCACTACGGGCCAAAGATATTCGTCAACAGTTCATCTTTGCACTACTGGCCAAAGATATTCAACAACAGGTCATCTTTGCACTACGGGCCAAAGATATTCATCAATAATTCATCTTTGCACTACAGGCCAAAGATATTCATATCTCAAAGAAATATATAATCATTTCAGAATTTATATAAACAATAATTATAACCATGTTAATCAATTCATCTTTACACTTAAGCTAAAGATATTCAATTATAAATTTAATGGTCATGATCATACCAGTTAACAATTCATCTTTGCACTACAGGCTAAAGATATTCCTCAGTCACGATTATACCAATAATTTATCCATCTTTACACTCAAGTGAAAGAGAAATTTAACATCAGGGTTATAAAAATGTTATATATGATAATAAAAATAATATGATCAAAATATGGATTTAATTTCAAGAGTAATATTCATAAATCAACTATAATTTGGTCAGAAAAAGAAACCAATTTTGTCGTGAATAGTACCCGTGAATAGTAACTCATGAATAGTAACTCGTGAATAGTACTCCGTATCCGTACATAGTACTGTATACGTAAATAATGTCATATACGTAAATAGTGCCATATACATGAATAGTGTCGTATACGTGAATAGTGCCGTATACGTGAATAGTATCCCCGACTCAAAAAGGTAGAAATTCCACAATAAGATCCATACCAATATGTTAGTATAATGATATTGAAAGAATAACATCATTATGAAGAATATAACATCCCTTACTATCCCTTAAAATCCCTTACTATCCCTTACCTCAAAAGAGAAGCATTTCTGACTGGATATCAGATATGACGCTGAAGAAAACATGCACTGATGAATAGCAACTCACCAAGTATCTAAATACTCACAAAATACACTCGATAATCTAGAGAGAGAAAGAGAGAAAACTTGTTTCTGGTGTTATTTTCAATTCTAACTTAGCCCTCTATTTATAGGAAAATGTTAGCACGCCGAAACAGACTTGACCTGCTACCTGATGGCTTTACCCGCTACTATTTCACCCACCAAAAATCAGCCATCTTCCCCAACAACCAAAAGTGGGGCCCACCCATTTCTAGAATTTTTCACCAAAATTATTTATAAACCTAATTTTCGAATCAGTCACCTCTTAAAATTCATAACAAATCATTCGTTCATTTTTAACGGTTCAAAATTTGTGAACATATACTCAACTTATATATGTATAATATATCCAAAAATCACAACGATCCAACGGTCAGATTAAAAATTATAACTCACACAATAAACCTGTAAGAACACTAATTTGATCTTTTAATACCTCCAATCTAACAAAATACTGATAAAATACCTCAACATTAATTCCTTCATTTATAACCACATAAATAAATCCATCATTTATATCCACATCAAATAAATATTTCATTATCATATAGATCAATAATTAATTATTCACAAATAATATTACAGAATCACAATTTTGACAACCAGGCCGTTCCCAAGAAAGAGGGGGCTTTCCGATAAGGATTTCTCCTTACTGGCGCGCAATTAGGTGACCAAACCTCTCCTTGACAGAACTTTCTAGACATTACCAATAATGTTATCTAATAATATTATTCAAATAATATGAATTATTGATGTGATAATGGAGATACTGTGCAGTGACAATTATTGAATCAACAATAATATAAAATATCAATGCAGCAATTATTGAATCAATAAAATAAAATATTGAACAGTAATTACTATAACAATTATTGAGTAGTGTCTTCTCACGTAAGAATCAATAATTGAAAAAAATACTGTGCAATATCGTGTGCTACTGTGCAACTACGCGCATTACTGTAGTTTAACCACCAGGTATTCCAACAGTGTTAATGGTAACAACTACGCCGTTATTTATAAAACTCAAATTTATCGTTTTCTTCATTCGACAGTTATTCTGTTATGGGGCCCACAAATGGCTGCACCGTCGTACGAATATTCCCCGACAGAAAGAATATTCTACGACTAAACGAATATTCCCCTACAACAATGAATATTTTATAACCACTTGCGTATTTTGAAAAAAATTTCATATATCACCCTTAGCTTTAACTTTTATCAATTTAACCATTTACTGAATAGTAATTATAAGAAAAATTGAATACTTTTATTTCATAAAATTCGGGGTCTTACAATCTCCCCTCCTTATGAAATTTCGTCCCCGAAATTTACGTACCTGGTATTTCGAAAAGTTGAGAATACCTTGCTCTCATTTCAGATTCCATCTTTCCTGTCATCATAATTTCTTCATTGCTCATCTCCTGTATTTCAGATATCATTCTAGAATACAACTTCAAAACAAGGGTTAATTGAACAAATTAACATATCACATAATATCCCGATATTATGACTGGACAACAAATAAGCTTAGGTAGGACACACTAGCGAAGGATTTACTCATCTCTCCCCTCCTAGTTTTATTTCCCGATCTTCGCCGGAGACCATATCCCTAAGCTCTGATACCAACTGTGACAATCCCAAAAATAGGTCCATTCCATCCAACCCATTCTGAGTCGCCAAATACATGGTACAGAAAATAACTGCAACTTTATTACAACAATTGTCGTGCAAAATACAACAACACATGTGATGTGAGTTTGGATACAAATATATACCAAATGTGACTCATGTCCCAACCGTGGACAGCACCTCATAATGACACCTTACATAAAGGTATAGTCAAAAACTGTTTTAGAAATTAGAATCTTTGGAAAGTGCACAAGAAAACCTTCGTACATGGGAGGCCATGCGTCTAGGTTATGATAGATATCATATGGCCACAGAATTATCCTTGGTTGACCCAATAGACCCCAAAGGAAAACGAAAAGATTACTATTATATTCTTCCCAATGGTGAGTCTTCTCTTGACATATCATTATCTCCACTGTCTCTAATTGAGAATTATACTTCAAACAAACACCAAGATTATATAGGTAGTGCTCGTAAATATACTCAGCAAGTGGATGAGCACATCCCTGTCTTATGATGACACGAGGTTGTATATCATTAGACATCTTGTATGATAGTGGCAAAACACCCTTCCAACGTTGGGTTTGCCTCACCCTATTTGATTCACCAAATATAACTACTAAATGATGTATACAACACTTTTCTATACTGGTTAGGGAGAACCTCCACAGCTAGAGACCACCGTTCTATTTTCCCGTTACCCTCGCTCGACCCAGCTAAACTCTTATTACCTGAAAAGGAATTGTGAAGCAAAAGGGTGAGCACAACTAGCCCAGTAAAGAATATCATGACTAAAGATAATTAAATTATTAATAGCCTTCATCAATAATAAATCAAAGATTTAGAACATATGGTAGATGATATAAATTTAAACCATAGTTGCAGCGGAACGAGCAATCCATTAGAAGAGTCAAATAGACCATAAAGTCTATTATCTTCTCCATGTTAAAAGTCCACCAACAATGTTTTATCCCTGTGACATCAATCAACAATTCATGTCCACAATCACGTGTATAACTCATAATCGTAATTGTAGTTCTAAATTCCTTTTCTCATCCAGGACAAAGATAATTTTCATCACCTGAAAAATCAAATATCATGGTTATACCAAATCACAGTTCATGTTCATAATCATACTAATAAATTCATCTTTGCACTACGGCCCAAAGATATTCATCAACAAGTCATCTTTGCACTATAGGCCAAAGATATTCAACAACAGGTCATCTTTGCATTTCGAGCCAAAAATATTCATCAACAACTCGTCTTTGCACTACAGGCCAAAGATATTCAACAACAAGTCATCTTTGCTTTACGAGCCAAAGATATTCATCTATAATTCATCTTTGCACTACGGGCCAAAGATATTCGTCAACAGTTCATCTTTGCACTACTGGCCAAAGATATTCAACAACAGGTCATCTTTGCACTACGGGCCAAAGATATTCATCAATAATTCATCTTTGCACTACAGGCCAAAGATATTCATATCTCAAAGAAATATATAATCATTTCAGAATTTATATAAACAATAATTATAACCATGTTAATCAATTCATCTTTACACTTAAGCTAAAGATATTCAATTATAAATTTAATGGTCATGATCATACCAGTTAACAATTCATCTTTGCACTACAGGCTAAAGATATTCCTCAGTCACGATCATACCAATAATTTACCCATCTTTACACTCAAGTGAAAGAGAAATTTAACACCAGGGTTATAAAAATGTTATATATGATAATAAAAATAATATGATCAAAATATGGATTTAATTTCAAGAGTAATATTCATAAATCAACTATAATTTGGTCAGAAAAAGAAACCAATTTTGTCGTGAATAGTACCCGTGAATAGTAACTCGTGAATAGTATCTCGTAAATAGTAACTCATGAATAGTAACTCGTGAATAGTACTCCGTATCCGTACATAGTACTGTATACGTAAATAATGTCATATACGTAAATAGTGCCATATACATGAATAGTGCAGTATACGTGAATAGTGCCGTATACGTGAATAGTATCCCCGACTCAAAAAGGTAGAAATTCCACAATAAGATCCATACCAATATGTTAGTATAATGATATTGAAAGAATAACATCATTATGAAGAATATAACATCCCTTACTATCCCTTACCTCAAAAGAGAAGCATTTCTGACTGGATATCAGATATGACGCTGAAGAAAACTTGCACTGATGAATAGCAACTCACCAAGTATCTAAATACTCACAAAATACACTCGATAATCTAGAGAGAGAAAGAGAGAAAACTTGTTTCTGGTGTGATTTTCAATTCTAACTTAGCCCTCTATTTATAGGAAAATGTTAGCACGCCGAAACAGACTTGACCTGCTACCTGATGGCTTTACCTGCTACTATTTCACCCACTAAAAATCAGTCATCTTTCCCAACAAGCAAAAGTGGGGCCCACCCATTTCAAGAATTTTCCACCAAAATTATTTATAAACCTAATTTTCGAATCAGTCACCTCTTAAAATTCATAACAAATCATTCGTTCATTTTTAACGGTTCAAAATTTGTGAACATATATTCAACTTATATATGTATAATATATCCAAAAATCACAACGATCCAACGGTCAGATTAAAAATTATAACTCACACAATAAACCTGTAAGAACACTAAATTGATCTTTTAATACCTCCAATCTAACAAAATACTGATAAAATACCTCAACATTAATTCCTTCATTTATAACCACATAAATAAATCCATCATTTATATCCACATCAAATAAATATTTCATTATCATATAGATCAATAATTAATTATTCACAAATAATATTACAGAATCACAATTTTGACAACCAGGCCGTTCCTAAGAAATAGGGGGCTTTCCGATAAGGATTTCTCCTTACTGGCGCGCAATTAGGTGACCAAACCTCTCCTTGACAGAACTTTCTAGACATTACCAATAATGTTATCTAATAATATTATTCAAATAATATGAATTATTGATGTGATAATGGAGATACTGTGCAGTGACAATTATTGAATCAACAATAATATAAAATATCAATGCAGCAATTATTGAATCAATAAAATAAAATATTGAACAGTAATTACTGTAACAATTATTGAGTAGTGTCTTCTCACGTAAGAATCAATAATTGAAAAAAATACTGTGCAATATCGTGTGCTACTGTGCAACTACGCGCATTACTGTAGTTTAACCACCAGGTATTCCAACAGTGTTAATGGTAACAACTACGCCGTTATTTATAAAACTCAAATTTATCGTTTTCTTCATTCGACAGTTATTCTGTTATGGGGCCCACAAATGGCTGCACCGTCGTACGAATATTCCCCGACAGAAAGAATATTCTACGACTAAACGAATATTCCCCTACAACAATGAATATTTTATAACCACTTGCGTATTTTGAAAAAAATTTCATATATCACCCTTAACTTTAACTTTTATCAATTTAACCATTTACTGAATAGTAATTATAAGAAAAATTGAATACTTTTATTTCATAAAATTCGGGGTCTTACAATCTCCCCTCCTTATGAAATTTCGTCCCCGAAATTTACGTACCTGGTATTTCGAAAAGTTGAGAATACCTTGCTTTCATTTCAGATTCCATCTTTCCTGTCATCATAATTTCTTCATTGCTCATCTCCTGTATTTCAGATATCATTCTAGAATACAACTTCAAAACAAGGGTTAATTGAACAAATTAACATATCACATAATATCCCGATATTATGTCTGGACAACAAATAAGCTTAGGTAGGACACACTAGCGAAGGATTTACTCATCTCTCCCCTCCTAGTTTTATTTCCCGATCTTCGCCGGAGACCATATCCCTAAGCTCTGATACCAACTGTGACAATCCCAAAAATAGGTCCATTCCATCCAACCCATTCTGAGTCGCCAAATACATGGTACAGAAAATAACTGCAACTTTATTACAACAATTGTCGTGCAAAATACAACAACACATGTGATGTGAGTTTGGATACAAATATATACCAAATGTGACTCATGTCCCAACCGTGGACAGCACCTCATAATGACACCTTACATAAAGGTATAGTCAAAAACTGTTTTAGAAATTAGAATCTTTGGAAAGTGCACAAGGAAACCTTCGTACATGGGAGGCCATGCGTCTAGGTTATGATAGATATCATATGGCCACAGAATTATCCTTGGTTGACCCAATAGACCCCAAAGAAAAACGAAAAGATTACTATTATATTCTTCCCAATGGTGAGTCTTCTCTTGACATATCATTATCTGCACTGTCTCTAATTGGGAATTATACTTCAAACAAACACCAAGATTATATAGGTAGTGCTCGTAAATATACTCAGCAAGTGGATGAGCACATCCCGGTCTTATGATGACACGAGGTTGTATATCATTAGACATCTTGTATGATAGTGGCAAAACACCCTTCCAACGTTGGGTTTGCCTCACCCTATTTGATTCACCAAATATAACTACTAAATGATGTATACAACACTTTTCTATACTGGTTAGGGAGAACCTCCACAGCTAGAGACCACCGTTCTATTTTCCCGTTACCCTCGCTCGACCCAGCTAAACTCTTATTACCTGAAAAGGAATTGTGAAGCAAAAGGGTGAGCACAACTAGCCCAGTAAAGAATATCATGACTAAAGATAATTAAATTATCAATATCCTTCATCAATAATAAATCAGAGATTTAGAACATATGGTAGATGATATAAATTTAAACCATAGTTGCAGCGGAACGAGCAATCCATTAGAAGAGTCAAATAGACCATAAAGTCTATTATCTTCTCCATGTTAAAAGTCCACCAACAATGTTTTATCCCTGTGACATCAATCAACAATTCATGTCCACAATCACGTGTATAACTCATAATCGTAATTGTAGTTCTAAATTCCTTTTCTCATTCAGGACAAAGATAATTTTCATCACCTGAAACATCAAAGATCATGGTTATACCAAATCACAGTTCATGTTCATAATCATACTAATAAATTCATCTTTGCACTACGGCCCAAAGATATTCATCAACAAGTCATCTTTGCACTATAGGCCAAAGATATTCAACAACAGGTCATCTTTGCATTACGAGCCAAAAATATTCATCAACAACTCGTCTTTGCACTACAGGCCAAAGATATTCAACAACAAGTCATATTTGCATTACGAGCCAAAGATATTCATCAATAATTCATCTTTTCACTACGGGCCAAAGATATTCGTCAACAGTTCATCTTTGCACTACTGGCCAAAGATATTCAACAACAGGTCATCTTTGCACTACGGGCCAAAGATATTCATCAATAATTCATCTTTGCACTACAGGCCAAAGATATTCATATCTCAAAGAAATATATAATCATTTCAGAATTTATATAAACAATAATTATAACCATGTTAATCAATTCATCTTTACACTTAAGCTAAAGATATTCAATTATAAATTTAATGGTCATGATCATACCAGTTAACAATTCATCTTTGCACTATAGGCTAAAGATATTCCTCAGTCACGATCATACCAATAATTTACCCATCTTTACACTCAAGTGAAAGAGAAATTCAACATCAGGGTTATAAAAATGTTATATATGATAATAAAAATAATATGATCAAAATATGGATTTAATTTCAAGAGTAATATTCATAAATCAACTATAATTTGGTCAGAAAAAGAAACCAATTTTGTCGTGAATAGTACCCGTGAATAGTAACTCGTGAATAGTATCTCGTAAATAGTAACTCATGAATAGTAACTCGTGAATAGTACTCCGTATCCGTACATAGTACTGTATACGTAAATAATGTCATATACGTAAATAGTGCCATATACATGAATAGTGCCGTATACGTGAATAGTGCCGTATACGTGAATAGTATCCCCGACTCAAAAAGGTAGAAATTCCACAATAAGATCCATACCAATATGTTAGTATAATGATATTGAAAGAATAACATCATTATGAAGAATATAACATCCCTTACTATCCCTTATTATCCCTTACCTCAAAAGAGAAGCATTTCTGACTGGATATCAGATATGACGCTGAAGAAAACTTGCACTGATGAATAGCAACTCACCAAGTATCTAAATACTCACAAAATACACTCGATAATCTAGAGAGAAAGAGAGTAAACTTGTTTCTGGTGTGATTTTCAATTCTAACTTAGCCCTCTATTTATAGGAAAATGTTAGCACGCCGAAACAGACTTGACCTGCTACCTGATGGCTTTACCTGCTACTATTTCACCCACCAAAAATCAGCCATCTTCCCCAACAACCAAAAGTGGGGCCCACTCATTTCTAGAATTTTTTACCAAAATTATTTATAAACCTAATTTCCGAATCAGTCACCTCTTAAAATTCATAACAAATCATTCGTTCATTTTTAACGGTTCAAAATTTGTGAACATATACTCAACTTATATATGTATAATATATCCAAAAATCACAACGATCCAACGGTCAGATTAAAAATTATAACTCACACAATAAACCTGTAAGAACACTAATTTGATCTTTTAATACCTCCAATCTAACAAAATACTGATAAAATACCTCAACATTAATTCCTTCATTTATAACCACATAAATAAATCCATCATTTATATCCACATCAAATAAATATTTTATTATCATATTGATCAATAATTAATTATTCACAAATAATATTACAGAATCACAATTTTGACAACCAGGCCGTTCCCAAGAAAGAGGGGGCTTTCCGATAAGGATTTCTCTTACTGGCGCGCAATTAGGTGACCAAACCTCTCCTTGACAGAACTTTCTAGACATTACCAATAATGTTATCTAATAATATTATTCAAATAATATGAATTATTGATGTGATAATGGAGATACTGTGCAGTGACAATTATTGAATCAACAATAATATAAAATATCAATGCAGCAATTATTGAATCAATAAAATAAAATATTGAACATTAATTACTGTAACAATTATTGAGTAGTGTCTTCTCACGTAAGAATCAATAATTGAAAAAAATACTGTGCAATATCGTGTGCTACTGTGTAACTACGCGCATTACTGTAGTTTAACCACCAGGTATTCCAACAGTGTTAATGGTAACAACTACGCCGTTATTTATAAAACTCAAATTTATCGTTTTCTTCATTCGACAGTTATTCTGTTACGGGGCCCACAAATGGCTGCACCGTCGTACGAATATTCCCCGACAGAAAGAATATTCTACGACTAAACGAATATTCCCCTACAACAATGAATATTTTATAACCACTTGCGTATTTTGAAAAAAAATTCATATATCACCCTTAACTTTAACTTTTATCAATTTAACCATTTACTGAATAGTAATTATAAGAAAAATTGAATACTTTTATTTCATAAAATTCGGGGTCTTACAATCTCCCCTCCTTATGAAATTTCGTCCCCGAAATTTACGTACCTGGTATTTCGAAAAGTTGAGAATACCTTGCTTTCATTTCAGATTCCATCTTTCCTGTCATCATAATTTCTTCATTGCTCATCTCCTGTATTTCAGATATCATTCTAGAATACAACTTCAAAATAAGGGTTAATTGAACAAATTAACATATCACATAATATCCCGATATTATGACTGGACAACAAATAAGCTTAGGTAGGACACACTAGCGAAGGATTTACTCATCTCTCCCCTCCTAGTTTTATTTCCCGATCTTCGCCGGAGACCATATCCCTAAGCTCTGATACCAACTGTGACAATCCCAAAAATAGGTCCATTCCATCCAACCCATTCTGAGTCGCCAAATACATGGTACAGAAAATAACTGCAACTTTATTACAACAATTGTCGTGCAAAATACAACAACACATGTGATGTGAGTTTGGATACAAATATATACCAAATGTGACTCATGTCCCAACCGTGGACAGCACCTCATAATGACACCTTACATAAAGGTATAGTCAAAAACTGTTTTAGAAATTAGAATCTTTGGAAAGTGCACAAGGAAACCTTCGTACATGGGAGGCCATGCGTCTAGGTTATGATAGATATCATATGGCCACAGAATTATCCTTGGTTGACCCAATAGACCCCAAAGAAAAACGAAAAGATTACTATTATATTCTTCCCAATGGTGAGTCTTCTCTTGACATATCATTATCTCCACCGTCTCTAATTGAGAATTATACTTCAAACAAACACCAAGATTATATAGGTAGTGCTCGTAAATATACTCAGCAAGTGGATGAGCACATCCCTGTCTTATGATGTCACGAGGTTGTATATCATTAGACATCTTGTATGATAGTGGCAAAACACCCTTCCAACGTTAGGTTTGCATCACCCTATTTGATTCACCAAATATAACTACTAAATGATGTATACAACACTTTTCTATACTGGTTAGGGAGAACCTCACAGCTAGAGACCACCGTTCTATTTTCCCGTTACCCTCGCTCGACCCAGCTAAACTCTTATTACCTGAAAAGGAATTGTGAAGCAAAAGGGTGAGCACAACTAGCCCAGTAAAGAATATCATGACTAAAGATAATTAAATTATCAATATCCTTCATCAATAATAAATCAGAGATTTAGAACATATGGTAGATGATATAAATTTAAACCATAGTTGCAGCGGAACGAGCAATCCATTAGAAGAGTCAAATAGACCATAAAGTCTATTATCTTCTCCATGTTAAAAGTCCACCAACAATGTTTTATCCCTGTGACATCAATCAACAATTCATGTCCACAATCACGTGTATAACTCATAATCGTAATTGTAGTTCTAAATTCCTTTTCTCATTCAGGACAAAGATAATTTTCATCACCTGAAACATCAAAGATCATGGTTATACCAAATCACAGTTCATGTTCATAATCATACTAATAAATTCATCTTTGCACTACGGCCCAAAGATATTCATCAACAAGTCATCTTTGCACTATAGGCCAAAGATATTCAACAACAGGTCATCTTTGCATTACGAGCCAAAAATATTCATCAACAACTCGTCTTTGCACTACAGGCCAAAGATATTCAACAACAAGTCATCTTTGCATTACGAGCCAAAGATATTCATCAATAATTCATCTTTTCACTACGGGCCAAAGATATTCGTCAACAGTTCATCTTTGCACTACTGGCCAAAGATATTCAACAACAGGTCATCTTTGCACTACGGGCCAAAGATATTCATCAATAATTCATCTTTGCACTACAGGCCAAAGATATTCATATCTCAAAGAAATATATAATCATTTCAGAATTTATATAAACAATAATTATAACCATGTTAATCAATTCATCTTTACACTTAAGCTAAAGATATTCAATTATAAATTTAATGGTCATGATCATACCAGTTAACAATTCATCTTTGCACTATAGGCTAAAGATATTCCTCAGTCACGATCATACCAATAATTTACCCATCTTTACACTCAAGTGAAAGAGAAATTCAACATCAGGGTTATAAAAATGTTATATATGATAATAAAAATAATATGATCAAAATATGGATTTAATTTCAAGAGTAATATTCATAAATCAACTATAATTTGGTCAGAAAAAGAAACCAATTTTGTCGTGAATAGTACCCGTGAATAGTAACTCGTGAATAGTAACTCGTAAATAGTAACTTATGAATAGTAACTCGTGAATAGTACTCTGTATCCGTACATAGTACTGTATACGTAAATAATGTCATATACGTAAATAGTGCCATATACATGAATAATGTCGTATACGTGAATAGTATCCCCGACTCAAAAAGGTAGAAATTCTACAATAAGATCCATACCAATATGTCAGTATAATGATATTGAAAGAATAACATCATTATGAAGAATATAACATCCCTTAATATACCTTACTATCCCTTATTATTCCTTACTATCCCTTACAATCCCTTAAAATCTCTTACTATCCCTTACCTCAAAAGAGCAGCACTTCTGACTGGATATCGGATATGACGCTGAAGAAAACTTGCACTGATGAATAGCAACTCACCAAGTATCTAAATACTCACAAAATACACTCGATAATTTAGAGAAAGAAAGAGAAAACTTGTTTCTGGTGTGATTTTCAATTCTAACTTAGTCATCTATTTATAGGAAAATGTTAGCACGCCGAAGCAGACTTGACCTGCTACCTGGTGGCTTTACCTGCTACTATTCCACCCACCAAAAATCAGCCATCTTCCCCAATAACCAAAAGTGGGGCCCACCTATTTCTAGAATTTTCCACCAAAATCATTTATAAACCTAATTTCCGAATCAGTCACCTCTTAAAATTCATAACAAATCATTCGTTCATTTTTAACGGTTCAAAATTTGTGAACATATACTCAACTTATATATGTATAATATATCCAAAAATCACAACGATCCAACGGTCAGATTAAAAATTATAACTCACACAATAAACCTGTAAGAACACTGATTTGATCTTTTAATACCTCCAATATGACAAAATACTGATAAAATACCTCAACATTAATTCCTTCATTTATAACCACATAAATAAATCCATCATTTATATACACATCAAATAAATATTTCATTATCATATAGATCAATAATTAATTATTCACAAATAATATTACAGAATCACAATTATGACAACCAGGCCGTTCCCAAGTAAGAGGGGGCTTTCCGATAAGGATTTCTCCTTACTGGAGCGCAATTAGGTGACCAAACCTCTCCTTGACAGAACTTTCTAGACATTGCCAATAATGTTATCTAATAATATTATTCAAATAATATGAATTATTGATGTGATAATGGAGATACTGTGCAGTGACAATTATTGAATCAACAATAATATAAAATATCAATGCAACAATTATTTAATCAATAAAATAAAATATTGAACAGTAATTACTGTAACAATTATTGAGTAGTGACTTCTCACGTAAGAATTAATAATTAAAAAAAATACTGTGCAATATCGTATGCTATTGTGCAATTACGCGCATTACTGTATTTTAACCACCAGGTATCCCAACAGTGTTAACGGTAACAACTACGCCGTTATTTATAAAACTCAAATTTATCGTTTTCTTCATTCGAAAGTTATTCTGTTATGGGGCCCACAAATAGCTGCACCGTCGTACAAATATTCCCCGACAGAAAGAATATTCTACGACTAAACGAATATTTCCCGACAACAATGAATATTTTATAATCACTTGCGTATTTTGAAAAAAAATTCATATATCACCCTTAACTTTAACTTTTATCAATTTAACCATTTACTGAATAGTAATTATAAGAAAAATTGAATACTTTTATTTCATAAAATTCGGGGTCTTACACAATCTCCCCTCCTTATGAAATTTCGTCCCCAAAATTTACGCACCTGGTATTTCAAAAAGTTGTGAATACCTTGCTTTCATTTCAAATTTTATCTCCCGGATCATCCTGATTTCTCCATTGCTCATCTCCCGTGATAACTTCATTTGGGTTCCTCATTTATTGGGAAGTCATGACAACCGCCATACCTCGAACTACTCGGTTTTGACTTATCTGGGGTAGCATTTGGCGTCATCACTACCGTTGGAATATACTTTTCTATAGGGCATATTCCTCCCTCAACTGCCTCGTCATACTCCTGATTCATTATCTGAATCATCAATCTTCGATCCATATCGAATTCAGGTTGACCATTCTATACAGGGTAATTCAAAACTCGATGTTGGGTTCTCTCAATTGCTGTCCAAAAAGAGAAATACATATCATCTAGTTTAGCCTTTTTAGATCGGACATCTCTTGTAAGACCCCAACTTATTAATGAATAAAATCAAATTTTCTCTAAATATTATTGTGAATAATAAGGGGTTAATTTGATATAATACTTTGGTTATGGGTGAAATGTGCAAATTTTGTAAAATAAGCAAGTGGTTATAAAATATTTATTTTTGGTCGGTGAATATTCGGTTGGTCGTGGAATATTCTTGCTGTCGGGGAATATTCGTACGACGACGCAGCCTTGTGTGGGCCCCATAACGGAAAGCGATTGGATGAAAAAAACGACAAGTATAAGTTGTTTATTAATAATGGCGTAGTTGTTACCGTTAACACTGTTTAAATACCCGGTGGTTAAAAATACAGTAATAACGCGTGGTTGCATAGTAACACACGGATTGCACAGTATAGTTGAATTATTAATTCTTACGTAAGAAGGCACTACTCAATAAGTGTTACAGTAGTTATTGTTCAATATTTTATTTTATTGATTCAATAATTGTTGCATTGATATTTTATATTATTGTTGTTTCAATAATTGTTGCTGCACAGTATTTTCCATTATCAGATCAATAATTCATATTATTTGAATAATATTATTAGATAACATTATTGGCAATATCTAGAAAGTTCTGTCTAAGGAGAGGTTTGGTCATCTAATTGCGCGCCAGTAAGGAGAAATCCTTATTGGAAAGCCCCCTCTTTCCTGGGAACGGCCTGGTTGTCATAAATGTGATTCTGTAATATTATTTGTGAATAATTAATTATTGATTCATATGATAAGGAAATATTTATTTTATGTGGATATAAATGAGGGATATATTTTTGTGGTTAAAAATGAAGGAGTTAATGTTGAGGTTTTTATCCATATTTTTGTCGGAATGGAGGTATTAAAAATCAGGGTTTTTGAGATATTTTGCGGGGGTTATAATTTTTAATCCGACCGTTGGATCGTGGTAATTTTTGGATATGTTATACATATATAAGTTGAGTATATGCCCACAAATTTTGAACCGTTAAAAACGAACGTATGATTTATTATGAATTTTACAAGATGACTGGTTCAGAAATTGTTGAATTTTCGGAGTTTATCATTTTGATAGAAAATTCTAGAATTGGTGGGCCCCACTTGTGGTTGGTGAAGAAATGTGCTGAATTATATTTCAAATGTGGTAGGTGGGAATAGTAGCAGGTAAAGCCATCAGGTTGCAGGTCAAACCTACCAAAATTTTCCTATAAATAGAGGGCTAAGTTAGAATTGAAAATCACACCAGAAACAAGTTTTCTCTCTTTCTCTCTCTAGATTATTGAGTGTATTTTGTGAGTATTTAGATACTTTGAGAGTTTCTATTCATCAGAGCAAGTTTCTTTCAGCCTTATACCGGTATTCCGACCAGAAGTACTGATATCTTGAGGTAAGGGATATTATTTTCTTCTTAATGATATTATTTTCTTCAATATCATTATGCTGAAATATTGATATGAGTTTTTATCAAATTTGGAACTTTTTGTGTCGGGGGTTACTATTCACGTATACGGCACTATTCACGTATACGGCACTATTCACGAATACGACACTATTCACCGAAAAATAAAAATTTCCCTTTTTGTCCAAGATGTCTATTATGGTTACTATCTTTGATTGTATCCATGTTTTGATCTTTATTTTTGAATTCTGCTTCACAATTGATTATTATGAAGTATTATTGATCTTGGATAAACTGTTATACGAATCCCTACTATTTGTCCTTCTGTCTCATTGGATTCGTTCTCTTTAAGATATTTTTCATCATCCTCAGTCCTAAATGATGATACAAATGAATATCTTTGGCCTGTAGTGCAAAGATGTATAATTACTTGATGAATATCTTTGGCCTGTAGTGCAAAGATGAACAGGTGTTGAGATGAACATGACCGACTGATGATACAAATGAATATCTTTGGCCTGTAGTGCAAAGATGAATATTTGGTTAAAGATGATTATTAATTGATGTTACAGGGATAAAATATTGATGATGGACTTTTAAATCTTAGAAGATAGTAGAATTCTTTCTCTACTTGACTCTTCTAATGGTTTGTGGTTTCCGCTGCAGTTGTTGATCTAAAACTTGTTGTCGATTATATTTTATCAGATTTTTCCCTGTTGAAGACTAACGATAATTTGTTGTATATTATCTTAGTCATAATATTCTTTACTGGGCTAGTTGAGCTCACCCTTTTCCTTTTTGTTCCATTTTTCTTCTCAGGAGGTGAGAACATAGCAGGATCTAGTCGGGGTATGGAGTGATGGTTCTAGAAAGATGTATTAGCAGTCCTCACTATTTCTGTAAAATAGTATTTGAATAATTGTAATGGGGATTTATTTGAGTGTGGATATTGTCTAGAAGACAATATTTGTATTTAAACTCACAGTATGCGTTGTCGTATTTTGCACGACATTTGTATTATTGAAGTTGTAGTTTGGTTTCTGTACCATGTATTTGGCGACTCAGAATGGGTGTTGTATACCTATTTTGGGGACGTCACAGTTGGTATCAGAGCTTAGGGATATGATCCCTGGCTGAGATGTGAGACAAGAACTAGGAGGGGAGAGACGGGGAATTCCTTCACTAGTATGACTTGACTAAGTTTATTTGGTGTTTATTTGGTCGGTCAGAGTATAGGGATAATATATGACATGACTATTAACCCTTGTTTTATGGCAGTATTTAAGAATGGCAGCTGAGAACGTTAATAATGGAGTAAATCAGACCGTGGAGACACCTTTGATCACTACCCAGGGGAACGTGCAACAGGAAGGCAATATTCCTCCTGTAAACAACGTTACCGAGCAAACGATGAATGATGGAATGTTTAGGAGCTTTTTGCAGTTCATGCAAAATCAGACGAGGGAGACTCGTGTGCAGAATACGGGTGGAAATGATAACAACGCGCGGTTTGTCACAGCTAAGCAGTTCAAAGAATTGGGACCACCAGAATTTAAGGGAAAGCCGGATCCGATCATGGCGGAAACGTGGGTCAAGCAAATTACCAAGATATTTGATGTCTTGGGATGCACGGAGGAACAGAAGGTTCCATTCGCCACATTTATGTTCCGCGGTGAGGCAGACTACTGGTGGGAGTCTGTGAAGCGTACCCAGCCTGACGCACTCAACATGTCCTGGGAAACATTTCAAAAACTGTTCAATGACAAGTACTTTCCTGAAAGTATTCGTCATATGAAGGAGGTTGAGTTTATTAGACTGGAACAAAACAACATGACGGTGTCCCAGTACGAGGCGAAGTTTGCAGAGTTATCCAGGTTTGCACCTCATTTGGTCGAAAATGAGGAACGAATGACGCGGATGTTTCTGAGAGGTTTAAAACCTGAGATTCGTCAATACCTTATCTCTCATAAATTTTCTCTGTATTCAGACGTTGTCAACAGGGCCCAATTATTAGAGAGAGATAATGAGTATACTCAACCGAGGGACCACAACCAGGGTCATACCGGTGACAGCAATCATCAGAGCGATGATAACCAACGAGGAGGGAAAAATACGAACAAAGGCGGTAACCACTCGGGTGGTCATCGTGGCCATGATAATAGGAGAGGTGAGTCAAGTGAAAATTTCAGAAAGAGGAGATTCAACAATGACGGGAAGACATCAGCACCAGCACCAGCACCAACAACAAATTTTAGGGGAGGAGAACGACCGCCAGTTAGATGTTACAAATGCGGGAAAGAGAGACATATCAGCCCAAACTGTCCACAACAATCCAAGGTGTGTTACAACTGTGGGAAGGAAGGCCACATCGCTCGAGATTGTACTATAGCGAAACTAAGTTCAGCGGGAGTGGTGATTCCAAGGGCTGTCCCGGATAAGGCGAAATCAGCGGTTCCTGGAAGAGCGTTTGTCGTAACTGGCCAAAACGTGAGAAACCCGAACGAGGTGATCACGGGTAAGCTAATCTTGAATTCTTGCGAAGTTTATACCTTACTAGATACCGGTTCTACCCATTCTTTTATCTCTCCTGCTTGTGCTCAACGTTTAAACTTGACTCCGGAGAAATTGGACTTTAACTTATCTGTTGAAACTCCGTTGGGTGAAACCTTCGTTACATCTACAGTTTATAAATCTTGCATGATCCAAGTTGGCACTATCACATTACCTGTTGATCTTATCTCTTTAAAGATACTTGCTTTTGATGTGATTTTAGGAATTGATTGGTTAACCACTCATCATGCTAAAATTGATTGTTTTCGTAAGGTTGTTAGTTTTCATATTCCTAACCAACCTGTCATACGAATTCAAACTACTAAACCACTAAAATCAGTCACTGTCATATCGAGCCACAAAGCTATTCGTTTATTGAAAAACGGATGTCAAGCTTTCTTAGCCCATGTTATGGATTTGAACAAAGACAAGTCAGATTTGAATAATATTTCTATTGTTAGAGAATTTTCCGATGTATTTCCTGAAGAACTTCCCGGTCTACCCCCGGAACGAGAAATTGAATTCTTTATTGACCTTGAACCCGGTACAAAGCCCATTTCTAAAACCCCATATCGAATGGCTCCTATTGAACTTCAGGAGTTAAAAGTCCAACTACAGGAGTTGTTGGACATCGGTTTTATTCGTCCTAGTACGTCTCCTTGGGGTGCTCCAGTTTTATTCGTAAAGAAGAAAGACGGGAGTATGCGACTTTGTATCGACTATCGAGAATTGAATCATGCCACTATCAAGAATAGGTATCCGCTACCTCGCATTGATGACCTGTTCGACCAGTTACAAGGAACACAATTCTTTTCAAAGATCGACCTTCGTTCTGGATATCATCAGCTGAAGATTAAAACTGAGGATATTCCAAAGACTGCCTTCAGAACTCGGTACGGGCATTATGAATTCTTAGTAATGTCTTTTGGATTGACTAATGCTCCTGCTGCCTTCATGGATATGATGAACCGTGTATTCAAAGAATATTTGGATCAGTTCGTTGTTGTCTTTATTGATGACATCCTCATCTATTCCAAAAGTCGTGAAGATCATGAGCGCCATTTGAAGCTGGTACTGCAAAGGCTTCGTGAAAATAAGCTATATGCCAAATTGAAGAAATGCGAGTTCTGGCTTGAGGAAGTAGCATTCCTTGGGCACGTGGTGTCAAAACATGGAGTATCTGTCGACCCGGCGAAGATTGAAGCCATACAAAGTTGGGAGCAACCGAAGTCGGTAACCGAAGTACGTAGCTTTCTAGGCTTAGCTGGTTATTATCGGAGATTTGTGGAAGGATTTTCTCGAATCGCTACTCCGTTAACTCAGCTGACTCGGAAAGATACAAAATTCGTATGGAGTGAGGAATGCGAGAAGAGTTTCCAAGAACTCAAGAGGAGACTCATTTCAGCACCTGTTCTGACAATACCATCTGGTTCGGATGGATTTGTTATCTACAGCGATGCTTCAGGCAAAGGGTTAGGATGTGTTCTCATGCAACATGGGAAAGTCATAGCCTATGCCTCACGACAACTCAAAGAATATGAGAGGAATTATCCTACTCATGATTTGGAGTTGGCAGCAGTCGTTTTTGCGTTGAAGATCTGGAGACACTACCTGTATGGGGAGAAAATGGAGATCTATACAGATCATAAAAGCCTCAAATATTTCTTCACCCAAAAGGAACTCAACATGCGGCAGCGACGTTGGCTCGAGCTGTTGAAAGATTACGATCATACCATCCAATATCATCCTGGAAAAGCAAACGTAGTAGCTGACGCATTGAGTAGAAGATCATATGCGGGTACGAGTGCAATATTGTTAACACAAATGCCCATTTTGTATGACTTGCAAAGGATGGAGATAGAGATGAAGGCTCCAAGTACCCACATGATGATATCAAATATACGAGTAGAACCGACTTTAATCGATAAAGTTAAAGCTGCTCAAGCTACGGATATAGAGCTGATGCGTATGAAGAAGAAAGTGCAAGAAGGTGCTATTCCAGAAGCAAGAATCGATGAAGAAGGAATACTTCGAGTCAACTCCAGACTTTGTGTTCCTAACGATTTTGACTTGAAGCATAGAATAATGATGGAGGCACACAACACACCGTTTGCAATCCATCCTGGGAGTACCAAAATGTATCACGATCTTCGACATACATTTTGGTGGAGCAATATGAAAAGAGAGATCGCGGAGTTTATCTCGAGGTGTTTAACTTGTCAACGTGTAAAGGCGGAGCATCAAGTGCCAAAGGGTCCATTGCAACCACTTGAGATCCCGAAATGGAAGTGGGAACACATTACTATGGATTTTGTTACAGGTCTTCCCAAGGTTTCTCAAGGCATAGATGCGATTTGGGTTATTGTTGATAGATTAACCAAGTCCGCTCATTTCTTGCCGATACGTGAGACTTATTCCCTTGAACGTCTTGCTAGTATGTACGTGAACGAGATTGTGAGATTGCATGGCATGCCAGTATCCATAGTTTCGGATCGTGACCCAAGATTCACTTCACGATTTTGGGTTAGCTTGCAGAAAGCTATGGGCACGGATTTACGATTCAGTTCAGCATACCATCCTCAAACGGACGGACAATCAGAGAGGACTATTCAAACTCTTGAAGATCTATTAAGACTTTGTGTCTTAGATCTCAAAGGGAGTTGGGATAAGTACCTACCATTGGTGGAATTCTCCTACAACAACAGTTATCAGGCGAGCATAGGTATGGCTCCATTTGAGGCGTTGTATGGAAGAAAATGTCGTTCTCCAGTATGCTGGGACGAGGTGGGTGAAGCAACATTGTTGGGACCAGAGTTGGTACGCATTACTACAGAGAAGATCCAAACGATTCGACAACGTATACAAACGGCACAGGATCGACAAAAGAGTTATGCGGATCTTCATCGGAAGGACGTGGAATTTAATATTGGGGATCATGTATTGTTACGTGTTGCACCATGGAAGGGAGTTACAAGATTTGGGAAGAGAGGAAAGCTCAATCCAAGATTTGTTGGTCCATTTGAGATTCTTGAGCGAATAGGAAATGTGGCATATAGACTCGCATTACCTCCAAGCATGTCTCGTGTTCATAATGTTTTTCACATATCTATGCTTCGTAAATATGTTAAAGACCCGAACCACATTATTGAGTTAGAACCAGACGAGATAGCTGAAGATTTAACGTACGAGGAGGTACCTGTTAAGATCTTGGATAGGAAAGAGCATGTCCTACGCACGAAGGTTATACCACAAGTTAAGGTTTTGTGGAGAAACCATGCTATTGAAGAAATGACCTGGGAGTTGGAATCAGAAATGAAAGCGAGGTATCCTCACCTTTTTGAAACATCAGGTACGTACGTCAATTTCGAGGACGAAATTTCATAAGGAGGGGAGGTTGTAAGACCCCAACTTATTAATGAATAAAATCAAATTTTCTCTAAATATTATTGTGAATAATAAGGGGTTAATTTGATATAATACTTTGGTTATGGGTGAAATGTGCAAATTTTGCAAAATAAGCAAGTGGTTATAAAATATTTATTTTTGGTCGGTGAATATTCGGTTGGTCGTGGAATATTCTTGCTGTCGGGGAATATTCGTACGACGACGCAGCCTTGTGTGGGCCCCATAACGGAAAGCGATTGGATGAAGAAAACGACAAGTATAAGTTGTTTATTAATAATGGCGTAGTTGTTACCGTTAACACTGTTTAAATACCCGGTGGTTAAAAATACAGTAATAACGCGTGGTTGCATAGTAGCACACGGATTGCACAGTATAGTTGAATTATTAATTCTTACGTAAGAAGGCACTACTCAATAAGTGTTACAGTAGTTATTGTTCAATATTTTATTTTATTGATTCAATAATTGTTGCATTGATATTTTATATTATTGTTGTTTCAATAATTGTTGCTGCACAGTATTTTCCATTATCAGATCAATAATTCATATTATTTGAATAATATTATTAGATAACATTATTGGCAATGTCTAGAAAGTTCTGTCTAAGGAGAGGTTTGGTCATCTAATTGCGCGCCAGTAAGGAGAAATCCTTATTGGAAAGCCCCCTCTTTCCTGGGAACGGCCTGGTTGTCATAAATGTGATTCTGTAATATTATTTGTGAATAATTAATTATTGATTCATATGATAAGGAAATATTTATTTTATGTGGATATAAATGAGGGATATATTTTTGTGGTTAAAAATGAAGGAGTTAATGTTGAGGTTTTTATCCATATTTTTGTCGGAATGGAGGTATTAAAAATCAGGGTTTTTGAGATATTTTGCGAGGGTTATAATTTTTAATCCGACCGTTGGATCGTGGTAATTTTTGGATATGTTATACATATATAAGTTGAGTATATGCCCACAAATTTTGAACCGTTAAAAATGAACGTATGATTTATTATGAATTTTACAAGATGACTGGTTCAGAAATTGTTGAATTTTCGGAGTTTATCATTTTGATGGAAAATTCTAGAATTGGTGGGCCCCACTTGTGGTTGGTGAAGAAATGTGCTGAATTATATTTCAAATGTGGTAGGTGGGAATAGTAGCAGGTAAAGCCATCAGGTTGCAGGTCAAACCTACCAAAATTTTCCTATAAATAGAGGGCTAAGTTAGAATTGAAAATCACACCAGAAACAAGTTTTCTCTCTTTCTCTCTCTAGATTATTGAGTGTATTTTGTGAGTATTTAGATACTTTGAGAGTTTCTATTCATCAGAGCAAGTTTCTTTCAGCCTTATACCGGTATTCCGACCAGAAGTACTGATATCTTGAGGTAAGGGATATTATTTTCTTCTTAATGATATTATTTTCTTCAATATCATTATGCTGAAATATTGATATGAGTTTTTATCAAATTTGGAACTTTTTGTGTCGGGGGTTACTATTCACGTATACGGCACTATTCACGTATACGGCACTATTCACGAATACGGCACTATTCACCGAAAAATAAAAATTTCCCTTTTTGTCCAAGATGTCTATTATGGTTACTATCTTTGATTGTATCCATGTTTTGATCTTTATTTTTGAATTCTGCTTCACAATTGATTATTATGAAGTATTATTGATCTTGGATAAACTGTTATACGAATCCCTACTATTTGTCCTTCTGTCTCATTGGATTCGTTCTCTTTAAGATATTTTTCATCATCCTCAGTCCTAAATGATGATACAAATGAATATCTTTGGCCTGTAGTGCAAAGATGTATAATTACTTGATGAATATCTTTGGCCTGTAGTGCAAAGATGAACAGGTGTTGAGATGAACATAACCGACTGATGATACAAATGAATATCTTTGGCCTGTAGTGCAAAGATGAATATTTGGTTAAAGATGATTATTAATTGATGTTACAGGGATAAAATATTGATGATGGACTTTTAAATCTTAGAAGATAGTAGAATTCTTTCTCTACTTGACTCTTCTAATGGTTTGTGGTTTCCGCTGCAGTTGTTGATCTAAAACTTGTTGTCGATTATATTTTATCAGATTTTTCCCTGTTGAAGACTAACGATAATTTGTTGTATATTATCTTAGTCATAATATTCTTTACTGGGCTAGTTGAGCTCACCCTTTTCCTTTTTGTTCCATTTTTCTTCTCAGGAGGTGAGAACATAGCAGGATCTAGTCGGGGTATGGAGTGATGGTTCTAGAAAGATGTATTAGCAGTCCTCACTATTTCTGTAAAATAGTATTTGAATAATTGTAATGGGGATTTATTTGAGTGTGGATATTGTCTAGAAGACAATATTTGTATTTAAACTCACAGTATGCGTTGTCGTATTTTGCACGACATTTGTATTATTGAAGTTGTAGTTTGGTTTCTGTACCATGTATTTGGCGACTCAGAATGGGTGTTGTATACCTATTTTGGGGACGTCACATCTCTTTCCACAATATCAACGCGTCGTGTGGCTTTTACCCATGCATCACTCATTCTTACTCGTTCAGTTTTTTCTTCTTTCAGCTCAGATTCTATCTTTATCATCTTATACTCTGTCAAAGAATGCTTCTGTTCAAGCATCACATATCGGGTAACACAAGCTTGAATTATTGCATCCTTTTGCTCAACGACCGCTTGTCGTTCTTCAGCCTACCCTTCTAACTCATGAATACGATTTTGAAATTTTACATTTTGATCATATAATACCTCTAATAAATTCTCCTCAGGTACCTCTTCTTCCTCACTCTTAGTTGTTACCTCTGCGACTATCTCGAGTGCAACTATCAATTCTTCACTCACCACATGGATATCTCTAATTCCTTCTTCGTCTGACATCACATTATCTTGGTTAGTGATTAGAGGTATCCCCACAGTCTCATTCACTCCATTGTTAGCATTCTTAGCTGTCATTCACAAATACTGCCATAAAACAAGGGTTAATTAAGTAAATTAACGTATCACATAATATCCGTATATTATGACCGACCAACAATTAAGCTTAGGTAGGACACACTAGTGAAGGATTTACTCATCTCTCCCCTCCTAGTCCTATTTCCCGATCTCCGTCAGAGATCATATCCCTAAGCTCTGATACCAACTGTGACGCCCTCAAAATAGGTATATAACACCCACTCTGAGTCGCCAAATACATGGTACAGAAAGTAAACTACAACTTCAATAATATAATTGTCGTGCAAAATACGACAACACATACTGTGAGTTTAAATACAAATATTATCTTCTAGACAATATTCATACTCAAATAAGTTCTCATTATAATTATTCAAACACTATTTTACAGAAATAGTGAGGACTGCTAAAATATCTTTCTAGAACCATTACTCCATTACCCCGACTCGATCCTGCTATGTTCTTACTTCCTGAGAAGAAAAATGGAACAAAAAGAAAAAGGGTGAGCTCAACTAGCCCAGTAAAGAATATTATGACTAAGATAATATACAACAAATTATCATTAGTCTTCAACATGGAAAAATCTGATAAAATATAATAGACAACAAGTTTTAGATCAACAACTGCAGCGGAAACAGCAAACCATTAGAAGAGTCAAGTAGAGAATGAATTCTACTATCTTCTAAGATTTAAAAGTCCATCATCAATATTTTATCCATGTAACAACAATCAATAACTATCTTTAATCAAATATTCATCTTTGCACTACAGGCCAAAGATATTCATTTGTATC
Source organism: Panax notoginseng (assembly GCA_016801055.1). Taxonomy (NCBI): domain Eukaryota; kingdom Viridiplantae; phylum Streptophyta; class Magnoliopsida; order Apiales; family Araliaceae; genus Panax; species Panax notoginseng. Next base: position 40,898,814 of record CM029014.1, on the reverse strand, counting down.
ACCAGTCGGTCATGTTCATCTTAACACCTGTTCATCTTTGCACTACAGGCCAAAGATATTCATTAGTTAATTATTCATCTTTGCACTACAAGCCAAAGATGTTCAGTAATATCATCATTTAGGACTTAGGATGATGAAAAATATCTTAAAGAAAACGAATCCAGTGAGACAGAAGGACAAATAGTAGGGATTCGTATAACAGTTTATCCAAGATCAATAATACTTCATAGTAATTAATTGTGAAGCAGAATTCAAAAATAAAGATCAAAACATGGATACAATCAAAGATAGTAACCATAATCGACATCTTGGACAAAAAGAAGAAAATTTTATTTTTCGGTGAATAGTGCCGTATACGTGAATAGTAACCCCGACACAAAAAGTTCTAAATTTGATAAAAAATTCATATCAATATTTCAGCATAATGATATTGAAGAAAATAATATCATTTAAGAAGAAAATAATATCCCTTACCTCAAAAGATCAGTAGTATTTCGGAGGAAAAATCGGAGGAAACTTCTACTAAATAGAAACTCTCAAGTGTCTAAATACTCTCAAAATATACTTGATAATATAGAGAGAAAGAAAACTTGTTTCTGGTGTGATTTTCAATTCTAACATAAACACCTATTTATAGGAAAATTGCTAGAACGCCATATGAGACTAAAATAATAAAATATATTATTTTATTTCTTCTTTTCTACGCATGCCCACATATTTGATCAGCCACCAGCCATCTTTGAACAAAGCTAGCAGCCCACATGTGTTAAAACACAAGTGGGTCCCACCCATAAATTAATAAAAATTATTTTAATTTCCGAAACTTTCATAATTCGCAGAAAATATCTCGGTTATCAGAAAAATACGAATCTTGCGAGTTTTTATAGAAAATTCAATTCTCTACAACTTTGCAGAAGAAAGTTTTTCCAAATTCTAAACAAAAATTGACCGAAATTCACATACGGACGATTTTACAGGCTATAATCAAATTTCAGTCAAGAAATGGGGTCCACCGACACACAAAATATATGTTAATCATTTAATGCGACAAAAATACTCTTTCTCCTCATATACTCATATATCACACATTCATTATAAAATATCATCATTATTATATTATAATAATATAATAAAATATTATTTTATCAGAAAAGATAAAATATCAATTTTCAACAATTGTCAGTTTAAAAATTTTCTCCATCTATATCCATATAAAATAAAAAATTTTCTTATCATATAATCAATAATTAATTATTCACAAATAATATTACAGAATCACAATAATGACAACCAGGCAGTTCTCAGGAAAGAGGGGGTTTTTCGATAAGGATTTCTCCTTATTGGCGCGTAATTAGGTGACCAAACCTCTCATTGACAGAACTTTCTAGACATTGCCAATAATGCTATCTAATAATATTATTCAAATAATATGAATTATTGATCTGATAATGGAGATACTGTGCAGTGACAATTATTGAAACAACAATAATATAAAATATCAACGCAGCAATTATTGATTTAATAAAATAAAATATTGAACAAAAATTACTGTAACAATTATTGAGTAATACCTTCTCACTTAAGAATCAATAATTGAAAAAATACTGTGCAATACCGTGTGCTACTGTGCAACTACGCGTATTACTGTATTTTAACCACCAGGTATTCCAACAGTGTTAACGGTAACAACTACGCCGTTATTTATAAAAACTCAAATTTGTCATTTTCTTCATTCGACAATTATTCTGTTATGGGGCCCACAAATGGCTGCGTCGTCGTGTGAATATTTTCCGACAGAAAGAATATTCCACGACTAAACGAATATTCCCCGACAATAATGAATATTTTATAACCACTTACGTATTTTAAAAAAATTTCATATATCACCCTTAACTTTAACTTTTATCAATTTAATCATTTACTGAATAGTAATTATAAGAAAAATTGAATACTTTTATTTCATAAAATTCAGGGTCTTACACTTTTGGTTGATGAAAAATGTGCTAAAATTTTATTCAAAAGTGGTGGGCATGAATAGTAGCAGGTAAAGCCATCAGGTAGCAGGTTCGTCTGTTATGGCGTTCTAAGCATTTTCTTATAAATAGGGTGCTTAGTTAGAGTTGAAAATCACACCAGAATCATAAGTTTTCTCTCCCTATATTATCGAGCGTATTTTGTGAGTATTTAGATACTTTGTGAGTTGCTATTCAGTGCAAGTTTTTTCAGCATTATATTCAATATTCCAGTCAGAAGTACTGTTCTTTTGAGGTAAGGGATAGTAAGGGATGTTATTTTCTTCATAATAAGGCTATTCTTTCAATATCATTATACCAAAATATTGGTATAGATTTTATTATGAAATTTCTATCTTTTTGAGTCAGGGTTACTATTTACGTATACGGCACTATTCACGTATACGACACTATTCATGTATATGACATTATTTACGTATATGATATTATTTACGTATGCGGAGTAATGTACGAATATAGAGTACTATTCACGAGTTACTATTCATGAGTTACTATTCATGAGTTACTATTCACGAGTTACTATTCATGAGTTAGTATTCACGAGTTACTATTCACGGGATACTATTCACGACAAAATTGATTTTTTTTCTGACCAAATTATCGTTGATTTATGAATATTGCTCTTGAAATTAAATCCATGTTTTGATCATATTATTTTTATTAACATATATAACATTTTTATAATTCTGGTGATGAAATTTCTCTTTGACTTGAGTGTAAAGATGGGTAGATTATTGGTATGATCGTGACTATGGGTTCCCTTTGGCCAGTAGTGCAAAGATGAATTGTTGACTGGTATGATCATGACCATTGAATTTATAATTGAATATCTTTAGCTGAAGTGCAAAGGTGAATTGATCAACATGGTTATAATTATTGTTTATATAAATTCTGAAATGATTATATATTTCTTTGGGATATTAATATCTTTGGCCTGTAGTGCAAAGATGACCTGTTGTTAAATATCTTTGACCTGTAGTGCAAAGATGAACTGTTGATGAATATCTTTGGCCTGTAGTGCAAAGATGAATTTATTTGTATGATTATGAACAGGAACTGTGATATGGTATAACCATGATCTTTGATGTTTCAGGTAAAGACATGTGATGAAAATTATCTTCGTCCTAGATGAGAAGAGGAATTTAGAACTACAATTATGATTATGAGTTATTCACATGATTGTGGACAAGAACTGTTGATTGATGTTATAGGGATAAAACATTGTTGGTGGACTTTTAACATGGAGAAGATAATAGACTTTATGGTCTATTTGACTCTTCTAATGGATTGCTCGTTCCGCTGCAACTATGGTTGAAAAGTTTTATCATCTACCATATGTTCTAAATCTCTGATTTATTACTGACGAAGGCTATTGATAATTTAATTATCTTTAGTCATGATATTCTTTACTGGGCTATTTGTGTTCATCTTTTTTTTTGCTTCACAATTCTTTTTAGGTAATAAGAGTGTAGCTGGGTCGAGCGGGGGTAACAGGGGAATAGAACGGTGGTCTCTAGCTGTGGAGGTTCTCCCTAAACAGTATAGAAATAATTTTATTGAGAACTTTAGAATAGTGTGTTGTATTTTATACATCATTTAGTAGTTATATTTGGTGAATCAAATAGGGTGAGGCGAACCCAACGTTGGAAGAATATTTTGCTACTATCATACAAGATGTCTAATGACCTACGACTTCGTGTTATCATAAGACATGGTTGTGCACATCCACTTGCTGAGTATATCTACGAGCACTACCTATATAATCTTGGAGTTTGGTAGAAATATAATTCTCAATTGGAGACAATGAAAATAATTATATGTCAAGAGAAAACTCACCATTAGAAAGAACATGATAGCAATCTTCTCGTTTTTCTTTAGGGTCTATTGGGTCAACCAAGGATAATTCTCGAGTCATATGATATCTATTATAACTTAGATGCATGGCCTCCCATGTACGAAGATTTCCTTTAGCAATATTCAAAAATTTTAATTTCTAAAACAATTATTGACTGTACCTTTATGTAAGATATCAATGTGATATGCTATCCAGGTAAAGGGATGAGAGTCACAGTTGGTATCTATTTGTATAACTCACAGCATATGTGTTGTCGTATTTTGCACGACAATTGTAATAATGAAGTTTGTATTTGAAAATTACATTGAGTGTATTTCGTGGCGACTCAGAATGGGCTGTGTGGATTTGACCTATTTTCGGGGCGTTACACTTTTATCCTGGTATGGAGGGAGTATAATTTAGCTTTATATATTTATTTTTAGTAATGAGATTTTTTTTTATATTTTTATATTAACAATAATAATAATAATAATAATAATAATAATAATAATAATAATAATAACAATAATAACAATAATAACAAATCATAATAAGAATAATATTAATAATAATAACAATAAATAATAATAATAATAACAAAAATAATAATAATAAAAATTAATAATCATAATAATATTAATAATAGTAATAATAATAATAAATAATAATAACAATAGTAATAAATTATAATAATAATAATAATAATAATAATAAATAACAATAATAATAATAAATATTAATAATAATAATAATATTAATAATAAATAATAATTATTGTAATTATAATAATAATAATAATAATAACAATAATAAATAAATAATATTTATAATAACCAATGGATTGATTTAGTACAAATCTTATTTCTTGTGAAAATTTAGTAGCTAGACGTGGTTCTTAGGTTGTCTTCTTTGACCAAAATTTTAAATTGGAGGTCGTGAGTTCAATTATTTGAGATAACATATTTTTGAAAATTAATTTTAAAAAGTACATGTCAGCGCTTTCAATTGCCACATTTACATGTTAGCCTGTAATTGATTTGAAGGACATGTGTGAGAATTTTGACAAATAGAGGTTTAAGGGGTTAACTTTATTTATAGAAAACAAACAAAATGATAGTGTCTGAGCAAATTATTATTTGCCACGTATATGTTTAGGCTTTGAGTGGTCGAATTTTTTTTACCCCGGATTGTTTTAAAAAAAAGAAAATTGATATTTTCGCATGATAAAATGATATTTTTAGAGAAGAGTGAGACTCGGTACCGGCCCTGGGTTAAAGCCTAAGGTGCCTGGGCTTTAGGCCCACTAAAATTTACAAATTTTTAGGGGCCCAAGAGATATTTGTGTTATGTATATATATACCCAAAACAAAAGAGTCTAGTTTACGTTAGTTTAAATTTAAAGGCCCACAAAAAATTTACCCAATGAAATAAGCTCAAATCTCAATGGCAGACTGTATCCTTTCGTATTGATGCTCTTTTGTTCAAGGAAAGTTCTTAATTTTTTTATGTCTATCTTAATAGCTATTTATAAAAGGGCCATTTTTTTTGTTGTCGATTTAGGCTCTTAAAAATTCAAGGCCGGCCTTGGTGAGACTAGCTCGTTATTCATGTGAGATAGATCACGTGGAAATATCAATTTTTTCTGTGACAATATTAGTTCCCAAAAAAAAATTGTATTTCATGTGCTCAAACACATCAGATGAAGTATCCCTTTAAGTCTGGAATTCTTATATAATAAGCTTAATTCAAGATGTTACATGTCATGTGTAGTAATCAGTTTGATTCAAGCAATCAGTTTAACTTTATAAACACACAAGAGGCCTAATCTACAGGAATGGAGCTAGAGGATTAGGAGAACTTGGGACTTTCAAGCTCCTAAGTTCTTTATACACATGATCTAACATACCCAAAAAGTCCCTAACAATCACAAAAATACGAAGCGGGTTGACTTCATCTTTGCTCACATGTCCGTGGAAATATTCTGTGGTCTCTCTCACATGTAATAAGACTCTATGTTCATCTTCCTGCAACTCCTTTAAGTTCCTTTCCGCGTAATCCAGGAAGGATCTCATTGACTGCACAAAATTTCCACTCTTTTCCTCCTTAGACAAGTCCTTGTTTACAAGGTGCTGCAGCTTGGTCATTGCATCGGATAAGTTTGAGACAGAGCTTGCAATGACATCTAAATCAATGGTGACTGTCTTCTTCACATTGAAGAGCTCTGTCGCCAGACCAGAAACAAGATCTACGCCCATCTTTCTGTAAGTTTCTTCTCTGTCTTGAACATTTTTGCCCTTGGTTTTTTGATGGATCTTCCCAAAAATGCTCTCTGACACTTTGATTCCTTCTGCTCGAATAATTTCTTGGACAACAAAGTGGAGTAGTGTGGTTTTGCCGTCTGTTCCTTTCACGTCGGCAAGCTTAAGGAGGGGCATCGAGCTTGAATGCTCTGGCCCCTCCTCTTATTGTTCTGACATTCATCCTGTTTCCTGTTTTGAGCACTGCCTCAAGTAATTTTAAGAAGAGCCGGCTTGATCTCAGTTCTTCGCAGGCCTCCTAATACATACACGAGTAATGTTCATTTAGAAATTTTAATGCCTAGGACAAAATTAATGTTCCCTTCCTATCATTTTAGTAGTCCCCATTGTGATTTCATAAGAAGTAAGAGATTCTACAGTTCATAAGTAAGAGTTTTACCCATCGTTGGACCACATACCAAATTTATCTTCTTTTTTTTTCATTATTTTTATTTTAAATTTTAAGATGACAAGGTTTTGGTCCTTTTTACCTCTGGCATTGAGAAGGACTTCCTGAGATGAACTACCTCATCTTCAAAAGTTTCTTTGTAAAGCATGGCCTCAATTCTCAAAAATGCATAAGGTATGATGAGCATTGCCTTGACAAGCTTCTCGGCTGAACCCAATTCATTGATGTCTCCTTTATAGCTTGCGAGTTTTGCCTCTTCTTCCTTAGTTGGTTCCATCTTAATCAGTGCCTCTAATTGTTGTAAACGCAAACCAGTCCCTGCATGTATTAACAAGCTCAAATTAGAAAAATATTACACACCCATTTCATAGTGGATCTATGCATCAGTTTTTGGATTAAATCTCTGTTTTTGGTCAAATGACAGTGCTGATATCTTGTATAGACCTGAGGGACCTTAGTTCAAAATTGGAAAACCATATATCATGAGGCATTATTATAAATCACAATGCACTGTGCCCGTATTATGATTACTGAATTTTTATTATCTGGAAGAATCAAAATTTGATCATGATTGTGTACTGAAATAATTGAAGAATTAAGAGCATTCACAACAGTTTCTTTATCTCTATCCCTACTTTGCAGTGCTATTGAGTCATTCTGTTGTATAGGAATTCAATTTTTTTACTATGTACCCAACAAGTTCCTTATATTGATTCCTTAAATATTAAATTTTGAAATTTAAAATTTAAAAGTTAAAATTTGAAAGTTCCAACAATCAAATTTTTGAACGTTGTAACTATTTTTTATTTATAAGTAATTGTTGTTTGAATTTAAAAATTGCAATTATTTTAATTTAAAAATAGATATTGCTAGAAATCAAAATGTGCAACGATCATTATGTATTTATGAGAACTAAAACAACATTATTTTAATTATAAAATAATAAAATTTATAATTAGTAGTAATATTTTTTATAAAAATGATCAAAATCAAAATTTGACTAATTTTTAATTTTTTTATAGTTCTCTTTCTTCTCTAAATCCTCTGTTTAAAAAATAAAAATGAGTGAATTTGTTTGGCATACCAAAATCAATAATTAAGTGAGATAAAATCCTTTAACCAACATAAAATTGCAATAAATAGGGTGTGAAATATCATTTTACATAAATAGGGAACGCTCTTTTGATTCCCTCACTCTGAGGAGTCAAATCATATATAGGGATTAAAATAGAGAATTATATAAGGATAAAGAAACTGTTGGATACTGATTTATTGATATATTCTTCAAATGTGGGGATAGAGAGTCTATTGGAGAAACTGCTGTGAATGCTCTAAGGACTTGTACCTTGCATTAGTGCATCACAGACTTGCTCAGTCGTCACATTCAAGGCTTTTGAGAGTATGGTAATGTTTTGCAGCCTCTTTGGCTCAAGAACATGCTTGCTTGGAGAAGGGCTTTTGCTCTTTGTGTCGTCATTCTTCATTGAATTCTTCAGATTGTAACCAAAAAGTGACTCGATCATTTCCTCATCAAACCTGTGAGATTTTTCATCAATATCTTATACAACACCAAAGAGGATGTGAAGTATAGCAAGGAACAAATTGATAACTTACTCGAATGGGCTTGATCTCAGCTTGTCCCATACCATTGAATGATCAGGTGCAGCTCTAACTTTGTCCCAGTGAAGCGGTTTCAGCTTTGGTAATGGGACACCATCTTTGCCTAATGGCGTGTGTTGTGGAAGTGGAGATGGCGGCGGAGGTGGTCCTTTCAGTGGGTTTCCATTTCCTTTCGTAAATGGAGGAGGGCATGGTGGGGGAGGAATTCCCAATGGTGCTTTGAGGGGATTAGAAGGGGAAGGTGGCAAATCGCCTCGAGGGGTTTGATTAGATCCTGAAGAAGAATCCGAATTCCTAGGTGATGATAAAATGGGCAATGCGGAAGAACTTAAAGCTTTAGATTCCGTTCTTGTTGAATTTGACATGGTGTGAGAAGGAGAAATGTGTGTTCGTATAAGCAGAGGGGGTGTTGGCGGTGGCGGGGGCGGATATGACAGTGAATTCAGGACTGGGGCAGGTGATGAAACTTGGTTGTTCAATGAAGAGGTCATGGAACCAGTTGGTACATTTGACACATATGGGGATTCAATTTCTGAAGTGTCGCTAAGAGTACCTGCTGAGGCATTTGAAAGTCTAGCATTTGATGAATGTGAATTGCAGAAAGAATGGAAAGATTCATCATCGGAAGAATGATCTTCCCCGGGAGTTACTCTATCGCTAAATCAAGAGCTATAGCCAACAGGTTCATACTTGACCGATTCTTCAGTTTCATTAAAAGATACAATTTCACCAACAGCAGAACAATCAGCATTATCAGAATCTGACTTCACATGTTCTTTCTCTGATTCTTGTACTGTACTCAGTTTCCAGTAAGGTGTGTTTTGATTTGAAGATGCATTATTCACAGTTTCACAATGTTGTTTGACAGAAAATTGCTGTGGTTCTAAAGCAGTTTCAATAGAATCAAGGTAAAACAGGTCAGGGCCTGGATCAGAAGTTACCTTTTTTACTGAATTTTGAGAGGTGACTACATACTTTGATTTGCTTCTACTTCCTCCTTCAGTGCTATGTATTATTGCCATTGTACCTGTTGATCTTCTTCTTCTTCTCTTTTGGAACTCCTGGCATCCCCATATTAGGCCAATCCCATGTAGCACAAATGCAGCACTAGCTGACACAAGAACTGCTACCAAAGTTCTTTTACCTCTAATGTTTTCTCTCTCCTCCTTATGAACCTTTCGAACCGGTGCCCTAACACGGGGCCAGGGCGAGGGACTATGATGGGAATGTACATGGAGAGGCAACACTGGAGCTGGAGCTGGAGCAGGAACTGGAACTGGGGCTTCAATGGGGGAAGGTGATGGTGACCCATATCCAAATTCAGCTCTAAAATATAGTTCTTTTCTTATTTTAAAGCTCTTTAAGCCAAGCAAAGTTCTAAACTTTTCAAAGATCAGGCCTTTATTTTCTCTTGATACATTTCTAATATGATGATGATTTTCTTGAATTCCTTCTTGTAGGCTTTGGACATTGGGGTATGTTGCTGCATTGAATGAGGCACCAGGAAATAAAATGTGGGTAAAATGGAATGATATGAGCATGAAGATGATGAAGAAAATCATGTGGAGAATCTGAGAGCCATAACCCATGATTTTTTTTTTTCAAGCCTATATCATTTACAAATCAATCTACCTTTACATTTCTGCATATAAATCAAGTTAGCTCATCTTTTTGGATCCAAATACACACAGATATGAGAAAGAGAAAGAGAAAGACAAGACTTTAATCTACTCCAAGAAATCCCTGAATTGCAGTTGTAGTTGTACTGAACCCTTCTTTATTTCCTCTGTTCATGTCCATGTTATCTCTTCTCTCCTCCATTAATACACCATTGCTAATACTACTTAGAAGTTTATCAGCTTCTCTTTATGTACACTTTGTCAAATTTGACATTTGTCTTTATCTTTGGCTATAAGAGGAAAAGTTGAGCTTGTTTACCTTTTCTTACACTTTCACTGACCTCATCATTTCCAGCTTTTAGTGTTGGACTTTAAGTTATAAAAACCTTTTAGGAGTAAAATAAAAATACTTGATTTGTGGATTGTGTTACTCATATGAAGCAAGGTTTATCAAGTTAAAAGGTTTTTGTGTGTCATTTTAGAAGTATGTATTTGGTAGGTCCAAATTGGTTAGACTTGCCTTACTATTCAATGTGGTGATGGTGTAAACTTTCTCCAACCCCTACAATATTTGTTGAGGACTGAGAGGAGAGAGACAAATGGTCCATCACTTTCTCATGTGATATCTGCTTTTATAACTAATCAGTGTAAGATACTATGTAATACATATGAAAACAATATTTTGATGTTGAATTACCTATGACCATTTTTATTAGGTTTTTCCCTAGATAATTCGGGTTTAAAGTTATGGCTTGAGCTTTATTTGAGTGCAGAACATACAATCTTCTCGTCTAAACCCTCGTGTCAGACTCTTCAACATTTATGAGTCACGACGATTGAGACCTTCCTGTCAGACTTCTCAACATTTATGAGTCACGACGATTTAGACTCTCGGTCAGAATTCTCAACATTTATGAGTCACGACGATTTAGACTCTCACGTCAGACTTCTCAACATTTATGAGTCGTGACGATTTAGACCCTTTGTAATGGTTCTCAACATTTACGAGTCACAACGATATAAACTTTCCATCAGACTTCTTAACATTTGCGAGTCACGGCGATTTAGACCCTTCGTCAGACTTATCAAAATTTATGACTCACGGCCATAGAGGCCAAATAAAAATTATTATATTCTGATTGTCCCTTCTAAATTGATTTTCCTAGAAAATAAAACCCCAAAAACCAAATACCTCATCATGCCTCTCTCCATATTCTTTAATCATCTTTTTATATGTTTTGATCTTTATATATCTCACATTTAGTAGGTGTAATTTATGTTGATTTTAGGTTGAGAAGGTAGCATTTATGGTTTGGTGATAAATTTAATTGTATTCAATTTGTTACCATACGTATAGACTATAGCATTGCTTCATCTCATCTCTCATCTCATCTCATCTCATCAAACAAGTAACCACACGAGAGAGAGGTATCGACCGACAGCATTTAGTTGTTGCATTTGTAGAGGGGAAATGGGAGTGTAGTCTTGGCTTAGCCGCTACTTGGAATCCCATGCCGTAGCCCTATAGACCGATTGGCAACCGCCTCTCTCTCTCTCTCTCTCTCTCTCTCTCTCTCTCTCTATATATATATATATATATATATATATATATATATATATATATATATATATACTAGATGTGTCCCGTGCCTCCGACACTGTATGGACGGTGAGATTTATCCCAAATTTTGGACGGCCTAGATAATTTATTGAGTGAGCGGGAAATTCAAAATCATTTGTATTTTATTAGATAGATGGATGGTGGGATTTATCTCAAATTTTAGACGGCCCAGATGATTTATTGAGTGAGCGGGAAATTCAAAATCATTTGTATTTTATTAGATATATATATATATATATATATATATATATATATATTAATATTTTGTAATATTAGTATTTATATTAATAATAGCAATAACTAATATGAATATTAATGCTAGTATTACTATTATTCTTATTAATATAAATATTTATAATATTAATATTACTAACTAATATTTCATTGTAATTTAAGTTTTTAATTTTTGTCCAACTCAATTTGAAACTCGACCAAGATTCATATGAATATATCGACTATGAAAACGAGTCAGCATGGTAGAATTGAATCCAAGAATTTCTAAGAATAATATAAATTAGTTAGTAATATTAATAATAATATTATTGATATTTATATTAATAAGAATAATAATAATACTAGTATTAATATTCATATTAGTTATTACTATTATAACTATTACTATTAATATTATTAATATAAATATTATAAATATTAATATTACAAAATATTAATATTAATATTAACATTATTAATATAAATATTATAAATATTAATACTACAAAATATTAATATTAGTATTAATAATATTACAAAATATTAATATTAATAGTAACATGCCACTACAAGTTGTTGTGCCACAACTTTTTTTTATTGCTCTCATCTACTAGTTGTCATGGATGCGGACATATATATATATATATATATATATATATATATATATATATATATATATATATATATATATATATATATATATAGTCTGGATCTTAAGCTCACCCTTTATTCAACTCACCCGAGTTCACTCTCCTTTAGCGACGGACCCGGCGACGGTTCGGTCATACAACCGTCGTCTATACTTTTAGCGACGCTATATTTTGTCTATCGCTAAAAGTATAGATGACGGTTGTATGACCAAACCGTCACCGGATTCGTCGCTAAAGGAGGGTGAGCTCGGGTGAGTTGGATAAGAGGTGAGCTTAAGATCCGGGCTCATATATATATATATATATATATATATATATATATATATATATGTTGATCGATTTCAAAATCAAAACATACATGCAAGTATACACGGTCAACAAGTAATAAAGTGATAAGAAAAGTATCGTTCCCACGAGGAATTATTTAATAAAAATTACCAAGTATTAGTTCTTAACCAAACTAATTTTATTTAAACAATCGATTTAATGATGTGAATTAAAATATATAATTAAACTACTACGACTACCACTAGTTGAAAATCAGGTTATGGAGATTTAAGATCACAACTTCACTTATTGCTTCACTTATATTAAAATACTTCTTATTAATTATACTCACTATTCTGGATTGTTAATCAGGAACTTATTAGTATTTATAACCACCTTCTGATGCATCACAAACATATTAATCCAAATCCACAATTGATAAAATTGAATCAAACACCCTAATTAACTAATTCACTATATTCTTATGTGAATTACAATTGAAAAGGATTTAAAGTACATGTTCCCTATCAGATTACATGCGGCGTAAATGCATATCCCTATCCTAAATACAAATCATGATTTTCAACACCATGCAGAAAACACAATCACATGCTATTATGATCAGTCAACAATATATATATATATATATATATATATATATATATATATATATATATATATATATTGTTGATCGATTTCACAATCAAAACATACATGCAAGTATACACGGTTAACAAGTAATAAAGTGATAAGAAAAGAATCGTTCCCACGTGGAATTATTTAATAAAAATCACCAAGTATTAGTTCTTAACCAAACTAATTTTATTTAAACAATCGATTTAATGATGTGAATTAAAATATATAATTAAACTACTACGACTACCACTAGTTGAAAATCAGGTTATGGAGATTTAAGATCACAATTTCACTTATTACTTCACTTATATTAAAATACTTCTTATTAATTATACTCACTATTCTGGATTGTTAATCAGGAACTTATTAGTATTTATAACCACCTTCTGATGCATCACAAACATATTAATCCAAATCCACAATTGATAGAATTGAATCAAATACCCTAATTAACTAATTCACTATATTCCTATGTGAATTACAATTGAAAAGGATTTAAAGTACATGTTCCCTATCAGATTACACGCGGCGTAAATGCATATCCCTATCCTAAATATAAATCATGATTTTCAACACTATGTAGAAAATACAATCACATGTTATTATGATCAGATCTAAATCTATAGTTCATATCCCGAATTCATATAAATTATCATAGTAATTGTTAGCTAGACAATTAAACAATTATACACAATCATAATAGACAATTCATAGAATAGATCACAATAATTAACAGAGAAGCATACTAAAATAAGCTATGCAATAAGATCCGTTGCAATCTTAAACAAGAATTTAGCTCATAATCATTGAATTAAAATCAAGAATCCACAACTGAATAGACATTAAAAGATAAAAGTAAGAGAAGAGAAGATAATAGAATTTGTTGTCAGTAGTCTTGAGACTCCTCCTCCACTCCTACTTTGAATCTTCAATGTTCTTCAAGTTGTCTCAATCTCCAATGACTAATTAAGAACTAAGGTTTTACCTAAATCTAATATATTGTGTCTCTAATCTAATCTACTATCTAATCCCCTCCTATTTTATGTCTCACATCATGTATTTATAGGTTACAAGTTCAATTTCTAACTTAGGAGGAAACCCAATCCAATTTAGAGTAAAAAAGCATTATAATTCGCCTAAAAATGCGCTCCAACTTGATCTGGCCCGACCCCAGCGCCCCGGCGCTGCTCACGGCGCTAGAAATCTGCCTGTGGGCGCCCTGAGGCTGGGAATAGCCTAGGAATGGGTGCCCCGACGCTGAAATCTTTTTTGGAATTTTCTACTCTGACGTCCTTTGGAAAAATGGCCATAACTTCTTCGTACGAACTCCGATTTTGATGATTTAAGATGTTCCGTAAAGAGGAGATGTAGATCTACAACTTTCATTCCTTGCGTTTTTCGAAATAAGGGCTGCAAATATGCTAAAATTGTCCTTGAAGTGGCTGCTATGTAAATGGCAAGCCGAAAATGCGAATCTAGCAACCTCAAACGTTGATCCAAGTAACTTTTGTCCCAATTCCTACAGAATAACGTAAAACATGCATGAATAGATACAAATACTTAAAAACTTCTTAAAGATTAAGCTCAAACGCACTCAATTCATGTGTATAAAACTTATTCATCATATATATATATATAGCTCGACTTTTTCTATAGCGAACTGCATGGAGCGAACTAAAAATGAACTGGCTATAGTGACGATTTTTTCCGTCGCTATAACATAAAAAATCTATTTTCTATGCTATAGAGACGAAAAAAACTATCGCTATAGCCGATTCGTTTTTAGTTCGCTCCTTCCAGTTCGCTGGAGAAGCGGACTATATATATATATATATATGAGAACTGAGAACTGAGAGCTGGTATTTCTACATAAATTGATGTTTTTGCATGATCTCTTCCATACAAATAATGAGTGGGTCGTATCTCAATGTGAGAGAGACTCATTTATCATTTTAACATGTAGACATGTAGAAATATCAATTTCATATATATATATATATATATATATATATATATATATATATATATATATATATATAACAACAAAAGAAAATGGTTAAACAAGGTTAGACAAAGGAGGAACTTAAAAGGAAGAATAATGAAGGAGGTAACTTTTATGAAATCGATTGTCTTTATGCAAAATTGGCATCAACTGGTGGGATTTTAATTAGTTGGACAAAGTAGGGATTGATTGCCTTTGATGTTGTTTTGTTGACCACTTTGATACATGGGGGGGGGGATCTTTTAAGGTTGGAATGCCCATGTGTGTATTGAGGATCATAAGATCATGTTCCAGTCTCTCTTGAAGTTTAATCCATCTCCAAATTGTGTCCCTAACCTATTCACCATTACTTGATCCGCGCTGCAAAGTGGTACGTAGTCATAAATATGTAAGACTTTTATCTCCCTTATCTTCTTCTCCAAGTCCAGCTGAAGGCTTTAAATTCAGCTTCATTGGCACTCACTCAGTCACTCACTTAAAATGCTCTGGTAAGTACGTAGAAGGATATCACAAATAATAATGCTAGTTGTTGGGCCATGAATATCTGGGCCTGAATTGTATGGTGGGCTAGGGCCCGTGTGGAATTGTATTATCCATATGAGATTCTGTTTGGACAGTTGAGGATTTTAAGGAATTAAAGATTTCTAATTATATTCGATTTATCTCCAAGGAAAGTGTCATGCTCCTAATCAATTTCCTTCCCTTAAGAGAATTGTGTTTGGTTTCATTAAGGAATTATACTTAATGAGGAACCTTAATCCAATACGGGGAAGGACTCTGAAAAGGTGGTGAGATCATTATATATATAAGACTTTACATTGATTCTAAGGTACACACACAATTCATTATTACTTTCAGCACTAGAGCTTTTTGCCTCCATTGTTAAACCTTATTAAGCTTGTACTTATTCTCACACCGGAGCTATCCCCTGGCGGCACAAGCCTTCAAGGTTTTGGTGTGCTTACTATTTCTATGCTGGTTTGGACGCGCTTTTGGTGATTGAGGCGTGTGGACGAATCTTGGCGTTAACATTGGCGCTAGAAGGAGGGCCGCTAATGTTGATTTTTAATCATCATTGAGAACTTGCCAGGTGGATCCATGGTGAATATCAAGACAGTCTTAGGGGTTGGAAAATCCACAACTGATCGATCCATTCGGCAAAGAGGATCAGTTAAAGATAGATTGGGACCATCCAAAAGTATCCACGATAGGTTGGGCACCCAAGGTCATTCGGTGGGGCCTAATGATTTGGACAGGGGTGACATCAAAAGGATACTGTTCTCAAATACCAGTAGAAATGCTGGCCATGGGGCTCGTGTTGAAGATGGTCTGTCCCGAACACAACCTTACAATGATAGTCATGATGAAAGAAGGTTGATATTGTCCAAAAAAGCCCAGGAGACTGATGATGCTTTAAAGGCTCTACTCGCGCAACGGAAGGAGATTGATCAATAGATGGAGCTTTTGATTATTGAAAACGAGGACGGTGCCATTAGTCATAGCCGAAGGCGGGGTTGGTCACCAGAGGTTTAATCTAGGACTCATTGTCCAGACAATGTCAGACAGATCGGGAGCAGACTTCGAAATCGCTCTCGAGATAGGAGCAGTTGAAGGAGTCGATCGAGAGGTCGTTCGCCCGAGGACCACTCTAGGACTCATCGTCTGGATGGCCCTCGGCACAAAAATCCTTATCGGAAAGTCCCCTCTTTCTTGGGAATGATCTGGTTGTCAATATTATGAGTTATAATATTAATAATGAATAATTATTGAAATATTAAAAATGTGTTTATTGAAGATAAGTGAATTACAAAAGTTAAAAGGAAATAATGCAAACTTGGAAAACTTTAGGAGTACCAAAGTGTAATAAGTTAACCAATCCATGTGAACATGAATCAACCAATCAGAGAAGAGATGATGCAAGCATAATGTAAGCATGACATCATCCTTAAAGAAACACAAAGATGCTGTCATTATCATGATGTTATGATGATGTCACCTGAACTAAGGTGCAATTAATGAGGTACGAAACTGTAATATGTTGAGCCCCTAACGTGCAAATATCAAAAATATGTTTTCCTATAAATAGAAACTTATTTCTTCTTTCATTCTCACCAATTCACTAAGACTCACAAGAGAAACTATAGAGAGAAAGAAGAAGAGTATTTTGCTACTTCACTATTACAATATCCAATCTCTTACTAAGGTAATGAGTATTATTTCTTTCGTATTCGTAAATGATGTTATTTTCTTCATACTCATAAGGGTTGTCATTTTATTCTTTATGAATCTGCGAGAGTAACATGTCTACCCAGATTATCGCATGTATGGTGAATAACCCTTCGTATTCATTCTTTAATATGTGTGAATAATCTATTTACGTGGATTACAGCATGCATGGTGAATAACCCTTCATACTTATTCTTTATTTGTGGAAAAGATTTGTCTACGCGGATTACCGCATGACTGGTGAAAATCTATTTGCAGTTTCGTATATTATTTATTTTCATATTCCTAAATATAAACTTACTATGGTAAATATTGCTTTTATAATCCCTGAAATTAATAGAATATCCTTGAGTTTTGTGCTTCATCTAGTATCGTTTCATTAGAATATTGATCTGAACTTTTTTTATTAAATTTTAATATTTTCATTCAGAGTACTATTCACGAGGTACTATTCACTCAGGTACTATTCACGGGGTACTACTCACTCAGGTACCATTCACTCGGGGTACTATTCACGCGGTACTATTCATGACAAAATTGGTTTCTTTTCTGTCCAAATTATTTTTGATACATGAATATCATTATTGAATTTTACTCCACAGTTAATTATCATGTTGACAATTTGGACATTCTTGAACTCTAGATAAATTGAATTATAAATCTCTAATATTTATCATTGATCTCACTTGATTGATTTCTTATATCATTGTCATCATTCTCATGTTTATGTTGTGGAAAAAATCATCTTTGACTCGTAGTGCATAGATGGACTGTTGATTGGTATGATTATGACCAGGAATTGTGTATTATTATAATCATGACCTGTAATGTTACAGACAAATGTTATGGTGAAAGTCCTATTTGGCCTGTAAGAACCCGAATTTTCAGAAAATATTAAAATAAGAATTTAGTAGATAAAATTCTTAAGGCATGTGAAGGGTTCAAATAAAAATATATAAATGTGTTACGAGGTATGTGGTATTGTGTTACATAGGGTAATATAAGCTATATAATAAGTGATGTTGTGTTTAATAAATATATATCGTTATTATATATTTATTATAAATTGTTGAGATGAATTAGTTGTGACATCCCAGATTTTTAGAATTTATAAATGAGAATTTTATAAATAAAAGTATTATTTATGAGATATGTTGGGTGTGAGTATGTGTATGCCATATATTGTAGAATATATGAATTGATGTGAAGAGAATGTTATATATTAATTTTAATATATATAAATATTTAATTGAATTATTTATTGAGTAAATAAATAAATTTTGTTTTGATTATAGAGTAATGTAATTAAGTATAGTAGATTAATTAAATGAATATTTAGTATTTAATTTAATTAATATAATAATTTTATGTTATAGTTCTAATTTAATTGAGATAATTAAATTTGATGAGTTATGTGATGATTGTTACACGAAATTATAATTAACAAGTAAATATAATTATGTGACAATTTGATGAGATTGATTGATGTTAAGCTATTGATTAATTAAAATAATGAGTATTTGCCAAACATGGTCTTAGGCTTTTTAAGTTCAAGTTAGTGTAACCTATGTATTAACTAGTAATTAGTATATCTAATAATTATTAGGAGTTACATATATTATATATTACTAGTATTGTATATTATATGTATATACTACAAGTTAGTATGTTAGTTTTAGAAAACAAACAAAAGAAAGAAGAAGAGAGTTAGAGAGAGTTGTAGGAGAAGAAGAAGAAGAGGAAGAAAAAGAAGAAGAAGAGAAAGCTTTGAGAAGACAAAACAAGCCCCATCATCATCATCTTCATCTCTCTCTTAAATTCATACTAATAAGGCTATAATCTAAATTCCTTGTTTTAATTATATTTTTATGTTCTTCATAATGTAGGATAATGATTATATAGAAGTTGTATTGAGAAATTGAGAGAGATAGAGAGAAATAGAGGAATTGAGATGAGCTAGAAGAAGAAGAAGAAAAAGCTATAAGAAGGTAACTTCTAAACTCTTATTTAATCTTTGATTTTTGGGTAGATTTATGTTCTAGGGTAATAGATCATGCTTAATCTTGTTTGTATTGGTTTAATCTTGGATTATCAAGAATCAAACAAGAGGATTCAAGAAAGAAAATGAAATGGAAAGAAAATTTGAAGAACAAAATTCCTAGGTTTTGAGTAATTGTGGACATATCTTGTGAAATTCATATCTCTTTGGGTATAATGAGTTAGAAAGTGAGCCTTATATCAAATCGAAGATATGGAAGTAAGCTATATTCTGAAAGTGGAATCACATGAAAACACTTTGTAAATTTCTTGCAATGTCTGTTTTAGTAAGGCTGGTCCGAAGGGAAAATAATCTGTCCAGAAAATCAAAACTGTTACGGTTTTTGACTTTGAAAAATTCATATAAATTTGTGTGTTTTGAATCTGAAGAAACTTAAAACTGCAAAGTTGTAGATATGGAAGTTTACTAGCTAGACTCGCAAGATTGAGCCATTTTACGGACCGGATCATGTCCGAAATAAATTGTTTAGTAAGGATGTCCAGAAAATGAAATTTTCTACACTAGTTGATGAATTGCAGAATCTGGTTTAGATGGATAAGGGTCTGACTTTAAGGCCTAGATGAGGTTGTATTACACTGAGTAAGGGTTAATTCTATATAAGAAGGAACAAAAACGGACATGTAACGAAGGAGATACGTTAAAAACGAAAGCAATGTTTTGTTAAAGAAATTGTGAAGATGAGTTTTATAATTATGTTTGAATTAAGATTTTGGGTGATGGTATATTTTGATGATTAAAAATATGTTTTAACATATGTAATGAATACAGATATGTGTTATCATATTCTATGCATTATTAACCATTTAAGATCAAGAGTTGAGATAAGTTAATGTGTGCACCTAACGTGCTCGATAAAATGCCTAAAAGTAATAGTGTTTCTAAACTTTGGTATACAAAGTGTCTAACTAATGGCTAATATTGGATATCTAAGTATGAAAAGATGATAACACAAGAATAATAATGGAAAGAAATTGAAAAGGGTAATTTTTGATTTATGAAGGAAAATTAAACATGTAAACAATGTGTTGAATATGCATTTTTGAAACCAAATTGGTAAAAATAAAATAGTGTGATATACGCACATTAAACTACAAGTGAGATAGTCTAGCATGTGTGGTGATGAAAATGAAAATAAAACCGAGTTGGATATAAAACACAGTTAGATGTCTATAAAGATATTATAAAGGATAATAAGATAAAGTAAGGTCTTAGAATAAATTTGACCATAAGATTGATTATTGATTTTATTTATTATCAATCTCACATACAGTGTAGGTTGTGGAAGGACGCGAAGTATTAGAGTGTTGGTAAAACGCCGATAAAGGCAAGTCTTTCAGTTCCTTTTTGCTATGTGAACTTGATGATGATCTGTTTTAAAATTTTAGTGTATGATGTATTATATATATCAAAAGTATAAATTGTGAAAGTCAATCTATGACTATGATGATTGAACTATGAATGTTGATTGAGTAAGGAACTCAATCTTTATAGTTGTTATGTGAACAACAACATGTATGCTATGTTTGTTTATGATTATTCTTGTATATTGAGCATGTTATTATGTGTTACGTGATGCATAAAAACTATTAGATTTTGCTGAGCTGTCGAGCTCATTCTTGCTAATAACCATTTTTGCAGATTGAAGAATTGAAGGTAACGCTATGTACTACTTGATTGTTATGTATTAAAAGTGATATATGAAGATTTAATATCCTAGCTAAGTTGTTATTCTTATAAACCATGTCTAATGTTTCGGTAAATGTATTAATGTTGTAATTATAATATTGTTTTGCGAATGTAAACTATTGTAGTATTAAAATGATTCTGAGATATTTAGATGTAAAGGTTGTAGGTTTTGGGAACGAGGATAGTTTGTAATAGAAAATTTTAATTATTTCGCAAATTTCAATAGTTGTATTATCGTTTAATGATGTAAAATTAAAGGTTGAATGTATTATTAACGACCGAAGTCGAGAATTAAATTGTATGAATTTTGGGGTCGTTACAGTTGGTATCAAAGCTGATAGGTTAGAAACCTTAGGTAAGAGTACCTTAGGCTATAACCTTAGAGAAGAGAGGTGAAGATAAGGAACGAATAAGCTCAACTAGAGTTTGAACAATAAGAAGTAATGTAAGAAACGCATAAAGAAGGGATAAAACTTGCGTGAAATAATTCAAAGAAGAATCTCGCAGAGTTATAAGGAATATGAATGTGGGGTTACCCAACTCCAATAATAAGGATGTAAGGTGATAATAAATAGACAATGTCTATAAAAAAGAGAATGATAAACAAGTTAAGAATAGAGAGTTATATCTAAGTGGTGCAATTGTATTCTTTCGTAGTTGATGTATGGTATATGGGCTAAACGATTCCTTCATAGAGCGGAGGTATATACGAACTAGCAACTCGAAACCTAGTTTGTTGGTTGTTTGTGAGAATCCACTCAGCGTACCATATTGAAACCGGTAGAGACTCGATGTGTACCAAGTATAGAAAGTGGATACGTATGATGAAAGTGTAGAACTTGAATGAAATGTTGAGCAATGTAAATGAAGTTAGAAATTCTTAAAGGAAGAATTATTATATAAACAAGAAGATTCAAGGAAGAATCTTGAAGAGATATAAAGATAAGAAATGAGAGTTTTCTAACTCCAAAAGCCAAGATAACAAATAATGTCGTAAATGATGAAAAAGAGAAAGAAAGAGGATCGTAAAACAAAACGATCACGAGTTAAGAAATTTTTTTTAAGGGAGATGATTATAGAATAAGATCACGACGTGGTCTATTTATGTTATAAAAGAAAGATGGTTTATAATGTTTGAATAATTATAGCTTAATGCTATAAAGATGGAGTACTATGAAATAGTACGAGATAACTCATGAGGAGTTATAGATAATGTGATACGAGGAATTCGTATCGAGCAAAGAGCAAGTTTTAAGCAAGATAGAGTTAGGTGGGATTTCAATTGAGGACTCATGTGAGGGCTGAGTTGTACAAACCTTTGTATGGGCGAGGGTTTTATGCTTGCACTCAGTTTATCACATTGATAATCATTGGAATGTTTGTGTCGCGCTATTTGCTATATGCCTGTTGAGAAGGTGATTCTTTTCTCATGTGTATAACAGATAGGTAGAGTATAGTTAGAGAATATTATAAGGTTAAGTGCGAGTTCTTAAAATTCATACTTATGGTAGGTTCGTGACTCATAATTATATGGTATGTTTTTGAACCCCTCAGCGAATGGACGCCTATGGTTTGACTAGGATAAGTTCTTAAACTCATATGATTGTGGCAAGTTACTGAACTCATAACGTGTGGTAAGTTTGACGAACTTGGTATAGATAAGTGTAAATGGAGTATTGAGGATGATAGGAATAGATAGACCTATTAAGCAATAGATCATTATAGAAAGTGGAGTTGATGGTGGAAGCATATGTACTCTAAATCTACTAGCTATGCTAGACTTTCGAAATTTATTGACTTCGTGCTGATGTTTACACTTCTATTTTCTTGAAAAACATTGGATCAAATGATAGAACCAATGAGTTTTAACAACAATACTGTTATTCGTATGTCTATGCTAATTGTTTCGGCTAGACAAAAATGATTTGCAATATATCAAAATGTATTTTATATCATTAATGCATCATGTAACCTGGTGCAAAGATGATAAAAATGATGAAGTCATCAATGCAGTATTACCTAGTGTTGGATGTGATCTAAGGATCGTCAGCCCACTATGGTATGATGTAGTATGATAAAATCACCAAATGACGGAATCCTCAACGAACTGTAAATACAGTGCGGTATCATGACGTCATAAAAAGATTTTTGAGATTTCTTTAAGATATCAGAATTCATATCTATGTATGTATATGTATATTTCGGTTGATGTCCGAATTGTTGTAGAGGTCTATGCTATTTGATTCAGCTAGACGAATATTAAAAGATGTTCATGAAATTTAAGCGTTTATTGAAAAGTTATGCCAAACTAAATTATTTTGGTGCGAATTCAGATGTTGAAAAGCTGAGGCGAACAACCCTATAAGGGGACACGTTTTCGGGGACAATGGTTCCGAGTGTAACGCATATAGTCGTTACAAAACACTACGTTGCGGCCCAACATAGTGGTACAATAGGCTGGCCACCTAGTGTACGTAAGGAGGGTGTTTTCAGTCTTTGTGATTGATTTACACTTTGGTTTGCAGTGTGAAGGATTGAGTTGAAGCACTAGTAAATCGAGAATAGAGTTCACGGTTTTGTGACCCCTCAGCATGATTTGAAATCTTTTAAATTCCTGAGTATTCATATTACTTCCTAATTATTGAGCAATAATGGAAGATTCTTGCAATTCTAAAAGGCGAATATAGTAATGATGATATTCCTTAGAAAGAAGTAATTCGTAGGATGCGACACTGAATGATGAATATATTGAATAAGTGAGAAAAGAAGTGTTGATATGAGAAGGAGATGAGTTATCAAAGAATAACGTAAAACTTTTAATAGAAAAGTTAATAATTGTAGAAAGATCTTTGTGGAAAGGAAGTGGTTATAGAACCCAATGACTGAATAAAATATTAACGTAAAAAATCTATTTTGATAGATTGAATGAATAAATATTAATAAATAAAAATTTTGAGGACGAAATTCTTAGAAGAATGGATGAATGTAATGTCCCGAGAGTTTGATCATATAGTATATGATAATGATCCTTAGAGAAAGATAATGAACGGGTCAAAAAATATGTAATACTCAAATATAATTGAGTCTAACTAAATGTTATGAAATAAAACTTATAAGAATTTATTATCAAGAATGGTGAGAGTAGAAAATATAAAACATATATTAAGGTAATGTGTTGAAGTTATTCAATGAATAGATTTGAGGAAAACTTGAGTAAGGTAGGGTTTCGGTGATTTCGAGGACGGAATCCTTATAAGGAGGGAAGGATGTGACATCCTAGATTTTAAGAATTTATAAATGAGAATTTTATAAATAAAAGTATTATTTATGAGATATGTTGGGTGTGAGTATGTGTATGCCATATATTGTAGAATATATGAATTGATGTGAAGAGAATGTTATATATTAATTTTAATATATATAAATATTTAATTGAATTATTTATTGAGTAAATAAATAAATTTTGTTTTGATTATAGAGTAATGTAATTAAGTATAGTAGATTAATTAAATAAATATTTAGTATTTAATTTAATTAATATAATAATTTTATGCTATAGTTCTAATTTAATTGAGATAATTAAATTTGATGAGTTATGTGATGATTGTTACACGAAATTATAATTAACAAGTAAATATAATTATGTGACAATTTGATGAGATTGATTGATGTTAAGCTATTGATCAATTAAAATAATGAGTATTTGCCAAACATGGTCTTAGGCTTTTTAAGTTCAAGTTGGTGTAACCTATGTATTAACTAGTAATTAGTATATCTAATAATTACTAGAAGTTACATATATTATATATTACTAGTATTGTATATTATATGTATATACTACAAGTTAGTATGTTCGTTTTAGAAAACAAACAAAAGAAAGAAGAAGAGAGTTAGAGAGAGTTGTAGGAGAAGAAGAAGAAGAGGAAGAAAAAGAAGAAGAAGGGAAAGCTTTGAGAAGATAAAACAAGCCCCATCATCATCATCATCATCATCATCTTCATCTCTTTCTTAAATTCATACTAATAAGGCTATAATCTAAATTTCTTGTTTTAATTATATTTTTATGTTCTTCATAATGTAGGATAATGATTATATAGAAGTTGTATTGAGAAATTGAGAGAGATAGAGAGAAATAGAGGAATTGAGATGAGCTAGAAGAAGAAGAAGAAGCTAGAAGAAGGTAACTTCTAAACTCTTATTTAATCTTTGATTTTTGGGTAGATTTATGTTCTAGGGTAATAGATCATGCTTAATCTTGTTTGTATTGGTTTAATCTTGGATTATCAAGAATCAAACAAGAGGATTCAAGAAAGAAAATGAAATGGAAAGAAAATTTGAAGAACAAAATTCGTAGGTTTTGAGTAATTGTGGACATATCTTGTGAAATTCATATCTCTTTGGGTATAATGAGTTAGAAAGTGAGCCTTATATCAAATCGAAGATATGGAAGTAAGCTATATTCTGAAAGTGGAATCACATGAAAACACTTTGTAAATTTCTTGCAATGTCTGTTTTAGTAAGGCTGGTACGAAGGGAAAATAATCTGTCCAGAAAATCAAAACTGTTACGGTTTTTAACTTTGAAAAATTCATATAAATTCGTGTGTTTTGAATCTAAAGAAACTTAAAACTGCAAAGTTGTAGACATGGAAGTTTACTAGCTAGACTCGCGAGATTGAGCCAGTTTATGGACCGGATCATGTCCGAAATAAATTGTTTAGTAAGGATGTCCGGAAAATGAAATTTTCTACACTAGTTGATGAATTGCAGAATCTGGTTTAGATGGATAAGGGTCTGACTTTAAGGCCTAGATGAGGTTGTTGTACACTGAGTAAGGGTTAATTCTATATAAGAAGGAACAAAAACGGACATGTAACGAAGGAGATACGTTAAAAACGAAAGGAACGCTTTGTTAAAGAAATTGTGAAGATGAGTTTTATAATTATGTTTGAATTAAGATTTTGGGTGATGGTATATTTTGATGATTAAAAATATGTTTTAACATATGTAATGAATACAGATATGTGTTATCATATTCTATGCATTATTAACCATTTAAGATCAAGAGTTGAGATAAGTTAATGTGTGCACCTAACGTGCTCGATAAAATGCCTAAAAGTAATAGTGTTTCTAAACTTTGGTATACAAAGTGTCTAACTAATGGCTAATATTGGATATCTAAGTATGAAAAGATGATAACACAAGAATAATAATGGAAAGAAATTGAAAAGGGTAATTTTTGATTTATGAAGGAAAATTAAACATGTAAACAATGTGTTGAATATGCATTTTTGAAACCAAATTGGTAAAAATAAAATGGTGTGATATACGCACATTAAACTACAAGTGAGATAGTCTAGCATGTGTGGTGATGAAAATGAAAATAAAACCGAGTTGGATATAAAACACAGTTAGATGTCTATAAAGATATTATAAAGGATAATAAGATAAAGTAAGGTCTTAGAATAAATTTGACCATAAGATTGATTATTGATTTTATTTATTATCAATCTCACATACAGTGTAGGTTGTGGAAGGACGCGAAGTATTAGAGTGTTGGTAAAACGCCGATAAAGGCAAGTCTTTCAGTTCCTTTTTGCTATGTGAACTTGATGATGATCTGTTTTAAAATTTTAGTGTATGATGTATTATATATATCAAAAGTATGAAATGTGAAAGTCAATCTATGACTATGATGATTGAATTATGAATGTTGATTGAGTAAGGAACTCAATCTTTATAGTTGTTATGTGAACTACAACGTGTATGCTATGTTTGTTTATGATTATTCTTGTATGTTGAGCATGTTATTATGTGTTACGTGATGCATAAAAACTGTTAGATTTTGCTGAGCTGTCGAGCTCATTCTTGCAAATAACCATTTTTGCAGATTCAAGAATTGAAGGTAACGCTATGTGCT
Source organism: Panax notoginseng (assembly GCA_016801055.1). Classification (NCBI taxonomy): domain Eukaryota; kingdom Viridiplantae; phylum Streptophyta; class Magnoliopsida; order Apiales; family Araliaceae; genus Panax; species Panax notoginseng. Next base: position 40,871,723 of record CM029014.1, on the reverse strand, counting down.
ACTTGATTGTTATGTATTAAAAGTGATATATGAAGATTTAATATCCTAGCTAAGTTGTTATTCTTGTAAACCATGTCTAATGTTTCGGTAAATGTATTAATATTGTAATTATAATATTGTTTTGCGAATGTAAACTATTGTAGTATTAAAATGATTCTGAGATATTTAGATGTAAAGGTTGTAGGTTTTGGGAACAAGTATAGTTTGTAATAGAAAATTTTAATTATTCTGGAAATTTCAATGGTTGTATTATCGTTTAATGATGTAAAATTAAAGGTTGAATGTATTATTAACGACCGAAGTCGAGAATTAAATTGTATGAATTTTGGGGTCGTTACAGTTGGTATCAAAGCTGATAGGTTAGAAACCTTAGGTAAGAGTACCTTAGGCTATAACCTTAGAGAAGAGAGGTGAAGATAAGGAACGAATAAGCTCAACTAGAGTTTGAACAATAAGAAGTAATGTAAGAAACGTATAAAGAAGGGATAAAACTTGCGTGAAATAATTCAAAGAAGAATCTCGCAGAGTTATAAGGAATATGAATATGGGGTTACCCAACTCCAATAATAAGGATGCAAGGTGATAATAAATGGACAATGTTTATAAAAAAGAGAATGATAAACAAGTTAAGAATAGAGAGTTATATCTAAGTGTTGCAATTGTACTCTTTCGTAGTTGATGTATGGTATCTGTGCTAAACGATTCCTTCATAGTGCGGTGGTATATACGAACTAGCAACTCGGAACCTATTTTATTGGTTGTTTGTGAGAAACCACTCAGCGTACCATATTGAAACCGGTAGAGACTCGATGTGTACCAAGTATAGAAAGTGGATACGTATGATGAAAGTGTAGAACTTGAATGAAATGTTGAGCAATGTAAATGAAGTTAGAAATTCTTAAAGGAAGAATTGTTATATAAACAAGAAGATTCAAGGAAGAATCTTGAAGAGATATAAATATAAGAAATGGGAGTTTCCTAACTCCAAAAGCCAAGATAACGAATAATGTCGTAAATGATGAAAAAGAGAAAGAAAGAGGATCGTAAAATAAAACAATCACGAATTAAGAAAAGAATTTTAAGGGAGATGATTATAGAATAAGATCACGACGTGGTCTGTTTAAGTTATAAAAGAAAGATGGTTTATAATGTTTGAATAATTATAGCTTAATGCTATGAAGATGGAGTACTATGAAATAGTACGAGATAACTCATGAGGAGTTATAGATAATGTGATACGAGGAATTCGTATCGAGCAAAGAGCAAGTTTTAAGCAAGATAGAGTTAGGTGGGATTTCAATTGAGGACTCATGTGAGGGTTGAGTTGTACAAACCTTTGCTTGCACTTAGTTTATCACATTGATAATCATTGGAATGTTTGTGTCGCGCTATTTGCTATATGCCTGTTGAGAAGGTGATTCTTTTCTCATGTGTATAACAGATAGGTAGAGTATAGTTAGAGAATATTATAAGATTAAGTGCGAGTTCTTAAAACTCATACTTATGGTAGGTTCGTGACTCATAATTATATGGTATATTTTTGAACCCCTCAGCGAATGGACGCCTATGGTCTGACTAGGATAAGTTCTTAAACTCATATGATTGTGGCAAGTTCCTGAACTCATAACGTGTGGTAAGTTTGACGAACTGGGTATAGATAAGTGTAAATGGAGTATTGAGGATGATAGGAATAGATAGACCCATTAAGCAATGGATCATTATATAAAGTGGAGTTGATGGTGGAAGCATAGGTACTCTAAATCTACTAGCTATGCTAGACTTTCGAAATTTATTGACTTCGTGCTGATGTTTACACTTCTATTTTCTTAAAAAACATTGGATCAAATGTTGGAACCAATGAGTTTTAACAACAATACTGTTATTCGTATGTCTATGCTAATTATTTCGGCTAGACAAAAATGATTTGCAATATATCAAAATGTATTTTATATCATTAATGCATCATGTAACCTGGTGCAAAGATGATAAAAATGATGGAGTTATCAATGCAATATTACCTAGTGTTGGATGTGATCTAAGGATCGTCAGCCCACTATGGTATGATGTAGTATGATAAAATCACCAAATGACGGAATCCTCAACGGACTGTAAATACAGTGCGGTCATGACGTCATAAAAAGAATTTTGAGATTTCTTTAAGATATGAGAATTCATATCTATGTATGTATATGTATATTTCGGTTGATGTCCGAATTGTTGTAGAGGTCTATGCTATTTGATTCAGCTAGACGAATATTAAAAGATGTTCATGAAATTTAAGCGTTTATTGAAAAGTTATGCCAAACTAAATTATTTTGGTGCGGATTCAGATGTTGAAAAGCTGAGGTGAACAACCCTATAAGGGGACACGTTTTCGGGGACAATGGTTCCGAGCGTAACGCATATAGTCGTTACAAAACACTACGTTGCGGCCCAACGTAGTGGTACAATAGGCTGGCCACCTAGTGTACGTAAGGAGGGTGTGTTTCAGTCTTTGTGATTGATTTACACTCTGGTTTGCAGTGTGAAGGATTGAGTTGAAGCACTAGTAAACCGAGAATAGAGTTCACGGTTTTGTGACCCCTTAGCATGATTTGAAATCTTTTAAATTCCTGAGTATTCACATTACTTCCTAATTATTGAGCAATTATGGAAGATTCTTGCTATTCTAAAAGGCGAATATAGTAAGGATGATATTCCTTAGAAAGAAGTAATTCGTAGGATGCGACACTGAATGATGAATATATTGAATAAGTAAGAAAAGAAGTGTTGATACGAGAAGGAGATGAGTTATCAAAGAATAATGTAAAACTTTTAATAGAAAAGTTAATAATTGTAGAAAGATCTTTGTGGAAAGGAAGTGGTTATAGAACCCAATGACTGAATAAAGTATTAACGTAAAAAATCTATTTTGATAGATTGAATGAATAAAGATTAATAAATAAAAATTTTGAGGACGAAATTCTTAGAAGAATGGGTGACTGTAATGTCCCGAGAGTTTGATCATATAGTATGTGATAATGATCCTTAGAGAAAGATAATGAACGGGTCAAAAAATATGTAATACTCAAATATAATTGAGTCTAACTAAATGTTATGAAATAAAACTTATAAGAATTTATTATCAAGAATGGTGAGAGTAGAAAATATAAAACATATATTAAGGTAATGTGTTGAAGTTATTCAATGAATAGATTTGAGGAAAACTTGAGTAAGGTCGGGTTTCGGAGATTCCGAGGACGGAATCCTTATAAGGAGGGAAGGATGTGACATCCTAGATTTTTAGAATTTATAAATGAGAATTTTATAAATAAAAGTATTATTTATGAGATATGTTGGGTGTGAGTATGTGTATGCCATATACTGTAGAATATATGAATTGATGTGAAGAGAATGTTATATACTAATTTTAATATATATAAATATTTAATTGAATTATTTATTGAGTAAATAAATAAATTTTGTTTTGATTATAGAGTAATGTAATTAAGTATAGTAGATTAATTAAATGAATATTTAGTATTTAATTTAATTAATACAATAATTTTATGTTATAGTTCTAATTTAATTGAGATAATTAAATTTGATGAGTTATGTGATGATTGTTACACGAAATTATAATTAACATGTAAATATAATTATGTGACAATTTGATGAGATTGATTGATGTTAAGCTATTGATCAATTAAAATAATGAGTATTTGCCAAACATGGTCTTAGGCTTTTTAAGTTCAAGTTGGTGTAACCTTTGTATTAACTAGTAATTAGTATATCTAATAATTACTAGGAGTTACATATATTATATATTACTAGTATTGTATATTATATGTATATACTACAAGTTAGTATGTTCGTTTTAGAAAACAAACAAAAGAAAGAAGAAGAGAGTTAGAGAGAGTTGTAGGAGAAGAAGAAGAAGAGGAAGAAAAAGAAGAAGAAGGGAAAGCTTTCAGAAGACAAAACAAGCCCCATCATCATCATCATCATCTTCATCTCTCTCTTAAATTCATACTAACAAGGCTATAATCTAAATTCCTTGTTTTAATTATATTTTTATGTTCTTCATAATGTAGGATAATGATTATATAAAAGTTGTATTGAGAAATTGAGAGAGATAGAGAGAAATAGAGGAATTGAGATGAGCTAGAAGAAGTAGAAGAAAAAGCTAGAAGAAGGTAACTTCTAAACTCTTATTTAATCTTTGATTTTTGGGTAGATTTATGTTCTAGGGTAATAGATCATGCTTAATCTTGTTTGTATTGGTTTAATCTTGTATTATCAAGAATCAAACAAGAGGATTCAAGAAAGAAAATGAAAAGGAAAGAAAATTTGAAGAACAAAATTAGTAGGTTTTGAGTAATTGTGGACATATCTTGTGAAATTCATATCTCTTTGGGTATAATGAGTTAGAAAGTGAGCCTTATATCAAATCGAAGATATGGAAGTAAGCTATATTCTGAAAGTGGAATCACATGAAAACTCTTTGTAGATTTCTTGCAATGTCTGTTTTAGTAAGGCTGGTACGAAGGGAAAATAATCTGTCCAGAAAATCAAAACTGTTACGGTTTTTGACTTTGAAAAATTCATATAAAATCGTGTGTTTTGAATCTGAAGAAACTTAAAACTGCAAAGTTGTAGATATGGAAGTTTACTAGCTAGACTCGCATGTTTGAGCCAGTTTATGGACCGGATCATGCCCGAAATAAATTGTTTAGTAAGGATGTCCAGAAAATGAAATTTTCTACACTAGTTGATGAATTGCAGAATCTGGTTTAGATGGATAAGGGTCTGACTTTAAGGCCTAGATGAGGTTGTAGTACACTGAGTAAGGGTTAATTCAATATAAGAAGGAACAAAAACGGACATGTAACGAAGGAGATACGTTAAAAACGAAAGCAACGTTTTGTTGAAGAAATTGTGAAGATGAGTTTTATAATTATGTTTGAATTAAGATTTTGGGTGATGGTATATTTTGATGATTAAAAATATGTTTTACCATATGTAATGAATATAGATATGTGTTATCATATTCTATGCATAATTAACCATTTAAGATCAAGAGTTGAGATAAGTTAATGTGTGCACATAACGTGTTCGATAAAATGCCTAAAAGTAATAGTGTTTCTAAACTTTGGTATACAAAGTGTCTAACTAATGGCTAATATTGAATATCTATGTATGAAAAGATGATAACACAAGAATAATAATGGAAAGAAATTGAAAAGGGTAATTTTTGATTTATGAAGGAAAATTAAACATGTAAACAATGTGTTGAATATGCATTTTTGAAACCAAATTGATAAAAATAAAATGGTGTGATATACACACATTAAATTACAAGTGAGATAGTCTAGCATGTGTGGTGATGAAAATGAAAATAAAACCGAGTTGCATATAAAACATAGTTAGATGTCTATAAAGATATTATAAAGGATAATAAGATAAAGTAAGGTCTTAGAATAAATTTAACCATAAGATTGATTATTGATTTTATTTATTATCAATCTCACATACAGTGTAGGTTGTGCAAGGACGCAAAGTATTAGCGTGTTGGTAAAACGCCGGTAAAGGCAAGTCTTTCAGTTCCTTTTTGCTATGTGAACTTGATGATGATCTGTTTTAAAATTTTAGTGTATGATGTATTATATATGTCAAAAGTATGAAATGTGAAAGTCAATCTATGACTATGATGATTGAACTATGAATGTTGATTAAGTAAGGAACTCAATCTTTATAGTTGTTATGTGAACATAACATGTATGCTATGTTTGTTTATGATTATTCTTGTATGTTGAGCATGTTATTATGTGTTACGTGATGCATAAAAATTGTTAGATTTTGCTGAGCTGTCGAGCTCATTCTTGCAAATAACCATTTTTGCAGATTCAAGAATTGAAGGTAACGCTATGTGCTACTTGATTGTTATGTATCAAAAGTGATATATGAAGATTTAATATCCTAGCTAAGTTGTTATTCTTGTAAACCATGTCTAATGTTTCGGTAAATGTATTAATGTTGTAATTATAATATTATTTTGCGAATGTAAACTATTATAGTATTAAAATGAGTCTGAGATATTTAGATGTAAAGGTTGAAGGTTTTGGGAACGAGGATAGTTTGTAATAAAAAATTTTAATTATTCCGCAAATTTCAATGGTTGTATTATCGTTTAATGATGTAAAATTAAAGGTTGAATGTATTATTAACGACCGAAGTCGAGAATTAAATTGTATGAATTTTGGGGTCGTTACAGTTGGTATCAAAGCTGATAGGTTAGAAACCTTAGGTAAGAGTACCTTAGGCTATAACCTTAAAGAAGAGAGGTGAAGATAAGGAACGAATAAGCTCAACTAGAGTTTGAACAATAAGAAGTAATGTAAGAAACATATAAAGATGGGATAAAACTTGCGTGAAATGATTCAAAGAAGAATCTCGCAGAGTTATAAGGAATATGAATGTGGGGTTACCCAACTCCAATAATAAGGATGTAAGGTGATAATAAATAGACAATGTCTACAAAAAAGAGAATGATAAAGAATTTAAGAATAGAGAGTTATATCTAAGTGGTGCAATTGTACTCTTTCGTAGTTGATGTATGGTATCTGGGCTAAACGATTCCTTCATAGAGCGGAGGTATATACGAACTAGCAACTCAGAACCTAGTTTGTTGGTTATTCGTGGGAAACCACTCATCGTATGTAAGACCCCGAATTTTATGAAGTAAAAGTATTCAATTTTTCTTATAATTACTATTCAGTAAATGGTTAAATTGATAAATATTAAAGTTAAGGGTGATATATGAATTTTTTTTTTCAAAATACACAAGTGGTTATAAAATATTCATTGTTGTAGGGGAATATTCGTTTGGTCGTGGAATATTCTTTCTGTCAGGGAATATTCGTACGACGGCGCAGCCATTTGTGGGCCCCATAACAGAATAACTGTCGGATGAAGAAAATGACAAATTTGAATTTTTACAAATAACGGCGTAGTTGTTACCGTTAACACTGTTGGAATACCCGGTTGTTAAAATACAGTAATACGCGTTATTGCACAGTAGCACACGGTATTGCACTGTATTTTTGAAATTATTGATTCTTACGTAAGAAGGCACTACTCAATAATTGTTACAGTAATTACTGTTCAATATTTTATTTTATTGATTCAATAATTGCTACGTTGAAATTTTATATTATTGTTGTTCAATAATTGTCACTGTACAGTATTTCCCATTATCAGATCAATAATTTATATTATTTGAATAATATTATTAGATAACATTATTGACAATGTCTAGAAAGTTCTGTCTAAGGAGAGGTTTGGTCACCTAATTGCGTGCCAGTAAGGAAAAATTCTTATTGAAAAGTCCCCTCTTTCTTGGGAACGGCCTGGTTGTCATAAATGTGATTCTGTAATATTATTTATGAATAATTAATTATTGATTCATATGATAAGGAAACATTTATTTTACGTGGATATAAATGAGGGATATATTTTTGTGGTTAAAAATGATGGAGTTAATGTTGAGGTGTTTTATCTGTATTTTTGTCGGAACGGAGGTATTGAAAATTAAATTAGGGTTTTTGAGATATTTTGCGAGGGTTATAATTTTTAATCCGACCGTTAGATTGTGGTAATACTTGGATATGTTATGCATATATAAGTTGAGTATATGTCCACAAGTTTTGAACCGTTAAAAATGAACGTATGATTTGTTATAAATTTTACGAGATGACTGGTTCAGAAATTGTTGAATTTTCGGAGTTAATCATTTTGGTAGAAAATTCTAGAATTGGTGGGCCCCACTCTTGGTTGGTGAAGAAATGTGCTGAGATTTTTATTCAAATATGGTGGGTGAAAATAGTAACAGATAAAGCCATCAGGTTGCAGGTTAAGTCTGCTTCGGCGTGCTAACATTTTTCTATAAATAGAGGGCTAAGTTAGAATTGAAAATCACACCAGAATTCATAAGTTTTCTCTCTTTTTCTCTCTAGATTATCGAGTGTATTTTATGAGTATTTAGATACTTGGTGAGTTGCTATTCATCAGTGCAAGTTTCCTTCAATGTCATATTCGATATCCAGTCAGAAGTGCTGCTCTTTTGAGGTAAGGGATAGTAAGGGATTTTAAGGGTTATTATGTTTTTCAGTTCGTAATTCTTCTGACTTTCAAAAAATTCTAGAAAAATTTGAAATGATATTTTGATGAGTTTTATTGATTGTGTCCAAAAATAGTGATTTTTGGATATATAGATTAAGAGTTATGAATTTTACGGGAAAAGACTATTTTAAAAGTAACCGCTTATAACTCCTTGTGGTTAACTCCAAAATTGATGAAATTTTTATTGGAAGTATATCAATATAATATCAGTATACTCTGTGAATTTTGAAATTTTTGGATAAAAGTACAATTTATGATAAATATCTAAATATTCGGCTGTTTTGGCCATATGAAAAATAGTACATGAATTTTAAAAATTCTGGAAAAAATATATGTTCAATATGGGACTATATTCTGCTAAATTCCAGAAAAAAAATATTTTTGGGACTGATTTGGTATTTTTCATGAAAATGGTCTAGTTATGAGTAAATGAATTAATATGTTATGTGAAGTAAGAAAATTAGAAAATATGATTTTATGGCTTGAGAATCATATATGAGTTATATGCAAATTTTTGATGAGGGTTTTGGTTATTGGTGATAAAATCTTAAGAGTTGACATTTTATGATGATTAAATGCATTAATTAGTAAAGTGTAAACAATTTAAATAAATTGTTTATAAACTTAAGAAATATTATTCTTTCAATATCATTATACCGAAATATTGGTATGTATTTTATTGTAGAATTTCTACTTTTTTTATGTCGGAATTACTATTCACGAATTACTATTCATAGAAAAATTAGTTTCTTTTTCTGACCAAATTATCGTTGATTTATGAATATTACTCTTGAAATTAAATTCATGTTTTGATCATATTATTTTTATTATTATATATAACATTTTTATAACCTTGATGTTAAAATTCTCTTTCGCTTGAGTGTAAAGATGGGTAAATTATTGGTATGATCATGACTATGAGTTCCCTTTGGCCAGTAGTGCAAAGTTGAATTGTTGACTGGTATGATCATGACCATTGAATTTATAATTGAATATCTTTAGCTTAAGTGCAAAGGCGAATTGATCAACATGGTTATAATTATTGTTTATATAAATTCTGAAATGATTATATATTTCTTTGAGATATTAATATATCTGGCCTACAGTGCAAATATGAACTGCTGATGAATATATTTGGCCTTTAGTGCAAATATGAACTGTTGTTGAATATCTTTGGCCTGTAGTGCAAAGATGACCTGTGGTTGAATATCTTTAGCCAGTAGTGCAAAGATGAATTGTTGATGAATATCTTTGGCCAGTAGTGCAAAGATGAATTGTTGATGAATATCTTTGGCCCGTAGTACAAAGATGAATAGGTGTTGAGATGAACATGACCAGCTGGTGATACAAATGAATATCTTTGGCCGTAGTGCAAAGATGAAGTTATTAGTATGATTATGAACAGGAAATGTGATTTGGTGTTACCATGATCTTTGATGTTTCAGGTAAAGATAGGTGATAAAAATTATCTTCGTCCTGGATGAGAAGAGGAATGTAGAACTACAACTACGATTATGAGTTATTCATATGATTGTGGACCAAAATTGTTGATTGATGTTACAGGGATAAAACATTATTGGTGGATTTTTAACATGGAGAAGATAATAGACTTTATAGTCTATTTGACTCTTCTAATGGATTGCTCGTTCCGTTGTAACTATGGTTGAAATTTTTATCATCTACCATATGTTCTAAATCTCTGATTTAATTCTGTTGAAGGCTATTGATAACTTATTTATCTTTAGTCATGATATTCTTTACTGGGCTAGTTGTGCTCACCCTTCTGTTTCACAATTCCTTTCAGGTAATAAGAGTGTAGCTGGGTCAAGCGGGGGTAACAGAGGAATAGAACGGTTGTAAGACTCCGAATTTTATGAAATAAAAGTATTCAATTTTTCTTATAATTACTATTCAGTAAATGGTTAAATTGATAAATGTTAAAGTTAAGGGTGATATATGAATTTTTTTCAAAATAAGCAAGTGGTTATAAAATAATCATTGTTGTCGGGGAATATTCGTTTGGTCGTGGAATATTCTTTCTGTCGGGGAATATTCGTACGACGGCGCAGCCATTTGTGGCCCCCATAACAGAATAACTGTCGGATGAAGAAAATGACAAATTTGAGTTTTTACAAATAACGGCGTAGTTGTTACCGTTAACACTGTTGGAATACCCGGTGGTTAAAATACAGTAATACGCGTTATTGCACAGTAGCACACGGTATTGCATAGTATTTTTTTGAAATTATTGATTCTTACGTAAGAAGGCACTACTCAATAATTGTTACAGTAATTACTGTTCAATATTATATTTTATTGATTCAATAATTGCTACGTTGAAATTTTGTATTATTGTTATTCAATAATTGTTACTGCATAGTATTTTCCATTATCAGATCAATAATTCATATTATTTGAATAGTATTATAAGATAGCATTATTGGCAATGTCTAGAAAGTTCTGTCTAAGGAGAGGTTTGGTCATCTAATTGCGCGCCAGTAAGGAGAAATCCTTATTGGAAAGCCCCCTCTTTCCTGGGAACGGCCTGGTTGTCATAAATGTGATTCTGCAATATTATTTGTGAATAATTAATTATTGATTCATATGATAAGAAAATATTTATTTTATGTGGATATAAATGAGGGATATATTTTTGTGGTTAAAAAATGAAGGAGTTAATGTTGAGGTTTTTATCAGTATTTTTGTCGGAATGGAGGTATTAAAAATCAGGATTTTTGAGATATTTTGCGGGGGTTATAATTTTTAATCCGACCGTTGGATCGTGGTAATTTTTGGATATGTTATACATATATAAGTTGAGTATATGTCCACAAATTTTGAACCGCTAAAAATGAACGTATGATTTATTATGAATTTTACGAGATGACTGGTTCAGAAATTGTTGAATTTTCGGAGTTTATCATTTTGGTGGAAAATTCTAGAATTGGTGGGCCCCATTTGTGGTTGGTGAAGAAATGTGCTGAATTATATTTCAAATGTGGTGGGTGGGAATAGTAGCAGGTAAAGCCATCAGGTTGCAGGTCAAACCTACCAAAATTTTTCTATAAATAGAGGGCTAAGTTAGAATTGAAAATCACACCAGAAACATAAGCTTTCTCTCTTTCTCTCTCTATATTATGAAGCATATTTTGTGAGTTTTTAGATACTTGGTGAGTTGCTATTCATCAGTGTAAGTTTCCTTCAGCATCATATCCGATATCCAGTCAGAAGTACTGCTCTTTTGAGGTAAGGGATAGTAAGGGATTGTAAGGGATATTAAGGGATTTTAAGGGTTGTTATGATTTTCAGTTTCGTAATTTTTCTGATCTTTAAAAATTCTAGAAAAATTTGAAATGATATTTTGATGAGTTTTCTTGATTGTGTCCAAAAATGGTGATTTTTGGATGTATAGATTGAGAGTTATGAATTTTATGAGAAAAGACTATTTTAAAAGTAACAGCTTATAATTCCTTGTGGTTAACTCCAAAATTGATGAAATTTTTATTGGAAGTACATGTATATGATAGAAGTATACTCTGTAAATTTCAGAATTTTTAGATAAAAGTACAATTTTTGATAAATGTCTAAATATTCGGCTATTTTGGCCATATGAAAAATAGTAAATGACTTTTAAAAATTCTGAAAAAAATATATGTTCACTATGGGACTATATTATGTTAAATTCCAGAAAAGAAATATTTTTGGAACTGATTTGGTATTTTTTATGAAAATGGTCTAGTTACGAGTAAATGAATTAAATATGTTTTGTGAAGAAAGAAAATTGGAAAATAAGATTTTATGGCTTGAGAATCCTATATGAGGTATATGCAGATTTTTGATGAGGGTTTTGGTTATTGATGATGAAATTGTAAGAGTTGACATTTTATGATGATTAAATGCATTAATTAGTAAAGTGTAAACAATTAAAATAAATTATTTATAAATTTAAGTAATGTTATTCTTTCAATATCATTATACCGAAATATTTGTATGTATTTTATTGTGGAATTTCTATCTTTTGTGTCGGGGTTACTATTCATGAGTTACTATTCACGAGTTACTATTCACGATAAAAATTGGTTTCTTTTTCTAACCAAATTATAGTTGAGTTATGAATATTACTCTTGAGATTAAAACTATGTATTGATTATATTGATTTTATTATCATATATAACATTTTTATAACCCTGATGTTGAAATTCTCTTTCACTAGAGTGTAAAGATGGGTAGATTATTGGTATGATCATGACTAGGGTTCTCTTTGGCCAGTAGTGCAAAGTTGAATTGTGACTGGTATGATCATGACCATTGAATTTATAAGTGAATATCTTTAGCTTAAGTGCAAAGGTGAATTGATCAACATGGTTATAATTATTGTTTATATAAATTCTGAAATGATTATATATTTCTTTGAGATATTAATATCTTTGGCCTGTAGTGCAAAGATGAAATATTGATGAATATCTTTGGCCTGTAGTGCAAAGATGAATTGTTGATGAATATCTTTGGCCTGTAGTGTAAAGATGACATGTTGTTGAATATCTTTGGCCAGTAGTGCAAAGATGAACAGATGTTGAGATAAACATGACCAATTGGTGATACAAATGAATATCTTTGGCCGTAGTGCAAAGATGAAGTTATTAGTATGATTATGAACAGGAAATGTGATTTGGTGTAACCGTGATCTTTGATGTTTCAGGTAAAGATAGGTGATGAAAATTATCTTCGTCCTGGATGAGAAGAGGAATTTAGAACTACAGTTATGATTATGAGTTATTTATATGATTGTGGACCAGAACTGTTGATTGATGTTACAGGGATAAAATATTGTTGGTGAATTTTTAACATGGAGAAGATAATAGACTTTATAGTCTATTTGACTCTTCTAATGGATTGCTCGTTCCGCTGCAACTATGGTTGAAATTTTTATCATTTACCATATGTTCTAAATCACTGATTTATTGTTGATGAAGGCTATTGATAATTTAATTATCTTTAGTCATGATATTCTTTACTGAGCTAGTTGTGCTCACCCTTTTGCTTCACAATTCCTTTCAGGTAATAAGAGTGTAGCTGGGTCGAGCGGGGGTAACAAGGGAATAGAACGGTGGTCATCATTTAGTAGTTATATTTGGTGAAGAAAATAGGGTGAGGCGAACCCAACGTTGGAAGGGTGTTTTGCCACTATCATACAAGATGTCTAACGACATACAATCTCGTGCATCATAAGACATGATTGTGTACATCCGCTTGCTGAGTATATCTATGGGCACAACCTATATAATCGTGGTGTTTGTTTGAAGTATAATTCTCAATTAGAGATAGTGGAGATAATGATAAGTCAAGAGAAGACTCACCATTGGGAAGAATATGATAGTAATCTTCTCGTTTTTCTTTGGGGTCTATTGGGTCAACCAAGGATAATTCTGTGGCCATATGATATCTATCATAACCTAGACGCGTGGCCTCCCATGTACGAAGGTTTCCTTGAGCACTTCCCAAAGATTCTAATTTCTAAAACAATTTTTGACTATACCTTTATGTAAGGTGTTATTGTGAGGTGATGTCCACGGTTGGAACATGAGTCACATTTGGTATATATTTGTATCCAAACTCACAACATATGTGTTGTTGTATTTTGCACGACAATTGTTGTAATAAAGTTGTAGTTGTTTTCTGTACCATGTATTTGACGACTCAGAATGGGTTGGGTGGAATGGACCTATTTTGGGGTTGTTACAACGGTGGTCATCATTTAGTAGTTATATTTGATGAATCATCTAGGGTGAAGCGAACCCAACGTTGGAAGGGTGTTTTGTCACTATCATACAATATGTCTAATGACATACATAAGACAGGGTTGTGCTCATCCACTTGCTGAGTATCTTTACGAGCACTACCTATATAATCTTGGTGTTTGTTTGAAGTATAATTTTCAATTAGAGACAGTGGAGATAATGATATGTCAAGAGAAGACTCACCATTGGGAAGAATATGATAGTAAACTTCTCATTTTTCTTTGGGGTCTATTGGGTCAACCAAGAATAATTCTGTGGTCATATGATATCTATCATAACCTAGATGCATGGCCTCCTATGTACGAAGGTTTCCTTGAGCACTTCCCAAAGATTCTAATTTTTAAAACAGTTTTTGACTATACCTTTATGTAAGGTATCATTGTGAGGTGCTGTCCACGATTGGGACATGAGTCACATTTGGTATATATTTGTATCCAAACTCACAACATATGTGTTGTTGTATTTTGTACGACAATTGTTGTAATAAAGTTGTAGTTATTTTTTGTACCATATATTTGGCGACTCAGAATAGGTTGGATGGAATGGACCTGTTTTGCGGTTGTCACAGTGTACCATATTGAAACCGGTAGAGACTCGATGTGTACCAAGTATAGAAAGTGAATACGTATGATAAAAGTGTAGAACTTGAATGAAATGTTGAGCAATATAAATGAAGTTAGAAATTCTCAAAGGAAGAATTGTTATATAAACAAGAAGATTCAAGGAAGAAACTTGAAGAGATATAAAGATAAGAAATGGGAGTTTCCTAACTCCAAAAGTCAAGATAACGAATAATGTCGTAAATGATGAAAAAGAGAAAGAAAGAGGATCGTAAAACAAAACGATCACGAGTTAAGAAAAGAATTTTAAGGGAGATGATTATAGAATAAGATCACGACGTGGTCTGTTTAAGTTATAAAAGAAAGATGATCTATAATATTTGAATAATTATAGCTTAATGCTATGAAGATGGAGTACTATGAAATAGTACGAGATAACTCATGAGGAGTTATAGATAATGTGATACGAGGAATTCGTATCGATCAAAGAGCAAGTTATAAGCAAGATAGAGTTAGGTGGGATTTCAATTGAGGACTCATGTGAGGGCTGAGTTGTACAAACCTTTGCTTGCACTTAGTTTATCACATTGATAATCATTGGAATGTTTGTGTCACGCTATTTGATATATGCCTGTTGAGAATGTGATTCTTTTCTCATGTGTATAACAGATAGGTAGAGTATAGTTAGAGAATATTATAAGGTTAAGTGCGAGTTCTTAAAACTCATACTTATGGTAGGTTCGTGACTCATAATTATATGGTATATTTTTGAACCCCTCAGCGAATGGACGCCTATGGTCTGACTAGGATAAGTTCTTAAACTCATATGATTGTGGCAAGTTCTTGAACTCATAACGTGTGGTAAGTTTGACGAACTGGGTATAGATAAGTGTAAATGGAGTATTGAGGATGATAGGAATAGATAGACCTATTAAGCAATGGATCATTATAGAAAGTGGAGTTGATGGTGGAAGCATATGTACTCTAAATCTACTAGCTATGCTAGACTTTCAAAATTTATTGACTTCGTGCTGATGTTTACACTTCTATTTTCTTGAAAAATATTGGATCAAATGATAGAACCAATGAGTTTTAACAACAATACTGTTATTCGTGTGTCTATGCTAATTGTGTCGGCTAGACAAAAATGATTTGCAATATATCAAAATGTATTTTATATCATTAATGCATCATGTAACCTGGTGCAAAGATGATAAAAATGATGGAGTCATCAATGCAGTATTACCTAGTGTTGGATGTGATCTAAGGATCGTCAGCCCACTATGGTATGATGTAGTATGATAAAATCACCAAATGACGGAATTCTCAACGGACTGTAAATACAGTGCGATATCATGACGTCATAAAAAGATTTTTGAGATTTCTTTAAGATATGAGAATTCATATCTATGTATATATATGTATATTTCGGTTGATGTCCGAATTGTTGTAGAGGTCTATGCTATTTGATTCAGCTAGATGAATATTAAAAGATGTTCACCATTTATTGAAAAGTTATGCCAAACCAAATTATTTTGGTGCGGATTCAGATGTTGAAAAGCTGAGGTGAACAACCCTATAAGGGGACATGTTTTCGAGGACAATGGTTCCGAGCGTAACGCATATAGTCGTTACAAAACACTACGTTGCGGCCCAACGTGGTGGTACAATAGGCTGGCCACCTAGTGTACGTAAGGAGGGTGTTTTCAGTCTTTGTGATTGATAAACACTCTGGTTTGCAGTGTGAAGGATTGAGTTGAAGCACTAGTAAACCGAGAATAGAGTTCACGGTTTTGTGACCCCTCAGTATGATTTGAAATCTTTTATATTCCTGAGTATTCATACTACTTCCTAATTATTGAGCAATTATGGAAGATTCTTGCTATTCTAAAAGGCGAATATGGTAAGGATGATATTCCTTAGAAAGAAGTAAGTCGTAGGATGCGACACTGAATGATGAATATATTGAATAAGTGAGAAAAGAAGTGTTGATATGAGAAGGAGATGAGTTATCAAAGAATAATGTAAAACTTTTAATAGAAAAGTTAATAATTGTAGAAAGATATTTGTGGAAAGGAAGTGGTTATAGAACCCAATGACTGAATAAAGTATTAACGTAAAAAATCTATTTTGATAGATTGAATGAATAAAGATTAATAAATAAAAATTTTGAGGACGAAATTCTTAGAAGAATGGGTGAATGTAATGTCCCGAGAGTTTGATCATATAGTATATGATAATGATTCTTAGAGAAAGATAATGAACGGGTCAAAGAATATGTAATACTCAAATATAATTGAATCTAACTAAATGTTATGAAATATAACTTATAAGAATTTATTATCAAGAATGGTGAGAGTAGAAAATATAAAACATATATTAAGGTAATGTGTTGAAGTTATTCAATGAATAGATTTGAGGAAAACCTGAGTAAGGTAGGGTTTCGGTGATTCCGAGGACGGAATCCTTATAAGGAGGGAAGAATGTGACATCCTAGATTTTTAGAATTTATAAATGAGAATTTTATAAATAAAAGTATTATTTATGAGATATGTTGGGTGTGAGTATGTGTATGCCATATATTGTAGAATATATGAATTGATGTGAAGAGAATGTTATATATTAATTTTAATATATATAAATATTTAATTGAATTATTTATTGAGTAAATAAATAAATTTTGTTTTGATTATAGAGTAATATAATTAAGTATAGTAGATTAATTAAATGAATATTTAGTATTTAATTTAATTAATATAATAATTTTATGTTATAGTTCTAATTTAATTGAGATAATTAAATTTGATGAGTTATGTGATGATTGTTACACGAAATTATAATTAACAAGTAAATATAATTATGTGACAATTTAATGAGATTGATTGATGTTAAGCTATTGATTAATTAAAATAATGAGTATTTGCCAAACATAGTCTTAGGCTTTTTAAGTTCAAGTTGGTGTAACCTATGTATTAACTAGTAATTAGTATATCTAATAATTACTAGGAGTTACATATATTATATATTACTAGTATTGTATATTATATGTATATACTACAAGTTAGTATGTTAGTTTTAGAAAACAAACAAAAGAAAGAAGAAGAGAGTTAGAGAGAGTTGTAGGAGAAGAAGAAGAGGAAGAAAAAGAAGAAGGGAAAGCTTTGAGAAGACAAAACAAGCCCCATCATCATCATCATCTTCATCTCTCTCTTAAATTCATACTAATAAGGCTATAATCTAAATTTCTTGTTTTAATTATATTTTTATGTTCTTCATAATGAAGGATAATGATTATATAGAAGTTGTATTGTGAAATTGAGAGAGATAGAGAGAAATAGAGGAATTGAGATGAGCTAGAAGAAGTAGAAGAAAAAGCTAGAAGAAGGTAACTTCTAAACTCTTATTTAATCTTCGATTTTTGGGTAGATTTATGTTCTAGGGTAATAGATCATTCTTAATCTTGCTTGTATTGGTTTAATCTTGGATTATCAAGAATCAAACAAGAGGATTCAAGAAAAAAAATTAAATGGAAAGAAAATTTGAAGAACAAAATTCGTAAGTTTTGAGTAATTGTGGACATATCTTGTGAAATTCATATCTCTTTGGGTATAATGAGTTAGAAAGTGAGCCTTATATCAAATCGAAGATATGGAAGTAAGCTATATTCTGAAAGTGGAATCACATGAAAACTCTTTGTAAATTTCTTTCAATGTCTGTTTTTGTAAGGCTGGTCCGAAGGAAAAATAATCTGTCCAGAAAATCAAAACTATTACGGTTTTTGACTTTGAAAAATTCATATAAATTCGTGTGTTTTGAATCTGAAGAAACTTAAAACTGTAAAGTTGTAGATATGGAAGTTTACTAGCTAGACTCGCGTGATTGAGCCATTTTATGGACCGGATCATGTTCAAAATAAATTATTTTGTAAGGATGTCCAGAAAATGAAATTTTCTACACTAGTTGATGAATTACAGAATCTGGTTTAGATGGATAAGTGTCTAACTTTAAGGCCTAGATGAGGTTGTAGTAAACTGAGTAAGGGTTAATTCTATATAAGAACGAACAAAAACGGACATGTAACGAAGGAGATACGTTAAAAACGAAAGCAACGTTTTGTTAAAGAAATTGTGAAGATGAGTTTTATAATTATGTTTGAATTAAGATTTTGGGTGATGGTATATTTTGATGATTAAAAATATGTTTTAACGTATGTAATGAATATAGATATGTGTTATCATATTCTATGCATAATTAACCATTTAAGATCAAGAGTTGAGATAAGTTAATGTGTGCACATAACGTGCTCGATAAAATGCCTAAAAGTAATAGTGTTTCTAAACTTTGGTATACAAAGTGTCTAACTAATGGCTAATATTGGATATCTAAGTATGAAAAGATGATAACACAAGAATAATAATGAAAAGAAATTGAAAAGGGTAATTTTTGATTTATGAAGGAAAATTAAACATGTAAACAATGTGTTGAATATGCATTTTTGAAACCAAATTGATAAAAATAAAATGGTGTGATATACGCACATTAAACTACAAGTGAGATAGTCTAGCATGTGTGGTGATGAAAATGAAAATAAAATCGAGTTGCATATAAAACACAGTTAGATGTTTTTAAAGATATTATAAAGGATAATAAGATAAAGTAAGGTCTTAGAATAAATTTGACCATAAGATTGATTATTGATTTTATTTATTATCAATCTCACATACAGTGTAGGTTGTTCAAGGACGCGAAGTATTAGCGTGTTGGTAAAACGCCGGTAAAGGCAAGTCTTTCAGTTCCTTTTTGCTATGTGAACTTGATGATGATCTGTTTTAAAATTTTAGTGTATGATGTATTATATATGTCAAAAGTATGAAATGTGAAAGTCAATCTATGACTATGATGATTGAACTATGAATGTTGATTGAGTAAGGAACTCAATCTTTATAGTTGTTATGTGAACTACAACATGTATGCTATGTTTGTTTATGATTATTCTTGTATGTTGAGCATGTTATTATGTGTTACGTGATGCATAAAAATTGTTAGATTTTGCTGAGCTGTCGAGCTCATTCTTGCAAATAACCATTTTTGCAGATTCAAGAATTGAAGGTAACGCTATGTGCTACTTGATTGTTATGTATCAAAAGTGATATATGAAGATTTAATATCGTAGCTAAGTTGTTATTCTTGTAAACCATGTCTAATGTTTCGGTAAATGTATTAATGTTGTAATTATAATATTGTTTTGCGAATGTAAACTATTGTAGTATTAAAATGATTCTGAGATATTTAGATGTAAAGGTTGAAGGTTTTGGGAACGAGGATAGTTTGTAATAAAAAATTTTAATTATTCCGCAAATTTCAATGGTTGTATTATCGTTTAATGATGTAAAATTAAAGGTTGAATGTATTATTAACGACCGAAGTCGAGAATTAAATTGTATGAATTTTGGGGTCGTTACATTAGTAAGAAGATGGATAAGACTTATCTATAGCCATTAAATAATTTATAGAGTTATTTTATGTTAGTTAGTTGGTGACATTAAATATCTTTAAAAATCACCAATTTCTTGAGTGTATGTACGAGTATGTATCCAGTCTAAGTTAGTGTAATCATACACGTTAATAGTGGATGTATAGGAGCTGGGCTAAACGATTCCTTCAGAGAACAGAGGTATATACGAATTAGTAACCGATCTAACTCACTGTGAAAATAGTGTAGACGAGACGAAAACTAATTTGTTGGTTGTTTGTAAGAAACCACTCAGTGTACTATATTAAAAATTATTAAAGACTCGATGTGTGCTAGGTTTGGACTTGTACATATGTACGTTGTTGACGAGAGAAGAAAATTGATATATATTTAGATAAATATTTTTAGAGATTTATTGACTAATATTGGGATATGGTTAAATGTATAGATTAAAGGAAGAAGAGTTGAACTTGAAGTTTAATCTCTAAATTATTGAAGAAGGTAGTCATTGGAGATTCATGTTGGTTAGTATAATGAGATGGCATGTATGGAGCATGTTAAAGGATTTGCGAGTTAAGTTTTGTTTCTGTCGAAGCATAACATATATGCGTCCTAACTTAAAATGGCGCGACCGCGCCACTCTCAAGCCTAAGACCATCGCGGCCGCGCCAGTCTGCTGATGGTTCAGGATGAGTTTGTGTAATCTGAACTTTAAGAACTGTATGTTAGTGGCTAATGTGTTATCATTTGGATCATATTTGATAATTATAGTGTCCATGAATGGATGAGAGTTAATTATGGAAATTAACTAAACAAGAATACAAATTGGTTAACTTAAATTAAGTTTAAAATTATATTATGGAATAATATAATTTGAGTCTTAAAGCCTTGTGTGGTAGTGACGTGATAGTAAATTAAATTAAAGGAGTAATGCACTCAAGTAAAATAGTGAATTAATATATGTGTTAACATAAAGAAAATGGAATGAATATGTAAATTAAAAAGGAATTTTAATATATTATACCGTGTAATAATATATGAAGAGATTTGATAGTTGAGATATGTTAAAAGTGTCTAATAAAAGAAGGGGACCAATACATTTAATTATTGGTTAGAGATGTAATGTTAAGAATACTATTATTTTGTGAGATTAAATTATTATATGCTTGTGGACTAATAATTATTATGTTCACATAATTATGTCTTGTGTGGCATAACTAGTGAAGTTAAATCAAAGGGAGATTTAATGGGAAGTATTAAAATAAAAGGCGAGTTATTGATATTAATTATCATTATGATAATTGGGTATATTTGTGATGATAATTTTTATGAAAAATGATGGATTGAAAATATTCAACTATTTTATAATTAGCCCAATTAAAATATTATTGGATTAAACCAATGTACATGAGGTACATGATATCATGTATTAATGTATAATTAAAATATGAATGTACTTATATGGATAGGTACATATATTTGTGTATATATGTGCCCATAACCTTATTTCTTTTAGTAATGTCAAGTCCTTATAATCGACTTAGGGAGCCCAAAAAGGAAATAATCTTGGTATATTAAGTGGCCTTGTCGCTAATATGGTAAGCTAAATAGCTTGTCCCAATTTCTTAGTCTCAAAGTTTAATCAGCCGTGTGTAGGCCAGTGGCCTATTTCCTTCTTTGCTGAGAATTGATAATGGCTACCTATAGCAAATGATGAAGAGAGGAATGGAGGAAGAAGGAGTGGGTGATCGACTCTTCTTTACCTAATAGATTCTTCTTCTTCCTAGTAAATCAAAACAATGGGCAAAGGTATTGTCTAGGCAAGAAATTCTCTATAAATTGAAGCTTTCCTCTTCAATAATCTAGTTGCTAAATTGTCTGATAAGTATAAACTAGAGAGTGAGTTGCTGAAATTGGGTGAAGAATCTGAAGTTAAGATCAACGAGTATCATTTTAGCTTCAAAGAAGGTAATGTCCTTATGTATATTATTGATTTCAAGTTTGATAAATTCTTAGAATTCTCATGAAATTAATTGTTAATTGTTTTGGAAAGGAAGGTCATGGTGTTAGCAGAGTTTGTATAAATATATAGAGTCAATGAAATGGTTCTGAGAATGCTAAATGAAAGTATAATGGTTGTTTGGGCTGGAATTTGCAGAAGCAGAGGCCAAGTCTGGGTTCGTGCCGAAGTGGCGAGGTCGCGCCACTTCCTAGTACAAACCCAGCGCGGCATTGCCGTGTGTCTGTCTTGAACTCCAACTTCTGCTATAATCTTATTTCTAAGCATGTTAGGTTGGTTTGGAAATACACATGAATAACCCCAATACGTGGATTGGAGTTACTTTAGTTATAGTAGACCACTATAACTTGGATTAGTTTGAGTTTTAAAGGAAACTTATATGTTTGGAAAGACAAACCTTGTTGGAAATAAACTTACTTGTATTATGATCTTGTGAACATGTTAGTTTGACTTAAACAAGTATGTAAAGGGACCTAACATGTGATTTTAAGTTGCTTTGCAAGGACGAGTTGCATTGGCTTGGATTATAATGATTTTAAAATAGAAACTTTGAAGTCTTCAAAAGCAAACCATGATAAACCTTATATCCTTTAAGTTTTGAACTTTCAACCATGTATGCTAGGGTATTTTATGCTTCTAGACATGATGGATATGATCACCGTCTAGCTAAGCATGATTTAGACTTTTCAAGCATGGTTTATTATAAGTTTTCAAGTGTTAAACTATTCAACCTTGGTGTGAATAAGTAGTATACATGTGACCATGCATATATGGCTTAGTTAAATGTACAAATGAGTATAAGGTATGATTCGAAGTTACCTTGTATATTAATTGGGTTTAGCATGAGTTTTTAAAAGAAAACATGAAGTTTTAAAAATGAAATTTGATGAACTTTGTGTATTTTAAGTCCCGACTTCGTAAACATGTGAATGTGGCCTAGTTGTGTGCATGAATGGGTAAGGAAGGTGATCCCAATATATATATTGCATATAATAGGTTGCATAGCTTGGTTTATATATGTGTTCTTAAAAGAACTTAAGAGATTGGGGAAAACCGATTTGTTGATGACAAACCTTGCACGTATTTTTGAAATCGGGACTTATTGATCTCACCGAATGAATATAACGACTAAACATGAGAACTTTGTTTAATCAACATGTGGAGTCTTGACTTTGTGAGACTTAACAAATCCTGTAAAGAACAAGTTATAAGAGAGACCAAACCTATTCATAAATATCATGTCATGTATGATTATGCAAGTGTTATCCGAATTGTGATCGGATGTGCAAGTTTGGCCTAGCTTCTATATAGCAGTCTTGGTTTACACCAGGAGTAGCGCGGCCGCGCCAGCTTGCAGTAAGATCTATTTTTTGTGAATGGTTTGAAGGTGTTTGCATGCTTGTATTATTACTCTAACATGTATTATATGACCAATATAAATCTAATGTGTTTAGAAGCATGCTAGGTGATAGGATTGAATGTTTAAAGAGGTGATTATAGACTTTTAAATGATAAGTCCAAAAGGTATTTGTAGACTGTAAAGTAATGATTAGGGACTATGTTGATTTGACTTCATGGTGACTTATAATCTGATTTGTACTATGAGTATGAAGGATATATGATGATGTATGTATAAAGTTTACGACTAAATTAGACTTATGTGTACGTTTGAACTTACTTATATGAGTTTTAAATGTGTCGAACACATAGCAAGTCAAAGTGTGTGATAGATATATATGAATGTTAATGTAAAGTATGAGTGGTTAAGGTATATCTATACGTACCTAGCTATTCCGAGAATATGATGAGAAAGTGAAATGTAGGTTTTACGAACCTAGTTAGGAAACAATGTAACACTGTTATCACATTGAGAATGCATGAAATATATTACTGATGGATATGAATCCATGATTATATAACTGTGTAGGAATACACGAAAGTGCAGATAAGCGTTAAGTAGTTAAGTCGTAGTTCATAAACTACGAATCAGGAAAGTCTTTTAGTTCCTATTTGATATATGAATTCTATAAATGTTAGTTGAGCTATATTATGCTATGCGAATATATGAAATGCATATGAGATATGTATGAAAGTTGAAAGTTGATCTTTCATGATATACTTGTGAAGTAAATCTCTATGCCTATTATGTGAGAAGTAACATGCGTAGTTAATATTAATTGATTATAAATGCATGAACTGAATATGCTATTATATGCTATGTGCTGCATGAAAACTGTTAGAATTGCTGGGCTGTTGAGCTCACCCTTGCAAATAACCACTTTTGCAGGTTAAGGATACACGGTAAAGGTTACGTGCTACTTGATTGATAAAGTTTAATAGTATCGAATGAGATTGATTTATTATTTAACGAGATGCCCTTGAACCATGTTTAGGTTCTAGTAGATGTACATGATAGTAGTTTATAATGTGTAATACATGTTAAGTTGTACTATGTGTTACATAGAGAAATTCGAATCGAGATGTAAAGATTTATACAGAAATTGAATAAAGTGAATCATAGAATAATTTGATTCAGAGATTTGTAATTGAATTAAGTTAAGGAATCAATAAAAGATATATTTTTCAAAGGAGATTGAAAAAGTTTAAATTATTCCGCATATTTTTATAACATCGAATGTGATGTAAAACAGGAATAGTAAATGACTAAGATTTAAAACTTATAAAAGTTTAGGGTCATTACGCAGATCCTGGAAGTGGAAAGAATGTATATTCTAAATTGTAATAAGCTAAGTTATATTCATTCATTTATGAATAAAAGAAATAAATAGTTGAACGATAGTAGTATCGTGGCGGACCGGATCCGAGGTTCGAAGGGACCTGGATTTGGGGGCGTCACATGGCCCGTAGTGCATAGATGGACATTTATTTGGTATTATCATGACCACTGGTGATACTAACGAATATCCTTGGTCCGTAGTGCGTGGATAATTTGTTGATGTGAAATATTTATTGATTGTTGTAACAGGGATAAAATATTGATGATGGACTTTTAAATCATAGAAGATAGTAGACTATACGCTCTACTTGACTCTTCTAATGGATTGTTATTTTCGCTGTAGTTGTTGATCTATTATTTGTTGTCTATTGTAGTCTATCAGATTTTTCCCTGTTAAGGACTAAGGATAATTTGTTCTACATTATCTTAGTTATAATATTCTTTACTAGGCTAGTTGAGCTCACCCTTTTCCTTTTGGTTCCATTGTTCTTCTCAGGAGGCGGGAATGTAGCTGGGACTAGTCGGGGAGTGGAGTCATGGTTCAAGATGATTATTTTAGTAATCCTCACTATTTTGTAAAATAGTGTGACAATAATTAAAATGAGAATTTTATTTGAGTTTGGATATTTTCTACGAGATAATATTTGTATTAAAACTCACAACGTATGTTTTGTTGTATTTTACATGACAATTAATAGTTGCATAAATAAAATTTATATTTGAATTTTGTACCATGTATTTGGCGACTCAGAATGGGTTGTATGGACCTATTCTGGGGGCATCACAGCTGGTATCAAAGCTTAGGGATATGATCTCTGGCGGAGATCTGAGGTTAGAACTAAGAGGGGAAAGACGAGTAAAACCTTCGCTAGTGTGTCCTACCTAAGCTTATTTATTATTTAATTGGTCTGTCGGAATATAGGGATAATTTTTGGCATGTCAATTTCTTTAATTAACTCTTGTTTTGTGGCAGTATTTAAGAATGACATCTGAAAATCAAGAGATTAACTCAAATAGAGTTTTAAGTGATGAATCGAGGAGATTCATTTAAAGAATAAATATTGGAGTATAATATCTTGTTATAACAAAGATTTTTATTGGGTAGTACTAATTAAGTTATTAACCTTGATTGTAAGATGTCAGGCGAATAAGAAATTAGAGATATCCATATGATGAGTGAAGAATTAATAGTTGCATCCAAGCTAGTCGCAGAGGTTGCAGCTGAGAGTGAGGAAGAAGAGGAACCTGGGGAGGATTTATTAGGATAATTTTATGATCGAAATATAGAACTGCAAGATCGTATTTGTGAGTTAGAAGAGCAAGGTGAAGAACGGCAGACGGTCGTGGAATAAAGGGATGCAACAATTCAAGATTTTGCTACCCGATATGCGATGCTTGAATAGAATCTCTCTTTGGTAGAGTATATGATAATAGAGCTGAAATATGAGAATGCAAATGTCAAAGATCATCTGAAAGAAGAAATAATTGAACGAGTGAGAATGGAGGATGCATGGATAAAAGTCGCACGATGCGTTGATATTGTAGAAAGAGAAGTCTGATCCAAGAAGGCTAAATAGATGATGTGTATTTCTCTTTTTAAACAGCAATTGGGAGACCCCAACATCGAGTTTTGAATTGCCATGTACAGAGCGGTCAACCCCAATTCGATATGGATCGAAGATTAATGATTCAGATCATGGATCAAGAGTACGACAAAGCAGTTGAGGGTGGAATATGCCCTATAGCGAAATCAATTCCAGTGGTAATGATGACACCAAAGGCTCTCTCGGATAAGTCAAAGTCGGTAGTTCAAGGGAGAGCGTTTGTCGTGACTTACCAAAAAGCGAGGAACCCGAACGAAGTTATCACGGGTAAGCTAATCATAAACTCTTGTGAAGTCTATACCTTACTAGATACCGGTTCTACCCATTCTTTTATTTCACCTACTTGTACTCAACGTTTAAATTTGCCTCTAGAGAAATTAGACTTTGACTTATCTGTTTCCGTTGGGAGAAACCTTCGTTACATCCACCATTTATAAATCTTGTTTGATTCAAATCGACACTTTCACATTTCCTGTTGATCTCTCTTTGAAAATACTTTCATTTGATAAGATTTTAGGGATTGATTGGTTAAGTACTCATTATGTCAAAAATGATTGTTTTTGTAATATCGTTAGTTTTCATATTCCTAACTAACCTGTTATGCGAATTTAAACAACCAAACAACTAAAGTCAATCACTGTCATATCAAGCCATAAAGCCATTCATTTATTGAAAAATGGATGTCAAGCTTTCTTAGCCTATGTCACAGATTTAAACAAAAATACGTCAGATTTGAATGATATTTCTGTTGTTAATAAATTTCCTGACGTATTTTCCGAAGAACTTCCTGGCCTACCCCATATTGTGAAATTGAATTTTTTATTGAAATTGAACCTGGTACAAAACCCATTTCCAAAACCTTATATCGAATGGATCCTATTGACAGGAGTTAAAAACCCAACTACAGGAGTTGGTACCCCAAGCCTCTGTCTGGTGACTTCCTTTATGAAATGCACCAAAACCAGACTCTCCGTAGGGGACATCGTATTTTTACGGTGGAAAACTGATAGGTGCAATTGGGAGGGACTATCCAAGGTTCGGATATGAGTCACAGTTGGGAGCAACTTAAGTTGGTAACCAAAATAAGTAGCTTTCTAGGCTTAGCTGGTTATTATTGAAGATTCGTGGAAGGATTTTCTCGAACCTCTACTCCATTAACTCAGTTGACTCGAAAAGATACAAAATTCAGTTAGAACGAGGAATGTGAGAAGTGTTTTCAAGAACTCAAGAGGAGACACATTTTAGCACATGTTCTGACAATACCATCAGGTTAGGAGGGATTTGTCATCTACAGCGATGCTTCAGGCATAGGTTTAGGATGTGTTCTCGTGCAACATGGGAAAGTCATAGCATATACTTCACGACAACTCAAAGAATATGGGAAGAATTATCCTACTCATGATCTAGAGTTGACAACAGTCGTTTTCACACTAAAGATCTGGAGACATTATGTGACAACTCGAAATTTTATAAGTTATTAAAATAGGAATTTAATAATTTAAATTCTTATTATGAGATGTTTTGAGTTTGAGTATGTATATATACGTGCTATATATTTTGAAATGTGTGTGCTATATATTTTGAAATATGTGATCTAGTGTGAAGAGATATATATTTATATATTGGGAAAGTGAGGTGTAATGGTTAAGTTAACTATTCAAGAAATTAAATGAATTTTATAATTAAGTTTAAATATTTATTGAATTGAATAAATATTTTTAAATAATTTATTTATTGAGAAAAATAAATAATTGATGAATTATAGTGAATTCATTTAGTAACTAAATTGATTTATGATAATTAAATTGAGCAATGATAATTTTATCTGATGGATTTAATATAAGGAAATAATTAAATTAAATCAATTGCTTAGTATTTAAGAAAATAATTAAATTAAATGAATTGTTTAATTTAAAAGAAATAAATAAATTAAATAAAGTGATGTTTCTAATTTATTAATTAAAATTAGATATATAATTATTTATTGAATTATAAGTATAATTATAATAAGATTATAATTATTATAATTATAAATTATAAGCTATTTAATAGGTTGCATGTGTGACAAGTGAACTATGTAATAAAAATATTATAATAATAATCTACTATAGAAATTCGGTGTAATCAAACAAAGACTTGTGGCTTTTGGTTAATGTAACTGCCAAAGACGCTTGGCTTAATAAACTGATAATTACGATTATCAGTGTTTAAGCGCCGGAGGTTATTTCACGTATTATTTTTCTAAGGCTTGCTAGATAACAGAGGAAGAGAGAATTGCAGAGTGTTGAGAGTGAGAAATTGAGAGGGTAATCTCTGTGAGTTTGCCAAGAGAAAGAAGAGATTCCCCATCTTGTACTAACCTATAATCAAGAGGATTAAGGTATAATTCACTCCTAAAATTCCAAGTATTAGTTTTATCTAAGTTCTTTGTAAATGGGTTTTTTTTTGGATTTGTTGTTCAAACGTTATGTTTATGGTGTGGATTATGTTGTAGAATCTGTTGTCATCATGTATGAGTGTTGTATCAGTTATCAAATTCGTGAGAAATTGGTTTATAGGGAGAAGAGTAAAATGACAGTGTTTATACTTTTCCATATGACTTGTGTATAGTACCAATTTTAGTGGCCAATTCGCATGCTAAAATGCAATTGAGTCTTGTTTATGCTAGTTCATTAAGAAACGAAGATAACGTAGTTTGAACGAAGTGATTTGGTGAAAAATTGAGATGTCAGTGGTGATTTTTGTGAAAGAAGTTCAAAAATGGAGTTTTATATGAAAAATATGAATTTTGAGAAATTAAACTAGTTTTAGTTGATGTTAAATTGTTCTAATTGGTTGTAAATATTAGCAAACATGTTTGTAATAGTCTGTACCAATTGTAGATGTTAATTTCATTATTTTGTGGGTGAAATGCGTGTTTGTTGGGCTAAAGTCGGCCACTATTCATCAGCCGTCTCTGCGTTTGTCTGTGCACCAGCGCAGCTGCACTGGTGCCAAGGCCAGAAATGGCGCAGCTGCGCCGGTCCCAGGCTTAAGTATGGCGCAGCTACGCCATACCCTTGTCTGAGACAGTAAAGTCTGCCTATTTGTAGGACATGACTAATGGACTTAATCTAGTTTGGCAAGCATGTTAATGATGTTTAAGACATAATGTGGTCTATAATAACAGGTTGCAATATGATATAATATCAAAAATATGGAGATTTTAGTTATCACTTTAGTGAGTTATGTAATGAAACCAAATGTGATGTTTTCAAAAGATAAAGGTAAATGATAAGGTTTATGTTGGTTTATAGAGGGATATAAGTTGAAAGAACGATTTGAATGATAACTTGATTAGTTAATCTAATATATGTTTAACAGGATGTAAATACGCGAAAGAAGACTTAATTGTCAATTGTAAGAGAAGTGTAACGAGATATAAGGCGGAGGTTATATAACCTAGTTGTTGTTAACAAGTGTAATACATCTATTATGTGGTAATGGAATCTATGACGACTTTAATGAATGTTAAGTGTCAGTTTTGAAAGAAGTATAAAGAAATACAAAATGGGATTATGTAATGATAAGAGTCATATGAAGATGAGTAAACACCTGAAGATATGTGTTAAGTTTCAAAGAGACGCAAGTTATAAAAGATTAAAACTAAGAGTCATTGTGGTTTCGTCATATGTGTAAATAATGCATGTAAATATGAACCTTTGAACTGTTGTAGGATGTACGCACAGCATTTAAGCTGTTTTTCGGTAATTGGTAATCTACGAACCAGGCAAGTCTTTCAGTTCCTATTTGCTATGTGAATTTGATTGTTTTAAATCTTTATTTGCAAATAACATGAGGTGTTATATTTATGTTGAAAGCATGAAACGTTAAAGTCAACTTATGACTACGTTTATTGAGTAAAGCATGTTGATTGAGTAAGGAACTCAATCTTTATACTTGTTATATGAACTGTAGCCTTATGTTATGATAGTCCCATGTTTAAAAGTTATATGTTGAGCATGTTATTATATGCTACGTGATGCATGAAAACTGTTAGACTTTGCTGGGCTATTAAGCTCAACCTTTCAAATAACCATTTTTGCAGGTTAAGGATTGAAGATAACACTATGTGCTACTTGGACGAAGTGAATCAGAAATAATATACGAAGATGTATATTTTAGTTAAAGTTGCTATTTTCTTAAGACATGATTAAGACTCATGAGATGTATTAAATATTTTATGATGTATAGTTTTATATTGAGTTGTAAAGCTAGAGTTAGAGTTATCTGATATGTAAAGGTTATCGGATTGAAATGTAAAGTTTATATGATAACAATGATAAAGCGAATCATAAAATAAGATTGATTCAAAGACATGTAGTTGATAAAGGTTTTGATTCAGGGAATTAAAGTAAGAAGATATAAAAGTTTAAATTATTCCGCATTTTATAAAGATTATCATCGAATAGTGTTGTAAAATCAGAAGGTAGATGTGTTATTAACAACCAAAATTGAGAATTAAAATGTATGAATTTTGGGGTCGTTACACATTACCTGTATGGGGAGAAAGTGAGGATCTATACAGATCATAAAAGCTTCAAATATTTCTTCACCCAAAAGGAACTCAACATACGGTAACGTCGTTGACTTGAGCTATTGAAAGATTACTACCAC
Source organism: Panax notoginseng (assembly GCA_016801055.1). Classification (NCBI taxonomy): domain Eukaryota; kingdom Viridiplantae; phylum Streptophyta; class Magnoliopsida; order Apiales; family Araliaceae; genus Panax; species Panax notoginseng. The sequence continues at coordinate 40,840,715 of CM029014.1, read as the reverse complement.
ACCATTCAATACCATTCAGAAAAAACAAACGTGGTAGCTGACGCGTTGAGTAAAAGATCATATGCGGGTACAAGTGCGATATTTTTAACACAAAGGCCCATTTTATATGACTTATATAGGATGGAGATAGAGTTAAAGACTCCAAAGACCCACGTGATGACGTCGAATATACGCGTAGAACTAGCTTTAATCGATAAAGTTAAAGCTGCTAAAGTTACAGACTCAAAACTGATGAATATGAAGAAAAAAGTACAAGAAGGTGCTATTCCAGAAGCAAGGATCGACAAAAGAAGGAATACTTCGAGTCAAATCCAGACTTTGTATTCCTAATGACTCTGATTTGAAGTATAAAATCATGATGGAGGCACACAACACAACGTTTTCAATCCATTATGGTAGTACCACAATGTATCGTGATCTTCGACATACATTTTGGTGGAGTAATATGAAGAGAGAGATCGCAGAGTTTATCTCAAGGTGTTTAACTTGCCAACGTGTTAAGGCAGAGAATCAAGTGCCAAAAGGTCCATTGCAACCACTTGAAATTTCAGAATGGAAGTGGGCGCACATTAACATGAATTTAGTTATTGGTCTTCCCAAGGTTTCTCTAGGCATAGATGTAATTTGGGTCATTGTCGATAGATTAACCAAGTCTACTTATTTTTTACCTATATGAGAAACATATTCACTTGAACGTCTTGCTCATATATACATAGACGAGATTGTGAGATTGCATGGTATGCCAGTATCCATAGTTTCTCATCGAGACCCAAGATTCACTTCACGATTTTGGGTCAGCTTGTAAAAAGTCCTGAGCATTGATTTATGATTCAATTCGGAGAGAATTATTCAAACTCTTGAAGATCTATTAAGATTATGTGTCCTAGACTTCAAAAGAAGTTGGGACAAATACTTACGATTGGTGGAGTTCTCCTACAACAACAGTTATCAAGTAAGTATAGGCATGACTCCATTCGAGGCGTTGTATGGACGAAAGTGTCGTTCGCTAGTATGCTGGGATGAGGTGAGTGAAGCAAAGTTATTGGAACCAAAATTGGTACGCATGACTACGAAAAAGATTCAAATGATCCGACAACATATACAAACCTCACAAGATCGACAAAAAAAAGTTATGCTGATCTTCATCGAAGGGACGTGGAATTCAATATTGGAGATCATGTATTATTACGTGTTGCTCCATGGAAAGGAGTTACGAGATTTGGAAAGAGAGAAAAGCTCAACCCTCGATTCATTGGTCCATTTAAAATCCTAAACCGAGTAGGAACTGTGGCCTATAGACTCGCTTTACCGTCAAGTATGTCTGGTGTTCATAACGTTTTTCACATATCTATGTTACGTAAATATGTGGAAGACCCAAACCACATTATTGAATTAGAACTAGACTAGATAGCAGAAGATTTAATTTATGAAGAGGTACCTATTAAAATCTTGGATAAGAAGGAATATAGTCTACGCTCAAAGGTTATACCTCAAGTCAAAGTTTTGTGGAGAAACCATAATATTAAGGAAATGGCCTTGGCGTTCAAATCTGAAATGAAAACAAGATATCCTCATCTCTTCGACATACCAGGTACGTACATCAATTTTGAGGACGAAATTTCATAAGATGGGGAGGTTGTAAGACCCCAACTTTTTATGAATAAAGATTTAATTTTCTTTAAATATTATTTTGAATAATAAAATGTTGATTTGATATAATGTTATAGTTATGGGTGATATGTGTAAATTTTACAAAGTAAGCAAGTTGTCATAAAATATTCGTTTGGTCGGAGAATATTCTTTTTGTCGGGGAATATACGTACGACGTAACAATCATTAGTGCACCCCACAACGGAATAACTGTCGAATATAGAAAGCGATAAAAATAAACTTTTTATAAAAATAACGGCAAAACTTTTACCGTTAAACTATTGAAATATCTGGTGATAAAAGTACAATAATACGCGTTGTTGCACAATAGCACACGGTATTACACAGTACCTCTAATTATTGATGCTTACGTAAAGTCACTCAGTTTTATTCAATTATTGCAACAGTAGTTGCTGCATAGTATCTCATATTATTGATTCAATTATTGTCACAGTATCATCTACACAATATTTTATATTATTAAATCAATAATTGAGACGACATATTTATTCATATTATTATTTGCATTACTGACAATGTCTAGAAAGTTCTGTCGAGGAAAAGGGTTAGGTTATTTAATTGTGCGCCAATAAGCAGAAATTCTTATCGAAAAGCCCCCTCTTTCCCGGGAATGATCTGGTTGTCAATATTGTGAGTTATAATATTAATAATGAATAATTGTTGAAATATTAAAAATGTGGTTTATTTAAGATGAGTGAATTACAAAAGTTAAAGGGAAATAATGCAAACTTGGAAAACTTTTGGGGTACCAAGGTGTAATAAGTTAATCAATCCATGTGAACTTAAATCAACCAATCAGAGAAGATATGATGCAAGCATGATGTAAGCATGACATCATCCTTAAAGAAACACAAAGATGATGTCACCTGGACAAAGGTGCAATTAATGAGGTACTAAACTGTAATAAGTCGAGCCCCTAACGTGCAAATATCGAAATTATGTTTTCCTATAAATAGAAGTTTATTTCTTCTTTCTTTCTCACCAATTCACTAAGACTCACAAGAGAAACTATAGAGAGAAAGAAGAAGAGTATTTTGCTACTTCACTATTGCAATAGCCAATCTCCTACTAAGGTACGGGGTATTATTTCTTTCGTATTCTTAAAGGATGTTATTTTCTTCATACTCATAAGGATTGTCATTCTATTCTTTATTAATTTGTGAGAGTAACATGTCTACTCAAATTACCGCATGCATAGTGAATAACCATTCGTATTCATTCTTTAATCTGTGAGAATAACCTGTCTACGCGGATTAACGCATGCATGGTGAATAACCCTTTGTACTTAATCTTTATTTTTGTTAAAGATCTTTCTACGCGGATTACCACATGACGGGTGAAAATTCCTTTTGCAGTTTCGTATATTATTTCTTTTCATATTCCTAAATCTAAACTTACTATGGTAAGTATTGCTTCTATAATCCCTGAAATTAGTAGAATATCCTTGAGTTTAGCGCTTCATCTAGTATCGTTTCATTGGAATATTGGTCTAAAATTTCTTATTAAATTTCAATATTTTCATTTGGGATACTATTCACTCAGGTACTATTCACTCGAGATACTATTCACGGGATATTATTCACTCGGGTACCATTCACTCGGAGTACTATTTACGAGGTACTATTTATGACAAAATTAGTTTCTTTTCTGTCCAAATTACTTTTGATACATGAATATCATTATTGAATTTTACTTCATAATTAATTATCATGTTGACAATTTGGACATTCTTGAACTCTAGATAAATTGAATTATAAATCTCTAATATTTATTATTGATCTCACTTGATTGATTCCTTATATCATTGTCATCATTCTCATGCTTATGTTGTGGTAAAAATCATCTTTGACCCGTAGTGCATAGATGGACTGTTGATTGGTATGATTATGACCAGGAATTGTGTATTGGTATAATCATGACCTGTAATGTTACAGACAAATATTGTGGTGAAAGTCCACTTTGGCCCGTAGTGCATAGATGGACATTTGTTTGGCATGATCATGACCACTGGTGATACTAACGAATATTCTTGGCCCGTAGTGCATGGATAATTCGTTGATGTGAAATATTTATTGATTATTGTTACAAGGATAAAATATTGATGATGAACTTTTAAATCATAGAAGATAGTAGACTTTGCGCTCTACTTGACTCTTCTAATGGATTGTTATTTCCACTGCAGTTGTTGATCTAAAACTTGTTGTCTATTGTATTCTATCAGATTTTTCCCTGCTAAGGACTAAGGATAATTTATTCTACATTATCTTAGTCATAATATTCTTTACCGGGCTAGTTGAGCTCACCCGTTTCCTTTTGGTTCCATTATTTTTCTCAAGAGGCGAGAATGTAGCTGGGACTACTCGGGGAGTGGAGTAATGGTTCAAAATGGTTATTTTAGTAATCCTCACTATTTTGTAAAATAATTTGACAATAATTGAAATGAGAATTTTATTTGAGTTTGGATATTGTCTACTAGATAATATTTTTATTAAAGCTCACAGCGTATGTTTTGTCATATTTTACACTACAATTAATAGTTGTATAAATAAAATTTGTATTTAAATTATATACCATGTATTTGGCGACTCAGAATTGGTTCTATGGACCTATTCTCGGGGTGTCACAACACTGCCCCATCAGGTATGGTTTCTTAGTAATGTAATGTGTATAAATGTATAATCCTTTTAACTGAACATATGTAAAATTTTCTTACGTGCAATTTAATAGTGAGTAGTAATTTCAACCCAACTCGTGTGTAAAAGCTTTGCGAAATAAATCTTCAATTTACCAAACTTGGATATTTTATATGGGTCCTATAGCGTTCTGTTGTTGTTCTTCTTGGGTATTAGCAAGTACAATCTAATTATATCAGTGGTGCATTGATATGTTCCAGATACATGAATTGTACCATTTTTGAATCAATCTATTAATATTAACCTTCATCTTAGAAAGTATATATAATATCACTTATACATTATAATACAATATGATGCTTATAATTATTTATTGGTGCAATGCGATTTAAAAGAATGAACCCTCTAATGCATTCTAGTATAGCATTTTCATAAATTGAGATGAGTAGAGGTGCAATTATTTGTGCAAATTTTTGTAAATAAGTACGATACCAAATTACTTAATAATCGTTATCCCACCGTACCATAGTCATCGTAATTTTATGGTGTGGTACTCATATAGAAAAGCTTACTTGAGTTGCTCTTTAGAATTCTAAGTTGGCACAAACAATAATCGAATAGTCTTACCTTTTTTTATGTTGTGCTTTGTAGGATTAACTTTTTGCTGCTTTTGCATCCATTCATTATTTTTGTGGTCTTATTATAATTTAAATTTGTATATTTCTCTTGGCTTGTGTCTTGGGTGCCTACAAATGATCATATATGCATGCCCTCGTGCATGTGGATAGTCCATATTATAAGGGGACTCTGGCAAAAATTTTTTGTTGGTCGGATAACTGAAAACAAGGGTATATTTATATAATACCTACGTATATGCAAAAATAAATGATTTAGACTTGTCCCAATGCATATGTAGACCATGCATGATGCAATGATTCATATTATATCCCTAGGAATCTATTGTCTTTAGACTGGTGCAGATGTTTTAATTAAAATATGTAGGATGACATAGGACTATACTTCATTCTAATTTGAGATCCACAACAATATATCATGCTATGTAAATTTTTTTTGGTATATATGTATCCTCATTCCATTCCCGAAACAACATTTATGATGCACACTCGTGTTATATATGTACATATACATCTATATGTATTTATAAGCATCATAAATGGAATTGGGCTAAATTGTAAATCTCTAACACGGGGAATACAATAATTCTTGTCTACAATAGGTATCGTGGTATCATGGACCTCTATTCGGACCGTAGGTGGATGAGTCGACGAAAGTCAGGTGCCCTGAGAGGTGCTTCAATTAAATTTAGATCTAGTTGCCAAGTGTTTTTAGATTATGCGTATAGTAACCCGAAATGTGTGAATGGTCAGAACAAGATAAGATGCCCTTGTTTGAAGTGTAAAAATATAAATTACATAGACAGAGACATTATCAACTATCGATTACTTGTTTCTGCGTTCATGAAAAGTTACGAACAATGCTGGTGGGCACATGGTCAGAGAAGAGACAGTGGTATATCACACGTATGCAATTCGGGCTACAGTACCCATCGTATGAATGAAATGGTTCATGATATTGCAGTGCGGGATTTTGATTGGGAACAAGGTAAAGAGCAACCAATAAATTATGATGCCAAAGCATTCTTTAAGTTATTAGATGAGGGTAGTGAGCCGTTGTGGCAAGGTTGCACCAAGCACACTACATTGTCTACAATGGCGACATTACATAACATCAAGGCTGATCACAACATGAGCCATGAGTGTTTTGAGTCGCTTTTGAAGGCCATTAAGAGTATGTTGCCTGAGGGTAAAAAATTGCCCAAAAAATACTACTATTGTAAGAAAATGGTGAAGAAGTTGGGTCTTGGATACCAAAAGATCGATGCATGTCCGAACGATTGCATGTTATTTTATAAGGAAGATGACCATGGGACAAGGTGCACATTTTGCATTCATTATCGGTTTAGGCTTAATAAAGAGGGTGTGACAATAAAAAAACAAATATAACTTTTAAGATTTTAAGGTATTTTCCAATTACACATTGGCTAAAAATATTGTACATGTCTTTCAGAACAGCTGGACATATGACTTGGCATGAGAAATCTCAAGCTAAAAATGGGGAACTAAACCATCTCGCAGATGGGCAGGCTTGGAAAGATTTCAAATTAGCACATCCTGGTTTGCATTAGAGCCTAGGAATGTGAGGCTTGGATTGTCCACTGATGGTTTCAACCCGTTTGGCCACTCTGTTGTTCTGTACTCCTGTTGGCCTGTGATTGTTACTCCGTACAACTTACCTCCTTGGATGTGTATGAAACAACCATACTTGTTTCTTTCACTTGTGATTCCTGATCCCAAGAGTCCTGAAAAGAACCTAGATGTTTACTTAAGACCTCTGATAGACGAGTTGAAGGTATTGTGGAAGGATGGAGTAGATACTTGGGATGTTTTCTTAAAAATAAATTTCAACCTTAGGGTTGCGGTTATCTGGACTATAAGTTGTGAGACCCCAGATTTTATGAATAAATATTTAATTTTCTTAAAATAATTTTTTTTAATATTATAGTGTGGATTTGAGATAATGTTATAGTTGTGGGTAGTATTTATAAATTTTACAAAGTATGTAAGTTGTTATATAATATTCGATTGGTCGGGAAATATTTTTTTTGTCGGAGAATATCCGTACCACGACACAATCATTGGTGGACCCCGCAACGGAATAATTGTCGGATTGAGAAAACGACAAAAATATTTTTATAAAAATAACGGCGGAAGTTTTACCGTTAAAACTGTTGAACTACTCGGTAGTAAAAGTACAGTAATACGCGTGGTTGCATAGTAGCTCACGGTATTGATTATTGATGCTTATATGAGAAGTCACTCAGTTTTGTTCAATTATTATTATAGTAATTATTGCATAGTATCTCACGTTATTTGATTCAATTATTGTCGATATTTTATATATTATTAAATCAGTAATTGAGACGACAAAGTTATTAATATTATTATTTGTAATATTAATGATGTCTAGAAATTCTGTCAAGAAGAGGTAAAATATATTTGTATATATATATATATATATATATATATATATATATATATATATATAATGTTAGTGGAGGATGGTGGAAAAGGTGGAGTGTATTATATATATATATATATATATATATATATATATATATATATATATATATATATAATGTGTGTGTGTAAGAGAATGTATTATATATATGATAATGACAGGTGGGGACCACATATTGGTGGAAGTTGAAAAATGGGGGAAAGGGAAATGGAGTGGTCGGGAGGAAGTTGTATATATATATATATATATATATATATATATATATATATATATATATATATATATATATATATATATATATGCATGTGTTAATATATATACTATATAATTTTTTATATATATGTATATGATGATTAGGAGGGAAGTACTTTTATATATATATATATATATAATTGGTGATAGTGGACTTTGGTGGAGAAAAAAAAGAAAGAAGAACAAAATGATAATTGTAAGACCCCAAATTATTAATAAATGAAATTTAATTTTTTCTATTTTGAAATAGTAAGGGTTGATTTGATTAATGTGGTTAGTTATGAGTGAAATACGCAAATATTTTAAATAAGCAAGTGGTTATAAAATATTCATTGTTGTCGGGGAATATTCGCTTGGTCGTAGAATATTCTTACTGTCGGAGAATATTCGTACGACGGCGCAGTCTTTTGTGGGCCCCATAACGGAAAGCGATTGGATGAAGAAAACGACAAAAATAAGTTGTTTATAAATAACGGCGTAGTTGTTACCGTTAATACTGTTGGAATACCCGGTGGTTAAAACACAGTAGTACGCGTTGTTGCACAGTAGCACACGGTATTGCACCAATTATTGATTCTTACGTAAGAAGGCACTACTCAATAATTGTTACAGTAATTACTGTTCAATATTGTATTTTATTGATTCAATAATTGCTGCGTTGATATTTTATATTACTGTTGTTTTAATAATTGTCACTACACAGTATTTTCTATTATCGGAGCAATAATTCATATTATCTGAATAATATTATTAGATAATATTATTGGCAATGTCTAGAAAGTTCTGTCTAAGGAGAGGTTTGGTCATCTAATTGCGCGCCAGTAAGGAGAGATCCTTATTGGAAAGCCCCCTCTTTCCTGGGAACGGTCTGGTTGCCAGTACTGTGATTCTGTAATACTATTTGTGTATAATTAGTTATTAATTTATATGATGAGGAAAATATTGATTTTATGTGGATATAGATGGAAAAAAATTTTAATGTGACAATTGTTGAAAATTAATATTTTATCTTTTTCTGATAAAATAATTCATTTAAATATATTATTTTAATAATATATTGATGATGATATTTTTACAATGAATGTGGGATAGATGAGTATATGAGGAGGAAGAGTATTTTTGTGGCATTAAATGATTAACACATGTTTTGTGTGTTGGTGGACACAATTCTTGACCGAAAATTTATTATTGACTGTAAAATCGCCCGTTTGTGGATTTCGGTCAATTTCTGTTTGAAATTTGGAAAAACTTTCTTCTGCAAAGTTGTAGAGAATTGAATTTCCTATAAAAACTCGCGAGATTCGAATTTTCTGATAAAATGGCTATTTATTATGAATTATTGAAGTTCCGGATATTTGAGTCTGAATTGATTTTGTAACAAAAATTGTTTAAAATATGTTTTTCATTTTTGGTGCATTTGTGTGGAAAATGTGTTTTTGATGTGGTGGGCTAAGAAAAATTTGGTTATAAATATATTATTATATTCAATTTTCTACTTTGGTGTTCTAAGCATTTTCCTATAAATAGGGTGCTTAGGTTAGAATTAAAAATCACACCAGAAACACAAGTTTCTCTCTCTTTCTCTCTCTATATCGAGCGTATTCTTGTGAGTATTTGATACTTTGAGTGTAGCTATATGGTGCAAGTTTCCTTCAGCACTATATCTAGTATTCCAGTCAGAAGTACCGTATTTCCGAGGTAAGGGATGTTATTTCTTCTTAAATGATATTATTTTCTTCAATATCATTATGCCGAAGTATTGATCTGAACTTTTTATCAAATTTGGAACTTTTCATGTCGGGGTTACTATTCATGAGTTACTATTCACGAGTTACTATTCATGAGTTACTATTCACGAGTTACTATTCATCGAAAAATGAAATTTTCTTCTTTTCGTCCAAAATATCTATTTTGGGTACTAGCTTTGATTGTATCCATGTTTTGATCATTCTTGAATTTTACTCCACTATGATTATTTATGAGGTATTTTTGGACATGGAATAGCTGAAATACGAATCCTTAATATTTATTATTTTGTTTCACTGGATTCGTTTCCTTTAAAATATTTTTCATCATCCTCAGTCCTAAATGATGATATAATTGAATATCTTTGGCCTGTAGTGCAAAGATTGATGATTTCTGATGAATATCTTTGGCCCGTAGTGCAAAGATGAACAGGTGTTGAGATGAACATGATCGACTGGTGATACAAATAAATATCTGTGGCCTGTAGTGCAAAGATAAATATTTGATTAAAGATGGTTATTGATTGTTGTTACAGGGATAAAATATTGATGATGGACTTTTAAATCTTAGAAGATAGTAGAACTCATTCTCTACTTGACTCTTCTAATGGTTTGCTGTTTCCGCTGCAGTTATTGATTTAAAACTTGTTGTCTATTGTATTCTATTAAATTTTTCCCTGTTGAAGACTAACGATAATTTGTTGTATATTATCTTAGTCATAATATTCTTTACTGGGCTAGTTGAGCTCATCCTTTTCCTTATTGTTCCAATTTTCTTCTCAGGAGGCGAGAATGTAGCAAGTACTAGTCGGGGTGTGGAATGATGGTTCAAGACAGTTGTTTTAGTAGTCCTCACTATTTTGTAAAATAGTGTATCAATAAGTATAATGAGTTCTTAGTTGAGTATGAATACTGTCTAGATGACAATATTTGTATTTAAACTCACAGTATATGTGTTGTCGTATTTTGCACGACAATTGTAATAATAAAGTTGTAGTTATTTTCTGTACCATGTATTTGGCGACTCAGGATGGGTTGGATGGATTGGACCTGTTTTGGGGGCGTCACAGTTGGTATCAGAGCTTAGGGATATGATCTCTGGCGGAGATCGGGGAATAGAACTAGGAGGGGAGAGACGAGTAAATCCTTCGCTAGTGTGTCCTACCTAAGCTTAATTGTTGGTCGGTCATAATATAGGGATATTATGTGATATGTTAATTTGTTAAATTAACCTTTGTTTTATGGCAGTATTTGAGAATGTCGACTGAGAATGTTAATAATGGAGTGAATGAGATCGTGGAAACACTTCTAATCACCAACCAGGATAATGTGATGTCAGGCGAAGAAGGAATTAGAGATATCCATGTGGTGAGTGAAGAATTAATAGTTGCACCCGAGATAGTCGCAGAGGTAACAGCCGAGAGTGAGGAAGAAGAGGAAGAAGAGGTACCTGAGGAGAGTTTATTAGAGGTATTATATGATCAAAATGTAGAATTAAAAAATCGTATTCATGAGTTAGAAGAGCAGGCTGAAGAACGACAGGCGGTCGTGGAGCAAAAGGATGCAACAATTCAAGCTTGTGTTACCCGATATGTGATGCTTGAACAGAAGCACTCTTTGGAATAACCTGTATACGCGGGCTACCCTATACTTGGTGAAATTCTTCTAATATTCCGTTCTTTATTATTCTATCGGAATATCCTGTCTGTGTGTTTACGCCGGACCTGGTTCCATTATTTATTATTCTGTCGAAATATCATGTCTGTGCGTTTACGCCGGAACTGGTTCCATTCTTTATTATTCTGTTGGAATATCCTGTCTGTGTGTTTTACGCTGGACCTGGTTCCTTTATTTATTATTCTGTTGGAATAACGTGTCTGTGCGGTCTATCGCATGCCTGGTGATTTCTTTTGTTATTTCATTCTTTATTATACTCAGTTAGTTAAAGTTTTGACTTCTATACTCCATAAAATTAGTGGAATATCCTTGATATTTGCGCTTCATCCAGTATCTTTTCATGAAAATATTCTTCTGAGCATTCTTGCATTTTACTCTACAAAGAAGTATCATGTTGACAATTTGGACGTTATTGGTTCCTGGATAAATTAATTTTTGAACTTGTTTTATTGAATTATTATGTCATTGTCATCATCCTCATGTTTATATTATGTTGAAAGTCATCCGTGGCCTGTAGTGCATAGATGGACTTGGTATGATTATGACCAGGGATTATTCGGTATAATCATGACCGTAATGTTACAAATGATATGGAAAAAGTCCTCATTGACCCGTAGTGCATTGATGGACAGTTTTTGGTATGATTATGGCTATGGATTCTCTTTGGCCGTAGTGCAAAGATGAATTGTTTTATGGCATGATCAGGACCGTTGATGAAAACACGATTATCTTTGGCCTGTAGTGCATGGATAATTTGTGGTCGTGATACTAAAGAATATCATTGGCCGTAGTGCAGGGGTGATTCGATGATGTGGATTATTTATTAAGCTGAGTCCCAGCAATAAAAGTGATGAAAAACCTTTTAAATCATAGAAGATAGTAGATTTTATTCTCTACTTGACTCTTCTAATAGATTACTTATTCCGCTACAGTTTTTGATCTAAAACTTGTTGTTTATTATATTTTATCAGTTTAACACTGTTGAAGGCTAACGATAAATTATTCTGCATTATCTTAGTCATAATATTTCTTATTGGGCTAGTTGAGCTCACCCTTTTGCTTTCATTGTTCTCTTTAAGAAATGAGAACGTAGCTGGGACTAGTCGGGGAACAGAGTGATGGTCCTAGATTGTGCATTAGTAGTCCTCACTATTCTGTAAAATAGTGTGATAATAATTGTAATGAGGACTCCTTTTGAGTTTTTATACTCTCTAGTAGACAATATTTGTATTCAAACTCACAGTTTATGTTTTGTCGTATTGTACACGACAATTGTATAATTAAGTTGTATTTGTATTTTGTACCATATTTTTGGCGACTCAGAATAGGTGATGTATACCTATTTTGGGGGCGTCACAGTTAGTATCAAAGCTTAGGGATATGATCCCTGGCTAATATGTGAGAATAGAACTAGGAGGGGAGAGACGGGAAATTCCTTCGTTAGTATGACCTACCTAAGTTTATTTGATATTTAATTGGTCGGTCAGAGTATATGTGTGACGCCCCCAAAATAGGTATACATCACCCATTCTGAGTCGCCAAATACATGGTACAGAAAGCAAACTACAACTTCAATAATACAATTGTCGTGCAAAATACGATAACACATACTGTGAGTTTAAATACAAATATTATCTTCTAGACAATATCCACACTCAAATAAATTCTCATTACAATTATTCAAACACTATTTTACAGAAATAGTGAGGACTGCTAAAACATCTTTCTAGAACCATCACTCCATACCCCGACTAGATCCTGCTATGTTCTCACCTCCTGAGAAGAAAAATGGAACAAAAAGGAAAAGGGTGAGCTCAACTAGCCCAGTAAAGAATATTATGACTAAGATAATATACAAACAAATTATCGTTAGTCTTCAACAAGGAAAAATCTGATAGAATATAATCGATAACAAGTTTTAGATCAACAACTGCAGCAACAGCAAACCATTAGAAGAGTCAAGTAGAGAAAGAATTCTACTATCTTCTAAGATTTAAAAGTCTATCATCAATATTTTATCCCTGTAACATCAATTAATAATCATCTTTATCCAAATATTCATCTTTGCACTACAGGCCAAAGATATTCATTTGTATCACCTGTCAGTCATGTTCATCTCAACACATGTTCATCTTTGCACTACAGGCCAAAGATATTCATCAAGTAATCATACATCTTTTGTAAGACCCCAACTTATTAATGAATAAAATTAAATTTTCTCTAAATATTATTGTGAATAATAAGGGGTTAATTTGATATAATACTTTGGTTATGGGTGAAATGTGCAAATTTTGCAAAATAAGCAAGTGGTTATAAAATATTTATTTTTGGTCGGTGAATATTCGTTTGGTCGTGGAATATTCTTGCTGTCGGGGAATATTCGTACGACGGCGCAGCCTTGTGTGGGCCCCATAACGGAAAGCGATTGGATGAAGAAAACGACAAGTATAAGTTGTTTATAAATAACGGCGTAGTTGTTACCGTTAACACTGTTGAAATACCCGGTGGTTAAAAATACAGTAATAACGCGTGGTTGCACAGTAGCACACGGATTGCACAGTATAGTTGAATTATTGATTCGTACGTTCACTACTCAATAATTGTTAGAGTAGTTATTATTCAATATTTTATTTTATTAGTTCAATAATTGCTGCATTGATATTTCATATTATTGTTGTTTTAATAATTGTTACTGCACAGTATTTCCCATTATCAGATCAATAATTCATATTATTTGAATAATATTATTAGATAATATTATTGACAATGTCTAGAAAGTTCTGTCTAAGGAGAGGTTTGGTCATCTAATTGCGCGCCAGTAAGGAGAAATCCTTATTGGAAAGCCCCCTCTTTCCTAGGAACGGCCTGGTTGTCATAAATGTGATTCTGTAATATTATTTGTGAATAATTAATTATTGATTCATATGATAAGGAAATATTTATTTTATGTGGATATAAATGAGGGATATATTTTGTGGTTAAAAATGAAGGAGTTAATGTTGAGGTTTTTATCCATATTTTTGTCGGAATGGAGGTATTAAAAATCAGGGTTTTTGAGATATTTTACGGGGGTTATAATTTTTAATCCGACCGTTGGATCGTGGTAATTTTTGGATATGTTATACATATATAAGTTGAGTATATGTCCACAAATTTTGAACCGTTAAAAATGAACGTATGATTTATTACGAATTTTACAAGATGACTGGTTCAGAAATTGTTGAATTTTCGGAGTTTATCATTTTGGTGGAAAATTCTAGAATTGGTGGGCCCCACTTGTGGTTGGTGAAGAAATGTGCTGAATTATATTTCAAATGTGGTGGGTGGGAATAGTAGCAGGTAAAGCCATCAGGTTGCAGGTCAAACCTACCAAAATTTTCCTATAAATAGAGGGCTAAGTTAGAATTGAAAATCACACCAGAAACAAGTTTTCTCTCTTTCTCTCTCTAGATTATTGAGTGTATTTTGTGAGTATTTAGATACTTTGAGAGTTTCTATTCATCAGAGCAAGTTTCTTTCAGCCTTATACCGGTATTCCGACCAGAAGTACTGATATTTTGAGGTAAGGGATATTATTTTCTTCTTAATGATATTATTTTCTTCAATATCATTATGCTGAAATATTGATATGAGTTTTTATCAAATTTGGAACTTTTTGTGTCGGGGTTACTATTCACGTATACGGCACTATTCACGTATACGGTACTATTCACGAATACGGCACTATTCACCGAAAAATAAAATTTTCCCTTTTTGTCCAAGATGTCTATTATGGTTACTATCTTTGATTGTATCCATGTTTTGATCTTTATTTTTGAATTCTGCTTCACAATTGATTATTATGAAGTATTATTGATCTTGGATAAACTGTTATACGAATCCCTACTATTTGTCCTTCTGTCTCATTGGATTCGTTCTCTTTAAGATATTTTTCATCATCCTCAGTCCTAAATGATGATATTACTGAATATCTTTGGCCTGTAGTGCAAAGATGTATAATTACTTGATGAATATCTTTGGCCTGTAGTGCAAAGATGAACAGGTGTTGAGATGAACATGACCGACTGATGATACAAATGAATATCTTTGGCCTGTAGTGCAAAGATGAATATTTGGTTAAAGATGATTATTAATTGATGTTACAGGGATAAAATATTGATGATGGACTTTTAAATCTTAGAAGATAGTAGAATTCTTTCTCTACTTGACTCTTCTAATGGTTTGCTGTTTCCGCTGCAGTTGTTGATCTAAAACTTGTTGTCGATTATATTTTATCAGATTTTTCCCTGTTGAAGACTAACGATAATTTGTTGTATATTATCTTAGTCATAATATTCTTTACTGGGCTAGTTGAGCTCACCCTTTTCCTTTTTGTTCCATTTTTCTTCTCAGGAGGTGAGAACATAGCAGGATCTAGTCGGGGTATGGAGTGATGGTTCTAGAAAGATGTATTAGCAGTCCTCACTATTTCTGTAAAATAGTGTTTGAATAATTGTAATGAGGATTTATTTGAGTGTGGATATTGTCTAGAAGACAATATTTGTATTTAAACTCACAGTATGTGTTGTCGTATTTTGCACGACAATTGTATTATTGAAGTTGTAGTTTGCTTTCTGTACCATGTATTTGGCGACTCAGAATGGGTGTTGTATACCTATTTTGGGGGCGTCACAGTTGGTATCAGAGCTTAGGGATATGATCCCTGGCTGAGATGTGAGACAAGAACTAGGAGGGGAGAGACGGGGAATTCCTTCGCTAGTATGACCTGACTAAGTTTATTTGGTGTTTATTTGGTCGGTCAGAGTATAGGGATAATATATGACATGACTATTAACCCTTGTTTTATGGCAGTATTTAAGAATGGCAGCTGAGAACGTTAATAATGGAGTAAATCAGACCGTGGAGACACCTTTGATCACTACCCAGGGGAACGTGCAACAGGAAGGCAATATTCCTCCTGTAAACAACGTTACCGAGCAAACGATGAATGATGGAATGTTTAGGAGCTTTTTGCAGTTCATGCAAAATCAGACGAGGGAGACTCGTGTGCAGAATACGGGTGGAAATGATAACAACGCGCGGTTTGTCACAGCTAAGCAGTTCAAAGAATTGGGACCACCAGAATTTAAGGGAAAGCCGGATCCGATCATGGCGGAAACGTGGGTCAAGCAAATTACCAAGATATTTGATGTCTTGGGATGCACGGAGGAACAGAAGGTTCCATTCGCCACATTTATGTTCCGCGGTGAGGCAGACTACTGGTGGGAGTCTGTGAAGCGTACCCAGCCTGACGCACTCAACATGTCCTGGGAAACATTTCAAAAACTGTTCAATGACAAGTACTTTCCTGAAAGTATTCGTCATATGAAGGAGGTTGAGTTTATTAGACTGGAACAAAACAACATGACGGTGTCCCAGTACGAGGCGAAGTTTGCAGAGTTATCCAGGTTTGCACCTCATTTGGTCGAAAATGAGGAACGAATGACGCGGATGTTTCTGAGAGGTTTAAAACCTGAGATTCGTCAATACCTTATCTCTCATAAATTTTCTCTGTATTCAGACGTTGTCAACAGGGCCCAATTATTAGAGAGAGATAATGAGTATACTCAACCGAGGGACCACAACCAGGGTCATACCGGTGACAGCAATCATCAGAGCGATGATAACCAACGAGGAGGGAAAAATACGAACAAAGGCGGTAACCACTCGGTGGTCATCGTGGCCATGATAATAGGAGAGGTGAGTCAAGTGGAAATTTCAGAAAGAGGAGATTCAACAATGACGGGAAGACATCAGCACCAGCACCAGCACCAACAACAAATTTTAGGGGAGGAGAACGACCACCAGTTAGATGTTACAAATGCGGGAAAGAGGGACATATCAGCCCAAACTGTCCACAACAATCCAAGGTGTGTTACAACTGTGGGAAGGAAGGCCACATCGCTCGAGATTGTACTATAGCGAAACCAAGTTCAGCGGGAGTGGTGATTCCAAGGGCTGTCCCGGATAAGGCGAAATCAGCGGTTCCTGGAAGAGCGTTTGTCGTAACTGGCCAAAACGTGAGAAACCCGAACGAGGTGATCACGGGTAAGCTAATCTTGAATTCTTGCGAAGTTTATACTTTACTAGATACCGGTTCTACCCATTCTTTTATCTCTCCTGCTTGTGCTCAACGTTTAAACTTGACTCCGGAGAAATTGGACTTTAACTTATCTGTTGAAACTCCGTTGGGTGAAACCTTCGTTACATCTACAGTTTATAAATCTTGCATGATCCAAGTTGGCACTATCACATTACCTGTTGATCTTATCTCTTTAAAGATACTTGCTTTTGATGTGATTTTAGGAATTGATTGGTTAACCACTCATCATGCTAAAATTGATTGTTTTCGTAAGGTTGTTAGTTTTCATATTCCTAACCAACCTGTCATACGAATTCAAACTACTAAACCACTAAAATCAGTCACTGTCATATCAAGCCACAAAGCTATTCGTTTATTGAAAAACGGATGTCAAGCTTTCTTAGCCCATGTTATGGATTTGAACAAAGACAAGTCAGATTTGAATAATATTTCTATTGTTAGAGAATTTCCCGATGTATTTCCTGAAGAACTTCCCGGTCTACCCCCGGAACGAGAAATTGAATTCTTTATTGACCTTGAACCCGGTACAAAGCCCATTTCTAAAACCCCATATCGAATGGCTCCTATTGAACTTCAGGAGTTAAAAGTCCAACTACAGGAGTTGTTGGACATCGGTTTTATTCGTCCTAGTACGTCTCCTTGGGGTGCTCCTGTTTTATTCGTAAAGAAGAAAGACGGGAGTATGCGACTTTGTATTGACTATCGAGAATTGAACCATGTCACCATCAAGAATAGGTATCCGCTACCTCGCATTGATGACCTGTTTGACCAGTTGCAAGGAGCACAATTCTTTTCAAAGATCGATCTTCGTTCTGGATATCATCAGCTGAAGATTAAAACTGAGGATATTCCAAAGACTGCCTTCAGAACTCGGTACGGGCATTATGAATTCTTAGTAATGTCTTTTGGATTGACTAATGCTCCTGCTGCCTTCATGGATATGATGAACCGTGTATTCAAAGAATATTTGGATCAGTTCGTTGTTGTCTTTATTGATGACATCCTCATCTATTCCAAAAGCCGTGAAGATCATGAGCGCCATTTGAAGCTGGTACTGCAAAGGCTTCGTGAAAACAAGCTATATGCCAAACTGAAGAAATGCGAGTTCTGGCTTGAGGAAGTAGCATTCCTTGGGCACGTGGTGTCAAAACATGGAGTATCTGTCGACCCGGCGAAGATTGAAGCCATACAAAGTTGGGAGCAACCGAAGTCGGTAACCGAAGTACGTAGCTTTCTGGGCTTAGCTGGTTATTATCGGAGATTTGTGGAAGGATTTTCTCGAATCGCTACTCCGTTAACTCAGCTGACTCGGAAAGATACAAAATTCGTATGGAGTGAGGAATGCGAGAAGAGTTTCCAAGAACTCAAGAGGAGACTCATTTCGGCACCTGTTTTGACAATACCATCTGGTTCGGATGGATTTGTTATCTACAGCGATGCTTCAGGCAAAGGGTTAGGATGTGTTCTCATGCAACATGGGAAAGTCATAGCCTATGCCTCACGACAACTCAAAGAATATGAGAGGAATTATCCTACTCATGATTTGGAGTTGGCAGCAGTCGTTTTTGCGTTGAAGATCTGGAGACACTACCTGTATGGGGAGAAAGTGGAGATCTATACAGATCATAAAAGCCTCAAATATTTCTTCACCCAAAAGGAACTCAACATGCGGCAACGACGTTGGCTCGAGCTGTTGAAAGATTACGATCATACCATCCAATACCATCCTGGAAAAGCAAACGTAGTAGCTGACGCATTGAGTAGAAGATCATATGCGGGTACGAGTGCAATGTTTTTAACACAAAGGCCCATTTTGTATGACTTGCAAAGGATGGAGATAGAGATGAAGGCTCCAAGTACCCACATGATGATATCAAATATACGAGTAGAACCGACTTTAATCGATAAAGTTAAAGCTGCTCAAGCTACGGATATAGAGCTGATGCGTATGAAGAAGAAAGTGCAAGAAGGTGCTATTCCAGAAGCAAGAATCGATGAAGAAGGAATACTTCGAGTCAACTCCAGACTTTGTGTTCCTAACGATTTTGACTTGAAGCATAGAATAATGATGGAGGCACACAACACACCGTTTGCAATCCATCCTGGGAGTACCAAAATGTATCACGATCTTCGACATACATTTTGGTGGAGCAATATGAAAAGAGAGATCGCGGAGTTTATCTCGAGGTGTTTAACTTGTCAACGTGTAAAAGCGGAGCATCAAGTACCAAAGGGTCCATTGCAACCACTTGAGATTCCGAAATGGAAGTGGGAACACATTACTATGGATTTTGTTACAGGTCTTCCCAAGGTTTCTCAAGGCATAGATGCGATTTGGGTTATTGTTGATAGATTAACCAAGTCCGCTCATTTCTTGCCGATACGTGAGACTTATTCCCTTGAACGTCTTGCTAGTATGTACGTGAACGAGATTGTGAGATTGCATGGCATGCCAGTATCCATAGTTTCGGATCGTGACCCAAGATTCACTTCACGATTTTGGGTTAGCTTGCAGAAAGCTATGGGCACGGATTTACGATTCAGTTCAGCATACCATCCTCAAACGGACGGACAATCAGAGAGGACTATTCAAACTCTTGAAGATCTATTAAGACTTTGTGTCTTAGATCTCAAAGGGAGTTGGGATAAGTACCTACCATTGGTGGAATTCTCCTACAACAACAGTTATCAGGCGAGCATAGGTATGGCTCCATTTGAGGCGTTGTATGGAAGAAAATGTCGTTCTCCAGTATGCTGGGACGAGGTGGGTGAAGCAACATTGTTGGGACCAGAATTGGTACGCATTACTACAGAGAAGATCCAAACGATTCGACAACGTATACAAACGGCACAGGATCGACAAAAGAGTTATGCGGATCTTCATCGGAAGGACGTGGAATTTAATATTGGGGATCATGTATTGTTACGTGTTGCACCATGGAAGGGAGTTACAAGATTTGGGAAGAGAGGAAAGCTCAATCCAAGATTTGTTGGTCCATTTGAGATTCTTGAGCGAATAGGAAATGTGGCATATAGACTCGCATTACCTCCAAGCATGTCTCGTGTTCATAATGTTTTTCACATATCTATGCTTCGTAAATATGTTAAAGACCCGAACCACATTATTGAGTTAGAACCAGACGAGATAGCTGAAGATTTAACGTACGAGGAGGTACCTGTTAAGATCTTGGATAGGAAAGAGCATGTCCTACGCACGAAGGTTATACCACAAGTTAAGGTTTTGTGGAGAAACCATGCTATTGAAGAAATGACCTGGGAGTTGGAATCAGAAATGAAAGCGAGGTATCCTCACCTTTTTGAAACATCAGGTACGTACGTCAATTTCGAGGACGAAATTTCATAAGGAGGGGAGGTTGTAAGACCCCAACTTATTAATGAATAAAATCAAATTTTCTCTAAATATTATTGTGAATAATAAGGGGTTAATTTGATATAATACTTTGGTTATGGGTGAAATGTGCAAATTTTGCAAAATAAGCAAGTGGTTATAAAATATTTATTTTTGGTCGGTGAATATTCGTTTGGTCGTGGAATATTCTTGCTGTCGGGGAATATTCGTACGACGGCGCAGCCTTGTGTGGGCCCCATAACGGAAAGCGATTGGATGAAGAAAACGACAAGTATAAGTTGTTTATAAATAACGGCGTAGTTGTTACCGTTAATACTGTTGAAATACCCGGTGGTTAAAAATACAGTAATAACGCGTGGTTGCACAGTAGCACACGGATTGCACAGTATAGTTGAATTATTGATTCGTACGTTCACTACTCAATAATTGTTACAGTAGTTATTATTCAATATTTTATTTTATTGATTCAATAATTGCTGCATTGATATTTTATATTATTGTTGTTTCAATAATTGTTGCTGCACAGTATTTCCCATTATCAGATCAATAATTCATATTATTTGAATAATATTATTAGATAACATTATTGGCAATGTCTAGAAAGTTCTGTCTAAGGAGAGGTTTGGTCATCTAATTGCGCGCCAGTAAGGAGAAATCCTTATTGGAAAGCCCCCTCTTTCCTGGGAACGGCCTGGTTGTCATAAATGTGATTCTGTAATATTATTTGTGAATAATTAATTATTGATTCATATGATAAGGAAATATTTATTTTATGTGGATATAAATGAGGGATATATTTTTGTGGTTAAAAATGAAGGAGTTAATGTTGAGGTTTTTATCCATATTTTTGTCGGAATGGAGGTATTAAAAATCAGGGTTTTTGAGATATTTTGCGGGGGTTATAATTTTTAATCCGACCGTTGGATCGTGGTAATTTTTGGATATGTTATACATATATAAGTTGAGTATATGTCCACAAATTTTGAACCGTTAAAAATGAACGTATGATTTATTACGAATTTTACAAGATGACTGGTTCAGAAATTGTTGAATTTTCGGAGTTTATCATTTTGGTGGAAAATTCTAGAATTGGTGGGCCCCACTTGTGGTTGGTGAAGAAATGTGCTGAATTATATTTCAAATGTGGTGGGTGGGAATAGTAGCAGGTAAAGCCATCAGGTTGCAGGTCAAACCTACCAAAATTTTCCTATAAATAGAGGGCTAAGTTAGAATTGAAAATCACACCAGAAACAAGTTTTCTCTCTTTCTCTCTCTAGATTATTGAGTGTATTTTGTGAGTATTTAGATACTTTGAGAGTTTCTATTCATCAGAGCAAGTTTCTTTCAGCCTTATACCGGTATTCCGACCAGAAGTACTGATATTTTGAGGTAAGGGATATTATTTTCTTCTTAATGATATTATTTTCTTCAATATCATTATGCTGAAATATTGATATGAGTTTTTATCAAATTTGGAACTTTTTGTGTCGGGGTTACTATTCACGTATACGGCACTATTCACGTATACGGTACTATTCACGAATACGGCACTATTCACCGAAAAATAAAATTTTCCCTTTTTGTCCAAGATGTCTATTATGGTTACTATCTTTGATTGTATCCATGTTTTGATCTTTATTTTTGAATTCTGCTTCACAATTGATTATTATGAAGTATTATTGATCTTGGATAAACTGTTATACGAATCCCTACTATTTGTCCTTCTGTCTCATTGGATTCGTTCTCTTTAAGATATTTTTCATCATCCTCAGTCCTAAATGATGATATTACTGAATATCTTTGGCCTGTAGTGCAAAGATGTATAATTACTTGATGAATATCTTTGGCCTGTAGTGCAAAGATGAACAGGTGTTGAGATGAACATGACCGACTGATGATACAAATGAATATCTTTGGCCTGTAGTGCAAAGATGAATATTTGGTTAAAGATGATTATTAATTGATGTTACAGGGATAAAATATTGATGATGGACTTTTAAATCTTAGAAGATAGTAGAATTCTTTCTCTACTTGACTCTTCTAATGGTTTGCTGTTTCCGCTGCAGTTGTTGATCTAAAACTTGTTGTCGATTATATTTTATCAGATTTTTTCCTGTTGAAGACTAACGATAATTTGTTGTATATTATCTTAGTCATAATATTCTTTACTGGGCTAGTTGAGCTCACCCTTTTCCTTTTTGTTCCATTTTTCTTCTCAGGAGGTGAGAACATAGCAGGATCTAGTCGGGGTATGGAGTGATGGTTCTAGAAAGATGTATTAGCAGTCCTCACTATTTCTGTAAAATAGTGTTTGAATAATTGTAATGAGGATTTATTTGAGTGTGGATATTGTCTAGAAGACAATATTTGTATTTAAACTCACAGTATGTGTTGTCATATTTTGCACGACAATTGTATTATTGAAGTTGTAGTTTGCTTTCTGTACCATGTATTTGGCGACTCAGAATGGGTGTTGTATACCTATTTTGGGGGCGTCACATCTTTGCACTACAGGCCAAAGATATTCAGTAATATCATCATTTAGGACTGAGGATGATGAAAAATATCTTAAAGAGAACGAATCCAGTGAGACAGAAGGACAAATATTAAGGATTCGTATAACAGTTTATCCAAGATCAATAATACTTCATAATAATCAATTGTGAAGCAGAATTCCAAAAATAAAGATCAAAACATGGATACAATCAAAGATAGTAACCATAATAGACATCTTGGACAAAAAGGAAAAATTTTATTTTTTGGTGAATAGTGCCGTATTCGTGAATAGTGCCGTTTACGTGAATAGTACCGTATACGTGAATAGTAACCCCGACACAAAAAGTTCCAAATTTGATAAAAACTCATATCAATATTTCAGCATAATGATATTGAAGAAAATAATATCATTTAAGAAGAAAATAATATCCCTTACAAATATCAAACGAAAATAATATTCATTACGAATATTAAACGAATATAATATTTCTCACGAATATTGAAAGAAATAAAATTTCTTATGAATATTGAACAGAAATAATATTCATACGAATACGAAAAATAATATCTCTTCAGAATGTGAAATAAATAATACCCCTTACCTCAAAATATCAGTACTTCTGGTCGGAATACCGGTATAAGGCTGAAAGAAACTTGCTCTGATGAATAGAAACTCTCAAAGTATCTAAATACTCACAAAATACACTCAATAATCTAGAGAGAGAAAGAGAGAAAACTTGTTTCTGGTGTGATTTTCAATTCTAACTTAGCCCTCTATTTATAGGAAAATTTTAGTAGGTTTGACCTGCAACCTGATGGCTTTACCTGCTATTATTCCCACCTACCACATTTGAAATATAATTCAGCACATTTCTTCACCAACCACAAGTGGGGCCCACCAATTCTAGAATTTTCCATCAAAATGATAAACTCCGAAAATTCAACAATTTCTGAACCAGTTATCTCGTAAAATTCATAATAAATCATACGTTCATTTTTAACGGTTCAAAATTTGTGGACATATACTCAACTTATATATGTATAACATATCCAAAAATTACCACGATCCAACGGTCGGATTAAAAAGTATAACACCCGCAATATTTCTCAAAAATCCTGATTTTTAATACCTCTATTCCGACAAAAATACTGATAAAAACCTCAACATTAACTCCTTCATTTTTAACCACAAAAATATATCCCTCATTTATATCCACATAAAATAAATATTTCCTTATCATATGAATCAATAATTAATTATTCACAAATAATATTACAGAATCACATTTATGACAACCAGGCCGTTCCCAGGAAAGAGGGGGCTTTCCAATAAGGATTTCTCCTTACTGGCGCGCAATTAGATGACCAAACCTCTCCTTAGACAGAACTTTCTAGACATTGCCAATAATGTTATCTAATAATATTATTCAAATAATATGAATTATTGATCTGATAATGGAAAATACTGTGCAGCAACAATTATTGAAACAACAATAATATAAAATATCAACGCAGCAATTATTGAATCAATAAAATAAAATATTGAACAATAACTACTGTAACAATTATTGAGTAGTGCCTTCCTTCGTAAGAATCAATAATTGGTGCAATACCGTGTGCTACTGTATTTTAACCACCGGGTTTTCCAACAGTATTAACGGTAACAACTACGTCGTTATTTATAAACAACTTATACTTGTCGTTTTCTTCATCTAATCGCTTTTCGTTATGGGGCCCACACAAGGATGCGCCGTCGTACGAATATTCCCCGACAATAAGAATATTCCACGACCAAACGAATATTTCCCGACAAAATGAATATTTTATAACCACTTGCTTATTTTGCAAAATTTACACATTTAACCCATAACCAAAGTATTTGTATCAAATTAACCCCTTATTATTCACAATAATATTTAGAGAAAATTTGATTTTATTCATTAATAAGTTGGGGTCTTACAACCTCCCCTCCTTATGAAATTTCGTCCTCGAAATTGACGTACGTACCTGATATTTCGAAAAGGTGAGGATACCTCGCTTTCATTTCTGATTCCAACTCCCAGGTCATTTCTTTAATAGCATGGTTTCTCCATAAAACCTTAACTTGTGGTATAACCTTCGTGCGTAGGACATGTTTTTTCCTATCCAAGATCTTAACAGGTACCTCCTCGTACGTTAAATCTTCAGCTATCTCGTCTGGTTCTAACTCAATAATGTGGTTCGGGTCTTTAACATATTTACGAAGCATAGATATGTCAAAAACATTATGAACACGAGACATGCTTGGAGGTAATGCGAGTCTATATGCCACATTTCCTATTCGCTCAAGAATCTTAAATGGACCAACAAATATTGGATTGAGCTTTCCTCTCTTCCCAAATCTTGTAACTCCCTTCCATGGTGCAACACGTAATAATACATGATCCCCAATATTAAATTCCACGACCTTCCGATGAAGATCCGCATAACTCTTTTGTCGATCCTGTGCCGTTTGTATACGTTGTCGAATCGTTTGGATCTTCTCTGTAGTAATGCGTACCAACTCTGGTCCCAACAATGTTGCTTCACCCACCTCGTCCCAGCATACTGGAGAACGACATTTTCTTCCATACAACGCCTCGAATGGAGCCACACCTATGCTCGCCTGATAACTGTTGTTGTAGGAGAATTCCACCAATGGTAGGTACTTATCCCAACTCCCTTTGAGATCTAGGACACAAAGTCTTAATAGATCTTCAAGAGTTTGAATAGTCTTCTCTGATTGTCCGTCCGTTTGAGGATGGTATGCCGAACTGAATCGTAAATCCGTGCCCATAGCTTTCTGCAAGCTAACCCAAAATCGTGAAGTGAATCTTGGGTCACGATCCGAAACTATGGATACTGGCATGCCATGCAATCTCACAATCTCGTTCACGTACATACTAGCAAGACGTTCAAGGGAATAAGTCTCACGTATCGGCAAGAAATGAGCGAATTTGGTTAATCTATCAACAATAACCCAAATCGCATCTATGCCTTGAGAAACCTTGGGAAGACCCGTAACAAAATCCATAGTAATGTGTTCCCACTTCCATTTCGGGATCTCAAGTGGTTGCAATGGACCCTTTGGCACTTGATGCTCCGCCTTTACACGTTGACAAGTTAAACACCTCGAGATAAACTCCGCGATCTCTCTTTTCATATTGCTCCACCAAAATGTATGTCGAAGATCGTGATACATTTTGGTACTCCCAGGATGGATTGCAAACGGTGTGTTGTGTGCCTCCATCATTATTCTATGCTTCAAGTCAAAATCGTTAGGAACACAAAGTCTGGAGTTGACTCGAAGTATTCCTTCTTCATCGATTCTTGCTTCTGGAATAGCACCTTCTTGCACTTTCTTCTTCATACGCATCAGCTCCATGTCCGTAGCTTGAGCAGCTTTAACTTTATCGATTAAAGTCGGTTCTACTCGTATATTTGATATCATCATGTGGGTACTTGGAGCTTTCATCTCTATCTCTATCCTTTGTAAGTCATACAAAATGGGCCTTTGTGTTAACAATATTGCACTCGTACCCGCATATGATCTTCTACTCAATGTGTCAACTACTACGTTTGTTTTTCCAGGATGGTATTGAATGGTATGATCGTAATCTTTCAACAGCTCGAGCCAACGTCGCTGCCGCATGTTGAGTTCCTTTTGGGTGAAGAAATATTTGAGGCTTTTATGATCTGTATAGATCTCCACTTTCTCCCCATACAGGTAGTGTCTCCAGATCTTCAACGCAAAAACGACTGCTGCCAACTCCAAATCATGAGTAGGATAATTCCTCTCATATTCTTTGAGTTGTCGCGAGGCATAGGCTATGACTTTCCCATGTTGCATGAGAACACATCCTAACCCTTTGCCTGAAGCATCGCTGTAGATAACAAATCCATCCGAACCAGATGGTATTGTCAGAACAGGTGCCGAAATGAGTCTCCTCTTGAGTTCTTGGAAACTCTTCTCGCATTCCTCACTCCATACGAATTTTGTATCTTTACGAGTCAGCTGCATTAATGGAATAGCGATTCGGGAATATCCTTCAACGAATCTTCGATAATAACCAACTAAGCCTAGAAAGCTACATATTTCGATTACTGACTTAGATTGCTCTCAACTGTGACTCATATCCCAATCTTGGATAGTACGTCACAATGGCACCTATCAGTTTACTACCACACGAATATGGCGTCCCCTACGGAGAGTTTGGCTTCAGTGCATTCCGCAAAGGAAGTCACCAGATATAGGCTCGGGTACAAACTTCTACAGTTAGGTTTTTAACTCCTGAAGTTCAATAAGAGCCATTCGATATGAGATTTTAGAAGTGGGTTTTGTACCGGATTCAAATATGATACAAAATTCAATATCACGCTCTGGAGGTAGGCCAAGAAATTCTTCAGGAAATACGTCAGGGATTTACTAACAATAGAAATATCATTCAAATCTGACGTATTTTTGTTCAAGCCCATAACATAGCTAAGAAAGCTTGACATCCGTTTTTTAATAAACGAATGACTTTACGGCTTGAT
Source organism: Panax notoginseng (assembly GCA_016801055.1). Classification (NCBI taxonomy): domain Eukaryota; kingdom Viridiplantae; phylum Streptophyta; class Magnoliopsida; order Apiales; family Araliaceae; genus Panax; species Panax notoginseng. The sequence continues at coordinate 40,813,076 of CM029014.1, read as the reverse complement.
ATAAAAGAGTTTGACTTCAATGGTTTGGTTGCTTGAATTTGAATAACAGGTTGCTTAGGAATATGAAAACTAACAACCTTACGAAAGCAATCAATTTTGGCATGATGAGTGGTTAACCAATCAATTCCTAAAATCACATCAAAAGCAAGTATCTTTAAAGAGATAAGATCAGCAGGTAATGTGATAGTGCCAACTTGGATCATGCAAGATTTATAAACAGTGGATGTAACGAAAGTTTCTCCTAACGGAGTTTCAACAGATAAGTCAAAGTCTAATTTCTCCGGAGTCAAGTTTAAACGTTGAGCACAAGCAGGAGAAATAAATGAATGGGTAGAACTGGTATCTAATAAGGTATAGACTTCGCAAAAAAATTTATAATTAACTAACCCGTGCTAACTTCGTTTGGGTTCCTCGCATTCTGACCAGTCACGAAAAACGCCCTTCCAGGAACCGCTGATTTCGACTTATCCGGGACAACTTTTGGAATCACCATCCCCGTTGAACTTGGTTTTGCTACAGAACACTCTCGAGCTATATGACCCTCCTTTCCACAGTTATAACATACCTTGGATTGTTGTGGGCAGTTTGGGCTGATATGTCCCTCTTTCCCACATTTGTAACATACGACCGGTGGTCGTTCTCCTCCCCTAGAAACAGTTGATGTTTGTGCTGACGTCTTCACGTTATCATTGTTGTACCTTCTCTTCTTGAAATCTCCTCCCGACTCGCTCCTTCTATTATCACGACCACGATTACCACTAGAGTGGTTACCGCTTTTGTCTGAATATTTTCCTCCCTTCTGGTTTTCATTGCTTCGATGACTGTCGCCACCGGTATGACCCTGGTTGTGGTCCCTCGGTTGCACATACTCATTATCTCGCTCTAATAATTGAGCCCTATTTACAACATCTGAATATAAAGAAAATTTATGAGAGATAAGATATTGTCGAATCTCGGGTTTTAGACCTCTCAGAAACATCCTTGTCATTCGTTCCTCATTTTCGACCAAATGAGGTGCAAACCTGGATAACTCTGCAAACTTCGCCTCGTACTGGGACACCGTCATGTTGTTTTGTTCCAGTCTAATAAACTCTACCTCCTTCATATGACGAATACTTTCAGGAAAGTACTTGTCATTGAACAGTTTTTGAAATGTTTCCCAGGACATGTTGAGTGCGTCAGGCTGGGTACGCTTCACAGACTCCCACCAGTAGTTTGCCTCACCGCGGAACATAAAGGTGGCGAATGAAACCTTTTGTTCCTCCGTGCATCCCAAGACATCGAATATCTTGGTAATTTGCTTGACCCACGTTTCCGCCATGATCGGATCCGGCTTTCCCTTAAATTCTGGTGGTCCCAATTCTTTGAACTGCTTAGCTGTGACAAACCGCGCGTTATCATTTCCACCCGTATTCTGCACACGAGTCTCCCTCGTCTGATTTTGCATGAACTGCAAAAAGCTCCTAAACATTTCATCATTCATCGTTTGCTCGGTAACGTTGTTTACAGGAGGAATATTGCCTTCCTGTTGCACGTTCCCCTGAGTAGTGATCAAAGGTGTCTCCACGGTCTGATTTACTCCATTATTAACGTTCTCAGCTGCCATTCTTAAATACTGCCATAAAACAAGGGTTAATAGTCATGTCATATATTATCCCTATACTCTGACCGACCAAATAAACACCAAATAAACTTAGTCAGGTCATACTAGCGAAGGAATTCCCCGTCTCTCCCCTCCTAGTTCTTATCTCACATCTCAGCCAGGGATCATATCCCTAAGCTCTGATACCAACTGTGACGCCCCCAAAATAGGTATACAGCACCCATTCTGAGTCGCCAAATACATGGTACAGAAAGCAAACTACAACTTCAATAATACAATTGTCGTGCAAAATACGATAACACATACTGTGAGTTTAAATACAAATATTGTCTTCTAGACAATATCCACACTCAAATAAATTCTCATTACAATTATTCAAACACTATTTTACAGAAATAGTGAGGACTGCTAAAACATCTTTCTAGAACCATCACTCCATACCCCGACTAGATCCTGCTATGTTCTCACCTCCTGAGAAGAAAAATGGAACAAAAAGGAAAAGGGTGAGCTCAACTAGCCCAGTAAAGAATATTATGACTAAGATAATATACAAACAAATTATCGTTAGTCTTCAACAAGGAAAAATCTGATAGAATATAATCGATAACAAGTTTTAGATCAACAACTGCAGCAACAGCAAACCATTAGAAGAGTCAAGTAGAGAAAGAATTCTACTATCTTCTAAGATTTAAAAGTCTATCATCAATATTTTATCCCTGTAACATCAATTAATAATCATCTTTATCCAAATATTCATCTTTGCACTACAGGCCAAAGATATTCATTTGTATCACCTGTCAGTCATGTTCATCTCAACACATGTTCATCTTTGCACTACAGGCCAAAGATATTCATCAAGTAATCATACATCTTTGCACTACAGGCCAAAGATATTCAGTAATATCATCATTTAGGACTGAGGATGATGAAAAATATCTTAAAGAGAACGAATCCAGTGAGACAGAAGGACAAATATTAGGGATTCGTATAACAGTTTATCCAAGATAAATAATACTTCATAATAATCAATTGTGAAGCAGAATTCCAAAAATAAAGATCAAAACATGGATACAATCAAAGATAGTAACCATAATAGACATCTTGGACAAAAAGGAAAAATTTTATTTTTCGGTGAATAGTGCCGTATTCGTGAATAGTACCGTATACGTGAATAGTACCGTATACGTGAATAGTAACCCCGACACAAAAAGTTCCAAATTTGATAAAAACTCATATCAATATTTCAGCATAATGATATTGAAGAAAATAATATCATTTAAGAAGAAAATAATATCCCTTACAAATATCAAACGAAAATAATATTCATTACGAATATTAAACGAATATAATATTTCTCACGAATATTGAAAGAAATAAAATTTCTTATGAATATTGAACAGAAATAATATTCATACGAATACGAAAAATAATATCTCTTCAGAATGTGAAATAAATAATACCCCTTACCTCAAAATATCAGTACTTCTGGTCGGAATACCGGTATAAGGCTGAAAGAAACTTGCTCTGATGAATAGAAACTCTCAAAGTATCTAAATACTCACAAAATACACTCAATAATCTAGAGAGAGAAAGAGAGAAAACTTGTTTCTGGTGTGATTTTCAATTCTAACTTAGCCCTCTATTTATAGGAAAATTTTAGTAGGTTTGACCTGCAACCTGATGGCTTTACCTGCTATTATTCCCACCTACCACATTTGAAATATAATTCAGCACATTTCTTCACCAACCACAAGTGGGGCCCACCAATTCTAGAATTTTCCATCAAAATGATAAACTCCGAAAATTCAACAATTTCTGAACCAGTTATCTCGTAAAATTCATAATAAATCATACGTTCATTTTTAACGGTTCAAAATTTGTGGACATATACTCAACTTATATATGTATAACATATCCAAAAATTACCACGATCCAACGGTCGGATTAAAAAGTATAACACCCGCAATATTTCTCAAAAATCCTGATTTTTAATACCTCTATTCCGACAAAAATACTGATAAAAACCTCAACATTAACTCCTTCATTTTTAACCACAAAAATATATCCCTCATTTATATCCACATAAAATAAATATTTCCTTATCATATGAATCAATAATTAATTATTCACAAATAATATTACAGAATCACATTTATGACAACCAGGCCGTTCCCAGGAAAGAGGGGGCTTTCCAATAAGGATTTCTCCTTACTGGCGCGCAATTAGATGACCAAACCTCTCCTTAGACAGAACTTTCTAGACATTGCCAATAATGTTATCTAATAATATTATTCAAATAATATGAATTATTGATCTGATAATGGAAAATACTGTGCAGCAACAATTATTGAAACAACAATAATATAAAATATCAACGCAGCAATTATTGAATCAATAAAATAAAATATTGAACAATAACTACTGTAACAATTATTGAGTAGTGCCTTCCTTCGTAAGAATCAATAATTGGTGCAATACCGTGTGCTACTGTATTTTAACCACCGGGTTTTCCAACAGTATTAACGGTAACAACTACGTCGTTATTTATAAACAACTTATACTTGTCGTTTTCTTCATCTAATCGCTTTCCGTTATGGGGCCCACACAAGGCTGCGCCGTCGTACGAATATTCCCCGACAACAAGAATATTCCACGACCAAACGAATATTTCCCGACAAAATGAATATTTTATAACCACTTGCTTATTTTGCAAAATTTGCACATTTAACCCATAACCAAAGTATTTGTATCAAATTAACCCCTTATTATTCACAATAATATTTAGAGAAAATTTGATTTTATTCATTAATAAGTTGGGGTCTTACAATATGGATAATATGTTACATGTCAATTAACCTTTGTTTTGTGGCAGTATCTGAAAATGACATTCGAGAATGTTGAGAATAGCAATGGAGCACAGGAGACCGTTGATTCTCCACAGATCAATTATCAGGACAATGTGCAACAGGATGACGATAATCCTCCTGTAAACAACAACACTGATCAATTGACGAACGACGGTACGTTTAGGAGCTTTTTAGAATTCATGCAACATCAGGCGAAGGCGGCTCCTGTTCATAATGCAGGAGGAAATAATGGCAACCCACGGTTGGTCATCGCTAAGCAATTCAAGGAGCTGGGACCACCGGAGTTTTGGAAAAGCTAGAACCACTTAAGGCGGAGACGTGGTTAAAGTAGATTACCAAGATATTTGATGTCTTGGGATGCTCCGAGGAGCAAAAGGTTCCCTTTGCCACCTTTATGTTGCGTGAAGAGGCAGATCACTGGTGGAAATCTGTAAAACGTACCCAGCCTGACGGACTCAAGATGTTATGGGAGAAGTTCCAAGAGCTGTTCAATGACAAGTACTTTCCCAAAAGCATTCGTCACATTAAGGAGGTGGAATTTATCAAGTTGGAGCAAAATAACATGATTGTGTCGCAGTACGAAGCCAAGTTTACTGAGTTGTCCCGATTTGCGTCCCACTTGGTTAATAATGAAGAGAGAATGACGTGGATATTTTTAAGAGGTTTGAAGACGGAGATACGCCAATATCTTATTTCTCATAAACTGTGTTTGTATTCAGATGTTGTAAATAGGGCTCAGTTAGTGGAGCGCGATAACGAGTCAACGCAACCAAAAGAGTGCAGCCGGAAAAATGATAATACCGGTGATAGCAGTCATCGAAGCGGTGACAATAAACGTGAAGGGAATCAACATGCCAGAAATGGTAACCACTTTGGTGGTAATCACGGCCAAAACAATAAGAATGGATATTTTAAGAAGAGAAAATTCAACAATGATGGAAAGACGTCAGCACCAGCACCCATTGTTAAGGAAGGAGAACGACCACCTATCATATGTTTCAAATACGGAGGGAAGGGACATATCAGTCCAAACTGTGCGATGCCGTCCAAAGCATGTTATAATTATGGAAAAGAAGGTCACCTAGCCCGATTTTGTCGTTCACCGAAGACAAGTTCAGCTAGGATAGAGGCACCAAAGGCCGTCCCAAAAAAGTTATAATCAGTAGTGCAAGGGAGAGCATTTTTTGTGAATTCTCAAAAAGTGAGTAACCCGAACGAAGTTAGCACGGGTTAGTTAATTATAAATTCTTGCGAAGTCTATACCTTATAAGATACCGGTTCTACCCATTATTTTATCTCTCTTGCTTGTGTTCAACATTTAAATTTGACTCCGGAGAAGTTAGACTTTGACTTATTGGTTGAAACTTCGTTAGTAGGAGCCTTCGTTACCTCCACTGTTTATAAATCTTGTTGATTCAAATCAACATTTTCACGTTACATGTCGATCTTATCTCTTTGAAAATACATTCCTTTGATGTGATTTTAGGAATCGATTGGTTAACTACTCATCATGCTTTTCGTAAGGTTGTTAGCTTTCATATTCCTAACCAACCTGTTATGCGAATTCAAGCAACCAAACCACTAAAGTCAATCATTGTCATATCAAGCCATAAGTAAACAGCCCTGTTACTTTCGTTGTTGACTTCCTTGTGTGGAATACACCGAAGCCAGAATTTTTGTAGGCGATGTCGTGAATGACGATAGTAAGTTGATAGGTATCAATGTGACGTACAATCCAAGTCTTGGATGAGGGTCACAATTTTGAATGATATTTCTATTGTTAATAAATTTCTTGACGTATTTTTGAAGACTTCCTGGTCTACCCCAGAGCGTGAAATCGAATTTTATATTGACCCCAATACAAAATCCATTTCTTAAACCCTCAAATATTTCTTCAACTAAAATGAACGTAACATGCGCCAAAGACGTTGACTCGAGCTGTTGAAGATTACGATCGTACCACTCAATACCATCATAGGAAAAGCGAACATGGTAACTAACGCGTTGAGTAGAAGAATCGTATTCAACACTCAAAGGTTATACCTCAAGAGTCAGAATTTGAAGTGAAGTCAAGGTATCCTTACCTGTTCGGCATACCAGGCACGTACGTAAATTTTGAGGGCGAAATTTTATAAGGAGGGGAGATTGTGAGACCCCAGATTTTATGAATAAATATTTAATTTTCTTAAAATAATTTTTTTAATATTATAGTGTAGATTTGAGATAATGTTATAGTTGTGGGTAGTATTTATAAATTTTACAAAGTATGCAAGTTGTTATATAATATTCGATTGGTCGGGGAATATTCTTTTTGCCGGAGAATATCCGTACGACGGCACAATCATTGGTGGACCCCGCAATGAAATAATTGTCGGATTGAGAAAACGACAAAAATATTTTTATGAAAATAATGGCGGAAGTTTTACCGTTAAAACTGTTGAACTACTCGGTAGTAAAAGTACAGTAATACGCGTGGTTGCATAGTAGCACACGGTATTGATTATTGATGCTTACGTGAGAAGTCACTCAGTTTTGTTCAATTATTGCTATAGTAATTATTGCATAGTATCTCATGTTGTTTGATTCAATTATTGTCGATATTTTATATATTATTAAATCAATAATTGAGACGACAAATTTATTAATATTATTATTTGCAATATTAACGATGTCTAGAAATTCTGTCAAGGAGAGGTAAAATATATTTGTATATATATATATATATATATATATATATATATATGTGTGTGTGTGTGTGATGTGTGTGTGTGTGTGTGTGTATATATATATATATAATGTGTGTGTGTGTGTAAGAGAATGTGTTATATATATATGATAATGACAGGTGGGGACCACATATTGGTGGAAATTGAAAAATGGGAGAAAGGGAAATGGAGTGGTCGGGAGGAAGTTGTATATAATATACATATATGTATGTATGCATGTGTTAATATATATACTATATAATTTTTTATATATATGTATATAATGATTAGGAGGGAAGTACTTTTATATATATATAATTGGTGATAGTGGACTTTGGTGGAGAAAAAAAGGAAAGAAGAACAAAATGAGAGCTTATGTCGAGGTCATCACTGCGAGGTAGCGGATACCTATTCTTGATGGTGACATGGTTTAACTCCCGGTAGTCAATACAAAGTCGCATACTCCCATCTTTCTCTTTACGAATAAAACAGGAGCACCCCAAGGAGATGACTAGGACGAATGAAACCGATATTCAACAACTCCTGTAGTTCGACCTTTAACTCCTGAAGTTCAATTGGAGCCATTCGATATGGGATTTTAGAAATGGGCTTTGTACCAGGTTCAAGGTCAATAAAGAATTCAACTTCACGTTATGGGGGTAGACCGGGAAGTTCTTCAGGAAATACGTCAGGAAATTCACTAACAATAGAAATATTATTCAAATCTGACGTGTTTTAGTTCAAGTCCGTGACATGGGCTAAGAAAGCTTGACATCCGTTTTTCAATAAACGAATAGCTTTATGGCTTGATATGACAGTGATTGACTTTAATGGTTTGGTTGTTTGAATTCGCATAATAGGTTGGTTAGGAATATGAAAACTAACAACCTTACGAAAATAATCAATTTTAGCATGATGTGTGGTTAACCAATCAATCCCTAAAATCACATCAAATGCAAGAGTTTTCAACGAAATAAGATCGGCAGATAATGTGATGATACCAACTTGAATCAAGCAAGATTTATAAACAGTAGATGTAATAACAGTTTCTCCTAACGGAGTCTCAACAGATAAGTCAAGGTCTAATTTCTCCGGAGTCAAGTTCAAACGTTGAGCACAAGCAGGAGAGATAAACGAATGGATAGAACCGGTATCTAGTAAGGTATAAACTTTGCAAAAATTTATGATTTAACTAACCCGTGATAACTTCGTTCGGTTCCTCGCTTTTTGGAAAGTTATGAAAGGCGCTCTCACTTAAACCACCAATTTTGACTTGTCTGGGACAGCCTTTGGTGTCATCATTATCACTAGAATTTACTTTCGCTATAGAGCATATTCCACCCTCAACTGCTTCGTCGTACTCCTATTTCATGATCTGAATCATTAATCTTCGATCCATATAGAATTGGGGTTGACCGCAATGTACAGGGTAATTCAAAACTCGATGTTGGGTTCTCTCAATTGCTATCCAAAAAGAGAAATACATATCATCTATTTTAGCCTTCTTAGATCGGACATCTCTTTCCACAATATCAATGCATCGTGCGACTTTTACCCATGCATCACTCATTCTCACTCGTTCAGTTGTTTCTTCTTTCAGCTCAGATTCTAACTTTATCATATTATACTCTGCCAAAGAGTGCTTCTGTTCAAGCATCACATATCGGGTAACACAAGCTTGAATCGTTGCAACCATTTGCTCCACGACCGTCTACCGTTCTTTAGCTTGCTCTTCTAACTCATGAATACGATTTTGCAATTCTACATTTCGATCATAAAATTTTTCTAATAAATTCTCCTCAGGTTCCTCTTCTTCCTCACTCTCAGCTGCTACCACTGTGACTAGCTCGGGTGCAACTATTAATTCTTCCTTCATCATAAGAATATCTCTAATTCCTTCTTCGCCTGACATCACATTATCCTGGTTGGTGATTAGAGGTGTCTCCACGGTCTCATTCACTCTATTGTTAATATTTTTGGCTGCCATTCTCAAATACTGCCACAAAACAAGGGTTAATTAACATATCATATATTAACCATGTTCTCCGACTGACCAACCAAATAAGCTTCAGTATGACACACTAGCGAAGGATTATTCGTCTCTCCCCTCCTAGTTCTATTCCCCGATCTCCGCCAGAGACCATATCCTTAAGCTCTGATACCAACTGTGACGCCCCCAAAATAGGTATACAACACCCATTCTGAGTCATCAAATACATGGTACAGAAACAAATACAACTTTAGTAATACAATTGTCGTGCAAAATACGACAACACATATACTGTGAGTTTGAATACAAATATTGTCTAATAGACAGTATACAAACTCAAAAGGAGTCCTCATTACAATTATTGATACACTATTTTACAAAATAGTGAGGACTACTAAAAAAATTATCTTGAATAATCACTCCATACCCCGGCTAGTTCTTGCTAAATTCTCTCCTCCTGAGAAAAATAATGGAACAAAAAGGAAAAAGGTGAGCTCAACTAGCCTAGTAAAGAATATTATGACTAAGATAATATACAACAAATTATCATTAGTCTTCAACAGGAAAAAATCTGATAAAATATAATAAACAACAAGTTTTAGATCAACAACTGCAGCGGAAACAGCAATCCATTAGAAGAGTCAAGTAGAGAATGAATTCTACAATCTTCTAAGATTTAAAAGTCCATCATCAATATTTTATCCCTGCAACATCAATTAATATACATCTTGAATCAAATATTCATCTTTGCACTACAGGCCAAAGATATTCATTTGTATTACCAATTGGTCATGTTCATCTCAACACATGTTCATCTTTGCACTACAGGTCAAAGATATTCATCAGTTAATCATTCATCTTTGCACTACAGTCTAAAGATATTCAGTAATATCATCATTTAGGACTAAGGATGATGAAAAATATTTTAAAGAAAACGAATCCAGTGAGACAAAAGGATAAACATTAGGGATTCGTATTACAGTTTATCCAAGTTCAATAATACTCCATAATAACCAATTGTGAAGCAGAATTCAAAAATAAAGATCAAAACATGGATACAATCAAAGATAGTAACCATAATAGACATCTTGGATAAAAAGGAGAAAATTTTATTTTTTGGTGAATAATATCGTATTCGTGAATAGTACCGTATACGTGAATAGTAACTCTGACACAAAAAGGTAGAAATTTAACAATAAAATCTATACCAATATTTCGGTATAATGATATTAAAAGAATAACATCATTAGGAAGAAAATAACATCACTTACCTCAAAATAATAGTATTTCTAATCGGAATATCGGATATAAAGCCGAAGGAAACTTGCACTGAATAGCACTCTCAAAGTATCTAAATACTCACAAAATACACTCGATAATATATAGAGAGGGAAAGAGAAAACTTATTTCTGGTGTGATTTTTAATTCTAACTAAGCACCCTATTTATAGAAAAATACTTAGAATGCCATAGCAGACTAACCTGCTACCTGATGGCTTTATCTGCTACTATTCAAGCCCGCTTTTGAAAATAAATTTCAGCACATTTTATTTCTCACCAACCAAAAGTGAGGCCCACCATATTTTTAATAAAAATATTTAAAAACTTTAATAATTCATAATAAATAGCCCTTTTATTAGAAAAATACAAATTTTATGTCCATTCCATAGAAAATTAAATTCTCTACAACTTTGTAGAAGAAAGTTTTTCTAAATTCAAATCAGAAAATATCCGAAATTCACATACGGACGATTTTTAATACCTCCATTCTGACAAAATGCTGATAAAACACCTCATCAATAATTCATTCATTTATAACCGCAATAAATATATCCACATAAAATAAATATTTATTTATCATATAAATCAATAATTAATTATTCACAAATAATATTACAAAATCACAATTATGACAACTAGGTCGTTCTTAGGAAAGAGGGGGCTTTCCGATAAGGATTTTTTTTTATTGGCACGTAATTAGGTGACCAAACCCCTTTCCTAGACAGAACTTCCTTAGACATTGCCAATAATGCTATCTAACAATATTATTCAAATAATATGAATTATTGATCTGACAATGGAGATACTGTGCAATAACAATTATTGAAACAACAATAATATAAAATATCAACTCAGCAATTATTGAATCAATAAAATAAAATATTGAACAGTAATTACTGTAACAATTATTGAGTAGTGCCTTATTACGTAAGAATCAATAATTCAAAAATACTGTGCAAAATCGTGTGCTACTGTGCAACCACGCGTATTACTGTGTTTTAACCACCGGGTATTCCAACAGTGTTAACGGTAACAACTACGCCGTTATTTATAAAAACTCAAACTTGTCGTTATCTTCATCCGACCGTTTTCTGTTATGGGGCCCATAAATGGCTGCGCCGTCGTACGAATATTCCCCGACAGCAAGAATATTCCATGACCAAATGAATATTCTCCGACAACAATGAATATTTTATAACCACTTGCTTATTTTACAAAATTTGCACATTTTACCCATAACCAAAGCATTATATCAAATTAACACCTTATTATTCACAATAATAAATAAAGAAAATTCGATTTTATTTATTAAAAAGTTAGGGTCTTACAGTTAACATAAAGACTTACTAGATGCAATTGACAAACTTTTTAAAACCAAGTTAACTGTTGGACAGTTTCTCCTTAAAGCAGATTTCGTCCTCACTATCGGTGCTTACGGATGGAACAATGGACGTCTACTTCCCAGGATAAAATGGTCTTCAATTCTCACAAGAAGCACTTCAATGTAAGAGTTCCACGAACCAATAAAATTTGAATACTTTTTATGACTTTTAATGAATGAAAATAATTAATTTAGTTTTAAGAACATGAGAATGATTAAAGTTGAAGTAATTATTTTGGGTAGATTTGGAACCTATTTATAGGTTTCCAAGTACCCCTTTGAAGATGTACATCCCTTTGAAAAGATTATATCCCTTCAAAAAGGTACATCCCTTTAAAAAGATGCATCTCTTTAAAAATGTACCTTTTCAATTTTAAAAGATATGAACCAAGCACACTCTTTCTAAAGGTCACACTCAGTAGTTTTATTTAAGACAAATTTCTCATTCATTAATATATATATATATATATATATATATATATATATATATATCCAACAATCCCCCACATGAATGAAATTTGGATAAATTAATGCAAATGAATATGCAGAAAGACTTAGAGAGAATATCAGTGAAAAAAATTTTGAATTGGTGAAGGTAGCTTGTGGCCTTTAACCTTTCCTAGTAAAAGACTATCAAATTTACTGGCTGATCAATGAACGTGATGTCTTAAACTGTTCAACCTTTTAGTGTAAATCGAGACAATGGAATTCACACAGTATTTTTTAATTTATTTTATTGGTTCTCATTGTTGTGTCCATTTTGGCCTTGGCCACTTCCTGGTTTCATGAGTGTGCTAGAGAATTTAGCCTTCGTCATTCTCATAGAAGTGCCCCTTCTCACTCACATAGGTAATTTCTATAATGAGTGTCCTGCTAATACCCCACTTGACCTTTTTATATTCAAGCTATAGATATTATTAAAAACAAAGTTTATCCTATTTCACTCGGTAGTTTGTGCACTGTATCATCATAGGAATGAGAAGAAGTATTTATCTTCTCAGTGCTTACTATATCACAAATAATTAGGTTGTCCCTTTGAACCAATTTCTTGGGATCTCCAATCATTTAGGTTAGGTTTCCATTATGGCGACTCTTTAGGATTTTTTACAGGTTTTAAACTCATTCCCCTTGGTGAACTTCTCACTTGCTCTCCAGGTACACCTTTCGTTAGTGGATCCGCAATATTATCCTTTGACTTCACATGGTCAATAGATATTATACCATTTGAGAGTAATTGTTTAACAGTTTTATGTCGTCAACGTATATGTCTAGACTTACCGTTATAATTACTATTTTGTGCTCTACCAATCGCTGATTGACTATCACAATGAATAATGATTGGCGACACTGGTTTAGGCCAAATTGAAATATTCTCCAAAAAATTACGAAGCCATTCTGTTTCTTCTCCTGCTTTATTTAAAGAAATAAATTCAGATTCCATAGTGGATCTTGCAATATATGTTTTCTTAGAGAATTTCCATGATACAGCTGCACCTCCCAAAGTAAACACGTATCCACTTGTGGATTTAGTATCATGGGAGTCAGATATCCAATTTACATCACTGTATCCTTCAAGTACAGCTGGATATCTTGTATAGTGCAAGCCATCAGTTAAAATGTATCTTAGATAACTAAGTACCCTTACTAAGGCCTTCCAATGTTCTTTTCCAAGATTACTCGTATATCGCCTTAACTTACTTATTGAGTATGTTATGTCTGGTCGAGTGCAGTTTGATAAATACATTAAACTGCCTATTATACGATAATATTTCAATTGGGATATACTTTCACCACGATTAGTAGTGAGATGAAGTGTTGGGTCTACAGGTGTTCTTACTGGACTTTTCTCATATTTATTATATTTTACAAGTATTTTCTCTGCATAATGAGTTTGAGACTCTATAAGTCCATTAGATATTCAGGAAATCTTGATTCCTAGAATAACATTTGCTAAGCCCATACATTTCATTTCAAACTTGATAATTAACATTTGTTTGGTAGCATTAATGACATCATTATTACTATCAATGATTAACATATCATCCACGTATAGACTAACTATTACATATCCCCTTTGAGTGCTTTTGACATACACATTTATCACACTCATTTATTTTAAAATTATTTGATATCATAACTGTGACGCCCCCAAATTCAGACACTAATCTCTCGAATTCGGTGATTCACAATCTCATTCTAGTAATACACTAATAACTCAAACAACGGAATGATAGAATAATTTATATTGATTTTATTATAATTATTCTTGTCTCAAAGTCTCGTAACCGTTACCAATACATCACAACTTAAAACATACTTAATACATAATATTAAACAAGTTTTATTACATCTTAAACATAAACTTCTAGCACAAAGGACTAAAGCTAATCCGTAGCTTGGCCATTTCCCTTATCTTTGTCTGAGGTTTCACCACGTTCTGCCTTAACTGAAAGGTTTAAAGAAAGCAAGAATGAGCAACAAGTTTGCCCAGCAAGTATATAACAATAAGGTGAACATGCATAATATAAAGTTAATAATTTTAGAGGTATATTAATCAAGGATAACTCGAGAGTTAAGGAATAATGTTGTGATATGGAAATGTCAATAGCTTCAAAATGGTCCTTTGAATACTAAATGATGAGTCATTATAGAATGAAAGCTTTTAAAAGAATTCAAATATTTCAACACTGAGTAGTCTCTATGGACCAAGAACTTCTACTAGAATTAACAATATTTAACCGATAATTCAATATAAATAAGTACAATAGGTGATCAGCCTGATGTACCCTACGTTATACATAACATTTAAACATGTTGTTTGTGCTCACTTCGGTTCCCCGACAATATAAAATGTTCCCCTTCAATGAAGGTTGTTCATCTCAGTAGATTAATAAGCGTCCACACCAAGTCAATTAGTTTGGATAGCTTTCTAACACAAGATATTAGTCTAGCCGATTCAAATGGCTTAGACAACTTTTATAATGCATATAGGAACGATAAGTTCAATGCTTGTAACAACATCAATATATAAAAACGATTTTCGAATATTAATAGATATTTTCTCGATGTAAATATGGTCGATATAACAATAATTCAGATTTACACAATAGGTAAAGTTAAGAGAGTTAGAGAACTTTCAATAAATGCGAATGTTCAATAGAAATCATAGATGTGGAATAATCACAATAATTATTCACTAACATACTTGAAAGATAATAACTCGAGTTTGAGTTAGGGAACTTTCCTTAGTTTATCAACACTTTGGGGTCCTATTTTATCATAGTTATGTAAATATAGACGTTCATTAGTTACACATACTTGTTATATCAAGTAATCACCCAACAAACATATAGAACACATACTCGAGTACATAAAACAAGTATGGATCCTATCTTTGTTATAAAATTAGGTCACGTATTAGCACACTACCACACCAAGTAGTTTTGAAATCAACATAGTCTTTACGTTTTGAAAACCTCCTTATAACTCGTTCATAATTCTTGAAACCTTCATGTTATACGACTACTACACAATGTAAACACTCAAAACATCATTATGACTCTGTCTTATGGCTTAGAATAGGAATCTAAGCAAGTTGCCAAATTCATATTACAACTAAAGCAGTCAGAAAAAACTTCAAGCAGACGCAGTTGTGCTCTGGTTAGGCTTAGGGATGGCGCAGCTGCGTTGTCCCCTAACCAGACCAGAGTTGAGCTTTTGCTCTCCTAGTTTTGTCTCCTTGCATAGCCTATATATATATATATATATATATATATATATATATATATATATATATTAACACATAGCATATACACATGTTTAAGGGTCTTACATGCTTTTACGATCATCTCAAGTTCAACTTTCCACATCATGGATTCTTAATTTAGAATTCTGATAAACATATTGTCAAATGAGTTTGTGAGACCCCAGATTTTATGAATAAAAATTTAAATTTCTCGAAATATTTTTTTAAATATTATGGTGTGGATTTGATAAAATGTTATAGTTGTGGGTAATATTTATAAATTTTGCAAAGTACGCAAGTTATTATATAATACTCGATTAGTCGGGGAATATTCGTTTTAACAGGGAATATTCGTACGACGACACAATCATTGGTGGACCCCACAACGGAATTATTGTCGAATTGAGAAAACGACAAAAATACTTTATGAAAATAACGACGGAAGTTTTATCGTTAACTGTTGAAACACCCGGTGTTAAAAGTACAGTAATACGCGTGGTTGCATAGTAGCACACGGTATTGATTATTGATGCTTACGTGATAAGTCACTCAGTTTTGTTTTATTGATATTATTAATGTAATAAAACAGAAAAACTTTTTATATAAAACAGAATACTTTTATAAAGTTATCTGTTTTATTAGACAATAATTAGAATATATTATGTTTTATTATGCATAGTGTTTGCATAGTAAAATCTTTTATAAAGTTATTCATTTTATTATATTATAAATAGAATATATTATATTTTATTTAAAAGATTTTGCTTTAAATATGGACCGTCAGATTAAAGTAAATCAATCTAGACCGTTCATGAGTTAGTAATTATGCAGTCTATTTTTCTATAAATAGAAGCTCATTCCTTCATTATTTTCTTACGAATTCACTGAAACTCTAGAGAGAGAAATTATAGAGAGAGAAGAAAAGTATTATGCTACTTCACTACTCCGATATCAAGTTTCTTTTACGGTAAGGGATATTATTTGTTGTACTCGTAAGGGGTATTATTTCTTTTGTATTCATGAAGAGAACTTCTGTTATTCTATTCTTTATTATTCTGCTGGAATAACCAGCATACGCGGACTACCCTATACTTGGTGACATTCTTCTATTATTCTGTATTTATTATTATCCTGTTGGAATATCCTATCTGTGCGTCTTACGCCGGACCTGGTTCCGTCTTTATTGTTCTCTTGGAATATCCTGTCTGTGCGTTTTACGCCGGACCTGGTTTCGTCTTTATTATTCTGTTGGAACATCCTGTCGGTGCGAATTTCGCCTGACCTGGTTCCGTTACTTATTATTCTGTTGGAATAACCTGTTTATGCGAAGTCCCGCATGCATGGTGAATTCTTTTATTATTCCATTCGTTATTATACTTAGTTGGTTAAAGTTTTGACTTCTATACTCCATGAAATTAGTGGAATATCCTTGATGTTTGCGCTTCATCTAGTATCTTTTCATGGAAATATTTTTCTGAGCATTCTTGAATTTTACTCTACAAAGCAGTATCATGTTGACAATTTGGACGTTATTAGTTCCTAGATAAATTAATTCTTCAACTTGTTTTATTGAATTCTTATATCATTGTCATCATCCTCATGTTTATATTTTGTTGAAAGTCATCTGTGGCCTGTAGTACATAGATGGACTTGGTATGATTATGACCAGGGATTATTCGGTGTAATCATGACCGTAATGTTACAAATGATGTGGTAAAAGTCCTCATTGGCCCGTAGTGCATTGATGGACAGTTGTTGGTATGATCATGACCATTGATGAATACACGAATATCCTTGGCCCATAGTGCATGGATAATTTGTGGTCGTGATACTAATGAATATCCTTGGTCGTAGTGTAGGGATGATGTGGATTATTTATTAAGCTGAGTCTCAACGATAAAAGTCATGAAAAACCTTTTAAATCATAAAAGATAGTAGATTTTATTCTCTACTTGACTCTTTTAATGGATTGCTTGATCTGCTGCAGTTAAACTTGATGTCTATTGTATTTTATCAGTTTAACATTGTTGAAGACTAATGATAATTTATTTTACATTATCTTAGTCATAATATTTCTTACTGGGCTAGTTGAGCTCACCCTTTCTTTTACTGTTCTCTTCAGGAAATGAGAATATAGCTGGGAAGAATCGGGGAACGGAGTGATGGACCAGATGATAGCATTAGTAGTCGTCACTATTCTATGAAATAGTGTGACAATAAATATAATGAGGACTTATTCTGAGAGTGGATATTGTCTAGAAGACAGTATTTGTATTAAAACTCACAGCTCTCTTGTTATATATTAAAGATTGTATTTATAATCTGTACCATGTATTGGCGACTCAGAATAGGTGATGTATACCTATTTTCGGGGCGTCACAGTTGGTATCAGAGCTTAGGGATATGATCCCTGGCTGAGATGTGAGGCAAGAACTAGGAGGGAAGAGACGGGGGAATTCTTTCGCTGGTATGACCTACCTAAGTTTATTTAGTATTTAATTGGCCGTTCAGAGTATAGGGATAATATGTAATATGTTAATTAACCCTTGTTTTGTTGTAGTATTTGAAAATGGCATCTGAAAATGTTGAGATAAGCAATGGAGCACAGGAGACCGTTGAGTCTCCAAAGATCAATAATCAGGACAATGTGCAACTGGAAGACAATAATCCTCATGCAAACAACAACACTGATCAATTGACGAACGACGGTATGTTTAGGAGTTTTTGAGAATTCATGCAACATTAGGCAAAGGCGGCTCCTGTTCATAATGAAGGAGGAAACAATGTCAACCCACGGTTGGTCACCGCTAAGCAATTCAAGGAGCTGGGACCACCGTAGTTTATTGGAGAGCCAAAATCACTTAAGGCGGAGACGTGGATAAAGCAGATCACCAAGATATTTGATGTCTTGGGATGCTCTGAGGAGCAAAAGGTTCCCTTTGCCACTTTTATGTTGCATGAAGAGGCAGATCACTGGTGGGAATCTATAAAACGTACCCAGCCTGACGCACTCAAGATGTCTTGGGAGAAGTTCCAAGTATTGTTCAATGACAAGTACTTTCCTGAAAGCATTCGCCACATGAAGGAGGTGGAATTTATCAAGTTAGAGCAAAACAACATGACCGTGTCGCAGTACGAAGCCATGTTTGCCGAGTTATCCCGATTTGCATCCCACTTGGTTGATAATGAAGAGAGAATGACGCGGATATTTTTAAGAAGTTTGAAGTCAGAAATACGTCAATATCTTATTTCTCATAAACTGTGTTTGTATTCAGATATTGTAAATAGGGCTCAGTTAGTGAAGCGCAATAACGAGTCAACGCAACCAAAAGAGAGCAGCCGGTAAAATGATAATACCGGTGATAACATTCATCAAAGCGTTGACAATAAACATGGAGGGAATCAACATGCCAGAAATGGTAACCACTTCAGTGGTAATGTAAGACCCCAACTTTTATAAATAAAGATGAATTTTTTATAAATATCATTTTTGAATATTATGGAGTTAATTTGATATAATGTTATAGTTGTGGTAATATTTATAAATTTTGTAAAGTAAGCAAGTTGTTATATATTATTCGATTGGTCGGGGAATATTCATTTTAATAGAAAATATTCGTACAACGACACAATTATTGGTGGACCCCACAACGAAATTATTGTCGGATTGAGAAAACGACAAAAATATTTTATTAAAAATAACGGCGAAAGTTTTACCATTAGTACTGTTGAACTACTCGGTAGTAAAAGTGCAGTAATACGTGTGGTTGCATAGTAGCACACGGTATTGATTATTAATGCTTATGTGAGAAGTCACTCAGTTTGATTCAATTATTGTCAGTTAATAATATGAATTATTTAGCGATAATGACGTTTTGTTTTATTCGTATTATTAACGTAATAAAACAGAAACATCTTTTTATATAAAACAAAATACTTTATTAAAGTTATTCTATAAATAGAATATATTATATTTTATTTAAAAGATTTTTCTTTAAATATGGACCGTCAGATTAAAGTAATCAATCTGGACCGTTCATGGATTAGTTACTATGCATTCTATTTTTCTATAAATAGCAGCTCATTCCTTCATTATTTCTTACGAATTCACTGAACTCTAGAGAGAGAAAGTATAGAGAGAAACTATAGAGAGAGAGAAGAAAAGTATTCTGCTACTTAACTACTTCCTTATTTCAGTTCTTCTTTAAAACGGTAAGGGGTGTTATTCTTTCTTATTCATGAAGAGAACTGTTGTTATTCTATTTCTTATTATTCTGTTGGAACAACCTGTATACGCGGTCTACCCTATACTTGGTGACATTCTTCTGTTATTCTGTTAGAACATCCTGTCTGTGTGTTTACACCGGACCTGGTTCCGTCTTTATTATTATTCTGTTGGAACATCCTGTCTGTGTGTTTTACACCGGACCTGGTTCCGTCTTTATTATTATTCTGTTGGAACATCCTGTCTGTGCGTTTTACACCGGACCTGGTTCCATTATTTATTATTCTGTTAGAATAACCTGCCTGTGCGGTCTATCGCATGCATGGTGATTTCCTTTGTTATTCCATTCTTTATTATACTCAGTTGGTTAAGTTTTGACTTCTATACTCCATGAAATTTGTGGAATATCCTTGATAATTGCGTTTCATCCAGTATCTTTTCATGAAAATATTCTTCTAAGCATTCTTGAATTTTACTCCACAAAGCAGTATCATGTCGAAAATTTAGACGTTGTTAATTCTTGGATAAATTAATTCTTGAACTTGTTTTATTGAATTCTTATACCATTGCCATCATCCTCATGTTTATAAAATGTTGAAAGTCATCTGTGGCCTGTAGTGCATAGATGGACTTGGTATGATTATGACCAGGGATTATTCGGTATAATCATGACCGTAATGTTACAAATGATGTGGTAAAAGTCCTCATTAGCCCGTAGTGCATTGATGGACAGTTCTTGGCATGATCATGACTATTAATGAATACACGAATATCCTTGGCCGTAGTGCAGGGGTGATTCGATGATGTTGATTATTTTTTTAAGCTGAGTCCCAGCGAAAATAGTGTTGAAAAACCTTTTAAATCATAAAAGATAGTAGATTTTATTTTCTACTTGACTCTTTTAATGGATTGCTTGTTCCGCTGCAGTTAAACTTGATGTTCGTTATATTTTATCAGTTTAACACTGTTGAAGGCTAATGATAACTTATTCTGCATTATTTTAGTCATAATATTTCTTACTGGGCTAGTTGAGCTCACCCTTTCTCTCACTGTTCTCTTTAGGAAATGAGAATATAGCTGGGACGAGTCGGGGAACGGAGTGATGAATCAGATGATAGTATTAGTAGTCCTCACTATTCTATTAAATAGTGTGACAATAATTGTAATGAGGACTTCTTTTGAGTTTGTATAGTCTCTAGTAGATAATAATTGTATTCAAACTCACAGTTATGTTTTGTCGTATTGTACACGACAGTTGTATTAGTAAGTTGTATTTGTATTCTGTACCATATATCTGATGACCCAAGATGGGTGATGTATACCTAGTTTTGGGAGCGTCACAGGTAATCATGGTCAAAACAATAAGAATGGACATTTCAAGAAGAGGAGATTCAACAATGATGGAAAAATATCAGCACCAGCACACGTTGTTAAGGAAAGAGAACGACCACCTATCATATACTTCAAATGCGGAGGGGAGGGATACATCAGTCCAAACTGCGCGATGCCGTCCAAAGTATGTTATAATTGTGGAAGAGAAGGTCACTTAGCCCGATTTTGTCGTTCATCGAAGACAAGTTCAGCTAAGATGGAGGCACGCCGTCCTAGAAAAGTCAAAGTCGGTAGTTTAAGAGAGAGCGTTTTTTCGTGACAAGGAACCTGAATAAAATTATCACGGGTATGTTTGTTATAAACTCTTGTGAAGTCTATACCGTGTTAGATACCGATTCTACTCACTCTTTTATTTCACTTAGTTATGTTCAATGTTTGAAGTTAACTCCGGAGAAGTTAGACTTTGATATATCTGTTTACACTCAGTTGGGAGAAACCTTCGTTACCTCCACTATTTATAAATCTTGTTCAAATCAAAACTTTCACGTTACCTGTCGATCTTATCTCTTTGAAAATACTTGTATTTGACGTGATTTTTGGAAACGATTGGTTAACTACTCATCATACTTTTCGTAAGGTTGTTAGCTTTCATACTCCTAACCAACCTGTTATGCGAATTCAAGCAACCAAACCACTAAAGTTAATCATTGTCATATCAAGCCATAAGTAAAGAGCCCCGGTCCTTTCGTTGTTGACCTTCTTGTATGGAATGCACCGAAGCCAGACTTTCTATAGGCGACGTCGTGAATGACGATGGCAAGTTAATAGGTATCAATGTGACGTGTTATCCAAGTCTTGGATGAGGGTCACAGTTTTGAACGATATTTCTATTATTAATAAAGTTCCTAACGGATTCTTGAAGACTTCTTAGCCTACCCCAGAGCATGAAATCGAATTTTGTATTAACCCCGGTACAAAACCCATTTCTTAAACCCTTAAATATTTCTTTAACTAAAGCAAACGTATCATGCGCCAAAGACGTTGGCTCGAGCTGTTGAAGATTATGACCATACCATTCAATATCATCGTGGAAGAACAAAAGTGGTAGCTGACGAGTTGAGTAGAAGATCGTATGCGAGTGAGATGTTGTTAACACAAAGACCCATTTCGTATAACTTAAAAATGATGGAGATAGAGTTAAAGACTCTTGGGACCCACGTGAAGATAACGAATATACGATTAGAATCGACTTTAATCGATAAAGTTAAAGCCGCTCAAGCTACATACTCAGAGCTGATGAATGTGAAGAAGAAGGTTCAAGAAGGCGTTATCTCAATCCTCGATTTAATTGACCCATTTAAAATACTCGATCGAGTAGGAACTGTGGCTTATAGACTTATTTTACCGCCAAGTATGTCACGTGTTTATAACGTTTTTCACATATCGTTGTTAGTAAAAACTTAGTCTTGGGGGACTTTGGAGCCAAATTTTAGAATAATTAATGAATCTAAAAAATTATGAAATCATGGGAGTTTTGAAGAGCATGTTACAAGCTTTCCATAGCCTCGAAAACGGACTAATTCCGATAACGGATGAAGAAGTTATGAAGATTTGAAGTATATGTGTCAAAAGTTGCAAAATCTGAAAAATTGGAGTTAAGTGCCAAAGGTCGAGCGCCTAGGCACTAGACTCGACGCTTGGAATCTGTTCTTGGGCGCCTAGGCACTTGCCCAAGGCCAATTTTGGGCACCTAGGCGCTGGTCTAGTGTTAAGCCAAAATCTGTTTGGACGTCCTTTAGTAAATTGGGCATAACTTTTTCATACGAACTCCGATTAAGGTGATTCAAGATGATCCGGAACGAAGCCGAATAGACCTACAACGTTTGTTCTTTAAGTTATTTAATTTGAGATCATTAGAAGGGATAAAAATGGTTATCTTTGGGATAATTATGTTTTTAGAGGCAATCGGAGGACGTCGGGCATGCACGTATGCAACGTGCAATGTTTTCGATGATAAAGGTATTCAAGGTTATACCTCAAGAGTTAGAATCTGAAATAAAGTCAAGATATCCTCACCTCTTTGGCATATCAAATGCGTACGTAAATTTTGAGGGCGAAATTTCATAAGGAGTGGAGATTGTGAGACCCCATATTTTATGAATAAAGATTTAAATTTCGCGAAATATTTTTTTGAATATTATGGTGTGGATTTGATATAATGTTATAGTTGTGGGTAATATTTATAAATTTTATAAAGTACGCAAGTTTTTATATAATATTTGATTGGTCGGGGAATATTCGTTTTAACAGGAAATATTCGTACGACGACACAATCATTGGTAGACCCCACAACGAAATTATTGTCGGATTGAGAAAACAACAAAAATACTTTATGAAAATAACGGCGGAAGTTTTACCGTTAACTGTTGAAACATCCGGTGTTAAAAGTACAGTAATACGCGTGGTTGCATAGTAGCACACTGTATTGATTATTGATGCTTACGTGATAAGTCACTCAATTTTATTTTATTGGTATTATTAATGTAATAAAACAGAAAAACTTTTTATATAAAACAGAATACTTTTATAAAGTTATCTATTTTATTAGACAATAATTAGAATATATTATATTTTATTATGCATAGTATTTGCATAGTGTCTGCATAGTGTTTTCATAGCAAAATCTTTTATGAAGTTATTCGTTTTATTAGATTATAAATAGAATATATTATATTTTATTTAAAAAAATTTGCTTTAAATATGGACCGTCGGATTAAAGTAAATCAATCTAGACCGTTTATGAGTTAGTTACTATGCAGTCCATTTTTTTATAAATAGAAGCTCATTCCTTCATTATTTTCTTACGAATTCACTGAAACTCTAGAGAGAGAAATTATAGAGAGAGAGAGAAGAAAAGTATTCTGCTACTTCACTACTCCGATATCAAGTTTCTTTTAAGGTAAGGGATATTATTTGTTGTACTCGTAAGGGGTATTATTTCTTTTGTATTCATGAAGAGAACTTCTGTTATTCTATTCTTTATTATTCTGCTGGAATAACCAGTATACGCAGACTACCCTATACTTGGTGACATTCTTCTATTATTCTGTATTTATTATTATTCTGTTGGAATATCCTATCTGTGCGTTTTACGTCGGACCTGGTTCCGTCTTTATTGTTCTATTGGAATATCCTGTCTGTGCGTTTTACGCCGGACCTGGTTTCGTCTTTATTATTCTGTTGGAACATCCTGTCGGTGCGAATTTCGCCTGACCTGGTTCCGTTACTTATTATTTTGTTGGAATAACCTGTTTATGCGAAGTACCGCATGCATGGTGAATTCTTTTGTTATTCCATTCGTTATTATACTTAGTTGGTTAAAGTTTTGACTTCTATACTCCATGAAATTAGTGGAATATCCTTGATGTTTGCGCTTCATCTAGTATCTTTTCATGGAAATATTTTTCTGAACATTCTTGAATTTTACTCTACAAAGCAGTATCATGTTGACAATTTGGACGTTATTAGTTCCTAGATAAATTAATTCTTAAACTTGTTTTATTGAATTCTTATATCATTGTCATCATCCTCATGTTTATATTTTGTTGAAAGTCATCTGTGGCCTGTAGTGCATAGATGGACTTGGTATGATTATGACCAGGGATTATTCGGTGTAATCATGACCGTAATGTTACAAATGATGTGGTAAAAGTCCTCATTGGCCCGTAGTGCATTGATGGACAGTTGTTGGTATGATCATGACCATTGATGAATACACGAATATCCTTTGGCCCGTAGTGCATGGATAATTTGTGGTCGTGATACTAATGAATATCCTTGGCCGTAGTGTAGGGATGATGTGGATTATTTATTAAGCTGAGTCTCAGCAATAAAAGTCATGAAAAACCTTTTAAATCATAAAAGATAGTAGATTTTATTCTCTACTTGACTCTTTTAATGGATTGCTTGATCCGCTGCAGTTAAACTTGATGTCTATTGTATTTTATCAGTTTAACATTGTTGAAGACTAATAATAATTTATTTTACATTATCTTAGTCATAATATTTCTTACCGGGCTAGTTGAGCTCACCATTTCTTTCACTGTTCTCTTCAGGAAATGAGAATATAGATGGGACGAGTCGTGGAACGGAGTGATGGACCAGATGATAGCATTAGTAGTCGTCACTATTCTATGAAATAGTGTGACAATAAATGTAATGAGGACTTATTCTGAGAGTGGATATTGTCTAGAAGACAGTATTTGTATTAAAACTCACAGCTCTCTTGTTATATATTAAAGATTATATTTATATTATGTACCATGTATTGGCGACTCAGAATAGGTGATGTATACCTATTTTGGGGGCGTCACAGAGTTCATGAAAATGCAAAGCCAACTATAATAACTATTTATTCATAGAAGAAGGTTATACAACCTGAAATATGTATGATCATGTGTTCTCATCATTTATGCATAGCTACACTTAGAAATTCGTTTAAATTCATGCTTGAATACTCACTTTGCATCTAGTTCGTTATACAAACATATAGGTCATGTCTTAAGGACATAAAGAGTATTAGCATGCATGTTCTAAAGTTTAGAATATGACCAACACAACGTTATAGTACTTAGTTTGTAAAACGTCCAAGTTTGTCTCTAAAAGTCGTTTCAACCCAAGCTAAGGTAATTTAACACATACATGTCGATTTGAATCATATTTCATGCATAACTAAACTATATACACAAGCTAACATAGTTAGAATCTAAGATACACAATTTCTATCAAGTTCGTTCTCAAAAGTTCGAGTTTTCCTTTAAAAGTTGTTTTAAACCAAGACAAAGCAATCTAACATATACGAAGCAACTTTGAATCTTATGTCATGCGTAGTTAGGCTATATATACATGTTAATAAGGTCAGAACATAAGATGTTACAAGTTTCGTCAAAGTTCACTTTCAAAATTCTTAGTTTTCTTTAGAAAACGCATACTAATGCAAGCTAGAATACTCATGCTATGCAAAGGAACCTTAAACTGCATGCTAGACCTATTTTCATGCATGTCTAAGTTATATTAACATGTTAGAAATTATCAGATTACAACAGAAGTCAAAAAAATTTATTGGTGCACAGCGCAGCTGCGCCGGTTTAAGCTACCGGTTGGGCGTAGCTGCGCCCTTCCTAGGCACACCAGGAAGAGCTCTACAACTGCAAAACTCTACCCTTATTCTAATTTCTTCACACAACAAGCTTATACATCAGCCACATTGTTCACTTACATGCATATAAACTCTACTAACATGTTAACATCATTTCACATATCAATCAACAACTAATTCATCCAAATTTCTATGAATTATAAATGCTTGAATTTCAAAACATGTTTAGGAATTAAACCTCTTGAAGCTTAAAAGAAAACTCCTTCAAATATCTAATTATACTCTCTCAATTCTCAGTAACACTCTCTCTAATTTAACTCAACCAACAATCTAGTAAATTGAATTTGAGAAGAGAAGGTTACTATATATAGAGAATTTCTTACCCATACAAAACATTACCCAATATTTGATTCCAATGGAAGAAAAGAGAAGCCAATGGGCAAGAAGAATTTTGTGGAATAGTGATTAACTACTCCCATCAACTCACTCCCCCTAGCCATCATTTTGATTTTGCTGAGTTTGAGAATGGAAGGTAGACTAGGCCAATGGTGGTTCACGTGAATGAAGAAATGGGACACTCCCTCTAACTCTCAGTACTTGTAAAATGGCTACTAACAATACTAAGGTTTTAATTTGTTTTGGGTTTACAAATGAGACTTTAATGAGGTAATATTATTATATTATGATAAATTAGGGGTATATATACACCCATGTATATTTGGGTTTACTTAAAATAATATCTAATATGGGTAGAATATAATTCAGTTGGTTATTATTAACACATTATTATAAACCCAAATATTAACATCAAATATTTATTAAATTTAATCTTTCTTCAGAAATTCTAAGATACGCAGTTAATTAATTCTTGATGCATTAGAATGCCACATAGGGTTTTATTTTGCTACTCAGTAAATTATACAATTCAATTTTCTTTTACCATATGATTTTAATAATGTCATATATTGTAATAATGTTCCATCTTGTATCCAAACCAATGAAATAATTTTCCAGGATTGGCCACTCGATTTGTACTGCAGGAAGGGCGCAACTGTGCCGTCTTGGGGCAGTTTCAAACAAGGCTTAGCTATTGCCAGTTCTAGTTTATACCACTAATTTAATTTCACATAACACATAATTAATCCCAAATTGATAACACCAACTAATTAAATACCTTATTTAATCATTCCTTCATAAATTTATTTAAATGATCACTTAGTCCATTCTCATGTCGCACAAGCTTATATATTCAATTAAATTTAATTGAATTATCCCATCTCATGCCACAAAAACTCAAATAACTATTCAAAAATTTATTATTCTTAATATTAATATTATTTATAAAAATTACAGGTATTACAATAACATTGTCAAATTTTTCATGCCACTGCTTTAGTACTTGTTTCAAATCATATAATGATTTAACAACCTTACAAACTTTCTTTTCTTTTCCAGGGGCAATAAAACCTTTTGGTTGCTCCATATAAATATCTTCATCTAATTTACCATTAAGAAAGGCAATTTTAACATCCATTTGATGTATTTCTAAATTGTATATTGCAGCTATTGCAATTAACATTCGAATAGATTTTATCCTTGTAACTGGTGAATAATTGTCGAAATAATCAAGTCCCTCCTTTTATCTATTACCTTTGGCTACGAGTCTTGCTTTGTATGTATCAATAGATCCATCGGCCTTCATTTTTCTTTTAAAGATCCATTTGCATCCTAATGTTTTGGTTCCTGGTGGAAGATTCCCCAATTTCCAAGTATGATTTTGCATAATGGATTCAATTTCACTATTAATTGCTTCTTTCCAATATGAAGCTTCTGGAGTAGACAACGCTTCCTTCACACTTTGAGGTTCACTTTCTAGCATGTAAATTAGAAAGTCAGGACCAAAAGACTTGGAGATCTTATCCCTTTTACTTCGTCTAGGTTCATTTTCATCTCCCTGTTCATTAGACTATTGGTCTATTATAGTTTAATGATTACTAGTCGTAGTATCATTAAGTCTTTTACGAGAACTTGTTTCTTGTGTATTTTTATATGGAAAAATATCTTCAAAGAAAGATGCATTCCTTGATTCTATAAATTTATTGACATGAATATTAGGAATGCCTAATTTAATACAAGAAACCGATATGCACTACTGTTATTTGCAAACCCAATGAATATGCAATTAATTCTTTTAGGACCTATCTTAACCCTCTTAGGATCAGGAACAATTACTTTCGCAAGACACCCCTACACTCGAAGATATTTATAGGAAGGTTTTAGACCTTTCCATAATTCATAAGCTATTTTGTTTGTTTTCTTATGAAGCAAACGGTTGAGAATAAAATTTGAAGATATCAATGCTTCCCCCCCCCCCACCACATGTTATGAGGTAACCCAAAACTTATTAACATAGCATTCATCATTTCTTTTAAAGTTCGGTTCTTGCGTTCAGCAACACCATTTGATTGACGTGAATAAGGAGTGGAAATTTTGTGAATAATACCATTTTCTGAACAAAAGTCTATAAATGGTGATTCATATTCACCACCTCTATCGTTTCTTATAGCCTTAATCTTTTTCCTAAGTTGATTCTCAAATTCATTTTTATAATGTTTAAACATTTCAATTGCTTCATCTTTTGTCCTTAAAAAATAGACATAACAATATCTTGTGCAATCATCTACAAAAGTAATAAAGTACTTTTTTTCACCTCTAGTTTGCATAAATTTTAAATCACATATATCAGTGTGAATTAAATCTAGAAGTTCTGAACTCCTTTTAACAGAATGAAAAGATGTTCTAGTTAATTTAGCCTCTACACATGTTTCACATTTATGACTTTTGTCAATACTAAATTTTAGAATTAATTCTAAATTTTGGAATTAAAGTACCATAGTTTACATGTCCTAATCTACCATGCCAAACATTCATAGATTCAAACATATAAGTAGATGATTGCACAAGATATTAATATCAATAACATTTGGTACAATAGTCATGACGTTCATTTTGAACATCCCATCACACATATAGCCTTTCCCAATATACATTCCATCTTTAGTAAGTATAAATTTATCAGCATGAAACGCTAATTTGAACCCTTTCTTGCTCAATACAAATCCAGAGACTAGATTCTTGTGAATGTCCGACACATATAATACATCATTGAGTGTGAGTTCTTTGCTCGAAGTCATCTTTAACACGACTTTTCCTTTTCTTTCAACTTTAGAAGTGGAGTAGTTGCCCATGAATAGTTGCTCGCCATTTTCTATTGGTTGATATGATGTAAACATTTTCTTGTCCAAGCATATGTGGCATGTAGCACCAGTATCAACCCACCATTCTTTAGGATTTCCCACCAAATTAGCTTTCGAGACAACTGCCAAAAGATACATATCAGAAACTTTAGTAGATACTTCATTTATTTCTGCTATGTTTGCTTGAACATTTTTCCTTTTGAAGTTCTCTTGCTTTTTGGGTTTGCAAAAATCCTTTGCAAGATACCCTATCTTATTGCAAATATAGCATTTCCCTTAGAACTTCTTTGAAGGACTGCTTTCTTAACTTGGGTCTTCATTGTTGTGTTTCCTTTTCTTAGTTTTCTTACCACTCTCTATTACATTAACATTGGATGTAATTGAAAGTTTTTTAGCTTTCTTTTCAGACATTCAATTATCATCTTCAATCCTCAGCCTAACAATCAAGTCCTCGAGCCCCATTTCTTTACGTTTATGCTTTAAATAATTTTTAAAATCTTTCCAAGATGGGGGTTAATTTTTCAATTATTGCGACCACTTGAAAAGATTCACTTAAAACCATTTTTTCAGCATGAATCTCATGGATTGTCAATTGAAGCTCTTAAACTTGATTTATGGCAGTATTTGTATCAACCATTTTATAATCCAAGAAACTACCGACAACGAATTTCTTCATGCCGACAACTTTCGTTTTATATTTTTTATCCAAAGACTCCCATGATAACTTAGCTATTTTGATTGGGCTATATACATTATACAATGTATTGTCCAATCCATTGAGGATATAATTTTTACAAAGAAAATCAGAATGCTTCCATGCATCCACAACAGTCGATGTGGTCCTATTAGTTTCATTATCATCTACCACATGGCCATCCTCATTTAAAAACCTTGAAAGATTCAACATCGTAAGATAAAACAACATTTTATGTTGCCACCTTTTAAAATCAATTCCACTGAATTTTTTAGGTTTCTCACCATGACTGATATATCCCTCCCCTCCGCATTTGTAACATATGATTGATTGTCGTTCCCCTTCCTTAACAACAGGTGCTGGTGATGACGTCTTTCCATCATTGTTGAATCTCCTCTTCTTGAAATTTTCACTTCTATTATCTTGGCCATGATTACCACCGAAGTGGTTACCATTTCTGGCATGTTGATTCCCTCTATGTTTGTTGTCACCGCTTCGATGACTGCTATCACTGGTATTATCATTTTGCCTGTTGCTCTCTCTTGGTTGGGTTGACTCGTTATCGCGCTCCAATAACTGAGCCCTATTTACAACATCTGAATACAAACATAGTTTGTGAGAAATTAAGTACTGACATATCTCGGGTTTCAAACCTCTTAGAAACATCCGCGTCATTCACTCCTCATTATCAACCAAGTGGAAAGCAAACCGGGACAACTCGGCAAAGTTAGCTTCATACTGCGATAGGGTCATATTGTTTTGCTCCAGCTTGATAAACTCTACCCCTTTCATGTGACGAATACTTTCGGGAAAGTACTTGTCATTGAACAGTTCTTGGAACTTCTCCCAAGACATCTTCAGTGCTACAGGTTGAGTATGCTTTACCGATTCCCACCAGTAATCTGTCTCTCCTCGCAATATAAAGGTGGCAAAGGTAACCTTTTGCTCCTCGGAGCATCCCAAGACATCAAATATCTTGGTGATCTGCTTTATCCACGTCTCCGCCTTAAATGATTTTTGTAACGCCCCACCATCCAACCTATTCTGAGTCGTCAAATACATGGTACAGAAAACAACTATAACTTTATTACAACAATTATCGTGCAAAATACGACAACACATATGCTGTGAGTTTGGATACAAATATATACCAAATGTGACTCATGTTCCAACCGTGGATATCACCTCACAATGACACCTTACATAAAGGTATAGTCAAAAACTGTTTTAGAAATTAGAATCTTTGGGAAGTGCTCAAGGAAACCTTCATACATGGGAGACCATGCTTCTAGGTTATGATAGATATCATATGGCCACAGAATTATCCTTGGTTGATCTAATAGACCCCAAAGAAAAATGAGAATTTTACTATCATATCATTTCCAATAGTGAGTCTTCTCTTGACATATCATTATCTCCACTGTCTCTAACTGAGAATTATACTTCAAACAAATACCAAGATTATATAGGTAGTGCTCGTAGATATACTCGATAAGTGGATGTGCACAACCATGTCTTATGATGACACGAGGTTGTATGTCATTATACATCCTGTAAGATAGTGGCAAAACACCCTTCCAAGTTAAATTCACCTCACCCTCAATATCTATAGACCACCGTTCTATTCCCTTGTTATCCCTCGCTCGACCCAGCTACACTTTTATTACCTGAAAGGAATTGTGAAGCAAAAGGGTGAGCACAACTAGCTCAGTAAAGAATATCATAACTAAAGATAAATTATCAATAGTCTTCAACAGTAATAAATCAGAGATTTAGAACATATGGTAGATGATAAAACTTTTCAACCATAGTTGCAGCGGAACGAGCAATCCATTAGAAGAGTCACATAGACCATAAAGTCTATTATCTTCTCCATGTTAAAAGTCCACCAACAATGTTTTATCCCTGTAACATCAATCAACAGTTCCTTTCCACAATCATATAAATAACTCATAATCATAATTGTAGTTCTAAATTTCTCTTCGCATTCAGGACGAAGATAATTTTCATCACCTGTCTTTACCTGAAACATCAAAGATCATGATTATACCAAATCACAGTTCCTGTTCATAATCATACTAATAAATTCATCTTTGCACTACAGGCCAAAGATATTCATCAACAGTTCATCTTTGCACTACAGGCCAAAAGATATTCAACAACAGGTCATCTTTGCACTACAGGCCAAAGACATTCATATATCAAAGAAATACATAATCATTTCAGAATTTATATAAACAATAATTATAACCATGTTGATAAATTCACATTTTCACTTAAGCTAAAGATATTCAATATAAATTCAATGGTCATGATCATACCAGTCACAATTCAACTTTTCACTACTGGCCAAAGAGAACCCTAGTCATGATCATACCAATAATCTACCCATCTTTACACTCTAGTGAAAGAGAATTTCAACATCAGGGTTATAAAATGATATATATAAAAACAATATAATCAATATATAATTTTAATCTCCAGAGTAATATTCATAAATCAACTATAATTTGGTTAGAAAAAGAAACCAATTTTGTCATGAATAGTACCCGTGAATAGTAACTCGTGAATAGTAACTCATGAATAGTAACTCGTGAATAGTAACTTATGAATAGTAACTCGTGAATACTAACTCATGAATAATAACTCGTGAATAGTAATTCATGAATAGTAACTCGTGAATAGTAACTCATGAATAGTAACTTATGAATAGTAACCCCGACATGAAAAGTTCCAAATTTGATAAAAATTTTCAACCAATATTTCGGCATAAAGATATTGAAGAAATAATATCATTTTCGAATAAAATAACATCTCTTACCTCAAAAGAGCAGTACTCCTGACTGGAATAACGCTGAACAAACTTGCACCGTATAGCAACACTCAAGATATCAAAATACTCACAAGAATACACTCGATAATATAGAGAGAGAAATAGAGAGAAAACTTCAGTTTCTGGTGTGATTTTCAATTCTAACCTAAGCACCCTATTTATAGGAAAATGCTTAGAACACCAAAGTAGAAAATTGAATATAATAATAATATAATTACAAAATATTCAAGCCCACTTCTATATACTTGAATTCAGCCATAAACACATGCTAACCTTCTAGAAAAAGTAAGAAAAAACGTTTTTCTTAATAAAAATAATTAAAACTTCCAAAAATCAATTATTTCAGAATTTCGGAACTTCAATAATTCATAATAAATAGCCCTTTCATCAGAAAATTCAAATCCCACGAGTTTTTATAGGAAATTCAATTCTCTACAATTTTACAGAAGAAAGTTTTTCCAAATTTCAAACAGAAATTGACCGAAATCCACAAACGGATAATTTTACAGTCTTTAATAAATTTTCGGTCAAGAATTGTGTCCACCAACACACAAAACATGTGTTAAACATTTAATCCAACAAAAATATTATTCCTCCTCATATACTCATATATCCCACATTCATTGTAAAAATATCACCATCAATATATTATTAAAATAATATATTTAAATGAATTATTTTATCAGAAAAAGAAAAAATATTAATTTTTAACAATTGTCACATTAAAAATTTTCTCCATCTATATCCACATAAAATCACTATTTTTCTCATCATATAAATCAATAATTAATTATACACAAATAATATTACAGAATCACATTACTGACAGCCAGGAAGTTCCCAGGAAAGAGGGGGCTTTCCAATAAGGATCTCTCCTTACTGGCGCGCAATTAGATGACCAAACCTCTTCTTAGACAGAACTTTCTAGACATTGCCAATAATATTATCTAATAATATTATTCAGATAATATGAATTATTGCTCCGATAATAGAAAATACTGTGTAGTGATAATTATTAAAACAACAGTAATATAAAATATCAACGCAGCAATTATTGAATCAATAAAATAAAATACTGAACAGTAATTACTGTAACAATTATTGAGTAATGCCTTCTTACGTAAAAATCAATAATTGGTGCAATACTGTGTGCTACTGTGCAACAACGCGTATTACTGTGTTTTAACCACCGGATATTTCAACAGTGTTAACGGTAACAACTACGCCGCTATTTATAAACAACTTACTCTTATCGTTTTCTTCATCCAATCGCTTTCCGTTATGGGGCCCACAAAAGGCTGCGCCGTCATATGAATATTCCCCGACAGTAAGAATATTCCACAATCAAACGAATATTCACCGATAACAATGAATATTTTATAACCACTTGTGTATTTCCAAAAAAAATTTATATATCACCCTTAACTTTAATATTTATCAATTTAACCATTTACTGAATAGTAATTATAAGAAAAATTGAATACTTTTATTTCATAAAATTCGGGGTCTTACAATTTTGAACCAGTGTTTCCACCTACATTTTGAAAAGGAGTCGTTCTTGCCTGATGTTGCATGAATTGCATAAAGCCTCTGAACATCCCATCGTTCATCATTTGGTCAGCGTTGTTGTTTTCTTGAGGATTATTGCCATCCTGATGCACATTATCTTGGGTATTGATCATTGGTGACTCAACAGTCTCATGTGCTTCATTGCTTATCTCAACGTTTTTGGATGCCATTTTCAAATACTGCCATAAAACAAGGGTTGATGACATGTCACATA
This sequence comes from Panax notoginseng, assembly GCA_016801055.1. Lineage (NCBI taxonomy): Eukaryota > Viridiplantae > Streptophyta > Magnoliopsida > Apiales > Araliaceae > Panax > Panax notoginseng. The sequence goes on along the minus strand of CM029014.1, from coordinate 40,778,223 downwards.
TTACCCCTATACTCTGACCGACCAAATAAATACCAAATAAACTTAGGTAGGTCATAGTAGCGAGGGAATTCTCCGTCTCTTCCCTCCTAGTTCTTGTCTCACATCTTAGCTAGGGATCATGTCCCTAAGCTTTGATACCAACTGTGACGCCCCCAAAATAGGTATACATCACCCATCTTGAGTCACCAAATATATGATACAGAATTTAAATACAAACTTCTTTTATACAGTACGACAAAACGTAGTTGAGAGTTTCAAAACGGATAATGTCTCGTAGAGAGTATCCAAACTCAAATAAAGTCCTCATTACAATTATTATCACACTATTTCACTGAATAGTGAGGACTACTAATGCAAACATCTGGACCGTCACTCCGTTCCCCAACTAGTCCCAGCTACGTTCTCATTTCCTGAAGAGAACAATAAAAGCAAAAGGGTGAGCTCAACTAGCCCAGTAAGAAATATTATGACTAAGATAATGCATAATAAATTATCGTTAGCCTTCAATAGTGTTAAACTGATAAAATATAATAAATATCAAGTTTAACTGCAGCGGAACAAGCAATCCATTAGAAGAGTCAAGTAGAGCATGATATCGACTATCTTCTATGATTTAAAAAGTTTATCATCAATTTTATCGTTGAGACTCAGCTTAATAAATAAACTACATCATCGAATCATCCCTGCACTACGGGCCAAGAATTTTCGTGTAATCATCAATGGTCAAGATTATACCGAATAATCCCTGGTCATAATCATACCAACAACTGTCCATCAATGCACTACAGGCCAATGAGGATTTTTACCACATCATTTGTAATATTACGATCATGATTATACCGAATAATTCCTGGTCATAATCATACCAATCAATAGTACATCTATGCACGTAAGCCACAGATGACTTTTATCATAATATAAGCATGAGGATGATGACAATGATATAAGAATTCAATTAAAAGAAAACAAAGGATAAATTTTTAAAGATTATAACTTAATTTATCCAGAATTAATAATGTCCAAATTGTAAACATGATACTGCTTTGTGGAGTAAAATTCAAAAATAATATTGTATCAAAAATAATTTGGACAGCAAAAAAATCAATTTTTGTGATGAATAATTCATCGGGTGAATAGTACTCGAGTAAATAGTACCCCGTGAATAGTACTTTGGGAATAGTACCCCGTGAATAGTACTTTGTGAATAGTACTCATGAATAGTACCCGTGAATAGTACTTTTTGAATAGTACTTTGTGAATAGTACTGTAAAAATGAATACTACTCATGGACAGTACTCCAGCATGAAAAACTTCGAATTTAACAAGAATGTGCAGAAAATATCCTTGTGAAACGATACTAGATGAAGTGCACATTTCAAGGATATTCTACTAATTTTACGGAGTATAGAAGCAATACTTTAACAAAAATGAGGGTATAATCAGGATTACGAGATGAAATAATATTACTCACATACTACAGAGTATGGAAGAAAATATTATTCCTATGAATACTGAACAAAATAATATCCCTTACCTTAGAAGAAGACTGGATACTGGAATAGTGAGGTAGCATACTTCTCTTCTACTTTTTCTCTAAAGATTCTCTCTCTATAGCTTCTCTTTCTATAATCTCTCTTGTGAGTCTTAGTGAATTGGTGAGAATGAAAGAAGAATGAGCTTCTATTTATAGGAAAATATAGTTTCGATAATTGCACGTTTTAGGGCTCGAAATATTCCAGTATAATACCTTCATCTTTTCCTTCATTTTTAATTTAGTCCTGCAAGTATTATCAAACTTGCACCACCTCCCCTAATAGTACATCTTGTGAATCAATAGTACAATCATGTTAATAAATAGTACAATTATGTGAAAAAATTAATTACAGTATAGTACCTTCATCTATACCTCTATTTTTATTTTAGTCATGCAAGTATTATCAATCTTGCACCACCTCCCCTAATAGTACATGCATGTGAATCAATAGTACACACATGTGAACAAATAGTTATAAGCATGTGAATTAGTAGCAATTAATTGCTCATTTATCCGATTAATTACCCGATTGCTCAATATAACCTCCAGACATCAATTATTATCGAAATAGATGTCGATTTCCATTAACACTAATAATCTCAACACAATAAAAATATTAATTTAATCTTTAATCAATACGAACTTATTCACCATTAATATTATAACTCACAATATTTAACAACCAAATCATTCCCAGGAAAGAGGGGTGTGACAACCCGAGAATTTTGAATATTTTAAAAATTTTATTAATTGATTTAAGGTTCAAAATTAGAACCTAGACAGAAAATAAGTGTATACGTTTGATATTTTTAATATGGAATTTTGAGGATTTCAAAATTCTGTGAAGGATTTAGGTGAATTATTCAGGATTAAGGGAATAAGTGTTTATGTTCTGTGTATATGTGTGCATGATGTGGTTAAGGGTCAAGGGTTGACCAGATAAAAGATATCTGTGACAAACCCTAAGTATATATTAAGAATGTCCACGTTCAGTTAGAAAATTCTTACAATTTATAAGAAACCCTAGAAATCGGTTCTGAAAATCCTAAATTCAGTTTCGGGAATTTAAAACCCTAATTAAGATATTATAATCCTAATGTGGGAATTTAAAGGTTATATATGGTTTATATATTTTAATTACAAACCTTATTTGGGATAACCCTAATGATTAATTTAATTTTTTTAATAATTTAGAAAATCCTAATTTTTAAAGTTTTAAACCCTAATTGATCCGTTTGAAACCCTAATGGACCTAATTGCTAAATTAGCAATTTTAATTAGGAATTATTTATCCTAATTAGCAAGATTTAATTATGATTGGGAAATTAAAATATAATTTGAAAATCCTAATTATAATTTAGAGATGTTAATTTTCTATTTAGAAAACCTAAATTTAAAATAGTAGAAAATTGATTTTTGGGAACCTTAGATTTTAAACCCTAAGGGTTTGCTCAGTTTACTTAAAAGCCCTTAATAATGGAAGCTAAATGACTAAATTACCCTTTTACATTATTGGAGAGAGGAGACATGTAAATCTAGCCATGATCTTGTAGTGGGTGGCTAACCCTAGCCCTAGCCTTAGCTATATATCAATTATCAGCTATCTTGCCCCTTGGATCAGTCACATACATTGAATTATATCACTTATATAGATTAAAAGTAAGAAAAGTCTCACTTTATTTTTCAATTTGTCCAAGACCATCTTCTCTCTCTAAATTCGGGTATGAGAGAGTGAAAGGGAGTGTAAAGCTAAGCTAATATCATCTCTTAGCTTATCAAGAACAGATTCAAGGATCAGAAATCAAAAATCCAAGTTTTAAAGGTATAAAAACCATAACTTAGAAATCCTTAGATCTGATGTTGAGTGTTGTTGTTTATTGGTTAAAGTTGTGTTAGAGGGTGTCATTTGATGATCTGGGTTGCTAAAACTCAGATTCATTTCATTTTGATGCTCGAAATTGAAGATTTCTTAAATCTGGAAATCTGGAAAATTAGTGTCTGACAATCAAATGTCAGACCTCATAGATCGGTGTCTGTTATTTGTTTTTGTGTTTTAACTGTTTGTATTGGTAGTATGTTATGTGGTCTTTACTATGAAACTCGAATCAAGTCCAGATCGGGTGTAGATCGAGAGTTATTGTGGGTCAAAACTCGTTCACCGTTCATGAAATCTGGTTTCTGGGTAACCCAGAAACCCAGATTTTTCTGACAATGATTCTTCAGGCCTTGAATCTTGCTTCTGTTAAGTTCTTTGGTCATGTTGTTGCTTTAAGGTTGTAGTATGACATGTGAGATCTACATTTCCAAGCCATTATCTTACTCAGATCTTGCTCAGAATCAAAACTATTGGTGGTTAAACCACCATTGACCGAACTGTTCAAAAACATTTCTGGGTTTTCCAGAAATGTTCAAGAACAGTTGTTGAGGCCTAGTTTGACCGACCTAGATCTTCTTTATTTAATGTTGTTAAGTTAATATGATGATAATTTGTTGTACTATGATATGTGATCTACATATATGAACCGTTAGATCATACAAAATAGACCCAGGATGCAAACTACAAGGATTAAAGTAGCACCTTTGGCACTGTTTGAATTTCTGGACAGCCCAGAAATTCAAGAACGTGTCTGACAAGAGGTTCTGAAGCTTTAATCTTACTGCTAGGATGTGTATTGGACATGGAAATTATATAGGGTTGTAGTACTATATCAGTACTACAACATTAACCCAAATTTTAACCTAGAAACATGAAGATCGCAAATTTATCAGTGGTCAAAGTAAGCCCCACGATGACTGACATGAAGATCTGGGCAGGCTCAAGAACATCCCAAGAACACAATCAGTGACGGATTTGTCACCTAAAGTCCCTGTAGCGACAGTTTATTTAGAAATTAATTATTTTTAATTAATAAATTGAAATAAATGGTTTTTAATTATGAAAAATTATTTTAAATTCAAAAAAATAGTTTTTAATTATTTTAAGTATATTTCATAAATATTTAATATTTTTAGAATATAAATGGTATTTAATTTATTTAATTATAATATTAAATAAATTATTTAAAAATAATTTTAATACATGAAAAATCATGAAAAATAATATTATGGCATAAGAAAAAATTTGAAGATATTTTCAGTGACTTTTAATATTTTGTGATGAATTTCATTAATTAATAGATATTAATGATAATTAGTTTATTTAATAACTATATTAAATAAATTATGGAAAAATAGAATTAATGATTTATAAATCATATAAAAATGATTTAAGTGTTAGAAAAATATTTTACGTTATAAAATATAACTTTTGATATTTTGTCATGAAAATATTAATATTTTAATATTAATAGCAATTAACGAATAATGAATTTAACGGTTTAAAAATCATATAAATATGATTTTAAGGTATTAAAAATACTTTGTAATATTATAAATATATTATAATTGTGACAACCCCAAAACAGGTCCATTCCATCCAACCTATTCTGAGTCACCAAATACATGGTACAGAAAATAACTATAACTTTATTACAACAATTGTCGTGCAAAATACAACACATATGCTGTGAGTTTGGATAAAATATATACCAAATGTGACTCATGTCCCAACCGTGGACAGCACCTCACAATGACACCTTACATAAAGGTATAGTCAAAAACTATTTTAGAAATTAGAATCTCTGGAAAGTGCTCAAGAAAACCTTTGTACATGGGAGGCCATGCTTCTAGGTTGTGATAGATATCATATGGCCACAGAATTATCCTTGGTTGACTCAATATACCCCAAAGAAAAATGAGAAGATTACTATCATATTCTTCACAATGGTGAGTCTTCTCTTGACTTATCATTATCTCCACTGTCTCTAATTGAGAATAATACTTCAAACAAACACCAAGATTATATAGGTAGTGCTCGTAAATATACTCAGGAAGTGGATGAACACAATCCTGTATTATGATGACACGAGGTTGTATGTCATTAGACATCTTGTATGACAGTGATAAACCACTCTTCCAACGTTGGGTTCGCTTCACCTTGGATGATTCACCAAATATAACTACTAAATGAACTTTTCTATACTGCTTCGGGAGAACCTCCACAGCTAGAGACCACCGTTCTATTTTTCCGTTACCCTCGCTCGACCCAGCTACACTCTTATTACCATAGTTGCAGCGGAACGAGCAATCCGTTAGAAGAGTCAAATAGACTATAAAGTCTATTATCTTCTCCATGTTAAAAATCCACCAACAATATTTTATCACTGTAATATCAATCAACAATTCTGGTCCACAATCATATGAATAACTCATAATCATAACTGTAGTTCTAAATTCCTCTTCTCATCCAGGCGAAGATAATTTTCATCATCTATCTTTACCTGAAACATCAAAGATCATAGTTACACCAAATCACATTTCATGTTCATAATCATACTAATAACTTCATCTTTGCACTACGACCAAAGATATTCATTTGTATCACCAGTTGGTCATGTTCATCTCAACATCTGTTCATCTTTGCACTACTGGCCAAAGATATTCAACAACATGTCATCTTTGCACTACGGGCCAAAGATATTCATCAACAATTCATCTTTGCACTACAGGCCAAATATATTCCTCAACAGTTCATATTTGCACTACGGCCAAATATATTCATCAACGGTTCATATTTGCACTACATGCCAAATATATTAATATCTCAAAGAAATATATAATCATTTCAGAATTTATATAAATAATAATTATAATCATGTTGATCAATTCACCTTTGCACTTAAGCTAAAGATATTCACTTATAAATTTAATGGTCATGATCATACCAGTCAACAATTCAACTTTGCACTACTGGCCAAAGAGAACCCATAGTCATGATCATACCAAAAATCTACCCATCTTTACACTCAAGTCAAAGAAAAATATCATCATTAGGGTTATAAAAATGTTATATATAATAATAAAAATAATATGATCAATATATAGTTTTAATCTCAAGAGTAATATTTGTAAATCAACTATAATTTGATTAGAAAAAGAAACCAATTTTTTTGTGAATAGTAACTCGTGAATAAAAACTCAACACAAAAAGGTAGAAATTCTACAATAAAATACATACCAATATTTCGGTATAATGATATTGAAAGAATAATATTTCTTAAGCTTATAAACAATTTATTTTAATTGTTTACACTTTACTAAATAATACATTTAATCATCCTAAAATGTCAAACTCATAAGATTTTATCACCAATAACCAAAAATCCTCATCAAAAATCTGCATATACCTCATATATGATATTCAAGCCATAAAATCATATTTTTCAATTTTCTTACTTCACATAACATATTTAATTCATTTACTCATAATTAGACTATTTTCATGAAAAATGCCAAATCAGTTCTAAAAATATTTTTTTTCTGGAATTTAGCAGAATATAGTCTCATATTGAACATATATTTTTCTCAAAATTTTTAAAACTAATTTACTATTTTTCATATGGTCAAAACCACCGAATATTTAGACATTTATCATTAATTGTACTTTTATCCAAAAATTCTAAAATTCACAGAGTATACTGATATTATATAGATATACTTCCAATAAAAATTACATCAATTTTGGAGTTAACCACAAGGAGTTATAAGCGGTTACTTTTAAAATAGTCTTTTCTCATAAAATTCATAAATCTTAATCTATACATCCAAAAATCACCATTTTTGGACACAATCAATAAAACTCATCAAAATATCATTTCAAATTTTTTCAAAATTTTCTGAAGGTCAGAAGAATTACGAACTGAAAAACATAACCCTTAAAATCTCTTAACTCAAAAGAGCAGTACTTCTGATCGGTATAAATCTGAAAGAAACTTGCACTGAATAACAACTCTGAAAGTATCTAAATACTCACTAAAATATGCTTGACAATATAGAGAGAAAGAAAACTTGTTTCTGGTGTGATTTTCATTTCTAACATAAGCACCTATTTATAAGAAAATGCTAGAACGCCAAAGGAGACTAAATTAATAAAATAATATTAATTCTTTCTTAATATCTACGCATGCCCACCTTGGAAAATCAGCAGCCACTAGCCTTGAACAACAATTCCAACACATGTTTTCAACACCAACCAAAGTGGGTCCCACCTTATAATTTAATAAAAATTATTTTATTTTCCAAAATTTCAATAATTCATAGAAAATAGCCCTTTTATCAGAAAATTCGAATCTCGCGTATTTTTATAGGAAATTCAATTCTCTACAACTTTGCAGAAGAAAGTTTTTCAAAATTTTAAACAAAAATTGACCGAAATCCATAAACGGACAATTTTACAGGCTATAATCAAATTTCAGTCAAGAAATGGGATCCACCGACACACAAAACATGTGTTAATCATTTAATACAACAAAAATACTCTTCCTCCTCATATACTCATATATCCCACATTCATTGTAAAACTATCACCATTATTATATTATTAAATATAATAATAAATTATTTTATCAAAAAAGATAAAATATCATTTTTCAACAATTGTCACTTTAAAAATTTTCTCCATCTATATCCACATAAAATTAATATTTTTCTCATCATATAAATTAATAATTAATTATTCACAAATAATATTACAGAATCACAGTACTGGCAATCAGGCCGTTCCCAGGAAAGAGGGGGCTTTCCAATAAGGATTTTTCTTTATTGGCGCGCAATTAGATAACCAAACCTCTCCTTAGACAGAACTTTCTAGACATTGCCAATAATGCTACCTAATAATATTATTCAAATAATATGAATTATTGATCTGATAATGGAGATGATGTGCAGCAATAATTATTGAAACAACAATAATATAAAATATCAACGCAGCAATTATTGAATCAATAAAATAAAATATTGAACAATAACTACTGTAACAATTATTGAGTAGTGCATTCTTACGTAAGAATCAATAATTCAAAAATACTGTGTAATACTGTGTGCTACTGTGCAACTACGCGTATTACTGTATTTTAACCACCAGGTATTCCAACAGTGTTAACGGTAACAACTACGCCGTTAATTATAAATACTCAATTTTTGTCGTTATCTTTATTCGACCGTTTTCCGTTATGGGGCCCACAAATAACTACGCCGTCGTACGAATATTTCCCGACAGAAAGAATATTCCACGACCAACGAATATTCCCCGACATCAATGATTATTTTATAACAACTTGTTTATTTTGAAAAATTTTCAAATTTCACCCATAACTTTAACTTTTTATCAATTTAACCATTTACTGAATTGTAATTATAAGAAAAATTGAATACTTTTATTTCATAAAATTCGTAGTCTTACAATAATATTATGACATGTATTTCATTAATATTTAATAATAAATAGATATTAATGATAATAGAATATTGGGGTATTTAATTCATTTAAATACGAGTTTAATGATTTAAAAATCTTGATAAATAGTAATAATTACAAAAAAAAAAATTATTACGAGCTTAGGAAAATTATTTTGACTGATATTCAAATTATCTAAGATAATTGTTAACTATTAAGACAGAGTTTAATTGAACTTAAACTTGAGTAAAGGTCCGACTAGACCGTCGGGATGTCAGAATTGTGTCGGGTTCAAGTCAGATTGAAATAGTTTGACCTAATACCGAGTTTTATGTATTTTATAGGCTGATAGGGTTATGTGCTATGTGTTCAAGTTATTCTATGTATATATATATATATATATATATATATATATATATATATATATATATATATATATATATATAATAGTATTATATTGTGATGATATTATTTTATTTTATATTTCGATATTATATAATAGGTCTTCAGATAAAGCGATACAAATTGCGTAGCGGTAATCAACGGTTCAGATAAATTTTACTTAACTCTACTAAGAGTTGTTTCATTCAGATATGCTTATGGTTAATCATTGCTGATTGCCATTGTAGAATTGTACTCTGTACATACTGCATGTATAAGTCAGGTATGAAAGGCTGATCACCTTCATTACCAGTTGGTCCAGATATATTTGTTCATGTTTAATTCTTGTTCAGTCAAAAGTTTGTTCCTGCTAGTTCACAATAATATTGTTGAATTATAGCCAGCTTATTATTCAGACTCTTTCAATCATGATATGTCTTAATAAATTTAAACTTGTTGGGCAACTTTTATGTAAGACCCCGAATTTTATAAAATAAAAGTATTCAATTTTTCTTATAATTACAATTCAGTAAATGGTTAAATTTATAAAAAATTAAAGTTATGGGTGAAATGTGAAAAATTTTCAAAATAAATAAGTGGTTATAAAATAATCATTGTTGTCGGGGAATATTCATTGGTCGTGGAATATTCTTTCTGTTGGAAAATATTCGTACGACGGCGCAGCTATTTGCGGGTCCCATAACGAAAAACGGTCGAATGAAGATAACGACAAAAATTGAGTATTTATAATTAACGGCGTAGTTGTTACCGTTAACACTGTTGGAATACCTGGTGGTTAAAATACAGTAATACGCGTAGTTGCACAGTAGCACACGGTATTGCACAGTATTTTTGAATTATTGATTCTTACGTAAGAAGGCACTACTCAATAATTGTTACAGTAGTTATTGTTCAATATTTTATTTTATTGATTCAATAATTGCTGCGTTGATATTTTATATTATTGTTGTTTTAATAATTATTGCTGCACATCATCTCCATTATCAGATCAATAATTCATATTATTTGAATAATATTATTTGATAGCATTATTGGCAATGTCTAGAAAGTTCTGTCTAAGGAGAGGTTTGGTTATCTAATTGCGCGCCAATAAGGACAAATCCTTATTGGAAAGCCCCCTCTTTCCTGGGAACGGCCTGGTTGCCAGTACTGTCATTCTGTAATATTATTTGTGAATAATTAATTATTGATTTATATGATGAAAAAAATATTAATTTTATGTGGATATAGATGGAGAAAATTTTTAAAGTGACAATTGTTGAAAAATGATATTTTATCTTTTTTGATAAAATAATTTATTATTATATTTAATAATATAATAATGGTGATAGTTTTATAATGAATGTGGGATATATGAGTATATGAGGAGGAAGAATATTTTTGTTGTATTAAATGATTAACACATGTTTTGTGTGTCAGTGGACCCCATTTTTTAACTGAAATTTGATTATAGCCTGTAAAATCGCCCGTTTATGGATTTCGGTCAATTTCTGTTTGACATTTGGAAAAACTTTCTTCTGCAAAATTGTAGAGAATTGAATTTCCTATAAAAATTCGCGAGATTCTAATTTTCTGATAAAAGGACTATTTTCTATGAATTATTGAAGTTTCGGAAAATAAAATAATTTTTATTAAATTATAAGGTGGGACCCACTTTGGTTGGTGTTGAAAACATGTGTTGGAATTGTTGTTCAAAGCAGGTGGCTGCTGATTTTCCAAGGTGGGCATGCGTAGATGTTAAGAAAGAATTAATATTATTTTATTAATTTAGTCTCATTTGGCGTTCTAGCATTTTCCTATAAATAGGTACTTATGTTAGAATTGAAAATCACACCTGAAACAAGTTTTCTTTCTCTCTATATTGTCAAGCATATTCTAGTGAGTATTTAGATACTTTCAGAGTTGTTATTCAGTGCAAGTTTCTTTCAGCTTTATACCGATCAGAAGTACTGCTCTTTTGAGGTAAGGGATAGTAAGGGATTTTAAGGGTTATTATGTTTTTCAGTTCGTAATTCTTCTGACCTTCAAAAAATTTTGGAAAAATTTGAAATGATATTTTGATGAGTTTTATTGATTGTGTCCAAAAATGGTGATTTTTGGATGTATAGATTAAGAGTTATGAATTTTATGAGAAAAGACTATTTTAAAAGTAACTGCTTATAACTCCTTGTAGTTAACTCTAAAATTGATAAAAAAAATTATTGGGAGTACATCTATATAATATCAGTGTACTCTGTGATTTTCGGAATTTTTGGATAAAAGTACAATTTATGATAAATATCTAAATATTCGGCAGTTTTGGCCATATGAAAAATAGTAACTGAGTTTTAAAAATTCTGAGAAAAATATATGTTCAATATGGGACTATATTCTGCTAAATTCCAGTAAAGAAATATTTTTAGAACTGATTTGGTATTTTTCATGAAAATAGACTAGTTATGAGTAAATGAATTAAATATGTTATGTGAAGTAAGAAAATTGAAAAATAGGATTTTATGGCTTGAGAATCCTATATGAGGTATATGCAGATTTTTGATGAGGGTTTTTGGTTATTGGTGATGAAATCTTATGAGTTTAGCATTTTAGGATGATTAAATGCATTATTTAGTAAATTGTAAACAATTAAAATAAATTGTTTATAAGTTTATGAAATGTTATTCTTTCAATATCATTATACCAAAATATTGGTATAAATTTTATTGTGGACTTTCTACCTTTTTGTGTCGGGATTACTATTCATGAGTTACTATTCACGAGTTATTATTTACTAGTTACTATTCATGAGTTACTATTCACGAGTTACTATTCATGACAAAATTGGTTTCTTTTTCTAACCAAAATATAGTTGATTTGTGAATATTACTCTTGAGATTAAATCTATATGTTGATTATATTGATTTTATTATCATATATAACATTTTTATAACCCTAATGATTCTATTCTCTTTCACTTGAGTGTAAAGATGGGTAGATTATTGGTATGATCATGACTAGGGTCCTTTTTGGCCAGTAGTGGAAAAGTTGAATTGTGACTGGTATGATCATGACCATTGAATTTATAATTGAATATCTTTAGCTTAAGTGCAAAGGTGAATTGATCAACATGGTTATAATTATTGTTTATAAAAGTTCTAAAATGATTATATATTTATTTGAGATATGAATATATTTGGCATGTATTGTAAATATGAACTGTTGAGGAATATATTTGGCCTGTAGTGCAAAGATAAATTATTGATGAATATCTTTGGCTCGTAATGCAAAGATGACTTGTTGTTGAATATCTTTGGCATGTAGTGCAAAGATGAGTTGTTGATGAATATCTTTGGCTTGTAATGCAAAGATGACCTGTTGTTGAATATCTTTGGCATGTAGTGCAAAGATGACTTGTTGATGAATATCTTTGGGCCGTAGTGCAAAGATGAATTTATTAGTATGATTATGAACATGAACTGTGATTTGGTATAACCATGATGTTTGATGTTTTAGTTGATGAAAATTATCTTTGTTCTGGATGAGAAAATGAATTTAGAACTACAATTACGATTATGAGTTATACACGTAATTGTGGACAGGAATTTTTGATTGATGTTACAGGGATAAAATATTGTTGGTGGATTTTTAACGTGGAGAAGATAATAGACTTTATAGTCTATTTGACTCTTCTAATGGATTGCTCGTTCCGCTGCAACTATGGTTAAAAAATTTTATCATCTACCATATGTTCTAAATCTCTGATTTATTACTGATGAAGACTATTGATAATTTATTTATCTTTAGTCATGATATTCTTTACTGGGCTAGTTGTGCTCACCCTTCTGTTTCACAATTCCTCTCAGGTAATAAGAGTGTAGCTGGGTCGAGCGGGGGTAACAGGGAAATAGAACGGTGGTCATCATTTAGTAGTTATATTTGGTGAATCATCTAGGGTGAAGCGAACCCAACGTTGGAAGAGTGTTTTATCACTATCATACAAGATGTCTAATGACATACAATGTGACAATCCCAAAATAGGTCCATTCCATCCAACCTATTCTGAGTCGCCAAATACATGGTACAGAAAACAACTACAACTTTATTACAATAATTGTCGTGCAAAATACAACAACACATATGCTGTGAGTTTGGATACAAATATATACCAAATGTGACTCATGTTCCAACCGTGGACATCACCTCACAATGACACCTTACATAAAGGTATAGTCAAAAACTGTTTTAGAAAATAGAATCTTTGGAAAGTGCTCAAAGAAACCTTCGTGCATGGGATGCCATGCGTCTAGGTTATGATAGATATCATATGACCATAGAATTATCTTTGGTTGACCCAATAGACCCCAAAGAAAAACGAGAAGATTACTATCATATTCTTCCCAATGGCGAGTCTTCTCTTGACTTATCATTATCTCCACTGTCTTTAATCGTGAATTATACTTTAAACAAACACCAAGATTATATAGGTAGTGCTCATAGATATACTCAGCAAGTGGATGAGCACATCCCTGTCTTATGATGATACGAAGTTGTATGTCATTAGACATCTTGTATGATAGTGGCAAAACACCCTTCCAACGTTGGGTACGCCTTACCCTATTTTCTTCACCAAATATACCTACTAAATGATGGCCACCGTTCTATTCCCTTGTTACCCCCGCTCGACCTAGCTACACTCTTATTACCTGAAAGGAATTATGAAACAAAAAGGTGAGCACAACTAGCCCAGTAAAGAATATCATGACTAAAGATAAATAATTATCAATAGTCTTCATCAATAATAAATCAGAGATTTAGAACATATGGTAGATGATAAAAATTTTAACCATAGTTACAGCGGAACGAGCAATCCATTAGAAGAGTCAAATAGACCATAAAGTCTATTATCTTCTCCACATTAAAAGTCCACCAATAATATTTTATCCCTATAACATTAATCAACAGTTCCTTTCCACAATTATATGAATAACTCATAATCATAATTGTAATTCTAAATTCCTCTTCGCATCCAGGACGAAGATAATTTTCCTCACATGTCTTTACTTGAAATATCAAAGATCATGGTTATACCAAATCACAGTTCCTGTTCATAATCATATTAATAAATTCATCTTTGCACTATAGGCCAACGATATTCATTTGTATCACCAGTTGGTCATGTTTATCTCAACATCTGTTCATCTTTGCACTACTGGCCAAAGATATTCAACAACATGTCATCTTTGCACTACGGGCCAAAGATATTCATCAACAATTCATCTTTACACTACAGGCCAAAGATATTCATCAATATTTCATCTTTGCACTACAGGCCAAAGATATTCCTCAACAGCTCATATTTGCACTACTGCCAAATATATTCATCAACAGTTCATATTTGCACTACAGGCCAAATATATTAATATCTCAAAGAAATATATAATCATTTCAGAATTTATATAAACAATAATTATAACCATGTTGATCAATTCACCTTTGCACTTAAGCTAAAGATATTCACTTATAAATTTAATGGTCATGATCATACCAATCAACAATTCAACTTTACACTACTGGCCAAAGAGAACCCATAGTCATGATCATACCAAAAATCTACCCATCTTTACACTCAAGTCAAAGAGAAATATCATCATTAGGGTTATAAAAATGTTATATATAATAATAAAAATAATATGATCAACATCTAGTTTTAATCTCAAGAGTAATATTCGTAAATCAACTATAATTTGGTTAGAAAAAGAAACTAATTTTTCCGTGAATAGTAACTCGTGAATAGTAACTCATGAATAGTAACTCGTGAATAGTAACTCGACACAAAAAGGTAAAAATTCCACAATAAAATATATACCAATATTTCGGTATAATGATATTAAAAGAATAATATTTCTTAAGCTTATAAACAATTTATTTTAATTGTTTACAGTTTACTAAATAATGCATTTAATCATCCTAAAATGCCAAACTCATAAGATTTCATCACCAATAACCAAAAACCCTCATAAAAAATCTGCATATACCTCATATAGGATTCTCAAGCCATAAAATCCTATTTTCTAATTTTCTTTCTTCACAAAACATATTTAATTCATTTACTCATAACTAGACCATTTTCATGAAAAATACCAAATCAATTCCAAAAATATTTCTTTTCTGGGATTTAGCATAATATAGTCCCATAGTGAACATCTATTTTTCTCAAAATTTTTAAAAGTCATTTACTATTTTTCATATGGCCAAAACAGCCGAATATTTAGACATTTATCAAAAATTATAATTTTATCTAAAAATTCTAAAATTCACAGAGTATACTCCTATCATATACATGTACTCCTAATAAAAATTTCATCAATTTTACAGTTAACCACAAGGAGTTATAAGCAGTTACTTTTAAAATAGTATTTTCTCATAAAATTCATAACTCTTAATCTATATATCCAAAAATCACCATTTTTGGACACAATCAAGAAAACTCATCAAAATATCATTTCAAATTTTTCCAGAATTTTTGAAGATCAGAAAAATTACGAAACTGAAAAACATAACAACCCTTAAAATTCCTTACTATCCCTTACCTCAAAAGTACAGTATTTCTGACTAGAATGCAAAGCCGAAGGAAACTTGTACTGAATAGCAACTCTCAAAGTATCTAAATACTCACAAAATATGCTTCATAATATAGAGAGAGAAAGAGAGAAACCTTATGTTTTTGGTGTGATTTTCAATTCTAACTTAGCCCTCTATTTATAGGAAAATGTTAGCACGCCGAAGCAGACTTAACCTGCAACCTTATGGCTTTACCTGCTACTATTCCCACCCACCATATTTGAATAAAAATCTCAGCACATTTCTTCACCAACCAAGAGTGGGGCCCACCAATTTTAGAATTTTCCACCAAAATGATTAACTCCGAAAATTCAACAATTTCTGAACCAGTCATCTCGTAAAATTCATAACAAATCATACGTTCATTTTTAACGGTTCAAAATTTGTGGACATATACTTAACTTATATATGTATAACATATCCAAATATTACCACGATCCAACGGTCGGATTAAAAATTATAACCCTCGCAAAATATCTTAAAAACTCTCATTTGATTTTCAATACCTCCGTTCCGACCAAAATATAGATAAAACACCTCAACATTTACTCCTTCATTTTTAACCACAAAAATATATCCCTCATTTATATCCACATAAAATAAATATTTCCTTATCATATGAATCAATAATTAATTATACACAAATAATATTACAGAATCAAATTTATGACAACCAGGCCGTTCCCAGGAAAGAGGGGGCTTTCCAATAAGGATTTCTCCTTACTGGCGCGCAATTAGGTGACCAAACCTCTCCTTGACAGAACTTTCTAGACATTGCCAATAATGCTATCTAATAATATTATTCAAATAATATGAATTATTGATCTGATAATAGAAAATACTGTGCAGTGACAATTATTGAGCAACAATAATATAAAATATCAATGCAGCAATTATTGAATCAATAAAATAAAATATTGAACAGTAATTACTGTAACAATTATTGAGTAGTGTCTTCTTACGTAAAGATCAATAATTCAAAAATACTGTGCAATACCGTGTGCTACTGTGCAATAATGCGTATTACTGTATTTTAACCACCGGGTATTTCAACAGTATTAACGGTAACAACTACGCCGTTATTTGTAAAAACTCAAATTTATCGTTTTCTTCATTCGACAGTTATTCGTTATGGTGCCCACAAATAGCTGCGCTGTCGTACGAATATTCCCCGACAGAAAGAATATTCCACGTTCAAACGAATATTCCCCGACAACAATGATTATTTTATAACCACTTACTTATTTTGAAAAAAAATTCATATTTCACCCATAACTTTAAACTTTTATCAATTTAACCACTTACTGAATAGTAATTATAAGAAAAATTGAATACTTTTATTTCATAAAATTCGGGGTCTTACATACAACCTCGTGTCATCATAAGACAGGATTGTGCTAATCCACTTGCTGAGTATATTTACGAGCACTACCTATATAATCTTGGTGTTTGTTTGAAGTATAATTCTCAATTAGAGACAGTGGAGATAATGATAAGTCAGGAGAAGACTCACCATTGGGAAGAATATGATAGTAATCTTCTAGTTTTTCTTTGGGGTATATTGGGTCAACCAAGGATAATTATGTGGCCATATGATATCTATCACAACCTAGAAGCATGGCCTCCCATGTACAAAGGTTTTCTTGAGCACTTCCCAAAGATTCTAATTTCTAAAACAGTTTTTGACTATACATTTATGTAAGGTGTCATTGTGAGGTGCTGTCCACGGTTGGGACATGAGTCATATTTGGTATATATTGTATCCAAACTCACAGCATATGTGTTGTTGTATTTTGCACGACAATTGTTGTAATAAAGTTGTAGTTATTTTCTGTACCATGTATTTGGCGACTTAAAATAGGTTGGATGGAATGGACCTGTTTTGGGATTGTCACAGTTGGTATCAGAGCCATAAGTAAAGAGCCCCGAGCCTCTATCTGGTGACATCCTGTTGATGGAGAATGCACCGAAGACAGACTCTCCGTAGGGGACACCGTTCTGCGGTGGCAAGCTGATAGGTACCTTTGTGAGGTGCTGACACATGATGGTGTCTAATGTCACAGTTGGTATCAGAGCTATTAGTAAAGAGCCCCGAGCCTCTCGCTGGTGACTTCTTGTTGATGGGGAATGTACCGAAACCAGACTCTCCTTAGGGGACGCCGTTCTGCGGTGGCAAACTGATAGGTATCAATGTAAGGTGCTGACACAAGTTGGTGTCCAGAGTTATATTTTAGTATCAGAGCTTAGGGATATGGTCTCTGGCGGAGATCGGGGAATATAACTAGGAGGGGAGAGATGAGTAAATCATTCGCTAGTGTGTCCTACCTAAGCTTATTTATTAGTCAGTCATAATATCGGGATATTATGTGATATGTTAATTTGTTAAATTAACCCTTATTTTGAAGCTGTATTCTGGAATGACATTTGAAATATAGGAGACGAGCAATGGAGAAATTATGATGACAGGAAAGATGGAATCTGAAATGAAAGCAAGGTATTCTCAACTCTTCGAAATACCAGGTACGTAAATTTCGGGGACGAAATTTCATAAGGAGGGGAGATTGTAAGACCCCGAATTTTATAAAATAAAAGTATTCAATTTTTCTTATAATTACAATTCAGTAAATGGTTAAATTGATAAAAAGTTAAAGTTATGGGTGAAATGTGAAATTTTTTCAAAATAAACAAGTGGTTATAAAATAATCATTGTTGTCGGGGAATATTCATTGGTCGTGGAATATTCTTTCTGTCGGGAAATATTCGTACGACGGCGCAGCTATTTGTGGGCCCCATAACGAAAAACGGTCAAATGAAGATAACGACAAAAATTGAGTATTTATAATTAACGGCGTAGTTGTTACCGTTAACACTGTTGGAATACCTGGTGGTTAAAATACAGTAATACGCGTAGTTGCACAGTAGCACACGGTATTGCAACGTATTTTTGAATTATTGATTCTTACGTAAGAAGGCACTTCTCAATAATTGTTACAGTAGTTATTGTTCAATATTTTATTTTATTGATTCAATAATTGCTGCTTTGATATTTTATACTATTGTTGTTTCAATAATTATTGCTGCACATCATCTCCATTATTAGATCAATAATTCATATTATTTGAATAATATTATTAGATAGCATTATTGTTAATGTCTTTAAAGTTCTGTCTAAGGAGAGGTTTGGTTATCTAATTGCGCGCCAATAAGGAGAAATCCTTATTAGAAAGCCCCCTCTTTCTTGGGAACGGCCTGGTTGCCAGTACTGTGATTCTGTAATATTATTTGTGAATAATTAGTTATTGATTTATAAGATGAGAAAAATATTAATTTTATGTGGATATAGATGGAAAAATTTTTTAAAGTGTTAATTGTTGAAAAATGATATTTTATCTTTTCTGATAAAATAATTTATTATTATATTTAATAATATAATAATGGTGATAGTTTTACAATGAATGTGGGATATATGAGTATATGAGGAGGAAGAGTATTTTTATTGTATTAAATGATTAACACATGTTTTGTGTGTCGGTGGACCCCATTTCTTGACTGAAATTTGATTATAGCCTGTAAAATCGTCCGTTTATGGATTTCGGTCAATTTCTGTTTAGAATTTGGAAAAACTTTCTTCTGCAAAGTTGTAGAGAATTGAATTTCCTATAAAAATTTGCGAGATTCTAATTTTCTGATAAAAGGACTATTTTCTATGAATTATTGAAGTTTCGAAAAATAAAATAATTTTTATTAAATTATAAGGTGGGACCCACTTTGGTTGGTGTTGAAAACATGTGTTAAATTGTTGTTCAAAGCTGGTGGCTGCTGATTTTCCAAGGTGGGAATGCGTAGATATTAAGAAAGAATTAATATTATTTTATTAATTTAGTCTCCTTTGGCGTTCTAGCATTTTCCTATAAATAGGTGCTTATGTTAGAATTGAAAATCACACTAGAAATAAGTTTTCTTTCTCTCTATATTGTCAAGCATATTCTAGTGAGTATTTAGATACTTTCAGAGTTGTTATTCAGTGCAAGTTTCTTTCAGCTTTATACCGATCAGAAGTACTGCTCTTTTGAGGTAAGGGATAGTAAGGGATTTTAAGGGTTATTATATTTTTCAGTTCATAATTCTTCTGTCCTTCAGAAAATTCTGGAAAAATTTAAAATGATATTTTGATAAGTTTTATTGATTATGTCCAAAAATGGTGATTTTTGGATGTATAGATTAAAAGTTATGAATTTTATGAGAAAAGACTATTTTAAAAGTAACCGCTTATAACTCCTTGTGGTTAACTCCAAAATTGATAAAAATTTTATTGAAAGTACATCTATATAATATCAGTGTACTCTGTGAATTTTGAAATTTTTGGATAAAAGTATAATTTATGATAAATGTCTAAATATTCGGAGGTTTTGGCCATATGAAAAATAGTAACTGAGTTTTAAAAATTCTGAGAAAAATATATGTTCAATATGGGACTATATTCTGCTAAATTTCAGAAAAGAAATATTTTTAGAACTGATTTGGTATTTTTCATGAAAATAGACTAGTTATGAGTAAATGAATTAAATATATTATGTGAAGTAAGAAAATTGGAAAATAGGATTTTATGGCTTGAGAATCCTATATGAGGTATATGCAGATTTTTTATGAGGGTTTTTGGTTATTGGTGATGAAATCTTATGAGTTTGGCATTTTAGGATGATTAAATGCATTATTTAGTAAATTGTAAACAATTAAAATAAATTGTTTATAAGTTTATGAAATGTTATTCTTTCAATATCATTATACCAAAATATTGGTATGAATTTTATTGTGGACTTTCTACCTTTTTGTGTCGAGATTACTATTCATGAGTTACTATTCACGAGTTATTATTTACTAGTTACTATTCATGAGTTACTATTCACGAGTTACTATTCATGACAAAATTAGTTTCTTTTTCTAACCAAAATATAGTTGATTTGTGAATATTACTCTTGAGATTAAATCTATATGTTGATTATATTGATTTTATTATCATATATAACATTTTTATAACCCTAATGATGCTATTCTCTTTCACTTGAGTGTAAAGATGGGTAGATTATTGGTATGATCATGACTAGGGTTCTCTTTGGCCAGTAGTGAAAAAGTTGAATTGTGACTGGTATGATCATGACCATTGAATTTATAATTGAATATCTTTAGCTTAAGTGCAAAGGTGAATTGATCAACGTGGTTATAATTATTGTTTATATAAGTTCTAAAATGATTATATATTTCTTTGAGATATGAATATATTTGGCCTGTAGTACAAATATGAACTGTTAAGGAATATCTTTGGCCTGTAGTGCAAAGATAAATTATTGATGAATATCTTTGGCTCGTAATGCAAAGATGACTTGTTGTTGAATATCTTTGGCCTGTAGTGCAAAGATGAGTTGTTAATGAATATCTTTGGCTCGTAATGCAAAGATGACCTGTTGTTGAATATCTTTGGCATGTAGTGCAAAGATGACTTGTTGATGAATATCTTTGGGCCGTAGTGCAAAGACGAATTTATTAGTATGATTATGAACATGAACTGTGATTTGGTATAACCATGATGTTTGATGTTTTAGGTGATAAAAATTATCTTTGTTCTGGATGAGAAAAGGAATTTAGAACTACAATTACGATTATGAGTTATACATGTGATTGTGGACAGGAATTGTTGATTGATATTACAGGGATAAAACATTGTTGGTGGATTTTTAACGTGGAGAATATAATAGACTTTATAGTCTATTTGACTCTTCTAATGGATTGCTCGTTCCGCTACAACTATGGTTGAAAATTTTTATCATCTACCATATGTTCTAAATCTCTGATTTATTACTGATGAAGACTATTGATAATTTATTTATCTTTAGTCATGATATTCTTTACTGAGCTAGTTGTGCTCACCCTTCTGTTTCACAATTCCTTTCAGGTAATAAGAGTGTAGCTGGGTCGAGCGGGGGTAACAGGAAAATAGAACGGTGGTCATCATTTAGTAGTTATATTTGGTGAATCATCTATGGTGAAGCGAACCCAATGTTGGAAGAGTGTTTTATAACTATCATACAAGATGTCTAATGACATACAACCTCGTGTCATCATAAGACAGGATTGTGCTCATCCACTTGCTGAGTATATTTACGAGCACTACCTATATAATCTTGGTGTTTGTTTGAAGTATAATTCTTAATTAGAGACAGTGGAGATAATGATAAGTCAAGAGAAGAATCACTATTGAGAAGAATATGATAGTAATCTTCTCGTTTTCCTTTGGCGTATATTGGGTCAACCAAGGATAATTATGTGGCCGTATGATATCTATCACAACCTAGAAGCATGGCCTCCCATGTACAAAGATTTTCTTAAGCACTTCCCAAATATTCTAATTTCTAAAACAGTTTTTGACTATACCTTTATGTAAGGTGTCATTGTGAGGTGTTGTCCACAGTTGGGACATGAGTCACATTTGGTATATATTGTATCCAAACTCACATCATATGTGTTGTTGTATTTTGCACGACAATTGTTATAATAAAGTTGTAGTTATTTTCTGTACCATGTATTTGTCGACTCAGAATAGGTTGGATGGAATGAACCTGTTTTGGGGTTGTCACATTTTATGCTCACCCTTGTTATATCATGATTTAACATTGTAGATTAAGGCGAAAACGTCGGATACAGGAAAAAGGGTTAAAGCTAAGTTCAGCTTGGGATAAAGTGCGCAACTAATTTGTAATAGAATAGTTTAATAAATATGTTATATGTCTGATAGTTTATGAATTGTGTATAAGTTAAGGTTACTCTATTTTGGAAAAATAATGTGTACGTTTATTGTATAAACAATTTATGTTTATATCTTCCGCAAATAGTGATAGAATGATTGTACCGGATCCGCGGTGATTTGGGACCCGGATTCAGGGCTTTCACAAGGGTGCTTTTTGATAAAGATTTCTCCCTATTGGCGCGCAATTAGATGACCAAACCTCTCCTTGACAGAACTTTCTAGACATTGTCAATATTGCAAATAATAATATGAATAACTTTGTCGTCACAATTATTAATTTAATAATATAAGATATTATGTAGATGATATTGTGACAATAATTGAATCAATAATATGAGAGATCTTATGCAGCAACTACTGCAGCAATAATTGAGTATAACAGAGTGACTTCTCACGTAAACATCAATAATCAATACCGTGTGCTACTATACAACCACGCGTATTACTGTACTTTTACCACCGGGTAGTTCAACAGTTTAACGGTAAAACTTTCGCCGTTATTTTTATAAAATATAATTCTGTCGTTTTCTAACTACGACAATACTTCCGTTGTGGGATCCACCAATGTTGTGTCGTCGTACGAATATTCCCTGTTAAAACGAATATT
The DNA here is from genome assembly GCA_016801055.1 of Panax notoginseng. NCBI lineage: Eukaryota > Viridiplantae > Streptophyta > Magnoliopsida > Apiales > Araliaceae > Panax > Panax notoginseng. The sequence continues at coordinate 40,754,948 of CM029014.1, read as the reverse complement.
CTCCGACCAATCGAATATTATATAACCACTTGCTTACTTTAAAAAATTTGTAAATAATACCCACAACTATAACATTATATCAAATCCACACCATAATATTCAAAAATATATTTCGAGAAAAAGTAATCTTTATTCATAAAAGTTGGGGACTTACATATTTAAAAATATTTTAAGTTATAAAATATAACTTTTAATATTTTAAGACAAATTTTATTAATTATTTAATATTAATGATATTAGATTTATTTAATAATTATATTAAATAAATTAATTAAACATGATTTTTATATTATAAAAATTATTTTAAATAAAAATAAATAGTTTTAAAATATTTTAAGTTATAAAATATAGCTTTTAATATTTAAAGGTAAATTTCATTAATAATATAATGTTAAATGATATTAGAGTTATTTAATAATTATATTAAATAAATAATTTAAAAATAGTTTTATTGAATTAAAAAATTATTAAAAAAGGATATAAATAATTTAAAAATATTTTAAGTAAAAGTAAATGACTTTTAATATTTTGGTGAATAATATATTAATATTTAAATATTAATGGTAATTATTTAAAAATAATTTTTAATGTTTTAAAAATCATTTAAGGGTAATGAAAATGTTTTAAAAATATTTTGAGTTATTATAAATAACTTTAATATTTTTATAATAGTTTCATTAATAATTTAATATTAATTATATATTAATGATAATAGAATTATTTAATAACGATTCCAGTGTTTAAAAAATCATGATAAATTATAATAATTATTTAAAATTATTATAAGGCTATGAAAGATAATATGACTGATATTAAAATTATCTAAACGAATATTGAGCTATAGAATAAAGTTTTAGACCCGATAATTACCCGATAAAGCCGTCGGTACACCGAAATATTTCAAAAATTGATCTGGACTTTGATAATTGGACTAGATAAGTGTTTATTTGTGAATCAATGACTGGTAAACTTATGTGATAATATGATTAGATTATGTGTTGACTGCAAATAGCAGTACTATGTGATATAATATATTATTCTAATCGAAAGAATGATCTTATTAATGATAGGTTTCGATATAAAAGATAAAATTAAGTTGTGTTATTGTAAGCAGCAGCTCAGGCAAGTATCCTACCTTTGTATTTACTTTATGCAATGGACATGAGTAAGAATGTTTCAAAATTTTATTATTATTGTGCCAGATATTTATTTTGTTCGTTAATTTCTAAATATGGTTATACAAGTGTCCTCACTTGGATAATCATTGTATTTAATCACATGTTGATACATACTTATTTATTTTCAGTATGTATACGATGACTTAAAAGTCGTCTAAGCTATTTGATTCGGCTAGACATAAACTTAGAAATATTGTTGGACAAGATAAAACTTTATTGTATCCAACCAGATTGTTTTGGTTCGGATTCCCGACTAAGTATGAACATCTCGAATTCATGGGAAAACTTTTGTGCACCTAAGGTGGATAAGATGAACGATAATATCGTTCTTGCATGTAGTATTGATTAATACAGGACATAACGGGCTGATCACTCCCCGTGCCTGTAAGTTATGACGGCCTACAGATGAATTTCTGTATACCTTCTTGAAAATAGAAAATAATGTTCATAGTCTGTCGACTGATCTCCAGTTATAGTCAGTACGTAGTTTCAAAAATTTGATATAGAAGTGATATGTTATTATTATTGGTTCAGCTTACTTCACAACTGTTGATTCGTTGTAGAAGTATTATTCAAAGAAAATATTTAATCCTTTTCAGCTAATATGTATTGTTGTTATTACTTGCTGGGCACCCAAATGTTCATTCTTGCTTTAAATTTAAATGTTTTCAGCTAATCGTGATCAACCCGAAGGTTCAGGCAAGAACAAGGGGAAAGGAAAGCTGTTCGAATGAGTTTTATAATATTATGTGTAATAGTTAAAGTTTATTAAGATAATGATATTTATTATCTATGATGTAATGAATGTTTAAAGGTCTCGTACCTGGGATTTAGACTCTGATTTATGTAAATTAAGTTTGGTATCTATATTATTGTTATTATTATTAGTATTACTCCACTCATAGAAATGGTATCGTAAAACACCGAGTTCGGGTTTCAAGTACCTAAATTTGGGGGCGTCACATATATTGTATTAGTATGATGATTAGGATTGAGGTATGTAAGTTTCAATTCTCATCATTTGTATGATTTTTCTATTCTGTATGAGATTTTCTTTCCTTATTGGGAAACTTGTATGAATATAATCTAGAGTACTATTTTTTAATATTTATTTAAAAAAAATATTCTCTTTGTCTTTACAAAGATGAACAAAATATAATTTGTATACATTAAAAAAAATAAAAATAGAAGAGAGAGAGTAATTTTTTTAAAATTTATCCTTAGTGGTCTTAGAAGATTATATAAAGTGATGAATACTTTTTTTTTTATCATTAACGAACCCCACTAAATGATTAAGTTACCCTTTACTTATGGCTTAAATATAAATTATCACCTCAAACTATTCACCTTTTTTTACTTCGGTGATCGTCTTTTTAAGTGTTTTTTCAATTAAACGTTTAAACTTCCAATCTTTTCTACTTTAGTTCAATATTTGAATTGTCATGTCATAAATTGATGACATAATTTCAACGGGTGATATTTTTCAATTACCTTTTACTGTCATTTTAATGAATTAAAAAATTAAAATAATAATAAGCATATTAAAATCATAAATAACTAAATAACACAAACAACACTAAACTAACATAAAAATAGATACATTAAAGATAATAAAAATCAAAAGCTACTGCAAAATAAAAATAAAAATTGGATATATATATATATATATATATATATATATATATATATATATATGTGTGTGTGTGTGTGTGTGTGTGTGTGTGTGTGTGTGTGTGTGTGTGTGTGTGTGTGTTAATGAATGAGAAATTTATCTAAAATAAAATCACTGAGTATGACTTTTAGAAATGGTGTGTTTGGTTCATATCTTTTCAAATTAAAAAGGTACCTTTTCAAAGGGATATACCTTTTCAAAGGGATGTAACCTTTTCAAAGGGATGTACTGTAAGACCTTAATTTTTATAAATAAAGATTAATTTTTCTTGAAATATATTTTTGAATATTATGGTGTAAATTTGATATAATGTAATAGTTGTGGGTATTATTTATAAATTTTTCAAAGTAAGCAAGTGGTTATATAATATTCGATTGGTCGGGAAATATTCGTTTTAACAGGAAATATCCGTACGACGACACAATCATTAGTGGACCCCACAACGGAAGTATTGTCGTAGTTAGAAAATGACAGAATTGTTTTTTTACAAAAATAACGACGAAAGTTTTACCGTTAAACTGTTGAACTACCCGGTGGTAAAAGTACAGTAATACGCGTGGTTGCATAGTAGCACACGATATTGATTATTGATGCTTACGTGAGAAGTCACTCAGTTATACTCAATTATTGCTACAATAGTTGCTGCATAATATCTCTTATATTATTGATTCAATTATTGTCACAGTATCATCTGCATAATATCTTATATTATTAAATCAATAATTGAGACGACAAAGTTATTCATATTATTATTTGTAATATTGACAATGTCTAGAAAGTTCTGTCAAGGAGAGGTTTGGTCACCTAATTGCTCGTCAATAGGGAAAAATCCTTATTGGAAAGCCCCCTCTTTCCTGGGAATGATCTGGTTGTTAAATATTGTGAGTTATAATATTAATGATGAATAAGTTCGTATTGATTAAAGATTAAATTAATATTTTTATTGTTTTGGGATTATTATTGTTAATGAAAATCGACATCTATTTCAATAATAATTGATGTCTGGAAGTTATATTGAGCAATCGGGTAATTAATCGGATAAATGAGCAATTAATTGCTACTAATTCACATGCTTATAACTATTTATTCACATGTGTATACTATTGATTCACATGCATGTACTATTAGGGGAGGTGGTGCAAGATTGATAATACTTGCATGACTAAAATAAAAATGGAGATATAGATGAAGGTACTATACTGTAATTAATTTTTTAACATGATTGTACTATTGATTCACAAAATGTACTATTAGGGGAGGTGGTGCAAGTTTGATAATACTTGCAAGACTAAATTAAAAATGAAGGAAAAGATGAAGGTATTATACTGGAATATTTCGAGCCCCAAAACGTGCAATTATCGAAACTATATTTTTCTATAAATAGAAGCTCATTCTTCTTTCATTCTCACCAATTCACTAAGACTCACAAGAGCAATTATATAAAAAGAAGCTATAGAGAGAGAAGCTTTAGAGAGAAAGTAGAAGAGAAGTCTGCTACCTCACTATTCCAGTATCTAGTCTTCTTCTGAGGTAAGGGATATTATTTTGTTCAGTATCTATAAGGAATAATATTTTCTTCCATACTTTGTAGTATGTGAGTAATATTATTTCGTCTCGTATTTCTGATTATACCCTCATTTGATGAAGTATTGCTTCTATACTATGTGAAATTAGTAGAATATCTTTGAAATTTACGCTTCATCTAGTATCATTTCACAAGGATATTTTCTACACATTCTTTTTAAATTTTAAGCCTTTCATGTCGGAGTACTGTCCATGAGTAGTATTCATTTTTATGGTACTATTCATAAAGTACTATTTACGGGGTACGATTCATAAAGTACTATTCACAAGGTACTATTCACAAAGTACTATTCACGAGTACTATTCACAAAGTACTATTCACGAGTACTATTCACAAAGTACTATTCATGAGGTACTATTCTTGAAGTACTATTCACTCGGGTACTATTCACCCAGGGAATTATTCATGACAAAAATTGATTTCTTTGCTGTCCAAATTATTTTTGATACAATACTATTATTGAATTTTACTCCATAAAGCAGTATCATGTTGACAATTTGGACAATTTTTGAGTTCTGAATAAATTAAGTTATAAATCTTTAAAAATTTATCCTTTGCTTTCTTTTAATTAAATTTTTATATCATTGTCATCATCATCATGCTTATATTGTAATAAAAGTCATCTGTAGCTTACATGCATAGATGTACTATTAATTGGTATGATTATGACCAAGGATTATTCGGTATAATCTTGACCGTAATATTACAAATGATGTGGTAAAAATCCTCATTGGCCTGTAGTGCATTGATGGACAGTTGTTGGTATGATTATGACGATGGATTATTCGGTATAATTATGACCATTGATGATTACATGAATATCCTTGGCCTATAGTGCAGGGATGATTCGATGATGTGGTTTATTTATTAAGTTGAGTCTTAGTGATAAAATTGATGATAAACTTTTTAAATCATAGAAGATAGTAGATATCATGCTCTACTTGACTCTTCTAATGGATTGCTTGTTCCGTTGCAGTTAAACTTGATGTTTATTATATTTTATCAGTTTAACACTGTTGAAGGCCACAATAATTTATTCTGTATTATCTTAGTCATAATATTTCTTACTGGGCTAGTTAAGCTCACCCTTTTAATTTCATTGTTCTCTTCAAGAAATGAGAACGTAGCTGAGACTAGTCGGGGAACGGAGTGACGGTCCAGATGTTTGCATTAGTAGTCCTCACTATTCAGTGAAATAGTGTGATAATAATTGTAATGAGGACTTTATTTGAGTTTGGATACTCTCTACGAGACATTATCCGTTTTGAAACTCTCAGCTACATTTTGTCGTACTGTATAAAAGAAGTTTGTATTTAAATTTTGTACCATGTATTTGGCGACTCAAGATGGGTGATGTATACCTATTTTGGGGGCGTCACAGTTGGTATCAAAGCTTAGGGATATGATCCCTAGCTAAGATGTGAGACAAGAACTAGGAGAGGAGAGACGGGGAATTCCTTCGCTACTATGACCTACCTAAGTTTATTTGGTATTTATTTGGTCGGTCAGGGTATAGGGATAATATGTGACATTGCAATTAACCCTTGTTTTGTGGCAGTATTTAAAAATGGTATCCGAAAATATTGAGATAAGCAATGAAGCACATGAGACCGTTGAGTCATCAACGATCAATACCCAGGATAATGTGTATCAGGATGGCAATAATCCTCAAGAAAACAACAACGCTGACCAAATGATGAACGATTGAATGTTCAGAGGCTTTATGTAATTCATGCAACATCAGGCAAGAACGACTCCTGTTCAAAATGTAGGTGGAAACACTGGTAACTCTCGGACGGTCACCGCTAAACAGTTCAAGGAGCTGGGACCACCGGAGTTTATTGGAGAGCCAAAACCACTTAAGGCAGAGACGTAGATAAAGCAGATCACCAAGATATTTGATGTCTTAGGATACTTCGAGGAGCAAAAGGTTTCCTTTGTCACCTTTATGTTGCGAGGAGAGGCAGATTACTGGTGGGAATCGATAAAGCGTACTCAACCTACCGCACTGAAGATGTCTTGGGAGAAGTTCCAAGAACTGTTCAACGACAAGTACTTTCCCGAAAGTATTCGTAACATGAAGGAGGTAGAGTTTATCAAGCTGGAGCAGAACAATATGACTGTGTCGCAGTATGAAGCTAAGTTTGTTGAGTTGTCCCAGTTTGTGTCCCACTTAGTTGATAATGAGGAGAGAATGACGCGGATGTTTCTAAGAGGTTTGAAACCTGAGATACGTCAGTACTTAATTTCTCACAAACTATGTTTGTATTCAGATGTTGTAAATAAGGCTCAGTTATTGGAGCGCGATAACGAGTCAACCCAACCAAGAGAGAGCAGTAAGAAAAATGATAATACCAGTGGTAGCAGTCATCGAAGCGGTGACAATAAACGTGGAGGGAATCAACATGCCAGAAATGGTAACCACTTCGGTGGTAATCATGGCCAAGATAATAGAAGTGAAAATTTCAAGAAGAGAAGATTCAATGATGGAAAGACGTCATCACCAACACCTGTTGTTAAGGAAGGGGAACGACAGCCAATCGTATGTTACAAATGCAGAGGGGAGGGACATATCAGTTCGAACTGTACGCAGCAATCCAAAGCATGTTATAATTTCGGAAGAGAATGTTACCTTGACCGATTTTGTCGTGCACCGAAGTCATGTCCAGCTGGGATAGAGGCATCAAAGGTCGTCCCAGACAAGATCAAACCGGTAGTTCAAGGGAGAGCAATTGTCGTAACCTCCCAAAAAGTAAGGAATCTGAACGAGGTGATCACGGGTAAGCTAATCATAAACTCTAGCGAAGTCTATACCTTATTTGATACTGATTCTACCCATTCTTTTATTTCTCCTACTTGCGCTCAACGTTTAAATTTGACTCCAAAAAAATTAGACTTTGACTTATCTGTAGAAACTCCGTTGGGAGAAACCTTCATTACATCCACTATTTATATGTCTTGTTTGATTCAAATCGGTAACCGCACGTTATCTGTCGATCTTATCTCCTTAAAAATACTTGCATTTGACGTGATTCTAGGGATTAATTGGTTAACTACTCATCATGCTACAATTGATTATTTTCGTAAGGTTGTTAGCTTTCATATTCCTAATCAACCTATTATGCGAATTCAAGCGACCAAACCATTAAAATCAATCACGGTCATCTCAAGCCATAAAGCTATTCGTTTATTAAAAAACGGATGTCAAGCTTCCTTAGCTCATGTCACATATTTAAATAAAAATATGTCAGATTTGAATGATACTTCTATTGTTAATAAATTTCCTGGCGTATTCCTCAAAAAATTTCCTGGCCTACCCCCGGAGCGTGAAATCGAGTTTGGTATCGACCTTGAACCCGGTACAAAACCTATTTCTAAAGCTCCATATCGAATGGCTCCTATTGAACTTCAGGAGTTATAAACCCAACTGCAGGAATTGTTAGACATCGGTTTCATTCGAACTAGTACGTCTCCTTGGAGTGCTCCTGTTCTATTCGTGAAGAAGAAAGATGGAAGTTTGCGACTTTGTATTGATTATCGGGAGTTGAATCATGTCACCATCAAAAATAGGTACCCCTTGCCTCACATTAATGACCTATTTGACCAGTTGTAAGGCGCCAAATTCTTTTCAAAGATCGATCTTCGTTCTGGATATCATCAGTTAAAGATTAAAATTGATGACATTCCAAAGACTACTTTCAGAACTCGGTACGGGCATTACGAATTCCTAGTCATGCCTTTTGGATTGACTTAAGCTCATGCTGCCTTTATCGATATGATGAACCGAGTATTCAAGGAATATTTAGATCACTTTGTGGTCGTCTTTATTGATGACATCCTCATTTACTCCAAAAGTCGTGAAGATCATGAGCAACACTTAAGGCTGATACTCCAAAAGCTTCATGAAAACAAGTTATATGCCAAGTTGAAGAAATGTGAGTTTTGGCTTGAGAAAGTAGCATTCCTTGGGCACGTGATATCAAATCATTGAATATCTGTTGACCCGGCAAAGATTGAAGCAATTCAAAGCTGGGAGAAACCTAAGTCAGTGACCGAAGTACGTAGCTTTCTCGGCTTAGCTGGTTATTATCGGAGATTCGTAGAAGGGTTTTCTCGAATCGCTACTCCATTAACTCAGCTGACTCAAAAAGATACAAAATTCGGTTAGAGCGAGGAATGTGAGAAGAGTTTTTAAGAACTCAAGAGGAGACTCATTTCAGCACCTGTTCTGACAATACCATCTGGCTCGGAGGGATTTGTCATCTACAGTGACGCTTCAGGCAAAGGCTTAGGATGTGTTCTCATGCAACATAGGAAAGTCATAGCCTATGCCTCACGACAACTCAAGGAATATGAGAGGAATTATCATACTCATGGTCTAGAGTTAGCAGCTGTCGTTTTTGCGCTTAAGATTTGAAGACATTGCCTGTATGGAGAGAAGGTGGAGATCTATACGGATCATAAAAGTCTCAAATATTTTTTCACTCAAAAGGAACTCAACATGCGGCAACGACTATGGCTTAAGCTATTGAAAGATTACGATCATACCATTCAATACCATCCTGAAAAAGCGAACGTAGTAGTTGACGCATTGAGTAGAAGATCATATGCGGGTACAAGTGCGATATTGTCAACGCAAAGGCCCATTTTGTATGACTTATAAAGGATGGAGATAGAGTTAAAGACTCCAGGGACCCATGTGATGATGGCAAATATACGAGTAGAACTGAATTTAATCGATAAAGTTAAAGCTGCTCAAGCTACAGACTTGGAGCTGATGCGTATGAGGAAGAAAGTGCAAGAAGGTGCTATTCCAGAAGCAAGAATCGATGAAGAAGGAATACTTCAAGTCAACTCCAGACTTTGTGTTCCTAACAATTCTAACTTGAAGTATAAAATCATGATGGAGGCGCACAACACACCGTTTACAATCCATCCTAGGAGTACCAAAATATATCATGATCTTCGACATATATTTTGGTGGAGCAATATGAAGAGAGAGATAGAGGGGTTTATCTAAAGGTGTCTAGCTTGTCAACGAGTCAAGGCGGAGCATCAAGTGCCAAAAGGTCCATTGCAACCACTTGAAATTCCAGAATGGAAGTGGGAGCACATTACCATGGATTTCGTTACTGGTCTTCCCAAGGTTTCTCAAGGCATAGATGCGATTTGAGTCATTGTTGATAGATTGACCAAGTCTACTCATTTTTTATCGATACGAGAAACTTATACACTTGAATGTCTTGCTCGTATGTACATAAATGAGATTGTAAGATTGCATGGTATGCCAGTATCCATAGTTTCTGATCGAGACCCAAGATTTAATTTATAATTTTGGGTTAGTTTGCAAAAATCTATTGGCACGGATTTACGATTTAGTTCAGCATATCATCCTCAAACGGACTTGCAGTCAGAGAGGACTATTCAAACTCTTGAAGATTTATTAAGACTTTGTGTAAGACCCCAAATTATTAATAAATGAAATTTAAATTCCCTCTATTTATTATTTTGAAATAGTAAGTGTTAAATTGATTAATGAGGTTAGTTATGGGTAAAATGCGCAAATATTTCAAATAAACAGGTGGTTATAAAATATTCATTATTGTCGGGGAATATGCGTTTGGTCGTGGAATATTCTTCCTGTCGGGGAATATTCGTACGACGGCGCAGTCTTTTGTGGGCCCCATAACGGAAAGCGATTGGATGAAGAAAACGACAAGTATATGTTTTTTATTAATAACGGCGTAGTTGTTACCGTTAATACTGTTGGAATACCCGGTGGTTAAAACACAGTAATACGCGTTGTTACACAGTAGCACACTGTATTGCACCAATTATTGATTCTTACGTAAGAAGGCACTACTCAATAATGGTTACAGTAATTACTGTTCAGTATTTTATTTTATTGATTCAATAATTGCTGCGTTGATATTTTATATTACTGTTGTTTCAATAATTGTCACTACACAGTATTTCCCATTATCAGATCAATAATTCATATTATTTGAATAATATTATTAGATAACATTATTGGCAATATCTAGAAAGTTCTGTCTAAGGAGAGGTTTGGTCATCTAATTGCGCGTCAGTAAGGAGAAATCCTTATTGAAAAGCCCCCTCTTTCCTGGGAACGGCCTGGTTGTCATAAATGTGATTCTGTAATATTATTTGTGAATAATTAATTATTTATTCATATGATAAGGAAATATTTATTTTTGTGAATATAAATGAGGGATATATTTTTGTGGTTAAAAATGAAGGAGTTAATGTTGAGGTTTTTATCATTATTTTTGTCGGAATGGAGGTATTAAAAATCAGGATTTTTGAGATATTTTGCGGGGGTTATAATTTTTAATCCGACCGTTGGATCGTGGTAATTTTTGGATATGTTATACATATATAAGTTAAGTATATGTCCACAAATTTTGAACCGTTAAAAATGAACGTATGATTTATTATGAATTTTACGAGATGACTGGTTCAGAAATTGTTGAATTTTCGGAGTTAATCATTTGGTAGAAAATTCTAGAATTGGTGGGCCCCACTCTTGGTTGGTGAAGAAATGTGCTGAGATTTTTATTCAAATGTGGTGGGTGGGAATAGTAGCAGGTAAAGCCATCAGGTTGCAGGTTAAGTCTGCTTCGGCGTGCTAACATTTTCCTATAAATAGAGGGCTAAGTTAGAATTGAAAATCACACCAGAAACAAGTTTTCTCTCTTTCTCTCTTTCTCTCTCTAGATTATTGAGTGTATTTTGTGAGTATTTAGATACTTTGAGAGTTTCTATTCATCAGAGCAAGTGTCTTTCAGCCTTATACCGGTATTCCGACCAGAAGTAATGTCTTTACGAGGTAAGGGATGTTATTTTATTGAAAAATAATATTATTTCTTCAATATCATTATGCCGAAATATTGGTTGGAAATTTTTATCAAATTTAGAACTTTTCACGTCGGGGTTATTATTTATGAGTTACTATTCACGAGTTACTATTCACGAGTTACTATTCACCGAAAAATAAAATTTTCTTCTTTTCGTCCAAAATATCTATTCTGGGTACTAGCTTTGATTGTATCCATGTTTTGATCATTCTTGAATTCTACTTCACTATGAATAATTATAAGGTATTTTTGGACATGGATAAATCGAAATACGAATCCTTAATATTTGTTATTTTGTTTCACTGGATTCGTTTTCTTTAAGATATTTTTCATCATCCTCAGTCCTAAATGATGATATTACTGAATATCTTTGGCCCGTAGTGCAAAGATGAATGATTAACTGATGAATATCTTTGGCCCGTAGTGCAAAGATGAACAGGTGTTGAGATGAACATGACCGACTGGTGATACAAATGAATATCTTTGGCCTGTAGTGCAAAGATAAAAATTTGATTAAAGATGGTTATTGATTGTTGTTACAGGGATAAAATATTGATGATGGACTTTTAAATCTTAGAAGATAGTAGAACTCATTCTCTACTTGACTCTTCTAATGGTTTGCTGTTTCCGCTGCAGTTATTGATTTAAAACTTGTTGTCTATTGTATTCTATTAGATTTTTTCCTGTTGAAGACTAACGATAATTTGTTCTGTATTATCTTAGTCATAATGTTCTTTACTGGACTAGTTGAGCTCACCCTTTTCCTTTTTGTTCCATTTTTCTCAGGAGGCGAGAATGTAGCGAGTACTAGTCGGGGTATGGAATGATGGTTCTAGAAGTTACTTTAGTAGTCCTCACCATTTTTGTGAAATAATGTATCAATAATTGTAATGAGGACTTATTTGAGTGTGGATATTGTCTAAATGACAATATTTGTATTTAAACTCACAGTTCTTGTGTTGTAATAATAAAGATGTAGTTGTTTCTGTACCATGTATTTTGGCGACTCAGAATGGGTGTTGTATACCTATTTTAGGGGCGTCACAGTTGGTATCAGAGCTTAAGGATATGATCTCTGGCGGAGATCGGGGAATAGAACTAGGAGGGGAGAGACGAATCCTTCGCTAGTGTGTCCTACCTAAGCTTATTTATTGGTCAGTCATAATATAGGGGTATTATGTGATTTGTTAATTTATTTAATTAACCCTTGTTTTATGGCAGTATTTAAGAATGTCGACTGAGAATGTTAACAGTGGAGTAAATGAGACCGTGGAGACACCGGTGCTTACCAACGAGGAGAACGTGCAACAGGCTGGCAATGTTCCTCCTGTGAACAACACCAATGAGCAGATGATGAATGATGGAATGTTTAGAAATTTTTTACAATTCATGCAAAACCAGACAAGGGAGACTCGTGTTCAAAATACAGGAGAAAATGATAGCAATTCACGGTTTGTCACAGCCAAACAGTTCAAAGAATTGGGACCACCAGAATTTAAGGGAAAGCCGGATCCGATCATGGCGGAAACGTAGGTCAAGCAAATTACCAAGATATTCGATGTCTTGGGATGCACGGAGAAACAGAAGGTTCCATTCGCCACCTTTATGTTCCGTGGCGAGGCAGATTACTGGTGGGAGTCTGTGAAGCGTACCCATCCAACCGCACTCAGCATGTCTTGGGAGACATTTCAAAAATTGTTCAATGACAAGTACTTTCCTGAAAGTATTCGTCATATGAAGGAGGTAGAGTTTATTAGACTAGAGCAGAATAATATGACGGTATCTCAGTACGAGGCAAAGTTTGCAGAGTTGTCCAGGTTTGCACCTCATTTGGTGGAGAATGAGGAACGTATGACGAGGATGTTTCTGAGAGGTTTGAAACCCAGCATACGTCAATATCTCATTTCTCATAAATTTTCTCTCTATTCAGATGTTGTCAATATGGCTCAATTATTAGAGCGAGATAACGAGTACGGTCAACTGAGGGATCACAACCAGGATCATATCGGTGACAGCAGTCATCAGAACAATGATAACCAGCGGAGAAAGAAAAATACAGACAAGAACGGCAACCACTCTGGTGGTAATCGTGGCTATGAAAATAGAAGAAGCGAGTCGGGAGGAGATTTTAAAAAGAGGAGATTCAACAATGACAATACGAAGACGTCAGCACCAACAGTAACTGGTTCCAAGGGAAGAGAACGACCACCGGTTATATGCTATAAGTGCGGAAAAGAAGGACATGTCAGCCCAAACGGCCCACAACAGTTTAAGGTATGTTATAATTGTGGAAAGGAAGGACATATCGCTCGAGATTGCACTGTAGCAAAACCAAGTCCAGCGGGGATGGTGACTCAAAAAGCTGTCCCAGAAAAGATAAAGTCAACGGTTCCTGGAAGAGCGTTTGTCGTGACTGGTCAACATGCGAGGAACCCAAACGAGGTGATCACGGGTAAGCTAATCATAAATTCATGCGAAGTTTATACCTTATTAGATACCGGTTCTACCCATTCTTTTATCTCTCCTGCTTGTGCTCAACGTTTAAACTTGACTCCGGAGAAGTTAGACTTTGATTTATCTGTGGAGACTCCGTTAGGAGAAACTTTCATCACATCCACTGTTTATAAATCTTGTGTGATCCAAGTTGGCATCATCACCTTACCTGTTGACCTTATCTCTTTAAAGATACTTGCTTTTGATGTGATTTTAGGGATTGATTGGCTAACTACTCATCATGCCAAAATTGATTGTTTTCGTAAGGTTGTTAGTTTTCATATTCCTAACCAACCTGTTGTACGAATTCAAACAACTAAGCCATTAAAATCAATCACTGTTATATCAAGCCATAAAGCCATTCGTTTATTAAAAAACGGATGTCAAGCTTTCTTAGCCCATGTTATGGATTTGAATAAAGACACGTCAAATTTGAATAATATTCCTGTTGTTATTGACTTTCCTGACGTATTTCCTGAAGAACTTCCCGGTCTACCCCCGGAACGAGAAATTGAATTCTTTATTGATCTTGAACCTGGTACAAAGCCCATTTCTAAAACCCCATATCGAATGGCTCCTATTGAACTTCAGGAGTTAAAGGTCCAACTACAAGAGTTGTTGGACATCGGTTTCATTCGTCCTAGTACATCTCCTTGGGGTGCTCCTGTTTTATTTGTAAAGAAGAAAGACGGGAGTATGCGACTTTGTATTGATTACCGGGAATTAAACCATGTCACTATTAAGAATAGGTATCCGCTACCTCGTATTGATGACCTGTTTGACCAGTTACAAGGAGCACAATTCTTTTCAAAGATCGATCTTCGTTCTGGATATCATCAGCTGAAGGTTAAAACTGAGGATATTCCAAAGACTGTCTTCAGAACTCGGTACGGGCATTATGAGTTCCTAGTTATGTCTTTTGGATTGACTAATGCTCCTACGACTTTCATGGATATGATGAACCGAGTATTCAAGGATTATTTGGATCAGTTCGTTATTGTCTTTATTGATGACATCCTCATATATTCCAAAAGCCGTGAAGATCATGAGCATCATTTGAAGCTGGTACTCCAAAGGCTGCGTGAAAATAAGTTATATGCCAAGTTGAAGAAATGCGAGTTCTGGCTTGAGGAAGTAGCTTTCCTAGGGCACGTGGTGTCAAAACATGGAGTATCTGTTGACCCGGCGAAGATTGAAGCAATACAAAGTTGGGAGCAACCAAAGACGGTGACCGAAGTACGTAGCTTTCTAGGCTTAGCTGGTTATTATCGAAGATTCGTGGAAGGGTTTTCTCGAATCGCTACCCCGTTAACTCAGCTGACTCGGAAAGATATCAAATTCGTATGGAGCGAGGAATGCGAGAAGAGTTTTCAAGAGCTTAAGAGGAGACTCATTTCGGCACCTGTTCTGACAATACCATCTGGTTCGGATGGATTTGTTATCTACAGTGATGCTTCAGGCAAAGGGTTAGGATGTGTTCTCATGCAACATGGGAAAGTCATAGCCTATGCCTCGCGACAACTCAAAGAATATGAGAGGAATTATCATACTCATGATTTGGAGTTGGCAGCAGTAGTTTTCGCGTTGAAGATCTGGAGACACTACCTGTATGGGGAGAAAGTGGAGATCTATACAGATCATAAAAGCCTCAAATATTTCTTCACCCAAAAGGAACTCAGCATGCGGCAGCGACGTTGGCTCGAGCTGTTGAAAGATTACGATCATACCATCCAATATCATCCTGGAAAGGCAAAAGCAGTAGCTGACGCATTGAGTAGAAGATCATATGCGGGTACGAGTGCAATGTTGTTAACACAAAGGCCCATTTTGTATGACTTGCAAAGGATGGAGATAGAGATAAAGGCTCCAAGTACCCACATGATGATATCAAATATACGAGTAGAACCAAGTTTAATCAATAAAGTTAAAGCTGCTCAAGCTACGGACATAGAGCTGATGCGTATGAAGAAGAAAGTGCAAGAAGGTTCTATTCCAGAAGCAAGAATCGATGAAGAAGGAATACTTCGAGTCCACTCTAGACTCTGTGTTCCTAACCATTCTGATTTGAAGTACAAGATCATGATGGAAGCACACAATACACCATTTGCAATCCATCCTGGAAGTACCAAAATGTATCGTGATCTACGACATACATTTTGGTGGAATAATATGAAGAGAGAGATTGCAAAGTTTATCTCGAGGTGTTTAACTTGTCAACGTGTAAAGGCGGAACATCAAGTACCAAAGGGTCCATTGCAACCACTTAAGATTCCGAAATGGAAGTGAGAACACATTACCATTGATTTTGTTACGGGTCTTCCCACGGTTTCTCAAGGCATAAATGTTATTTGGGTTATTGTTGATAGATTAACCAAGTCTGCTCATTTCTTGTCGATACGGGAGACTTATTCCCTTGAACGTCTTGCTCGTATATACGTAGATGAGATTGTGAGACTGCATGGCATGCCAGTATCCATAGTTTCGGATCGTGACCCAAGATTCACTTCAAGATTTTGGGTTAGCTTGCAAAAAGCTATGGGCACAGATTTATGATTTAGTTCGGCATACCATCCTCAAACGGACGGACAATCAGAGAGGACTATTCAAACTCTTGAAGATCTATTAAGACTTTGTGTCCTAGATTTCAAAGGGAGTTGGGATAAGTACCTACCATTGGTGGAATTCTCTTACAATAACAGTTATCAGGCAAGTATAGGTGTGGCCCCATTTGAAGCATTATATGGACGAAAGTGTCGCTCTCCAGTATGCTGGGACGAGGTGGGTGAAGCAACATTGTTGGGACCAGAGTTGGTACGCATGACTACAGAGAAGATCCAAACGATTCGACAACATATACAAACGGCACAGGATCGATAAAAGAGTTATGCGGATCTTCATCGAAAGGACGTGGAATTTGACATTGGGGATCATGTATTGTTGCGTGTGGCTCCATGGAAAGGAGTTACAAGATTTGGGAAGAGAGGAAAGCTCAATCCACGATTTATTGGTCCATTTCAGATTCTTGACCGAGTAGGAAATGTGGCCTATAGACTCGCGTTACCTCCAAGTATGTCTTGTGTTCATAATATTTTTCATATATCTGTGTTACGTAAATATGTGAAAGACCCAGACCACGTTATTGAGTTAGAACCGGACGAGATAGCTGAAGACTTAACGTACGAAGAGGTACCTGTCAAGATCTTGGATAGAAAGGAGCATGTCCTACGCACGAAGGTCATACCACAAGTTAAGTTTTGTGGAGAAACCGTGCTATTGAGGAAATGACCTAGGAGTTGGAAACAGAAATGAAAGCGAGGTATCCTCATCTTTTCGAAACACCAGGTACGTACGTCAATTTCGAGGACGAAATTTCATAAGGAGGGGAGGTTGTAAGACCCCAAATTATTAATAAATGAAATTTAAATTCCCTCTATTTATTATTTTGAAATAGTAAGTGTTAAATTGATTAATGAGGTTAGTTATGGGTAAAATGCACAAATATTTCAAATAAGCAGGTGGTTATAAAATATTCATTGTTGTCGGGGAATATTCGTTTGGTCGTGGAATATTCTTCCTGTCGGGGAATATTCGTACGACGGCGCAGTCTTTTGTGGGCCCCATAACGAAAAGCGATTGGATGAAGAAAACGACAAGTATATGTTTTTTATTAATAACGGCGTAGTTGTTACCGTTAATACTGTTGGAATACCCGGTGATTAAAACACAGTAATACGCGTTGTTACACAGTAGCACACTGTATTGCACCAATTATTGATTCTTACGTAAGAAGGCACTACTCAATAATGGTTACAGTAATTACTGTTCAGTATTTTATTTTATTGATTCAATAATTGCTGCGTTGATATTTTATATTACTGTTGTTTCAATAATTGTCACTACACAGTATTTCCCATTATCAGATCAATAATTCATATTATTTGAATAATATTATTAGATAACATTATTGGCAATATCTAGAAAGTTCTGTCTAAGGAGAGGTTTGGTCATCTAATTACGCGCCAGTAAGGAAAAATCCTTATTGGAAAGCCCCATCTTTCCTGGGAACGGTCTGGTTGTCATAAATGTGATTCTGTAATATTATTTGTGAATAATTAATTATTGATTCATATGATAAGAAAATATTTATTTTTGTGGATATAAATGAGGGATATATTTTTGTGGTTAAAAATGAAGGAGTTAATGTTGAGGTTTTTATCAGTATTTTTGTCGGAATGGAGGTATTAAAAATCAGGATTTTTAAGATATTTTGCGGGGGTTATAATTTTTAATCCGACCGTTGGATCGTGGTAATTTTTGGATATGTTATACATATATAAGTTGAGTATATGTCCACAAATTTTGAACCGTTAAAAATGAACGTATGATTTATTATGAATTTTACGAGATGACTGGTTTAGAAATTGTTGAATTTTCGGAGTTAATCATTTTGGTAGAAAATTCTAGAATTGGTGGGCCCCACTCTTGGTTGGTGAAGAAATGTGCTGAGATTTTTATTCAAATGTGGTGGGTGGGAATAGTAGCAGGTAAAGCCATCAGGTTGCAAGTTAAGTCTGCTTCGGCGTGTTAACATTTTTCTATAAATAGAGGGCTAAGTTAGAATTGAAAATCACACCAGAAACAAGTTTTCTCTCTTTCTCTCTTTCTCTCTCTAGATTATTGAGTGTATTTTGTGAGTATTTAGATACTTTGAGAGTTTCTATTCATCAGAGCAAGTGTCTTTCAGCCTTATACCGGTATTCCGACCAGAAGTACTGTCTTTACGAGGTAAGGGATGTTATTTTATTCAAAAATGATATTATTTCTTCAATATCATTATGCCGAAATATTGGTTGGAAATTTTTATCAAATTTGAAACTTTTCACGTCAGGGTTACTATTCACGAGTTACTATTCACGAGTTACTATTCACCGAAAAATAAAATTTTCTTCTTTTCGTCCAAAATATCTATTCTGGGTACTAGCTTTGATTGTATCCATGTTTTGATCATTCTTGAATTCTACTTCACTATGAATAATTATAAGGTATTTTTGGACATGGATAAATCGAAATACGAATCCTTAATATTTGTTATTTTGTTTCACTGGATTCGTTTTCTTTAATATATTTTTCATCATCCTCAGTCCTAAATGATGATATTACTGAATATCTTTGGCCCGTAGTGCAAAGATGAATGATTAACTGATGAATATCTTTGGCCCGTAGTGCAAAGATGAACAGGTGTTGAGATGAACATGACCGACTGGTGATACAAATGAATATCTTTGGCCTGTAGTGCAAAGATGAATATTTGATTAAAGATGGTTATTGATTGTTGTTACAGGGATAAAATATTGATGATGGACTTTTAAATCTTAGAAGATAGTAGAACTCATTCTCTACTTGACTCTTCTAATGGTTTGTTGTTTCCTCTGCAGTTATTGATTTAAAACTTGTTGTCTATTGTATTCTATTAGATTTTTCCCTGTTGAAGACTAACGATAATTTATTCTGTATTATCTTAGTCATAATGTTCTTTACTGGGCTAGTTGAGCTCACCCTTTTCCTTTTTGTTCCATTTTTCTCAGGAGGCGAGAATGTAGCGAGTACTAGTCGGGGTATGAAATGATGGTTCTAGAAGTTACTTTAGTAGTCCTCACCATTTTTGTGAAATAATGTATCAATAATTGTAATGGGGACTTATTTGAGTGTGGATATTGTCTAAATGACAATATTTGTATTTAAACTCACAGTTCTTGTGTTGTAATAATAAAGATGTAGTTGTTTCTGTACCATGTATTTTGGCGACTCAGAATGGGTGTTGTATACCTATTTTGGGGGCGTCACACTTTGTGTCCTTGACTTCAAAGGAAGTTGGGACAAGTTCTTACCATTGGTGGAGTTTTCCTATAATAATAGTTATCAAGCAAGTATTGGCATGGCTCCATTTGAGGCGTTGTATGGAAGAAAGTGTTGTTCTCCAGTATGCTGGGATGAGGTGGGTGAAGCAACGTTATTGGGACCGAAGTTGGTACGTATGACTACGAAAAAGATTCAAACGATACGATAACGTATAAAAATCTCACAAGATCGACAAAAGAGTTATGTTGATCTTCATCGAAAGGACGTGAAATTCAATATTGGAGACCATGTGTTGTTACGTGTTGCTTCATGGAAAGGAGTTACGAGATTTGGAAAGAGAGGAAAGTTCAATCCTAGATTCATTGGCCCATTTTTAATCCTCGATCGAGTAGGAACTGTGGCCTATAGACTCACCTTACCGCCAAGTATGTCTCGTATTCATAACGTTTTTCACATATCTATGTTACGTAAATATGTGAAAGACCCGAATCACATTATTGAATTAGAACCGGACGAGATAGCAGAAGATTTAACGTATGAGGAGGTACATGTTAAAATCTTAAATAAGAAGGATCATATTCTACGCTCTAAGGTTATACCTCAAGTCAAAATTTTGCGGAGAAACCACAATGTTGAGAAAATGACCTGGGAGTTAGAATCTTAAATGAAGTCAAGGTATCCTCACATCTTCGACATACCAAGTACGCACCCTAATTTCGATGACGAAATTTCATAAGAAGTGGAGGTTGTAAGACCCTAATTTTTATGAATATAGTTTAATTTTTCTCAAAATATATTTTTGAATATTATAGTGTGGATTTGATATAGTGTTATAGTTGTGGGTATTATTTACAAATTTTTCAAAGTAAGCAAGTGGTTATATAATATTCGATTGGTCGGAGAATATTCGTTTTAACAGGGAATATTCGTACGACGACACAATCATTGGTGAACCCCACAACGGAAGAATTATCGTAGTTAAAAAATGACATAATTATATTTTTATAAAAATAACGGCAAAAGTTTTACCGTTAAACTACCCGGTGGTAAAAGTACAGTAATATGTGTGGTTGCATAGTAGCACACGGTATTGATTATTAATGCTTACATGAGAAGTCACTCAGTTATACTCAATTATTGCTACAGTAGTTGCTGCATAATATCTCTCATATTATTGATTCAATTATTGTCACAGTATCATCTGTATAATATCTTATATTATTAAATCAATAATTGAGACGGCAAAGTTATTCATATTATTATTTGTAATATTGACAATGTCTAGAAAGTTCTGTGAAAGAGAGGTTTGGTCACCTAATTGCGCGTCAATAGGGAGAAATCCTTATCGGAAAGCCCCCTCTTTCCTGGGAATGATCTGGTTGTTAAATATTATGAGTTATAATATTAATGATGAATAAGTTCGTATTGATTAAAGATGAAATTGATATTTTCATTGTGTTGGGATTATTAGTGTTAATGAAAATCGACATCTATTTCGATAATAATTGATGTTTGGAGGTTATATTGAGCAATCGGATAATTAATCAGATAAATGAGTAATTAATTGCTACTAATTCACATGCTTATAACTATTTGTTAACATGTGTGTACTATTGATTCACATGCATGTAGTATTATGGGAGGTGGTGCAAGATTGATAATACTTGCATGACTAAATTAAAAATGGAGGTATAGATGAAGGTACTATACTGTAATTAATTTTTTCACATGATTGTACTATTTATTCACATGATTGTACTATTAATTCACAAGATGTACTATTAGGGAAGGTGGTGCAAATTTGATAATACTTGCAGGACTAAATTAAAAATGAAGAAAAAGATGAAGGTATTATACTGGAATATTTCGAGCCCCAAAACGTGCAATTATCGAAACTATATTTTCCTATAAATAGAAGCTCATTCTTCTTTCATTCTCACCAATTCACTAAGACTCACAAGAGCAATTATAGAAAGAGAAGCTATAGAGAGAGAAGCTTTAGATAGAAAGTAGAAGAGAAGTCTGCTACCTCACTATTCCAGTATCCAGTCTTCTTCTGAGGTAAGGGGTATTATTTTGTTCAATATCTATAAGGAATAATATTTTCTTCCATACTCTGTAGTATGTGAGTAATATTATTTCGTCTCGTATTCCTGATTATACCCTTATTTGATGAAGTATTGCTTCTATACTCAGTGAAATTAGTAGAATATCCTTGAAATTTACGCTTCATCTAGTATCATTTCACAAGGATATTTTCTACACATTCTTGTTAAATTTTAAGCCTTTCATGCCGAAGTACTGTCCATGAGTAGTATTCATTTTTACGGTACTATTCACAAAGTACTATTTACTGGATACTATTCACAAAATACTATTCACAGGATACTATTTACAAAGTACTATTCACAAAATACTATTCACGAGTACTATTCACAAAGTACTATT
Organism: Panax notoginseng; assembly: GCA_016801055.1. Classification (NCBI taxonomy): domain Eukaryota; kingdom Viridiplantae; phylum Streptophyta; class Magnoliopsida; order Apiales; family Araliaceae; genus Panax; species Panax notoginseng. Next base: position 40,732,835 of record CM029014.1, on the reverse strand, counting down.
CACGGGGTACTATTCTCGAAATACTATTTACGGGGTACTATTCACCCGAGAAATTATTCATGATAAAAATTAATTTCTTTGCTGTCCAAATCATTTTTGATACAATACTATTCTTGAATTTTACTCCACAAAGCAGTATCATGTTGACAATTTGGACAATTTTTGAATTATGGATAAATTAAGTTATAAATCTTTAAAAATTTATCATTTGCTTTCTTTTAATTGAATTCTTATATCATTGTCATCATCCTCATGCTTATGTTGTGATAAAAGTCATATGTAGCTTACGTGCATAGATGTACTATTGATTGGTATGATTATGACCTAGGATTATTCGGTATAAACATGACCGTAATATTACAAATTATGTGGTAAAAATTCTCATTGGCCTATAGTGCATTGATGGACAGTTGTTGGTATGATTATAACCAGGGATTATTCGGTATAATCATGACCATTGATGATTACATGAATATCCTTGGCCCATAGTGCAGGGATGATTCAATGATGTGGTTAATTTATTAAGCTGAGTCTCAATGATAAAATTGATGATAAACTTTTTAAATCATAGAAGATAGTAGATATCATGCTCTACTTGACTCTTCTAATGGATTGCTTGTTCCGCTGCAGTTAAACGTTATGTTTATTATATTTTATCAGTTTAACACTGTTGAAGGCTGACGGTAATTTATTCTGCATTATCTTAGTCATAATATTTCTTCCTGGGCTAGTTGAGCTCACCCTTTTGCTTTCATTGTTCTCTTCAAGAAATGAGAACGTAGCTGGGACTAGTCGAGAAACGGAGTAACGGTCCAGATGTTTGCATTAGTAGTCCTCACTATTCAGTGAAATAGTGTGATAATAATTGTAATGAGGACTTTATTTGAGTTTGGATACTCTCTACGAGACATTATCCGTTTTGAAACTCTCAGCTACGTTTTGTCGTGCTGTATAAAAGAAGTTTGTATTTAAATTCTGCACCATGTATTTGGCGACTCAAAATGGGTGATGTATACCTATTTTGGGGGCTTCACAAAATACATTTTTATCATTTAAAATGATTTTTAATATAATAAAATTATTTTTAATTAATTTATTTAATATAATTATTAAATAAATAAAATATCAATAATATCCAATTAAATATTAATATTTATAAAAAATATGTCAAATTATTAAAAGATAATTTTTTATAACTTAAAATAATTTTTAAAACTATTTTTGGAATTTTTAATAATTAATTTCTAATTATAATTAATTTTTGGAAAATAAATTAATTAAAAATAGAAAGTCTGTCGCTAAAGCCTTTGGCGACAGTAAGTGTCGCATTAGGTGTTCTTGAGGAACCCAGATATTCATATGCCATATTCGAGGGACCTTGTTTGACAAACCATAGATGTCAGATCTAGGCGTTTCTGGGTAAAGTAATATATTGATCGTGTAGTACCAGTGTAAATCCAGCAATTAACCGGTTCATTTCATAACGCATAAGTATATAAGATATGAAGCTTTGAAATCACTGTCAGACATGTTCTTCACGTTCTGGGCTGCCCAGAAACGTGAAGTCATGGCCGATCAACGATAATCATGTCCTTAAATCATGCAATCTGTTCATGTTATGGGTGGTCTGTACGTCGGGCCTTGAAGAACAACTAATAGGGTACATGATTGAAACAGTTTTGAAGTCTAAACATCATAACCCAGAAAGATCTAAGCCAATGAAAAAGCTGTCAGAGTTGTTCTTCATTTTATGGGTTACCCAGAAATAAAAAACAGTTCGTGCAAGCATTTTTGGGCTTCCACAACATGCAATCTGTGTGATGATTTTGTGATTTAGTGATTCAAGTGTGTAGAAAACATGTCAGGGTATAGATCTATCACATAACATTAGTCTAACAATAACACAATCATCATATCCATGTCAGTCAAACCTTGCCAGAGATCGCGTTCTTGAGTTTTTTGGGTTACCGAGAAACTCAGTCCGTGATCATCTGGCCTGTTTTGACCAGCCACTGACTTCAAACCATTTGATGTTTAGGAGATTTTAAGGCATAATTGTGTAGTCCATATAACATACAACAATCTTATTACCCCAACAGAATCAAAACTACAAACATGAGAAAGATCTGTAGACATGAACTTCTTGTCAGAACGTTCTGGGGAGCATCTGGGTTACCCAGATTAGCTTGGTCATGGTCAGTCAACCGACTTTGACCATCAATAACTTTCACTCTACAACAGATCTGGCTCTGAATCAAGTTCCAGATCCAAGATCTCATAACATACTATAAGATCAAAGCTTAAAACAATCAAACACATAAACAGGATGAGATCTAGAAGGTCTGACATTCGTTGTCAGACAACACTTTGAAAGATTTTCAGATTTTAAAAAACACTAGATCTGAGCCTATAGATGTTATGGATCTAACATCTATCAACCCAGATCACTTATATACACTACATATAGCATGTTTAACACAAAAAAATTAACATCTAACATAGGATCAAAGTTCAGATTTTAGGTTTAGGTTTATACCTTCTATGAACAAAGTCTTGAATCTAGGGTCCTGATCTGTTTATGAAAGTTGTGGGGCTTGTTCTTGGGACTGATCTAGCAATAGAATTCGTGGGTTTTAGAGAGAGTGTGTCTTGGATGAGTATAAGTGAACAAATGAGTTAACTAAGGAAATTTCTCTCTTTAATCTTATATTTGACTTGTATGCAATGAACTTAGATGGGTAATGGCTGAGAGCTGGAGTGTTTTAGCTCCTAGCTAGACTAGGTTGGTGACTTGTCATGATTTGGCAAGATTTTGCTAGCAATAATTTAAGAATGGGACAAAAAGGGTATAGTGGTCATTTTGCTAGTAATTTTAATGGTATTCTTATCCATTGTACTTGAATCTAGGGTTTAATCACTATATTTTAAACCTTAAGGTTTCCCAAATAATTTTTAGGGTTTAAAAAATTAAGTTTAAAGTTTAATAAAATTTTAATTAGAACACACAAATTAAAATTAGAGTTTTTAATAGAAAAACAGGATTTCTTGATATTATTAGGTTTCCCCAAATTATGAATTAAGGTTTCCTAATTAACATTACAATTTACTAAAATAATAAATAGGGTTTCTAACTTAGCCATTAGGGTTCCTAATTAGCAAATTAGGGTTTCTAATTTAATAATTAGAATTTATAAGTAATAATTAGGGTTTTCCTAATTATCATTAAATTCTAAAATACTTAATCTTAATTATAATAACACAGTTACATAACAATCTCGAACTTATAATTGAATTTCAAAATAGGGTTTAACAAATTGATATAAGGGTTTTGACATTATACATGAAAATTGACCAACTATTATCAGCACACACATACAGTATATATTTATAACACAGAAAAATAATATTATATTTAATATAATATTATTATTCTCATTCATTGCTCAAAATTCAAAATTAAGGTTTGAATTCCATATATGATTTGTCTTTCATATATAACATTATTAATTAAGTTAAAATAATTAACTTAATAATCTGAACTAAAATTCATATGACAAAATAGTAATTATAATAATCTCAATAATCATTTCATATATTATTTAAATAATATAAAAATCATATTTTCATAGAAAATAAATAATAAAGACATTTCTACTATAAAATTAATTATTATAAGAATATACTTTATAATGATCAATAATTCTAAAATAAAATTACTTAAAATTATTCATGTAAAAATAAATTTTCATTTATCACAAATATACATACACATTACTTGGCATATATTCCCATATTTATAAAAAATAAATATACAAAATTTCTTATTTATTTATATAGAAAATATCGGGTTATTACAATATATCTTGTTTAATTTTCATTTGAGTTTAATATTATTAAAAAATAATATTTGCATTTTAAATTCTTCCTTTTCCCAAAATCAATCATTTGTTTTCATTAAGCTTGAAATATAAAGAACATTACCTTAACATAATTAATAACACATATTATTACAACTCAGTTAATACAAAACTACCCATTATATTAGTTATAAAATCGGTAATACTCATTTCATGGTATAAAAAAGAAGAAAAAAACGCAAACCAGTAATCAAGTGCTAATATATATACTATAAGAAAAAAAATAGAGCTACACAGCTCTGTAAATTCTAAATATACACAGTCTACGATCATGGTATTAAGTCATCCTATGATCTTAGAGTAGTCACTGATTGAAAATATAGTAGTCACTCTAATACTGTAGAAACGTAGAGTGAATCTTCAGATAGTAGAGTGACTGCTCTACGATCGTAGAGTAACTTAACTCTACGATCGTAGACTGTGTGCATTTGAAAGTTTGCATAACTGTATACCTCCATTAACCCCATACTATAAAAAGAAATTTGAAATTTTATGTGGTAATATGTAACTCCTTTTACTATTATTTTATGTTATTGATTTATAGTTTTTGTTTATAATTACAATTTATTGCTCAAAAATTAAAAAATATAAACGTGTATGTACCGAGTATTAGTTCTACATTGGTCAGAATGTAAATTTTATTTAGCAAAAAAAAAAAGTAGGCCTCCCAAAACACACTAGGAATTTTAAACAATATTCTCTTCAAAAATTAGATATTTAATTTATCTTTTGAGATTAAATGATGACATATTAAATTTTAAATTGATGTAAATTTATTTAATTTTAATTTATACAATTATTATATATAGTATATAACAAAAATTATTTTATTCTAAATTTTTATAATTTTAAAAATTAATTTATTGTAATTTGATTTTAAAAATTAAATTATATTTTTAATTTTGCCGAGGAAGAAAAATGTATTTGAACTAGTCAACTAAAACCTTTAGATTTTCAAAAGCTAGTTGGGGCTATAATTAACCTTGTCATACTTTATCTTTATTGAAGGAAACCTTGTCATGGCTTTTTCTTTGTTGTAATAATGGCTGTTGGCCCATGAAAATGGTTCACTTCTTTTCAGATGTGTAAAGCCATTTTGGATGGCATGAGAAACAAAAATAATTATGATTTTTACAGGGGAAAAATGATCAAAGTTTCTTGATATTAGTGTTTCTTTTTTAAAAGCAATTTCTTCCTTTCATGAAAATTAAAAGAGCAACTCGGGTTCAATTTTAATACTCCTCCTTTTCAAAAAATTATCGTTTAAGATTAATACACACAGAATAAGAAATATAATTAATATTTATGAAAAATACTATACTACCCTTATTATAATTATCTGAATCAATTATTATTTTTATAGATTTCAAAAAGAAGTATACCATTCAATTAATTCTACTTTTTTTCCCGCCTAAAACTTACTGTATACAGAGTACATGCACGTAGATATATGTGATCAATAGATAGATTCCAAAACTCGTTTGTGTAAACAAGAAGGTTTTTTTTTTTTTGAGGAAAACGATTAAGAAAGAGAAAGCTTTAAATAAGGGTAAAGTAGGAAAAAAATAGTTACTTTGTATTGATAAATTCAAAACGACAATCTTTTATAAACAAAAAGTACTTCCTAAAACGATAATATTTTACAAACAGATGGAGTAGTTCATTGTCTTTTGCTTTTGACTTTTGCTAGTTCGGTTATGGTTATTGGTAATCTCTCTGCGTGTCAATACGTATGCGAAAGATGATTTTTCTCTGCGTGTCAGTACTGTATTGATCAATTGACCAACTTACTATGAAGTTAACTTCATGGTAATCAGATTCGATTCGAAATATTGTGTTTGTACCACAAATACAATATTTATGAGCTAAATAAATTACGTCTGAAATAAGTTGTTTATAAAAAATAAGATTATCAACTACGTTTAATATGTTTGGAAGTTCCAAACGTACTAAACAGTCCAAACACTAAATAACGAATAAACACCATATAATCTTCCTTTTAAAATTTCATACTTATTTCTCTTTTACTTCCTACTCTTATTTTTGAAATAAGGGTCTTATACAATGTTTGTCTTTGTATATATATTTATATATATTATGGAATTATTTGGCAATTGTATTCATGTTCTTCTTATACAAGTTATTGCAATTAATTAGTCGTGAATACAATATAAAAACACATAATTTTAAATATTTGTTAATGAGATCTTAACCTAGAGGTTAATTTTAATTAAATTTATTTTCTTATTTTATATGAAATGAGTTTTCTCCTATATTTGAGGAGATTGTATGTACTCTCAAAATGTGGTGTTTCAAAAATAAAAACTAAAATTAAAGAGCTACTAGATCAATAACTGATGAACAAAACAGAATTACCTCAACCAAAATTGATGGAGATTGTAAATGATTTCATTATTCCACCTATTCTATTAATAAGTAAACTGATATTTCCACATATAAAATTGATATTTCCATATGATCCTTCTCACATAAATAGTGAGTGGATCTCAGTTTCATGTAAGAGAGACTCGTATAAAAATATTATTTTAACATGTAAAAATATCAGTTTCCTATTAATAACAATTTTGTTATACACAATTACATTGTTTTTATACATGCAATTTATTCCTACATTGTCTCCAAATAAAAAAAAAGTTTATTGAATATTCTTTTTTAGAAGGTTAAAGTTTATTTTATAAGAGACTAAGGTTGTGTTTGATAATCCTGAGAATTAAGATCTGAATTATTATGATGTCTTAATAAATTAGATCATCTGAATTGTTATGAAGTTTGAATCTAAAAAATTGTTTGATAACTTAAAAGTAAGTTGTCTCTTAATGACACTATTTTACCATTTTAAAGGGTAAAATTTTATTTAATAATTTTAAATATTCAATTTAATAAAAATGAGTGCATAATATTGTTGAATATATTTATATAAAAAAAATTGTCAAAAAAAATTTCATTAAGAGGTACTTCTTAATTATTAAGATTTTATTTTCTGTCTTATCGATTAAGAGATATTCAGAGGTAATAAAAAAAATATTATGCCTCTTAACGAATAAGAGACAATTTATTAAGAAATAATCAAATATAAATAAATAACACCTAAGAGTATATTTAAAGTAGAATTTGCCTGACAGGAGGCCTGCAATGTCAAGGAATTATGGTCAAGCACATTCCACCTTTTATTCTCAAATTATGGAGTCACTACATCTCACATTTGTTGTCCTGAATTGACCTTTTGCCCATATCTAGACAACTTTCTCTGTATTTGTTTTTTATTCATATATACACTTCATCCTCATTTCTCACATTTTGGCTATTTTTAGTTCAACAAGTCTTGGTGGACATTTTTGAGCAATATTACTAGCGACTTTTTTTTTTGGGTTTTTTTTTTTGTAGTACCTTTTCAAAAATATATATTATTTATTTCAATTGAAATTTTTGTAAAAATATTATTTTTGGTGTAATTTGGATACATACAAAAAACAGGATTGTACAGACTGTACATATCATGTTTCTTATATGTATCCAAATTATACCTAAATACTATTTTTTACAAAAAATTTAGTTGAAATAAATACTATATATTTTCTGAGAGGTACTACCAAAAAAAAAAAACCAAAAAAAAAATGTCACTATAAATATCGCTCAAAAATGTCCCCCTAGAAGGACTGTTTTTAGTTGCGAAGTGATGGAGAAGTAGGATTATTTGTGGTAATTTAGTACAATTTGTAGGCATCTAAAATTTACATAGATTTTCTCTAACAATGACAGGAGGACAATAATGTCATTTTACTTTTGAGACAAGAATTTTAAAATAAGAATTACAAAACTTTAGACAATTAATTGGAGATTATACAATGATCTGTAGGTGTCAAACTGCAAAAAAGGACGAACTATTACTCGATGTATTTAGAAGGATGATTTTTCTCATTTTTCTCCATCATTTCGAATCTGAAAATAGGTCAAACTTGATGCCATTATGCAGCTCTCGAAAAGAACTTTTCGGATTGGTATTGAGTGTTTTTTAATTCATCACGATTTAAAAGTTATGGACGTTTCAGTGCACGATACAAAAACCGACGACTCGACACAAAAACGGAGCATTGGTGTGACAAATGAGATTTTTATAATTTAATTTGAATATTTATTGAATTAAATAAATATTTTTAGATGATTTAATTATTGGGTTAAATAATTAATTGATGAATTTGTGGTAGATTAATTTAATTATATGTGTTGCACTTATTAAATTAATGTGGAGAATTTATTATTCAAAAGTATGTATTTAATTGAGCTTATTTGATTAAATGAATTATTTAATAAGCTTAATGTTATTCTAATTAATTTAATAATTAATTAGAGATTTAATGATTTGACATAATTAATAAATGAGAATTTTATTACGTGACTATGTGATTTAATGTGGAATTATTCTATTTTAATTAATCGAATTAAATAATATATATTTGATTTAAATGGGTGAGACATTATTAAACTTGAAATTCTGTAATTAAGCACACCTAGAGGGGGGTATATGTGTAAATAGCCAAAATGATCTACAGTTGTAAGACCCCAACTTTCATAAATAAAGATTAATTTTTCTCGAAATATATTTTTGAATATTATGGTGTGGATTTGATATAATGTTATAATTGTATGTAATATTTATAAATTTTGTAAAGTATGCAAGTTGTTATAAAATATTCGATTGGTTGGGGAATATTCGTTTTGTTAAAAAATATTCGTATAACGGCGCAATCATTAGTGGACCCCACAACGTAATTATTGTCGGAATGAGAAAACGACATAAATATCTTTTTATAAAAATAACGGCGAAAGTTTTACCGTTAAACTATTGAAATAACCGGTGGTAAAAGTACAGTAATACGCATGGTTGCATAGTAGCACACGGTATTGATTATTGATGCTTACGTGAGAAGTCACTCAGTTTTATTCAATTATTGCTACAGTAATTGTTGCATAGTATCTCACGTCATTTGATTTAATTATTGTCAATATTTTTTATATTATTAAATCAATAATTGAGAAGACAAAATTATTCATATTATTATTTACAATATTGACGATGTCCAGAAAGTTCTGTCGAGGAGAGGTTTGGTCACCTAATTGCGCGCCAATAGGGAGAAATCCTTATCGAAAAGTCCCCTCTTTCTTGGGAACGATCTGGTTGTTAAATATTGCGAATAATAATAATGATGAATATATGTTGTTAAAAATATTGAGGGGATTTTTTATGAAATATTTGTTGTAAATTTACTTATTATTTGGACCCCCATTTACTCATTTTTTAAAATAATCGGTAGAAAGTTATTCATTACAAGAGGTGGAGCCCACATGTGATAATAACTTGAGGTGGAGCCCACATGAAGAAAATGAAATAATGGGGGGAGGTTTCACGGGTGGTTTTACGGTGATGGTGATGTTTTGTTTTATATGAAAAATAGAATATATTATATTTTATTATGCATAATGTCTGTATAGTGATTGCATAGTAAAAATTTTAAAATTCGACAGAAAATTTCTGCGCGTCCGTGAGAAGCATTGTTGGTCCGTGAGAAAAAAAAATCAAATAGTATCCTTACATTCTCCTATAAATAGGATGCTTAGTTAGAATTAAAAATCATACCAGAATCAGAGAATTCTTCTTCTATAATATTGAGCGTATTTCTTTAGAGTTTTAAGAAATTTTGAGCGTAGAAAACAGTGAAAGTTTTCTTCAAGAATATCTCCGCTATACTAGTTGGAATACTCTTCTTTTCAAGGTAAGAGATATTATTTTTGTTCAATATTCGTTTGAAACAATATTTTCTTCTATACTCTGTAGTATGTAAGTAATATTATTTCGTTTCAGATTTCGAATTTTATACTCGTTTTGTTAAAATTTTGGCTTCTATACTCCATGAAATTAGTAGAATATCCTTGATATTTGCACTTCATCCAGTATATTTTCATGAAAATATTATTCTGAGCATTCTTGATAAGTTTTAACCTTTTTATGCCGGAGTACTATTCACGGGATACTATTCTCGAATTACTATTTACGGGGTACTATTCACTCAGTTACTATTCATCCGGGGTACTATTCTTCACAAAATTTGATTTTTTTCGGTACAAATCATTTTTGATACAATATTATTCTTGAATTTTACTCCACAAAGCAATATCATGTTGACAGTTTGGACATTATTAAATTATGGGTAAATTAAGTTACAAATCTTTAAAATTTATCATTTTGCTTTTATTTAATTGAATTCTTATATCATTGTCATCATCTTCATGCTTATATTGTGATGAAAGTCCTCATTGGCCTGTAGTGCATTGATGGACTGTTGATTTGTATGATTATGACCAGGGATTATTTAGTATAATCATGACCGTAATGTTACAAATGATGTGGTAAAAGTCCTCATTGGCCCGTAGTGCATTGATGGACATGATCATGACCATTGGTGAAAATACGAATATCCTTGGCCCGTAGTGCATGGATAATTCGTGGTCGTGATACTAATGAATATCCTTGGTCTGTAGTGCAGGGATGATTCAATAATGTGGTTTATTTATTAAGCTGAGTCTCAACGATAAAATTGATGATAAACTTTTTAAAATCATAGAAGATAGTAGATTTCATGCTCTACTTAACTCTTCTAATGGATTGCTTGTTCCGTTGCAGTTAAACTTGATGTTTATTATATTTTATCAGTTTAACACTGTTGAAGGCTAACGAAAATTTATTCTGCATTATCTTATTCATTATATTTCTTACTAGGCTAGTTGAGCTTACCCTTTGCTTTCGTTGTTCTCTTCAGGAAATGAGAATATAGTTGGGACTAGTCGGAGAACGGTGTGACGATCCAGATGTTTGCATTAGTAGTCATCACTATTCTGTGAAATAGTGTGATAATAATTGTAATGAAGACTTATTTTGAGTTTGAATAAGACAGTATTTGTATTAAAACTCATAGCTTATATTTTGTCGTATTCTACACGACACTTAACAGTTATATAAATTAAGTTTATATTTGAAGTTTGTACCATGTATTTGGTGACTCAGAATGTGTGATGTATATCTATTTTGGGGGCGTCACAACAGTGGTCAAATTTTAAAGTTTATTATAGCAGGCTATAAACGGACGGTCTAACCCTGTCCGTATTAGTTATGTTCTTCGTCTATTATAAACGGACAGCTAATACCTGTCTGTATTAGTATAAAATTTTTTCGACTTAAACCAATATCTGCAGATTTTTAAAGCATATAACAAAAACAAAAGAACAGTAAATCACATCAACCACGTCCAATATCAACTAGTATTAGAGACTCTTTTTATTAAACTTAATACTCAATTAAATATAATAAAAAGAACTCCATGTTCAAATAAAGCTTTTCACTACAATGGACATCTCTGCCCCCTTTGCACCACTGTAACCTTTCTCACCACTGAGACATTTGCACATCTGTAACCTTGAAAGCTTTCAATGAACAGACCCTATTTATTACTAGATAGACCAAGCCCAACAGGACTTGAACTCAGATTTTGTTACAAGAAATATATGATTACAAAGGACACTTATTTCCAGCCAACAAAGAATTAATTATATAACAAGACTTGCTGAAAATAAACTTTGATAGCTCTCTATTGAAATATCTTTGTATAAGACAGATGCTTGCTTTGATTTTTCTAGACTGATGTATTCTTCAAGTGTGAGACCCCGAATTTTATGCAATGAAAGTATTCAGTTTTCTTATAATTATTATTCTATTTAATAAAAGGTTAAATTGATAAAGGTTAAATTGATAAAGGTTAAAGTTAAGGGTGACATTTGAAAATTTTATAAAAGTAAGCAAGTTGATATAAAATATTCGTTGTGTCGGGAAATATTCGATTGGTCGGGGAATATTCGTTTTAACAGGAAATATTAGTACTACGGCATATGTGACGCCCCCAAAATAGGTATACATCACCCATCTTGAGTCGCCAAATACATGATACAAAAATTCAAATACAAACTTAAATATACACATGAGCTGTGAGTTTTAATACAAATATTGTCTTCTAGACAGTATTAAAACTCAAAATAAGTCTTCAATATATTTAGTATCACACTATTCTATAGAATAGTGAGGACTACTAATGCTATCATCGGGACTGTCATTCCGTTTCCCGACTAGTCCCGGCTACGTTCTCATTTCCTTAAGAGAACAATGAAAGCAAAAGGGTGAGCTCAACTAGCCCAGTAAGAAATATTATGACTAAGATAATGCAGAATAATTTATCGTTAGTCTTCAACAGTGTTAAACTGATAAAATATAACAAATATCAAGTTTAACTGCAGCGGAACAAGCAATCCATTAGAAGAGTCAAGTAAAGAATAAAATCTACTATCTTCTATGATTTAAAAGGTTTTTCATCACTTTTATCGCTGAGACTCAACTTAATAAATAATCAACATCATCCCTGCACTACGGCCGATGATATTCATTAGTATCACGACCACAAATTATCCATACACTACGGGCAAATGAGGACTTTTACTACATCATTTATAACATTACGGTCATGATTATACCGAATAATTCCTGGTCATAATCATACCAAGTCCATCTATGCACTACAGGCCACAGATGACTTTCAACAGAATATAAACATAAGGATGATGACAATGATATAAGAATTCAATAAAACAAGTTCAAAGATAAATTTTTAAAGATTTATAATTTAATTTATTCATAAATCAATAACGTCCAAATTGTCAACATGATACTACTTTGTGGAGTAAAATTCAAGAATAATATTGTACCAAAAATAATTTGGACCGAAAACGAATCAATTTTTATCATGAATAGTACCCCGGGTGAATAATACTCGAATGAATAGTACCACGGGAATAGTAACCCCGTGAATAGTACTCCAGCATGAAAAAGTTAAAACTTATCAAGAACACTTAGAATAATATTTTCATGAAAAGATACTGGATGAAGCGCAAATATTATGGATATTCTACTAATTTTATGGAGTATAGAAGCCAAAATTTTAACAAAACGAGCATAGAATTCGAAATCTGAAACGAAATGATATTACTTACATACTACAGAGTATGGAACAAAATATTATTTCAAGCGAATATTGAACAAAAATAACATCCCTTACCTTGAAAAGAAGAGTATTTCAACTGGTATAACGGGGATATTCTTGAAGAAAACTTTTACTGTTTTCTACGCTCAAAGCTTTTAAAAACTTTAAATAAATACTCTCAACATTATAGAAGAAAAATTCTCTTATTCTGGTGTGATTTTCAATTCTAACCTAAGTGCATATTTATAGAAAAATGCTAGAACGCCATAGGAGACTAAAATAATAAAATAATAATATTTCTTTAATTCATTCTACGCATGCCAACCTTGGAAAAAATCAAAGCCAGCCATCTTGAAAAATTTTCAGCAGCCCACATGTTTTAAAAACCAAAAGTGGGTCCCACCCACAATTTTAATAAAAATATTTAATTTCTGAAACTTCAATAATTCATAATAAATAGCCCTTTTATCAGAAAATTCAAATCTCATGTATATTCTATAGGAAAATAAATTCTCTACAACTTTGTAAGTTTAAATTTTTTCAAATTTCAGACAGAAAATATCCGAAATCCACAAACGGATGATTTTTAACACCTTTTAAAATTCATAACAAATCATGCGTTAATTTTTAGCGGTTCAAAATTTGTGGACATATACTCAACTTATATATGTATAACATATCCAAAAATCACAACGATCCAACGGTCGGATCAAAATTATAACTCACGCAATAGAGCTTTAAGAATACTGATTTGATTTTCAATACCTTCGTTTCGACAAAAATACTGATAAAATACCTCAACATTAACTCCTTCATTTATAACCACATAAAATAAATATTTTTCTATCCATCATTTATGTCCACATAAAATAAATATTTTCTTAACATATAAATCAATAATTAATTATTCACAAATAATATTACAGAATCATAATTATGACAACCAGACCGTTCCCAGGAAAGAGGGGGCTTTCCAATAAGGATTCCTCCTTACTGGCGCTCAATTAGATAACCAAACCTCTCCTTGACAGAACTTTCTAGACATTGTCAATAATGTTATCTAATAATATTATTCAAATAATATGAATTATTGATTTGATAATGAGAAATATTGTGCAGTGACAATTATTGAAACAACAATAATATAAAATATTAACGTAGCAATTATTGAACTAATAAAATAAAATATTAAACAGTAATTACTGTAATAATTATTGAGTAGTGCCTTCTTACGTAAGAATCAATAATTCAAAAATATTGTGCAATACCGTGTGCTACTGTGCAACAACGCATATTACTGTATTTTAACCACCAGGTATTCCAACAGTTAACGATAAAACTTCGGCCGTTATTTTATAAAAAAATGTTTTTATCGTTTTCTCAATCCGACAATAATTCTGTTGTGGGGTCCACCAATGATTGTGTCGTCGTATGAATATTCCCTGTTAAAACGAATATTCCCCGACCAATCGTGAAATAACCCGGGTCAAATCTCGAGTCCGGAACAAATCTCGGGTCAAATCCCAAGTCCGAATCGAATTAAATCCATCAAAATAAGGCCTCAAACTATTGGCCCAATAGTATCTTCATGGGTCATCTTAGCCCACCACAGGCTCCCAAAAGGTCATAACTTGAAAGTACTATTGGTAGTAACTTATTTCCTTATATACAAACAAACTTTTTTTCCTATCTTTCGATGTGGGACTGGAGTGTTACAAACTCCCCCACTTAAATTTCTGACATCCCCGTCAGAACCGATCACACACACGGCCCAAAGATCTTGGCCTCTCTAACCATTGTGGAATAATACCGGCTGGCTTCATGTCCCCACCTCCGGACCTCCATCTCTCCATTGTGGGATAATACCACCAGCCTTCGTGTTCCCACCTCCGGCAACCCGATCGAATGACCCGACTCGAGCTTTCGAGAGTCGGCTCTGATACCATATGAAATAACCCGGGTCAAATCCCGAGTCCAGAACAAATCTCGGGTCAAATCCCAAGTCCGAATTGAATTAAATCCATCAAAATAAGGCCTCAAACTATTGGCCCAATAGTATCTTCATGGATCATCTTAGCCCACCACGGGCTCCCAAAAGGTCACGACTTGAAAGTACTATTGGTAGTAACTTATTTCCTTATATGCAAACAAACTTTTTTCCCTATCTTTCGATGTGGGACTGGGGTGTTACAAATTGAATATTATAAAATAACTTGCGTACTTTGTAAAATTTATAAATATTACTCACAACTATAACATTATATCAAATTCACTCCATAATATCCAAAAATAATATTTATAGAAAAATCATCTTTATTTATAAAAGTTGGGGTCTTACAACCTCCCTTTCTTATGAAATTTCACCCTAGAAATTAGGGTACGTACCTGGTATGTCGAAGAGGTAAGGATACCTTAATTTCATTTCAGATTCTAGCTCCTAGGACATTTCCTCAACATCGTGGTTTCTCTACAAAACTTTGACTTGAGGTATAACCTTGGAGCGTAAAATATGCTCCTTCTTATCCAAGACTTTAACATGAACCTCTTCATACGTTAAATCTTCTGTTATTTCGTC
Organism: Panax notoginseng; assembly: GCA_016801055.1. NCBI lineage: Eukaryota > Viridiplantae > Streptophyta > Magnoliopsida > Apiales > Araliaceae > Panax > Panax notoginseng. The sequence goes on along the minus strand of CM029014.1, from coordinate 40,717,242 downwards.
CGGTTCTAACTCAATAATGTGGTTCGGGTCTTTCACATATTTACGTAACATAGATATGTAAAAAATGTTATGAACACGAGACATACTTGGCGGTAAGACGAGTCTATAGGCCACAGTTCCTACTCGTTCGAGGATTAAAAATGGGCCAATGAATCGAGGATTGAGCTTTCATCTCTTTCTAAATCTCGTAACTCCTTTCCATGGAGCAACACGTAACAACACATGTTCTTCAATATCGAATTCCACGTCCTTTCGATGAAGATCAGCATAACTCTTTTGTCGATCTTGTGAGATTTTTATACGTTGTCGGATTGTTTGAATCTTTTCCGTAGTTATATGTACCAACTCCGATCCCAACAACGTTGCTTCACCCACCTCATCCCAGCATACTGGAGAACAACACTTTCTTTCATATAGCGCCTCGAATGGAGCCATGTCAATACTTGCTTGATAACTGTTGTTGTAGGAAAACTCCACCAATGGTAAGAACTTGTCCCACCTTTTCTTGAAGTCAAGGACACAGAGTCTTAATAGATCTTCAAGAGTTTTAATAGTCCTCTCTGACTGCCTGTCCATTTGAGGATGATAAGCCGAACTAAATCGTAAATTCGTGCATATAGCTTTTTGCGAACTAACCCAAAATCTTGAAGTGAATCTTGGGTCTCGATCAGAAACTATGGATACTAGCATACCATGCAATCTTACAATCTCGTTTATGTACATACGAGCAAGACGTTCAAGTGTATAAGTTTCTCGTATAGGTAAGAAATGAGCCGACTTGGTCAATCTATCAACAATGACCCAAATTGCATATATGCCTTGAGAAACCTTGGGAAAATCGGTAACAAAATCCATGGTAATGTGCTCCCACTTTCATTCTGGAATTTCAAGTGGTTGCAATGGACCTTTGGTACTTGATGCTTCGCCTTGACTCGTTGACAAGTTAGGCACCTTGAGATAAACTCCGCAATCTCTCTCTTCATATTGCTTCACCAAAATATATGTCGAAGATCATGATACATTTTGGTACTCCCAGGATGGATTGCAAACGGTGTGTTGTGCGCCTCCATCATGATTTTATACTTTAAATCAGGGTCGTTAGGAACACAAAGTCTGGAGTTGACTCGAAGTATTCCTTCTTCATCGATTCTTGCTTTCGGTATAGCACCTTCTTGCACTTTCTTCCTCATACACATCAGCTCCAGGATTGTAGCTTGAACAGCTTTAACTTTATCAATTAAAGTCAGTTCTACTCGTATATTTGCTATCATCACATGGGTCCATAGAGTCTTTAACTCTACCTCCATCCTTTGCAAGTCATATAAAATGGGCCTTTACGTTGACATTATCGCACTCGTACCCGCATATGATCTTCTACTCAATGCGTCAGCTACTACGTTCGCTTTACCAGGATGGTATTGAATAGTATGATCATAATCTTTCAATAGTTCAAGACAACGTCGTTGCCGCATGTTGAGTTCCTTTTGGGTGAAGAAATATTTGAGGCTTTTATGATCCGTAAAGATCTCCACTTTCTCCCCATACAAGCAATGCCTCCAAATTTTAAGTGCGAAGACAACAGCTGCCAACTCTAGATCATGAGTAGGATAATTCATCTCATATTCTTTGAGTTTCCGAGAGGCATAGGCTATGACTTTCCCATGTTGCATGAGAACACATTTTAACCCTTTGCCCGAAGCATCGCTGTAGATGACAAATCCCTCCGAGCCAGATGGTATTGTTAGAACAGGTGCTGAAATGAGTCTCTTCTTGAGTTCTTGAAAACTCTTCTCACATTCCATGCTCCAACCGAATTTTGTATCTTTCCGAGTCAGCTAAATTAATGGTGTTGCGATTCGAGAAAACCCTTCTACAAATCTCCAATAATAACCAGCTAAACCGAGAAAGCAACGTACTTTGGTCACTGATTTAGGTTGCTCCCAGCTTTAAATAGCTTCAGTCTTCGCCGGGTCAATAAATATTCTATGACTTGATACTACGTGCCCAATGAATGCTACTTCCTCAAACCAGAACTCGCATTTCTTCAACTTGACATAAAGCTTATTTTCACGAAGCTTTTGGAGTATCAGTCTCAAGTGTTGCTCATGATCTTCACGGCTTTTGAAATATATGAGGATGTCATCAGTAAAGACGACCACAAAGTGATCCAAATATTTCTTGAATACTCGGTTCATCATATCCATGAAGACAGCAAGAGCATTAGTCAATCTGAAAGACATGACTAGGAATTTATAATGCTCGTACCGAGTTTTTAAAGCCATTTTTGGAATGTCATCGGTTCTAACCTTTAACTGATGATATCCGAAACGAAGATCGATCTTTAAAAAGAATTTGGCGCCTTGCAACTGGTCAAACAGGTCATCAATACGTGGCAATGGGTACCTATTCTTGATGGTGACATGATTCAACTCCCGATAATCAATACAAAGTCGCATACTCCCATCTTTCTTCTTTACGAATAGAATAAGAGCACCCCAAGGAGACGTACTAGGACGAATGAAACCGATGTCTAATAATTCCTACAGTTGGGTCTTTAACTCCTGAAGTTTAATAGGAGTCATTCGATATGAGACTTTGGAAATGGGTTTTGTACCGGGTTCAAGGTCGATACAAAATTCAATTTCACGCTCTGGGGTAGGCCAGGAAGTTCTTCAGGGAATACGTCAGGAAATTTATTAACAATAGAAATATCATTCAAAACTGACGTATTTTTATTTAAATTCGTGACATGAGCTAAGAAAGCTTGACATCCGTTTTTAAATAAACGAATAGCTTTTTTGGCTTGAGATGACAGTGATTGATTTTAATGGTTTGGTTGCTTGAATTCGTATAATAGGTTGGTTAGGAATCTGAAAGCTAACAACCTTACGAAAATAATCAATTTTTGCATGATGAGTAGTTAACCAATCAATCCCTAGAATTACGTCAAATACAAGTATTTTCAATGAAATAAGATCAACAGGTAATGTGAGAGTAACGATTTGAACAAAACAAGACTTATAAACAGTGTATGTAATGAAGGTTTCTCCCAACGGAGTTTCAATAGATAAGTCAAAGTCTAATTTCTCCGGAATCAAATTTAAACGTTGAGTGCAAGTAGGAGAAAAAAAAGAATGGGTAGAACCGGTATCAAATAAGGTATAGACTTCGCTAGAGTTTATGATAAGCTTAACCATGATGACCTCATTCGGGTTCCTTACTTTTTGGGAGGTCACGACAAACGCTCTCCCTTAAACTATCGGTTTTGACTTTTCTGGGACGGCCTTTGCTGCCTCCATCCCAGCTGGACTTGTCTTTGGTGCACGACAAAATCGGGCTAGGTGACATTCTCTTCCACAATTATAACACGCTTTAGACTGCATCGCGTAGTTTGGACTGATGTGTCCCTCCCCTCCGCATTTGAAGCATATGATAGGTGGTCTTTCTCCTTCCTTAACAACGGGTGCTGGTGCTGACGTCTTTTCATCATTGTTGAATCTCCTTTTCTTAAAATGTCCACTCTTATTGTCTTGACCATGATTACCACCAACGTGGTTACCATTTCTGGCATGTTGATTCCCTCCACGTTTGTTGTCACCGCTTCGATGACTTCTACCACTGGTCTTATCATTTTGTCGGATGCTCTCTCTTGGTTGGGTTGACTCGTTATCGCGTTCTAATAACTAAGTAATATTTACAACATCTGACTACAAACATAGTTTGTGAGAAATTAAGTATTGGCGTGTTTCAGGTTTCAAACCTCTTAGAAACATCCGTGTCATTCTCTCCTCGTTATCAACTAAGTGGGACGCAAATCGGGACAACTCAACAAACTTGGCTTCGTACTGTGACACGGTCATGTTGTTTTGCTTTAGTTTAATGAACTCTACCTCTTTCATGTGACGAATACTTATGGGAAAGTACTTGTCGTTGAACAGTTCTTGGAACTTCTCCCAAGACATCTTCAGTGCGGCAGGTTTAGTACGCTTTACAGATTACCACCAGTAATCTGCTTCTGCCCGTAACATGAAGGTGGCAAAGGGAACCTTTTGCTCCTCGAAGCATCTCAAGGCATCAAATATCTTGTTAATCTGCTTTATGCACGTCTCCGCCTTAAGTGGATTTGGCTCTCCAAAAAACTCCGGTGGTCCCAGCTCCTTGAACTGTTTAGCGGTGACCATCTAAGAGTTTCTAGTGTTTTCACCTATATTTTGGACAGGAGCCGCTCTCGCCTGATGTTGCATGAATTGCATAAAGCCTCTGAATATTCCATCGTTCATCATTTGATCGTTGTTGTTTAAATGAGGATTATTGTCTTTCTGTTGCACATTATCCTGGGTATTGATCTGAGGTGACTCAACGGTCTCCTATGCTCCATTGCTATTCTCAATATTCTCGGATGTTATTTTTAAATACTGCCATAAAATAAGGGTTAATTGACATGCAACATATTATCCCTATACTCTGACCGACCAATTAAATACCAAATAAACTAAGGTAGGTCATACTAGCGAAGGAATTCCCTGTCTCTCCCCTCCTAGTTCTAGTCTCACATCTTAGCCAGGGATCATATCCTTAAGCTTTGATACCAACTGTGACGCCCCCAAAATAGGTATACATCACCCATCTTGAGTCGCCAAATACATGATACAAAAATTCAAATACAAACTTAAATATACACATGAGCTATGAGTTTTAATACAAATATTATCTTTTAGACCGTATTAAAACTCAAAATAAACCCTCAATACATTTATTATCACACTATTTCATAGTATAGTGAGGACTACTAATGCTATCATCTGGACCGTCACTTCATTCCCCGACTAGTCCCGGCTACGTTCTCATTTCCTTAAGAGAACAATAAAAGTAAAAGGGTGAGGTCAACTAGCCCAGTAAGAAATATTATGACTAAGATAATACAGAATAATTTATCATTAGCCTTCAACAGTGTTAAACTGATAAAATATAACAAACATTACGTTTAACTGTAGCAGAACAAGCAATTCATTAGAAGAGTCAAGTAGAGAATAAAATCTACTATCTTCAATGATTTAAAAGGTTTTTCATCACTTTCATTGCTGAGACTCAGCTTAATAAATAATCCACATCATCCCTGCACTACGGCCAAGGATATTCATTTGTATCACGACCATAAATTATCCATCCACTACGGGCCAATGAAGACTTTTACCACATCATTTGTAACATTGCAATCATGATTATACCGAATAATTCCTGGTCATAATCATACCAAGTCCATCTATGCACTACAGGCCACAGATGACTTTCAACAGAATATAAACATGAGAATGATGACAATGATATAAGAATTCAATAAAACAAGTTCAAGGATAAATTTTTAAAGATTTATAATTTAATTTATCCAGAAATCAATAACGTCTAAATTGTCAACATGATACTACTTTGTGGAGTAAAATTCAATTTGTGGAGTAAAATTCAATTATAATATTGTACCAAAAATAATTTGGACCGAAAACGAATCAATTTTTATCATGAATAGTACCCCGGGTGACTAGTACTTCAGGAATAGTACCCCGTGAATAATACTCCGGCATGAAAAAGTTAAAACTTATCAAGAATGCTTAGAATAATATTTTCATGAAAAGATACTGAATGAAGCGCAAATATCAAAGATATTCTACTAATTTCATGGAGTATAGAAGCCAAAATTTTAACAAAACGAGTATAGAATTCGAAATCTAAAACAAAATAATATTACTTACATACTACAGAGTATGAAAAAAAATATTATTTTAAGTGAATATTGAACAAAAATAACATCCCTTACCTTGAAAAGAAGAGTATTCCAACTGGTATAGCGGGGATATTCTTGAAGAAAACTTTCACTGTTTTCTACGCTCAAAGTTTTTTAAAACTCTAAAGAAATACGCTCAACATTATAGAAGAAGAATTCTCTTATTCTGGTGTGATTTTCAATTCTAACCTAAGCGCCTATTTATAGGAAAATGCTAGAACGCCATAGGAGACTAAAATAATAAAATAATAATATTTCTTTAATTCATTCTACGCATGCCAACCTTGGAAAAAATCAAAGCCAGCCATCTTGGAAAATTTTCAGCAGCCCACATGTTTAAAAAACCAAAAATGGGTCCCACCCACAATTTTAATAAAAATATTTAATTTCCAAAATTTTAATAATTCATAGTAAATAGCCCTTTTATCAGAAAAATTTGAATATCATGTCTATTCTATAGGAAATTAAATTCTCTACAACTTTGTAAGTTTAAGTTTTTCCAAATTCCAGACAGAAAATATCTGAAATCCACAAACGGATGATTTTTAACACCTTTTAAAATTCATAACAAATCATGCGTTAATTTTTAACAGTTCAAAATTTGTGGACATATACTCAACTTATATATGTATAATATATCCAAAAATCATAACGATCCAACGGTCGGATCAAAATTATAACTCACGCAATAGAGCTTTAAGAACACTGATTTGATTTTTAATACCTCCATTCCGACAAAAATACTGATAAAACACCTCAACATTAACTCCTTCATTTATAACCACATAAAATAAATATTTTCCTATCCATTATTTATGTCCACATAAAATAAATATTTCCTTATCATATAAATCAATAATTAATTATTCACAAATAATATTACAGAATCACAATTATGACAATCAGGCCGTTTTCAAGAAAGAGGGGGCTTTTCAATAAGGATTTCTCCTTACTGGCGCGCAATTAGGTGACCAAACCTCTCATTGACAGATTTTTCTAGACATTACCAATAATGCTATCTAATAATATTATTCAAATAATATGAATTATTGATTTGATAATAGAAAATATTGTGCAGTGACAATTATTGAAACAACAATAATATAAAATATCAACGTAGCAATTATTAAATCAATAAAATAAAATATTGAACAGTAATTACTATAACAATTATTGAGTAGTGTCTTCTTACGTAAGAATAAATAATTCAAAAATATTGTGCAATACCGTGTGCTACTGTGCAATAACGCATATTACTGTATTTTAACCACCAGGTATTCCAATAGTTAACGGTAAAACTTCGGCAGTTATTTTATAAAAAATATTTTTGTCGTTTTCTCAATCAAAAAATAATTCTGTTGTGGGGTCCACCAATGACTGTGTCGTCGTACGAATATTCCCTGTTAAAACGAATATTCTCCGACCAATCGAATATTATAAAACAACTTGCGTACTTTGCAAAATTTATAAATATTACCCACAACTATAACATTATATCAAATTCACTCCATAATATCTAAAAATGATATTTATAGAAAAACTATCTTTATTCATAAAAGTTGGGGTCTTACAATCTCTCCTTCTTATGAAATTTTGCCCTCAAAATTAGGGTACGTACCTGGTATGTCGAAGAGGTAAGGATACCTTGATTTCATTTCAAATTCTAACTCACAGGTCATTTCCTCAACAACGTGCTAAAGCTTTACATTATATGATAGTGAATTTTCATATTCGTGTTGTGTGGTTAACCAATATGGTTAGACCTTAAATTAAAGGTTATAACTTAACTAAGATGGAGAATTAAACATATAAGGTTAATGATAGTATAGCTAATCAATATTGTGATTTCAATGGTATATGTAGGGTAATTGGCGAACGTTTATTATACTTGTGTAGCTTACGCACGAGGCAAGTTTTCTAACTTCATTATCTTTATAATTAATGCAAGTTTCATAACTTTATTTACTTTTGTCGTACTTTTGTCGAGCAAGTTCCTATACCCTGTTTATTTACATAAAGCAAGTTCCTTATTCTATCTTGTTTATTACTGTTCAAGTCAAGATTTCATATTAGATGCTAGCATTCTTTAAAAGTATGATTCATATTATACAATACTTATTCGATTGTATACCTCTTGAATTTTATTGTTCAAATTGAATATCAATTGTTGTTGAACCTTGTAAGACTAGCGAACCCTTATTGATTCGACTAGTCCATAGTTGATGAACGTTCTAAATTCCAAAACCATTGTTGAGCTTATCCAAACTAAAATTCCTTTGGTGCGGACTCTAATGTCAAAATGAGACTAATAACCCTATTATAAGGGATTAATTAAGCTTTAGCGTTAAGATATTGTACACAGTATGGTACTAAGGGTTGATCCCCCTAAGTACGAGAAGAAGAGTCCATAGTCTTATGACTGTTAAAGGTTTCAAGAATAAACACTTGACAACCTAGGACATAGTTCAAGGTCATATGACCCTCAGAAGTTCTTTTGATTCTTGTTATTCATTCTTGGTTCAAAAGTCGAGTTCTTTATTTCAGAAGTCTTTGATTTATTCGAATGTTATTATTTTATTATTATATTATTATACTTGTGGACAATTGTTCTCGCTCTTACTTAATAATAATATTGCAGTTCAGAAAGAAAGGTCTGACGAGCCTTCTACTAACAAAGTCAAGGGCAAGATTAACAAGTAATGAAAATTTATTGTTTATTTGTTATGTTATGTTTCAGACTTATGTTTAAGTTATGTAAGACTTAATATATGTTTATGCTTCCATATTTGAGATTTAAGGTTAGTATGACCTGGGATCAATGTATTTAAATCAGATGTTGTAACTCCATAAGGAGGAGATTTATTTCTATCTATTTATGGTTTTTTTTCATTTATTATGGGTAGATAGATGCATGATGTTTGGACAGTGAACACCAAATCTTGTGAAAATTGAAGTACTCGGATTTGAGAGTGTCACAATTGGGGCCCACCAGAGTTAGGTTGCCGCAAGTATACTTGTGACATGCCTAGTTCCCCTATTCAAGGATTTTTTGCTTCATTTTCTTGAAGAATACATTTTAGAGAGAGAAAATGTGTTCTTTAGAGAGAAATAGCAAAAATAAGAGAAAAATCGTATTTGGTTCGGTTGTGATAAAGTTGGTTTTTTATATTTTTGGTTATGAAAAGGTTAGTTCTTTATATCTTCGGTTGTGATAAGGTTGGTTCATTATATCTTCGGTAGTAATAAGGTTGGTTCGGTTGGTATAAGATTGGTTCTTTATATCTTCGGTAGTGATAAGGTTGGTTCGGTTGGTATAACGTTGGTTCTTTATATCTTCGGTAGCGATAAGGTTGATTCGGTTGGTATAAGGTTGGCTCTTTATATCTTCGGTAGTAATAAGGGCAATTGTTTATCTATCTTAGGAGTGAACAAAAGGAGTAAGGTGGCGATATTAGGAGCCAAAAAATTTCGTTCGATGTATATAGTTCGGGTGTGATAGTTCGTTTTCGACAGATATGGATTTTTGGTTGGTATAAATTTGTATACTCTCTTATTTTAAGTTCCTTATAAATAAGAGACTGGGGGCAATGTTGGGGTGTGATTATTTGGATTTATTTTGATAGTGGGAGAGTCCTCATTAAAGTAAGATTGTGTTTCCGTATTTAGTAGGATAAGGAGGTTTAATTTTGGAAGGAATTTATCAACCATTAATTATAGTTATAAGGTAATTCTACAAAGAATTTCTACTCCTGATTGGATTCTGGTGGACATGACAGTTATAAATACAGCAATAAGCAATAGTTTAGGGGACACAGTACATAAGAGCATATAACACAAATAAACACTTTGTACTCTCCATATTATTATAGTGGATTTATCTCTCTCCGTGATTTTTTCCTAATTTGGTTTCCACGTAAATTCTTGTGTTCATACTTTATATCTTTTTGTTTATGTTATGTGAGTGTATTTCGTGAGTCTGATTTCACAATAATATAATCAACCGTTAGTGCGATTTTGGCCTGCTGTTTTGGTGATTTCGTCAGGCATACAAAATTTGGCGTTAACAGATCTAGATCTTAATTTTTTTATCAAATCTTTCACCAAAATAGATTCAAGCAATCCATAGGAGGCTTGAGGAGGAAGAAACTCTAGCTTCCAAGGTCCATCTTTTGTCTTTATGTTTGTTTTACCTTACGTTTACGATTACATCTCCCTCTAACATTATTAGAACAAAAGTTAATTACAATAGCATAAGTTGGACTAATTAGTGATTACCTTCATACTATCTTCACGCTTCAATCATTTATTCACCTTTGTGCTAATTGTTCAAATAATAATTATATATAAGATGTATATATGTATTCCTCTATTTCCAAAAAAGCTTAATTTTTAAGTAGATAAAATCAAAAGAATGAAATCTATATGTATGGTTTAATGTTAGGTTAAGTTTCTGACCTATCACCTATGATAAAAGAAGAGAATGAAGGTACCTTTTAACATTAGAAAAACTTGAATTAATGACCAATATTTGTTACTTTAATTTGTTTTGTTTTCTTTGTGAAAAATCTTAATAAAAAATTAATCACCAATATAAACGCTAATATTGAATTTTATTGCATATTATTTTTTTATGCACTCATCACCTTCTTATAATAGGATGAGACGCTGTCAAAATTGCGTTTAATCTTTTTCACTACTGTATGTGGCAGCCTTGAACATTTCTCTGCTCATAGAGTGGACCTAACTCTACGTTTTCTCTCGATCAACTCAATGTTCATCTCTGATAATGCCTTCTCTTCTTTTGTTAACGTTCAGTGTGCATCATCATCATTTTCTTTTGAATGATGTTGTCTTTTATACTTTTTGAAATCTTCCCGTTAAGAAGTATCCGGTGGAGCATTTAATGCTTGGATTCTCTGATATCTCTGATATTGACTTTTTGAGACTTTATGTCAGTGTACTTTCTGACTTAGGACTTGTCACATCAATTAGTATCCTTTCAAGCTTTTCTGACAGCTCGCTTTCAGCCAACTAGCCGGTAGATATACCTTTGTTTTCTTCCAATAATATATCTTCTGAAACCTTGAACTCTTTTTCTTGTATTGTTCCATTTGTCAGTCTCATTGTCAGACCTGACACAAACTCTACGATATCTGTCGTTACAAGAATCGTAGGATTGAGCCTTACGATCTTCTTGAGCTTTATGTTCCTGTATTCTCTTCACTGTTGATAGTAGAATGATGAAAGTTGTAGATTTGTGTTCTATAACATCTTTTCTACTATGACTTCATCTTCTGATCTGCTTTCTGGTTTCTTCATAAAATTTGGACTTGATGTGCAGACTCTTCTTTTACTATCATGATACTTTAGTTGCTTTACGAAGTTGAGAACATCTTTTTGTGAGTTGTTCTTCTTTGCTTTCAAGTACTGGCAGTTTCTTTATGAAGTCCTGGTTGCTCTGTTATCTGTTCTGAATATTATGATTATACAGAATATCCTTACATTGTGACTTTTGTAGATTTCTTTTAGAGATCTCTTCTGATTAGAAATATACTTAGAGACCATCAGAGTATATCTTCTTGTCATATTTTCTTGAGTATTCTTTACTTTATACATGGCACGAACTGAGCTCGGTGAACTCCTCTAATTCGTGTAATCAACACTTCACATTCTGCTTTATGATTCTGAGGCTGTCTTTACGATCTTAATTTCACTGTGTGATCTTGGAATTATCGTACGATATTTCTCTCATTCATTGTATGCTTGGAGTATTCTTTAATTAGCTTTTACTGAGTTTACGATTCAATGATCACTTAGCAAGTTGGTCAACTTTGCTAGATGATGTTCAACAAGTGTAACAGCTTCTTCGACTCCTTCTACAGCTCTGTGATAACCTTGCAATTTTGAGATCATTTGTTCACTTCACGAGCTGATTCTCTGCCAATGAGATGGAATGAACAATGCGATCTTCTGATGCTTTACAAACACTGTAGACTCTGAAAACTATCTTCATATTGCGAACTGGCAGAGTAACTTTACAATCATGATTTCCATCATCTATACATCAAATCAAGTTTAGTAAGAACAACCTAACATTATTTGATCTTTCTGATTTAAGCTCTTGTACATCAAATCTTTTGAAGGACTTTACAAAATATACTTGCACAAATGTACATTAATCAAATTCCACGTTAATCACATGTATATCATTCAGCTGATAGTACCACCATCAAGCAAAATAGCCTTTACAATTGATTATATCTATTACATTTGCATACAGATTTAAGACCAACCTAACAAGTTTGATCATGTTATTCTAAGTTCTTGCTCATAGATATCTCAATTAAGTATTGCACCAAACTTATCCATACAAATATACATTAAGTGTTTCATCATCAAATCATATACATTTGAAACCTAATTAGGGATCTAATCAAACTCCCCCTTACTTAAGCAATCTTCTAATCTATAATTAGATTCCTAACAAAAACCATTCCAAATCTTTCTCAAGTTGTTAGAAAAAATATCATTCTAATATATATATTTTTCTTGTTATAATTTTCTTCTATCATTTATAGTTTTGCACTAGATTTATTTTTACACAAAAAAAATTCTAATAAAGAGTAAAAGCTGTGACTAATTCGTAGTAAACATGTGTAGTAAAAAGGGGCAAATACAGTTTTAGAGAAAGAGTATTTAACCATTCGATTCAAGTGATAATATTATATTATTTTACATTAAATTACGAAGCGGGGTTTCAACAACTACTACCCAAACCAATCCATAGATGATTTATCATGACCCGAGGGGGTACATTTTAATATTTTATCATGCAACTTCATTGAACACTACACGAGTGTGTTATGCGTATGATCTGTTTTGGTTAAATTTTGAAGGGCTCTCCAAGGCAAAAGTTGGTGGAATTCCGATGCCGGAGTTGAATTTGAGTGCCCGAAACGTTGGAAAGCTAATGAATCGGGCATTTGGATATAAACTTGACCCGCCATTCGACCCGTACCATAGCAGGCATCGGTTACACAGTTACATGATCCCAACTAGTTGCTGATTGAATAACTTTCCAACATTGAGAGCCTTAACAGGAATACAGTAACAAAACCATTCAACAAGGGGAACAGCTAACCTCACAAGATGGTCAATTATCTTCAAATAAGATTAAATGATCATATCCAAGTACGTAAAACAAAGTTGCTGTCGAGCAGTAATTGCTCAATTACAAAACTAAATTGGAATATTTGATGCAAAACCAACTGTTGATACGAATCATTGGCGGGCTTCAACTTTCTTCTTCTGCCAGAGCCTATCAAGGGCACTGTCAGCAAAAATGGACCACCAAAAAAATATCATAACTACATCAAGTTGATCAATTAGACGGCCCAGTATAAAGTTTAAAAGATGTTTTAGTTGCAGCAGTGTAATATAAAATTATTGCATGTAACACGGTACATGACGCACAGCCCTTGAAACCAAATTCACACCAAGAGAGGCAATTTACATAATAGAAGGATCATGAATCATGAGGATGGTTCCACAGTCCACCAAGAAGTGTTACTAAATAGTAGTTAAATTAGTTTAACAAAAATATAGTTAATACAAGCACATACAGATCCAAAGAAAGGGGGGGAAATCTGGTTCCAATGTATCAGTTGGTTTCAATTGTTTTTGAAAAGTATCATTCTTGTATTGGAGATATATTGATCAAATTGATCGGATCAAAAACAGTTCCTTGGTTTTGGACAATTCATGGCTGCATGTAACCCTAAAAGGATCACATTTTTAACATCGTAGGGGCAATTGAAAAGAAAGAACCAAGTCAACCATCCCCCAAAAAGAAATATACCAAAACTAACTCAAAAACATCACTATTATAGATTTCATTCACAGAAAGGTAACATCAGCGTACCAAGTGATCAACATAAAATTAGAGAGAGAACACATGTAAGATCATTAGTATCTAGTGCAAAGACTTGTACACTAAAATTAACCCCACTCTAAATACAATGATCAAAGGGGGCAACACACAGTAAAAGTGCACCCAAAGTCAAGATGATGCAAAATCCTTTATTGCATTTAACATTTTAATGACGGGAACTTAGTATATTCAATGTTATTCCAACAGATTTACGAGCTTATTCCATCAAACAAACCAGTAACACTGAGCAGAACAATAGTGATTTCAGCCAATAAACATTATTTAGATAAAAATTGGGGAAGACAAACAAGCTGAGTACTAAAAAAGAGAAGCAAGTTAGCAACAATACAAACTTCACAAATAGTTTGACATTAGAAAAGGGCAGACATGGCATTATTACCAAAATCCAATACTTCACATATTATCTACCTTAATAATATTTGCAACCTTGTGACTAACAAATAAGCAAGTATAAAAACCTACCTGGGCTCGGATGAAACCACAGAGAGCAAACGTGGAGAATTGACCAGTGTAGTTGCCCCTCTCATCCAAATGCCCAACATTAATCTGGACAGATGCATGATCCTTAGAAGTAATCAGCCTATTAGTGGCAGAGCTGCAACACCAATACATCATAACAATGGTGGTAAGACACTCTTATTCAACATGGAAGCAATAATTCTAAAACATGTATAAGCATGGAATTACATACCACTTCCTGGGGATGTAAAGGTCCATGTTTTGTCCCTCCTCATTCTGCATCTTGACAAAATGTTCCCACAGCCGCGAAATTTACAAAAACAAAATACCTGAATTTCACAATAGCAAATTATGCACTGTTAACAAAAAAACAAATCAATCTAATAATTACCAAGACAAAGTTTAAAGTATCATGCTCATTGTTCTCTATATTCAAACCCAATTATTCTTTAAGTTCGTCAACAAATGCTCTCTGAAATAATTATATTTTAGCAACTGATAGAACAATTTACAAATAGATATACGGGTGAACATTATTTTTATTTTTGTAGGTACATATTTAGCTCACAACCATGAAATAAATATTGAAATTTTAGTTTTTGGAGGCGCCATTCCAAGGGATTATGCTTTTGTTTATTCATAAACCAATCAAATCTCAAAACATTTCATAACAGTACCATTTCAAAACACAAATATGAAACAAAATTATGAACAGTAAATACTAGAAACACATTATTGAAAAATTATGACTCTAAATCAAATTGCATGTTTCAAAACAGGATAGTAATAGGTGAATAAACTGCATGAAAATGAATAATGGATTACATAGAAAAGAGGTTTACCAGAAAGAGGAGCGAAAGACGACTGGGGCGCGGGCCAAATTTTCTATCGCCATGGTATATATATGTGGATTAATTACATATTATAGTACATTTTTAAAAATAATTACAATAATCATACATCCATAAAATAATTACAAAAATATGACACTTCATCATATTTATTTACAATACTAATACAATTAGGAGTCCTTAATTTAAGAGATTAATATTAATGGGCTGACATGACAAATTAGTGTGCATCTTAAAATCGGGTTGTTTTTTTTGAAACGCGTGATAACCGCCATTTATCATTTGATTGAGACTCTTCAATTACAAACTCTTATTCTGTATACTGAAACTCTTGTTTCTCTCTTCTGTTCATGTGTTCTTCATCTCTATTGATCGTTTCCGGTGATTTATTCTATATTGTCGTTGTTACTCGTTATCGCTGTTGCAAAGTGGTTCAGTTGGTTTCTTATTTTGCATTGTTCGATTCTGGTATTTATTATTGTTTCAAGTAAGTAATTTCTAAATAATTTAATGTATTATATATCTAAGTAGTTTTCTAACAGAATGGAGTATTGATTGTTTGGGTTTGTATTATTTTTATGTTTTATATAGAATGGTTGATACAAGGAAGAATGATGAAAAGAGAAAAAGAATCACGGAGGGTGATTCTATTAAGGACTTGAAGAAATTTGTTTGGGTTTGTGCAGTTAGATTCTGATTTTGATGTCCCTATAGTTAAGACAGAAGCTCAAGTTCATAGTCAGAAGATATTTCCAACCCAAAAAATTGTACAGGTGTGTTAATTTAAATTTTGTTATTGTTACTATCATATAACTGTTTGGTTACTTCTGCATTATGTTTTGGTTACTGTTAGTTTGTGATTCGGATACCATATTTGTTACCTTGATTTGGTATTTTGGTTACTTTTTTATGTTGTTATGGTTACCATGTATTTGCTTAGTATATATGGTTAACTAAACTGGTTTTGGTGTACATGTTGTTTATGTATTAGTTACCATTAAAACATGTTTTGTTTACTATCATATAAATATTTGGTTACTTCTTTAGTATGTTTTTGGTTACTGTTAGTTTCTGATTTGGATTCCATTTTTGTTTCCTTGAGTTGGGATTTTGGTTACTGTTTTTTGTTGTTATAGTTACCATGTATTTGCTTAGTATATATGGGTTGACTAAACTGTGTTTGGTCTATATGTTGTTTATGTGACGCCCCCAAAATTAGGTATACATGACCCATCTTGGGTCGTCAGATATATAGTACAAAATACAAATACAACTTACTAATACAACTGTCGTGTACAATACGACAAAACATAAACTGTGAGTTTGAATACAAATATTATCTTCTAGAGAGTATTCATACTCAAAAGGAGTCCTCATTACATTTATTAACACGCTATTACATAGAATAGTGAGGACTACTAACTAATACTATCATTCGAACCATCACTCCGTTCCCCGACTTGCCCCAGCTACGTTCTCATTTCCTGAAGAGAACAGTGAAAGAATGGGTGAGCTCAACTAGCCCAGTAAGAAATATTATGACTAAGATAATGCAGAATAAATTATCATTAGCCTTCAACAATGTTAAATTGATAAAATATAATAGACATCAAGTTTAACTGCAGCGGAACAAGTAATCCATTAAAAGAGTCAAGTAGAAAATAAACTCTACTATCTTTTATGATTTAAAAGGTTTTTCAACACTGCTATCGCTGAGACTCAGCTTAATAAATAATTCACATTATCCCTGCACTACGGCCAAGGATATTCGTTAAGGTCACGACCACAAATTCCATGCACTACGGGCCAAGGATATTTGTGTATTCATCAATGGTCATGATCATGCCAACAACTGTCCATCAATGCACTACGGGCCAATGAGGACTTTTATCACATCATTTGTAACATTACGGTCATGATTATACCGAATAATCCCTGGTCATAATCATACCAAGTCCATCTATGCACTACAAGCCACAGATGACTTTCAACAGAATATAAACATGAGGATGATGACAATGATATAAGAATTCAATAAAACAAGTTCAAGAATTAATTTATCCAAGAATTAACAACGTCCAAATTGTCAACATGATACTGCTTTGTGGAGTAAAATTCAAGAATGATCAGGAGAATATTTTCATGAATAGATACTAGATGAAGCGCAAATGTCAAGGATATTCCACAAATTTCAAGGAGTATAGAAGTCAAAACTTAACCAACTGAGTATAATAAAGAATGGAATAACAAAAGAAATCACCATGCATGCGATAGACCGCACAAACAGGTTATTCTTAACAGAATAATAATAACGGAACCAGGTCCGGCGTAACCGCACAGACAGGATATTCCGACAGAATAATAAATAATGGAACCAGGTCCGGCATAAAAGCACAGACAGGATATTCCGATAGAATAATAAATAATGGAACCAGGTCCGGCGTAAACGCACAGACAGGATATTCCGACAGAATAATAACAAGACGGAACCAGGTCCGGTGTAAAACACACAGACAGGATGTTCCAACAGAATAATAATAAAAACGGAACCAGGAACGGTGTAAAACACACAGACAGGATGTTTCAACAGAATAATAGAAGAATGTCACCAAGTATAGGGTAGACCGCGTATACAGGTTATTCCAACAGAATAATAAGAAATGGAATAACAACAGTTCTCTTCATGAATAAGAAAGAATAACACCCCTTACCGTTTTAAAGAAGAGCTGAAGTAAGGAAGTAGTTAAGTAGCAGAATACTCTTCTTCTCTCTCTCTCTATAGTTTCTCTCTCTAGAGTTCAGTGAATTCGTAAGAAATAATGAAGGAATGAGCTGCTATTTATAGAAAAATAGAATGCATAGTAACTAATCCATGAACGGTCCAGATTGATTACTTTAATCTGACGGTCCATATTTAAAGAAAAATCTTTTAAATAAAATATAATATATTCTATTTATAGAATAACTTTAATAAAGTATTTTGTTTTATATAAAAAGATGTTTCTGTTTTATTACGTTAATAATACGAATAAAACAAAACGTCATTATCGCTAAATAATTCATATTATTAACTGACAATAATGGAATCAAACTGAGTGACTTCTCACATAAGCATTTAATAATTAATACCGTGTACTACTATGCAACCACACGTATTACTGTACTTTTACTACCGAGTAGTTCAACAGTAACAATGGTAAAACTTCCGCAGTTATTTTTAATAAAATATTTTTGTCGTTTTCTCAATCCGACAATAATTCCGTTGTGGGGTCCACCAATGATTGTGTCGTTGTACGAATATTCCCTGTTAAAACGAATATTCCCTGACCAATCGAATATTATATAACAACTTGCGTACTTTGCAAAATTTATAAATATTACCCACAACTATAACATTATATCAAATTAACTCCATAATATTCAAAAATGATATTTATAGAAAATTTATCTTTATTTATAAAAGTTGGGGTCTTACAACCTCCCCTTCTTATGAAATTTCGCCCTCGAAATTAGGGTACGTACCTGGTATGTCGAAGAGATAAGGATACCTTGATTTCATTTCAGATTCTAACTCCCAAGTCATTTCCTCAACATCGTGGTTTCTCCACAAAACTTTGAATTGAGGTATAACCTTGGAGCGTAGAATATGTTCCTTCTTATCCAAGATTTGAACAGGAACTTCTTCATACGTCAAATCCTCCGCTATTTCGTCCGGTTCTAACTCAATAATGTGGTTCGGGTCTTCCACATATTTGCGTAACATGGATATGTGAAAAACGTTATGAACACGAGACATACTTGGCGGTAAAGCGAGTCTATAAGCCACAGTTCCTACTCGATCGAGGATTAAAAATGGACCGATGAATCGAGGATTGAGCTTTCCTCTCTTTTCAAATCTCGTAACTCCTTTCCATGGAGCAACACGTAAGAACACATGATCTCCTACATCAAATTCCACGTCCTTTCGATGAAGATCAGCATAACTCTTTTGTCGATCTTGTGAGGTTTTTATACGTTGTCGGATCGTTTGAATCTTTTCTGTAGTCATACGTACCAACTCCGGTCCCAACAACGTTGCTTCACCCACCTCATCCCAGCATACTGGAGAACGACATTTTCTTCCATACAATGCTTCGAATGGAGCCATGCCAATACTTGCTTGATAACTGTTGTTGTAGGAAAATTCCACCAATGGTAAGAACTTGTCCCAACTTCCCTTGAAGTCAAAGACACAGAGTCTTAATAAATCTTCTAGAGTTTGAATAGTCCTCTCTGATTGTCCGTCCGTCTGAGGATGATATGCCGAACTAAATCGTAAATCCGTGCCCATAGCTTTTTGTAAACTAACCCAAAATCGTGAAGTGAATCTTGGGTCTCGATCAGAAACTATGGATACTGGCATACCATGCAGTCTTACAATCTCGTTTATGTACATACGAGCAAGACGTTCAAGTGTATAAATTTCTCGTATCGGTAAGAAATGAGCAGACTTGGTCAATCTATCAACAATGACCCAAATCGCATCAATACCTTGAGAAACCCTAGGAAGACCGGTAACGAAATCCATGGTAATGTGCTCCCACTTCCATTCTGGAATTTCAAGTGGTTGCAATGGACCTTTTGGTACTTGATGCTCCGCTTTGACTCGTTGACAAGTTAGACACCTTGAGATAAACAGCGCTATCTCTCTCTTCATATTGCTCCACCAAAATGTATGACGAAGATCATGATACATTTTGGTACTTCCAGGATGGATTGCAAACGGTGTGTTGTGCGCCTCCATCATGATTTCATACTTTAAATCAGGGTTGTTAGGAACACAAAGTCTGGAGTTGACTCGAAGTATTCCTTCTTCATCGATTCTTGCTTCCGGCATAGCACCTTCTTGCACTTTCTTCCTCATACGCATCAGCTCCAGGTCTGTAGCTTGAGCAGTTTTAACCTTATCGATTAAAGTTGGTTCTACTCGTATATTCGACATCATCACATGGGTCCCTGGAGTCTTTAACTCTATCTCCATCCTTTGCAAGTCACACAAAATGGGCCTTTGCGTTGTTAATATTGCACTTGTACCCGCATATGATCTTCTACTCAATGCGTCAGCTACCACGTTCGCTTTTCCAGGATGGTATTGAATGGTATGATCATAATCTTTCAACAGTTCAAGCCAACGTCGTTGTCGCATGTTGAGTTCCTTTTGAGTGAAGAAATATTTAAGGCTTTTATGATCCGTAAAGATCTCCACCTTCTCCCCATACAAGTAATGCCTCCAAATTTTAAGTGCAAAGACAACAGCTGCCAACTCTAGATCATGAGTAGGATAATTCCTCTCATATTCCTTGAGTTGTCTTGATGCATAGGCTATGACTTTTCCATGTTGCATGAGAACACATCCCAACCCTTTGCTCGAAGCATCACTGTAGATGACAAATCCCTCCGAGCCAGATGGTATTGTTAGAATAGGTGCTGAAATGAGTCTCCTTTTGAGTTCTTGAAAACTATGCTCACATTCTTCGCTCCAACCGAACTTTGTATCTTTCCGAGTCAGCTGAGTTAATGGAGTAGCGATTCGAGAAAATCCTTCCACGAATCTCCGATAATAACCAGCCAAACCAAGAAAGCTACGTACTTCGGTCACTGATTTAGGTTGCTCCCAGCTTTGAATAGCTTCAATCTTTGCCGGGTCAACCGATATTCCACGACTTGATACTACGTGCCCAAGGAATGCTACCTCTTCCAGCCAGAACTCGCATTTCTTCAACTTGGCATAAAGTTTGTATTCACGAAGCTTTTGGAGTACCAACCTCAAGTGTTGCTCATGATCTTCACGGCTTTTGGAATAAACAAGGATGCCATCGATAAAGACGACCACAAAGTGATCCAAATATTCCTTGAATACCCTGTTCATCATATTCATGAAGGCAGCAGGAGCATTAGTCAATCCAAAAGACATAACTAAGAATTCATAATGCCTATACCGAGTTCTGAAGGCAGTCTTTGGAATATCCTCAGTTCTAACCTTCAGCTGATGATATCCAGAACGAAGATCGATCTTTGAAAAGAATTGTGCTCCTTGCAACTGGTCAAACAGGTCATCAATACGTGGCAATGGGTACCTATTTTTGATGGTGACATGATTCAACTCCCGATAATCAATACAAAGTCGCATACTCCCATCTTTCTTCTTCACGAACAGAACAGGAGCACCCCAAGGAGAAGTACTAGGACGAATAAAACCAATGTCTAACAATTCCTGCAGTTGGGTCTTTAACTCCTGAAGTTCAATAGGAGCCATTCGATATGGGGCTTTGGAAATGGGTTTTGTACCGGGTTCAAGGTCGATACAAAATTCAATTTCACGCTCTGGGGGTAGGCCAGGAAGTTCTTCGGGAAATACGTCAGGAAATTTATTAACAACAGAAATATCATTCAAAGCTGACGTATTTTTGTTTAGATCTGTGACATGAGCTAAGAAAGCTTGACATCCGTTTTTCAATAAACGAATAGCTTTATGGCTTGAGATGACAGTGATTGATTTTAATGGTTTGGTTGCTTGAATTCGCATAATAGGTCGATTAGGAATATGAAAGCTAACAACCTTACGAAAACAATCAATTTTTGCATGATAAATAGTTAACCAATCAATCCCTAGAATCACGTCAAATGTAAGTATTTTTAATGAAATAAGATCGACAGGTAATGTGTGGGTACCAACTTGAACCAAACAAGACTTATAAACCGTGGATGTAATGAAGGTTTCTCCCAATGGAGTTTCAACTGCTAAGTCAAAGTCTAATTTCTCCGGAATCAAATTTAATCGATGAGCGCAAGTAGGAGAAATAAAAGAATGGGTAGAACCGGTATCAAATAAAGTATAGACTTCGTTAGAGTTTATGATAAACTTACCCGTGATGACCTCATTCGGGTTTCTTGCTCTTTGGGAGTTCACAACAAACGCTCTCTCTTGCACAACCGGTTTTGACTTTTCTGGGACGGCCTTTGGTGCCTCCATCCTAACTGAATTTGTCTTCTGTAAACGACAAAATCGGGCTAAATGACCTTCTCTTCCACAATTATAACATGCTTTGGATGGCATCGCGCAGTTTGGACTGATGTGTCCCTCCCCTCCGCATTTGAAACATATGATAGGTGGTCGTTCTCCTTCCTTAACGACAGGTGCTGGTGCTGACGTCTTTCCATCATTGTTAAATCGACTCTTCTTGAAATGCCCATTCTTATTGTTTTGGCCCTGATTACCACCGAAGTGGTTACCATTTCTAGCCTGTTGATTCCCTTCACGCTTGTTGTCACCGCTTCGATGACTGCTCTCACTGGTATTATCATTTTGTCGACTGCTCTCTTTTGGTTGCGTTGACTCGTTATCGAACTCCACTAACTGAGCCCTATTCACAACATCTGAATACAAACACAGTTTATGAGAAATAAGATGTTGACGTATCTCCGGCTTCAAACCTCTTAAAAACATCCGCGTTATTCTTTCTTCATTATCCACCAGGTGGGACGGAAACCGGGATAACTCCGCAAATTTTGCCTCGTACTGCGACACGGTCATATTATTCTGCTCTAATTTGATGAACTCCACCTCCTTCATGTGACGAATACTCTCGGGAAAGTATTTGTCGTTAAATAGCTCTTGGAACTTCTCTCAAGACATCTTCAGTGCGGCAGGTTGAGTACGTTTTATCGATTCTCACCAGTAATCTGCCTCTCCTCGCAACATAAAGGCGGCAAAGGGAACCTTTTGCTCCTCGGAGCAACCCAAGACATCAAATATCTTGGTGATCTGCTTTATCCATGTTTCAGCTACAAGTGGTTTGGGTTCTCCCTTAAACTCCGGTGGTCCCAGCTCCTTAAACTGTTTAGCGGTGACCGCCTGAGAGTTTCCAGTATTTCCACCTACGTTGTGAACAGGAGCCGCTTTCACCTGTTGTTGCATGAATTGCATAAAACCTCTGAACATTCCATCATTCATCATATGGTCAGTGTTGTTGTTTGCATGAGGATTGACACCTTCCTGATGAACATTATCCTGATTATTGATATGTGGTGAATCAATAATCGCCTGTGCTCCATTGCTATTCTCAACATTCTCAGATGTCATTTTCAGATACTGCCACAAAATAAAAGTTAATTGATATGTCATATATTATCCTTATATTATGACCGACCAATTAAATACCATGCAAATAAACTTAGGTAGGACATACTAGTGAAGGAATTTCCCGTCTCTCCCCTCCTAGTTCTATTCTCACATCTTAGCCAGTGATCATATCCCTAAGCTCTGATACCAACTGTGACGCCCCCAAAATTAGGTATACATTACCCATCTTGGGTCGTCAGATATATAGTACAAAATACAAATACAACTTACTAATACAACTGTCGTGTACAATACGACAAAACATAAACTGTGAGTTTGAATACAAATATTATCTTCTAGAGAGTATTCATACTCAAAAGGAGTCCTCATTACATTTATTAACACGCTATTACATAGAATAGTGAGGACTACTAACTAATACTATCATTCGAACCATCACTCCGTTCCCCGACTTGCCCCAGCTACGTTCTCATTTCCTGAAGAGAACAGTGAAAGAAAGGGTGAGCTCAACTAGCCCAGTAAGAAATATTATGACTAAGATAATGCAGAATAAATTATCATTAGTCTTCAACAATGTTAAATTGATAAAATATAATAGACATCAAGTTTAACTGCAGCGGAATAAGCAATCCATTAAAAGAGTCAAGTAGAAAATAAACTCTACTATCTTTTATGATTTAAAAGGTTTTTCAACACTGCTATCGCTGAGACTCAGCTTAATAAATAATTCGCATCATCCCTGCACTACGGCCAGGGATATTCGTTAGGGTCACGACCACAAATTCCATGCACTACGGGCCAAGGATATTTGTGTATTCATCAATGGTCATGATCATGCCAACAACTGTCCATCAATGCACTACGGGCCAATGAGGACTTTTATCACATCATTTGTAACATTACGGTCATGATTATACCGAATAATCCCTGGTCATAATCATACCAAGTCCATCTATGCACTACAAGCCACAGATGACTTTCAACAGAATATAAACATGAGGATGATGACAATGATATAAGAATTCAATAAAACAAGTTCAAGAATTAATTTATCCAAGAATTAACAACGTCCAAATTGTCAACATGATACTGCTTTGTGGAGTAAAATTCAAGAATGATCAGGAGAATATTTTCATGAATAGATACTAGATGAAGCGCAAATGTCAAGGATATTCCACAAATTTCATGGAGTATAGAAGTCAAAACTTAACCAACTAAGTATAATAAAGAATGGAATAACAAAAGAAATCACCATGCATGCGATAGACCGCACAAACAGGTTATTCTTAACAGAATAATAATAATGGAACCAGGTCCGGCGTAACCGCACAGACAGGATATTCCGACAGAATAATAAATAATGGAACCAGGTCTGGCGTAAACGCACAGACATGATATTCCGACAGAATAATAACAAGACGGAACCAGGTCCGGTGTAAAACACACAGACAGAATGTTCCAACAGAATAATAATAAAAACGAAACCAGGTCCAGTGTAAAACACACAGACAGGATGTTCCAACAGAATAATAGAAGAATGTCACCAAGTATAGGGTAGACCGCGTATACAGGTTATTCCAACAGAATAATAAGAAATGGAATAACAACAGTTCTCTTCATGAATAAGAAAGAATAACACCCCTTACCGTTTTAAAGAAGAGCTGAAGTAAGGAAGTAGTTAAGTAGCAGAATACTCTTCTTCTCTCTCTCTATAGTTTCTCTCTATAGTTTTTCTCTCTAGAGTTCAGTGAATTCGTAAGAAATAATGAAGGAATGAGCTGCTATTTATAGAAAAATAGAATGCATAGTAACTAATCCATGAATGGTCCAGATTGATTACTTTAATCTGACGGTCCATATTTAAAGAAAAATCTTTTAAATAAAATATAATATATTCTATTTATAGAATAACTTTAATAAAGTATTTTGTTTTATATAAAAAGATGTTTCTGTTTTATTACGTTAATAATACGAATAAAACAAAACGTCATTATCGCTAAATAATTCATATTATTAACTGACAATAATGGAATCAAACTGAGTGACTTCTCACATAAGCATTAATAATTAATACCGTGTGCTACAATGCAACCACACGTATTACTGTACTTTTACTACCGAGTAGTTCAACAGTAACAATGGTAAAACTTCCGCCGTTATTTTTAATAAAATATTTTTGTCGTTTTCTCAAACCGACAATAATTCCGTTGTGGGGTCCACCAATGATTGTGTCGTTGTACGAATATTCCCTGTTAAAACGAATATTCCCCTACCAATCGAATATTATATAACAACTTGCGTACTTTGCAAAATTTATAAATATTACCCACAACTATAACATTATATCAAATTAACTCCATAATATTCAAAAATGATATTTATAGAAAATTTATCTTTATTTATAAAAGTTGGGGTATTACAGTTTATGTATTGGTTACCATTAATATATGTTTTGGTTACTAACATATAACTGTTTGGTTACTTCATGAGTATATTTTTTGTTACTGTTAGCTTATGATTTGGATATCATTCTTTTTCCCTCAATTGGGATTTTAGTTACTTTTATATGTTGTTTTGGTTACAATGTATTTGCTTAGTATACATTGGTTGACTAAACTAGGTTTGGTCTACATGTTGTTCATGTGTTGGTTACCATTAAAACATGGTTTGGTTACCATCATATAACTATTTGGTTACTTCTTTAGTATATTTTTTGGTATACATGTTTTTATTTTGGTGACCTTTAAATTAAATTATGTTTTGGTTAATATTATATATAACTGTTTGTTTACTACATAAAATGGTATGTACTACATGTTGTTTATATTTTGGTTACCATTAGATTATATAATATAACTTTTTGGTTAATGCTTTATTATGATACGGTTAATGTTATATTATGTTATGATAACTATTATTGTGCAGTCAATGTGGGATGTTGGTTATTTGTTATAGTCTGTTTTGGCTACTGTGTAATTGTTATATTATGTTTTGGTTAGTATGCTCTTATTTGTTGGTCACTACGTAGCTGTTTATGATATAAATATTATTTATATCTTGTTACTAATGACTGTGTAAATCTGATTTTGTTTATTTGCAGTTATGAGATCTTTACTATGAGGAATGCAACAGAAAATTCACTGGAAAAGTTATATATTGGTGTGACATGGAAGTCCCCAGCATTATTACCAAGAAATTGAACCCAAGTCAGTTGGAGAAGTTTAAGGCATCATTAGTTTGTGGATGATAACTATTATTGTGCATCATTAGTTTCTGGTTACTTTCATATAACTATTTGGTTACTTTTTTATTATGTTTTGGTTACT
The DNA here is from genome assembly GCA_016801055.1 of Panax notoginseng. Classification (NCBI taxonomy): domain Eukaryota; kingdom Viridiplantae; phylum Streptophyta; class Magnoliopsida; order Apiales; family Araliaceae; genus Panax; species Panax notoginseng. Next base: position 40,690,754 of record CM029014.1, on the reverse strand, counting down.
GTTACCTTATGGTTTGGCTACTATCATTGTGTCCTCAATGTGGGATTTTGGTTGTTTTTTTTATTCTGGTTAATATGTAATTATTTAGTATACATGGATTGCCTAAACTGGGTTTAATTACTTGATATTTCTGTTTTGGTTCCCATTAAAACCTGTTCTAGTTACTATCATATAATTATATGATTATTGTTTTATTATGTTACATTATGGTTAATGTTATTAGTAACAAGATAGTTACAAGCTTGTATGAGGACAAACTTCAAGTGTTAAATGTACATGTGAGATTGTTCTATTTATCTAGCTGATGTATACTTATAAATTACATACTCATAAAAATTATCTAAAAATTGTACAATTGGTATTTAAATCTGCATATAGAGGTAACCACTTTATTTTTTGTGAGTAACCAAATTTACATAAAATTGGTTCAGAACAGTATCCATCAGCTGTTTCAGTTGAAATGTTAGGTTGGTATCCAAACCTATATATATAATAACCATTTTTATTTTTATTAGTAACCAGATAATTATAAGTTTGTATCAGGACTGTTATAAAGTGTTAAATGTATATATTTTATTTATACCATGTCATCATGATGGAATAAGAAACTCCAATTAAGAGTTTCCATTTATATATATGATAGTCATTTATAGATCTCATATTAAAATAAAAATAGTTTGAGATGTGCAGTTGGTATCCAAACCTGCATATAAGGGTAACTATTTTAGTTTTTGTTAGTAACCAAACAATTAAAAACTTATATTAGAACAGTTATCAAGTGCTTAATGTACATGTGAGGGTTCACATTTATCTAGCTGATGAGTACTTTTAAATTACGTAGTTATAAAAGTTATTTCGAAATGGTACATGCCAGTTGGTAACTAAATATGAATATAGAGGTAACCATTTTATTTTAGATGGATAACCAAATTTACATAAAAATATTTCAGAACAGTTACCAATTGTTCAATGTATATGTTTACTTTATATTGACAACTCATGATGGAATCAAAGATTAAAATATTAATCAACATCAATTTTGGTTACTGTACACAATCAAAAATGTTATCAAACATGTGGTTAATGATTACTAACAGTACACAATTATATATTCCTGTAAACAATTAAATTTATTGTATTGGTTACTGTCAGTCTCTGTGACGAACGAGATTTTTGTAAATTAATTTTAATATTTATTGAATTAAATAAATATTTTTCGATGATTTAATTATTGGATTAAATAATTATTTGATGCAATTGTGGTATATTAATTTAATTATGTGTTACATTTATTAAATTAATGTAGAGAATAATTATTATTCAAATATGTAATTATGTGAGCTTATCGAATTAAATGAAATATTTAATTAAGCATGATGCTATTTAATTAATTTAATTATTAATTAGAGAGTTAATAATTTGACATTATTTATTAATAAGAAAATTAATAATGTGACTATGTGAAATTATGAGAAATTATTATATTTTATTTAAAATAAATTAAATAAGATATTGATTTATTTTATGAAGGAGTGTGACATTAATTAAACTATATGATAAAGCTTTATTAAATTAAATGGTTTTTAAATCTATTTTACTTGCCAAACAAGGCCCTATGAGGAGTTGGAACAGTTACCCATTATTGGGTTAACTGACCACTCAGTGCGTCAGTTCTCTTATTATATCATATGTCTTCTTTTCTTTATTCATTTTTCCTAAGTCTAGAAAAGTAGAAACATAGAGAGTTTCGGAGAGAGATTGAGAAGTGTTGAGAAAGAATTTTGATTGAATAAGAGTTGAGAAGAAATTATTCCCTACTAATCTATACTTATTCTCAAGGTAATCTCCTCTTCCCAAATTCTAAATTTCACGTCATTAGTTTTTATAAAAATGGCTTTCATACATTTTGTAAAATCTCTGTAATTGAGAAAGGGTTTGATTATGAGTTTTTATATGGGTTAAGATGTATCAAATCGTATTTGATTATATATATATTATGTGAATTATCATGTCATCAGTTTCATAATACTATGAATTGTTATTTCAAAAATTTACAGAGTATGGGTTTTGGCCTTATACGTGATATTTTATGTATTGATCGTATGTTATCCCTAAATTTTACACTCGTATATTACTATGCATGTTGATACAAAGAGACCAAAGTTTAAATAAACGGATTCGGTGTTATAATGAATCCGTAGTGACAATTTTCATGTTTTATTTTCAAAACCTTCAAGAACATCAAAAACAGTGAAAGTAAATGTGTTGATTTTGCAAATTATGTGTTGTAACTTGTTAAAAATCATGCTAGATGGGTTAAGTAATGATTATATATGTATTACAATGATTGGGTAAGTTTAAATTCGTATAAAATTACTAATTGAAAGTTATGGCCATATTCATGTATAGTTTTACGTGTGATTGATTTTTGGCCTAATTTAGCATTGTTATGTTCGCAAACTGCAGAACTGCAGAAATGAGCCTAGGTAACCCCGCCCCCGGCGGGCGTTACCAAACTAAATTATCCCGTCCCGGCAGTCAAAAAAATAAATAAAAAATAAAAAAATAATATATATATATATAAAAAATATTTGATGAAAATTATTATTAAAATATTTATAAAATAAATTAAATATTTTAATTGAGATATTTATGGAATAAAATAAATATTCGATGAAAATTATTATTAAAATATTTATAAAATAAATTAAATATTTTAATTGAGATATTATGGAATAAAATAAATATTCGATAAAAATTATTATTAAAATATTTATAAAATAAAATAAATATTTTAATTGAGATATTTATGGAATAAAATAAATATTCGATGAAAATTATTATTAAAATATTTAAAAAATAAAGTAAATATTTTAATTGAGATATTATGGAATAAAATAAATATTCGATGAAAACTATTATTAAAATATTTATAAAATAAAGTAAATATTTTAATTGAGATATTTATGGAATAAAATAAATATTCGATGAAAATTATTATGAAATTATTTATAAAATAAAGTAAATATTTTAATTGAGATATTTATGGAATAAAATAAATATTCGATGGAAATTATTATGAAATAATTTATTCGAGTGTAATAATAGTAAGAAAATGAAAATATTCTAATTTCATTAAGTAATTAAATTAGAAGGGTAATGATTTGTTAAATAAAGTGGAGTTTATATTAAATAATTAACTGAAAATGTAACTAATGAATGTCGTGAATACATATGGTATGTGTGTAGGATTTGTGGTGAACAGAAGTAGTAATTGTTTAGCCTACGCACGAGGTAAGTTTCCTAACCCTACTTGTCATTATTGTTCAAGATTATTATTTATCTCGAGTAAATTATCATTACTATTATTCAAGTTCAAATGTTATATTATTTTTTTTTCAAAGCATGATTCAGTTATACAATAATTGTCCTATTGTATACTTCATCAGATTATTATTCAAATTGAATATCATTATTATTGAACCTTATTAGACTAGTGAACTTTATTGATTCAACTAGTCCTTAGTTGATGAACGTTCTAAATTTCAGAACCCTTATTGAATTATCCAAACCAAACTTCCTTTGGTGCAGACTCGAATGTCAAACTGAGATGAATAATTCTGCAAAGGGATTTACTTATGCGTTAGCGTTAAGATATTGTGCACAGTATGGTACTAAGGGCTGATCCCCGTAAGTACGAGAAGAAAGGTCCATAGTCTTATGACTGTTAAAGGTTTCAAGTATAACCCTTGATAACCTAGGACATAGTTCAAGGTCTTATGACCCTCAAAAATCTTTTGATTCTTGTTATTCATTCTTGATTCAAAAGTTGAGCTTTTATTTCAGATATCTTTGATTCACTTGCATGTTATTATATTGTTATTTCATTTTTATACTTGTGGGCAATCATGCTCACTCTTGCGTTATAATAACATTGCAGTTAAGAACGAAAGAACCGACGAACCTTCCACTAGCAAAGGCAAGGGCAAAGTTAGCAAGTGTTGAAGACTTGTTATTTTATTTGATGATGTATTTATGTTAGACTTGAGTTAATGATGTTGTTTAAGACTTATTGTTTATATTTCCGCACAGATATTTAAGGTTAGTTCAACCTGGGATTATGTTTATGATTCAGACGTTGTAACCCTACAAGGGGAAGATTTTTATTTCTATCTATTGCATGGTTTGCATTTATTATGGGTAGATAGATAGATGATATTTGTACAGTGAACACCAAATCCCGTGGAATCGAAGTACCCGAATTTGGGGGTGTCATAGTCTCCAGTATCTAACAACTAAATAAACATTGTAAAGTAACCAAATTAATATTAGATAGTAACCAAATTATATAATCTTAGTAACCAGAATATAAACCACATTTTTACATACAATTTTGAAGGCCTAAATGATGGAATTTGACCAAAAAACCCTGCAGTTCACCAGCAAAGCTTGTGACTTTTGATCGTTAACCCGTTTCCAATGAAATTAGACTCCGAAAACGTCAAAATCCGACACTCCAAACTTGATCGATGGAACGTCGCTTCTAATTTGAAATTTGATTGACAATGTTGTTGCATTTGTGTCTAGCAGTAATGCAATGAATATCATGTTTTGCATTTCTCTGAACGGACAAGTTGATGGAACTAGTATGCCGGTAACTTCAAATTTGGTGTATTAGTTACTATCAGTCCATGTACCGTTGAAATAAAGTACAACATGAATCAATTCCATTGTCTGACAACAGAATAAGTATTGTAAAGTAACCAAATCAATGTTAGCAAGTAACCAAACTACATAATGTTAGTAACCAGTACATAAAATACATTTGTACATTCATCTTGCAATTGAAATAATCAGTATATTGATATTTATTACCAATTAAACTATAACAGTTGTATGAAGGTAACAAATGTAGCCAATAAGTAACCATCGTAATAAAATAAACCAATATAAAACACCGTAATATTATATAGTAATCACAACAACATTATACAGTAACCAAATCCAATTTAAACAGTAACCAACACATATATTTAGTAGCCACATGATAAACACATTCTCCATTGCATTTTTATAGTAAAAACCAACCAGTATAACTTGATTGTTACCAACTAAAGGCTAAATGTTGTAAGAATGTAACCAATGTAGCTAACAAGTAACCATTAATATAAAAAATATAAGTATAAGTATAATTAGATTAATACAGTAACCAGGTCAGCACTAATGAGTAACCATTATAATTTTACATAGTAACCAAGTCAACATTAGTCAGTAACTAATATAATGTTAAACAGTAACCAAGTCAGCATTAGTCAGTAACCAAGTCATCATTTTTCAATAACTAAGTCAGCATTAGTCAGTAATATTATGCACCAACCATTATAATTTTACACAGCAACCAACTAAACAATAGTTAGTAACAATTATAATGTTACACAGTAACCAAGTCAGCATTAGTCAGTAACCAATTTAATGTTATAAAGTAACCAAGACATCATTAGATAGTAACCAATACAATATTACACAATATAATGTTACACAGTAACCAATACAACATTACACAGTAACCGACAGTTGCAAGAAGGTAACTAATGTATTTGATGAGTAACCATTAATATAAAAAAATCAGTAGAACTCATATAAAAATTATAAAGCAATCAAATAAACATTATTCAGCAACTAAATACATAATAAACAGTAACCAATTTATATCTATTTAGTAACCATAATATAAAACATATTAATGACCATTCAAAACATTCAGTATTCTTAATCTGTGACCATTTTAAGTGTGAAAAACTTAAGAAATGTAATAAATATAGGAATTCGTAATAACCATATGCAACTACATGCATACGAATTTTAAACTCATATACCTCAGTATTCAGATTTGTATCGAAGTTGTTGTGATCTTGTATTCAACAATCACTGCAGTACGATTGTTTTTTGTTACTGAACTTAAAGTTGTTGTTGATTTTGTATGCTATTTTTCAATCTCAGAGTTACGTCGTTGCAAAAGGTTTCGTCTTCTCCGATCTCAGAGTTGTGTCGCGACAGAAGATTTGGATTTCTCCGATATGAAAGTTGCATGTTTTTTTTCAGTTGCTTCAATTTAGGAGCGGTTAGTTGCAAATAGCAAAGTCGGTAACTGACGTATAGGAGTTAATGATACGTGATTTTAGCAACGTAATATTGTGTTGTGTTATTTTTGTAATTATTTTGTGTGTTTTATTTTTGTAATTACTTTCTAATTGTTGTATATTAGTGTTAAGTATATATATATATATAAGTATATATATATATATATATATATATATATATATATATATATATCTTTGACTTATTAAAACCCTAACCATGCATTTTAGTGTCTTTATGGGCCCGTATAAGGTTTTCAAAGGGTTGTGCTTGGGCTTTTTAAAAACCAGTTAATAATAACAGTCCAACCCAATCACCCTCAGAAATATAGTTTAATACAATACATATCTTTTTTATTTATTTATTAATTTAATTAAATAATAAATTTAATGGAAAATACAGAATATATATATATATATATATATATATATATATATAAATTGAAGTATTTTCTAACTAAAATTTCTTTATTATCAAAGTTGATGAGTGGATGTAGAACTTAATATCAACTTTACAAGATATAAAAGTTTAACCCCTTTTAAGGTTATGAATGAGTTTCAACTTTCAAGCATATCTATAATAGGAGAAAAAATTTATTAGAGCTAGGTACTATTTGATTGTATTTTAATGTATTTTAACATCTAGTTTCTTTAATGTATCTTAACAATTTATATCTTTGTATTAAGACGTTATCTGAATAATTTAAACTCATATTTGTATCTTAACAGCCCCACATCTTTGTATTAAGACGTTTTCTAAATAGTTTAGACTCATATTTTTTGATGAAGTTGAGCTTTGGCAAACTGCTACTAGATCTTTGGGAGCTAACTTTGACATGCTCTTGAAATTTTAATTTTTTTTAAGACATACTCTTAAGATTCATTAAGAGATGAACCGCTAAAATACATTAATATGCAAGTAAATACCACCTTAGAGTTTATTTGTTAGTTCATCCAGCTAAATTATTTACATGTCTCAATTATTGATTTACTTGTTCAATCAACGAGATTAAACTTAAAAAATCAATGAGAATAATTTCTTAACTTAGTAGTTGTCCTTTATGATATTCGAGCGACTCCTCTTAGTAATGACCCTTCCCCTAACCTACAAAATTTTAAAATGACAAAAGAATTTGAGCAACATGAGTCAAACTAATCAATAACTTAAGAATTATGTCATGTATTGTGATAAATTTATATTAAATTATAATTATGAAACTTATTAATAAATCAGATTGATAAGAATTATAAAAAGACCCCACTTATTACATATATCTTAAAAAAAATTACCATTGAGATTTATCCACTTAACTGATAATTTAAAATTGACATAAATATTCGCAATATATATATATATATATATATATATATATATATATATATATCATTTTTCATAACTTAAATATCAAAAAAATTATATACCAACTCCATAATGGATGATTTTTTACAAATTCCAAGTTGTGTTTGAAGCTTTTAAAATAATAAGCATGATTCTTAAACCCGGACCGGATCGCCGGTTTAACTAGTAAAAATCGAAATCAGTTGACACTCCGGTTCGGTTTGATTGATTTGGTCAAAAATTGGTTGACCACTGGTCGAACCGGTGGTTTAATCGGTAAAACTGATTAATTGACCCAGTGAATTAGTTTTTAATAATTTTTTTGTACAAAAAAATTATTATTAAAATTAACCATTTTTAATAATATTGTAACTCAACTTTATTATGTTTTAGTTCATAGAAACACAAGATTTTTTAAAATTTTATTAATTACTAATAATATATATTTTTATATATTAATGACGTTATTGTGTCAATATTAGTTCGACCACTAATTGAATCAATAATTCATACACCTAATACCTTTTTCAGTTCAATGACGGTACGGTTCCGAAAAAAGAATTGTTAAATTCACAATATTTTTTATTATTTTTATAACAAAAATATCGCTGTAAATATATAGCGACAGTGATAACCATCACTATAGGATCTATATCGACACTTTTATTGTGAAAATAATAAAATTGTGGATTTAACAATTTTGTTCCGAAAACCTTGACAATAAGTAGCTGAAAGTGGAACTTTTATGAACGATATAAATTCATTAATTATGTCACCAAGCTAGAGGACATTCTCCCACACGTGTGTAACTAAACAAGGTGGTCTTCTATCTTTCCTTCCCGCCAAGCAGTGGGAGTATATATATATATAGAAGAGAGAGAAAAGAGTTTCCAGTCTTCTTCTGTAACCCTCTGCTCAAAATTATGGAGTTCGGCATCAGCGGGAATGCTCTGAAGACCTTCGCGCGGTCAATTGCGTGCCTCGTACGAATCGGCAATGAACTCGCCATTCAAGCATCTCCTTCTCAGGTAACCTGCACAGTTCTGAAATAGATATTTTTAAACAATTGGGCTGTGTTCCTACTTGGTACTTGTGTTAGAATTTGTGCTGTTTTTTAGCCTATTTAGTTTAGCAATTGGTGCTCTGTGGTTGGGTCGGAATGTTTGGTTATTTTGCTCCAAATTGGCGAGAGTTTAATGGTAATTAGGGTTTATAGGGTAATTCTGAAACACCATCATTTGGGCAATTGTTATAAGTAGTAGGTATTATCCGGTATAGTATTTTTTTATTTTTAATTTGTCTGTTTGTCTGTTAAGAAAGGGAGATACAGCACACTGAAAGTTATGTTTATCTAATTTTTTACTGCCTCCTTCCCCTATCCCAAAATGAGAGTCCTAATTCATTTTCTATACATGTAAAGTTTGTCTAGGACGTAATTCTCAATGTTTCTCGTGAATATCGAATTTAAGAATAAATTGTTAATGGGCAAGATGCCTGAAGTTTGTGCAAGTATCCTATGTGAACCATGACATTTGCGATAACGAATGTCAAATGGGGATCTCATTTTTGGATGAGGGGGTATCAGTCTGGTGTTCCCTTGGAGGAAAAATTATGAATAGAGGAAGAAATTTATTATATATATATATATATATACACACACACACACACACACGTGTGTGTGTATAGTGACGCTGACTATTAGAGAGTAATATTTTTACATCGTTTGCTTGATTGTAAGCAATCATTTTCCATTTTGTTAATTTTTTTTTGAAGCAACTTGAGACAGTTTATTTTGAGAAGAGTCAATAAATTAGTAAGATTTTTCAGTGTGAAACTCAGGATACTTTCCCCTGTGAAAATTCTAATACATTCTTGAGGAGTGCTGCAATTCATTATTAAAAAAAATTGAGTTGAAAAAAGAAAAACATGAAATAAGATAATTGATTGGAAAAACTGGTTTCCATCATTCGTTTGTTTGAAGAATTCTAAGGATGTTATTTATTTTCGCCCTTATCATTTGCAGCTCACCTTTCACAGTCTTAACTCATCAAGGTCTGCCTATAAATCTATCTCGTTAAAACCGTCATTCTTTGATGTCTATACAATTTCTGGTGGCACTCAGGTGCAGTGCAGTGTGCTTTTAAAGGTACAGTTTAATTTCTAACCGTGGTCAGTGGAAATTACTTGGCTGTATAAGTAAACTTTCTAAGATGATGCATACAGGCTATTTGTTCTGTTCTTAGGACGCCAATTGCAAATATTGTTCATTTGACTGTGCTGTTGCCTGATCCTGATGCATCAAAAGTGCAGTGGACATTGGACTGCAACAATGGTAATGCATTTTTCATAATCCTTGTTCTAATACTTCTTACTCAATCTACACATGAGAAGATCTCCTACATTCACACCCTGCTCTTTGTGGTTTCACCTATATGTTTATGGGTGGACACATGTTTGGTAATACCAGTTATCATGATTGCTACATAATATTTGATATTTGGGCCAAAAAATTTGCAAGCGCTATGGTAATTAGTAATTTTACGATTCATGATATTGCAGAAATATTAATTCTTTCACGTCTCATGCAGCTCAACAGTTAATAGATATCTTTATAAGTTTTTAAACGTACATTTTACGTTGTAATTACTAGACTTTATCATTCTATAAAACATGAGAGTTTAAAAATGCAAAACAAAATATTTGAAGAAGATTGGGGACTTGGGGTTTATTAAATTGACATAAGCACCGGGGTAATTGCTTGTCATGGAGACAACATGTCACTAGTCCCAGAGCCGGCCCTGGGCAAGGGCCACCAGAGCAACCGCCCAGGGCCCACAGTTGAGGAGGGCCCAATTTTTTTTTATAAATTTATGTATTTATGTGTATAAAAAAATTAAAATAATAAAAAGATTAAAGGTATTATACATTATAAATGATATGTTAAAAAACATTAAATATGATAGTATAATTGATGATTTTGCATCTAAAAGTGCAACAAGAAGATATTTTAAATGATGTTTTGTGGTTTAGATTTCATTGGGCAAAACTAAAGAAATATCCACTGTAGTTGGTAGGTTTTACTGATTATACCATTAAACTTTTAATTTTTCAAATTACACCACTAAACTAATTATTATTTTGAAATTGGGTCATTTCGTTAAAAAAAATAAACGGACGTTAATTTTTTATCTACAAAACTAATGAATTACCCACTGTAGTTGGCACATTTTACTGATTACACCATTGAACTTTTAATTTTTCAAATTACCCCATCAATCTAATTAAAAATAATTATTATAAATATTTTTAAAAATAATTATTTTAAATATTTTTAAAAATAATTATTATTTTAAGTAAAAAATATTAGAAACTTTTTTTTCTTCATAAAATGAGTAGAGTTTCATAAAATATAGATTCAAACAAATTAAAGTGATTTTAAATTAAATTAATGTCTACTTAATTTTTTAACAGAATGACCCATTCTTAATATTAGAATTTTTTAAAAAAAACTAAAAATAGAAATTAAAATAAAAAAACAGTAAATGATAAATAAAAAAACTGATTCAATTTTTTCAAAAAAGAAATTAATAGTTTTTATAAATAAAGATTATTTTCAAGAAAAAATTGGAAAATTCTTCATATTTTTAAAAAATGAGTAAAATTTTATAAAATATAGATTCAAAAAAATAAACTTTATTTTCAAAAGGAAAAAAGAGATTTTTTTTAAAATCAGTAACGTTTCATAAAACTTTAATTTTTTTAAATCTATATTTTATGAAAATTTACTCATTTTATGGAAAAAAAATTAAAGTTTCTAATAATTTTTACTAAAAATAATATTTATTTTTAAAAATATTTAAAAGAATCATTTTTTAATTAGTTTAATGGGGTAATTTGAAAAATTAAAAGTTCAATGGTGTAATCAGTAAAACGTGCCAACTACAGTGGGTAATTCATTAGTTTTGTAAATAAAAAATTAACGCCTAATTATTTTTTTTAACGGAATAACCCAATTTCAAAATAATAATTAGTTTAGTGGGGTAATTTGAAAAATTAAAAGTTCAATTGTGTAATCAGTAAAATTTGCCAACTACAGTGAGTATTTCATTAGCTTTACCGATTTCATTGATATTTTTATTTTGTAGGTACATTTGATGATTTTTTGCTTCGATGACATTTTAAAGTGTTCTTCCTTATCTTTTGTAAATTCTTATAATTTTAATAAAAATAATTAGTTGATAATTTTTTTATTTTTTAATTTAATTTGTATAAAGGGGCACACTTGAAAAAATTTGCCCTGGGCCTTAGAAAACCCAGGACCGGCTCTGACTTGTCCTTGACATGAAGTGAAGGGATCACCTTCACCCAGTTCACTTGGCAATCCACTATATTTTTGTTTAGATGATAATGTTGCTGTAAGACTTGTTGCCGCAAGCAGCATGAATTTCATGATCCTAATTTGCTGCTGCATAATAAACTAACTAATATAGCATTTCTTTATACCTTTACTTTGTCATGTTAGACTCAAAGTTTATTGATCAGCATGGTAATCCACTTGGTAATTACTACCTTTTCCTATAACAGTTCTTTCAAATCTTCTTTCAACTTATATAATGATTCTTTTCATGCTCTATGTTTTGCAGTAGTAAACTAGATTGGGTTTGAAATTTTTAAGGGATATACAGAGATGGAGATATTAGTTTTAATGTGTGAGAAACTAGAGTCGAATATGTTAGTTCTCAGAAACACAATAGTTATCTAGAATGAGAGGTTGAATAGATATTTTAAAATTTTTCCTTTTCAAAATACTTGTCAGATTTGTTAATAAACTAACCACAACGGAATATATGATTTGTTTGTTCCCCTTTAAGATAAACCAATAGCAGTTATAACAGGTATATAGAAGACACAGTGATTTTAAGTGGTTCAGAGTACTTAAGGCTCCTAGTCCAATGTTATACTCCACGAGTAGGAAATCTACTAAGGATATCTTACAATCTTTGAATCACTTAGATTTCTTCAAGACCAACAGTCTTGGAACTTCTTAATTCACTTAGAACTCTTCAAGTCCAGCAGACTTGCAATACACTTGATGAGAGTTGAGTTCTTGGGTTGTGCTTATACCTGGCAAACAGGTCGGCGGGCTTTCAGTGGGTCGGGCCAAAATGTGAGCTGAAAATATGTGGCCCGGGTTGGGCCGGGCCAGCCCGCGGTTTTTTTTTTTTACAAAACAATGCTCTTTGTGAGAATTGAACTCTAAACCTCCCCCACTCCATAAACAAATGCTCAAACCAACTGAGCTACAAGGATTTTTATTTGAAAGTCACTATATACATTACTCTATCTTTTTTTAATACTTTTTGTTTTAAAATAAAGGGTGGAGCTGGTACTAATAAACTATATATACATATTTATTTTTATTTTTATTATATTATATATATATATGTATATACATATATAGAGAGACAAGGAAAAAGGAGTGAAGTTAATGAGAGAGAATTAGGAAGTCTAGCTGTCACCTGCGACTCATGTGGAATTGTTCCGAAATTAGTGTGATTTATTAATTAAAAAGAATTTATCATGCAACTTACAAGTCATATAATTTTATTAGTCTTATTAACTTTTAGTATATTTTAATTTTAGGGGAAGGATTTGTTGTTTTCAAATATAACGGTAAACACTACCAAAATTTTATAAATAATACTATTATATAATTGCCCTCATTATACTAATATATATATATATATATATATATATATATATATATAGCATTAAATTGGTGGGACTTCATTTATCTTAGCATGAACTTTCAGTTTGCATGAAGGCTTGGCCAGTGTATGCTAGTAGGAGTGCCGAGTAAGTGAATTTAGGATAAAAAATCCTTATAGCTCAGTTGGTTTGAGCATTTGTTTAAGGAGTGTGGGAGGTCTAGAGTTCAATTCTTAAGGAATGTATTATTTTATTTTATTTTAAAAAAAGCCCGCGGGCCGGGCCAAAATGGCCCAAGTTTCAATGGGTTAAAAATGTTAAGCACAAAGCCTAATTTTTACTGGCCAAAGCCTAATTTTGTCAGGTCTAGTTGTGCTACTCAGTTGCAGTTAAGCATACGTTCGAAAGAATTGAGTAGCAGAACAAGCTTTTCTTTCTTGATCGTAGAGTATTGGACGTTGAGTGTTCTTGACCTTTTTGTTTTGTACTTGCTTGTTTTGCAGACTATGTCTGATTTGCTTTTAAAGGAGCCTTTGAAATGTGTCCGTTGAATGCATCCGTTGTAGCATTTAATGCATCAGACATTTTTGAGCAATGATGTTGACTTTTTGGAAATCTGCTGTTCAGCCGTCTGGCCCACTGACACAGCAGACTGCTATCTCACCTAACACCTAAAAAGGTGTTTTTAGCCGGCATGCAGTCCTTTCCTTAACTTCTTCTATACGCTTTTTCGATACATACTAAGGATGAATGTTGGGTTATTGGGATTCCCAAAATCTCAACGTCTATAAGCCATTCTTCATTTGTTATACTTTATTCTTCAGTAAATGGACGAGGCTCGATGCTTCTGATGTTGACTGGAGAGACACCACGATTGTTGTGTCTTGACATGCTCGTGCTTGATTCAGTCTTGATCGAAGAAAACACTACGATTTTTCTTAAGCTCTGATAAATTACGATCTCTACTTGTTTTGCAGACTCCACAATTCCGAGAGCTGACTGCAATTCTTAACTTGGCTCGGCAGGCGCTCGAACTATCTTCACGATTCTGAGTGTGGCTTCCAAGACAGACTACGATTTTGAAGCACTTTTTTTTTTCGGATACTTCACGATTCTGCTTTGACTTCTACAATCTCTCGGCTGTCTTGACAGATTACGATTCTGTTGAGGCCTATCTATTACACTTCAAAATAGATCATCCTAACAACTTTGATCTTTCTTCTATACATTCATTTACAGAATGATAAATATTAAGCACAGATCAACCTAACAATTTTGATCTACCATCTAAGTCCTTGTACATATATTCTTTGAAGGACTTTACACATAAGCATATTTATTTACCTTCAACATCAAATTTTAATAAGCAATCTCCAACAGAATATGTAATAGTTTGCTTCACATAATCGCTTTGCAGTAAACCACTTTCTCCTTCACTGAGGTTTGATTAGATTCATGTTCAATTTCTCAGGTATGAGAAAAACCTACTGGATTACTTGCAATGTTGAACCTGACATACAACAACTATCCCTTGATAGGAGAAGGCTTCCTAGCAGCTTTGTTGTTAGGCCTCGGGACCTGAACAGATTATTGACTAATTTTCAGTCAACCCTTCAGGAGATTACAATCATAGCAACAGCACCCAGTTCCTTACCCTCTGATGCTGCAAGTGAAATTGGAGGGAAAGCTGTTGAACTTAGAAGTTACATAGATCCAAGCAAAGGTAGGTTATGCTTCTCAGTGCACTTTATGTTCTATCTGCTGACATTTCCTTGAGAAGACTTTTCATTCTCAAAACTTCAATTGTAGATAATGATTCGTCATTACACACGCAACTATGGATAGATCCAACTGAAGAGTTTGTGCAGTACAATCACACTGGTGAACCTGTAGATGTAACATTTGGTGTGAAGGAATTAAAGGTACCTTAGACAACACTTCACGGGAAAATTGTCTTTATTGCTGTGGACAAAGATTATCCCAAATATGAGTCCTCAGTTTTGATGATTGATATTGTTTTATTATAAAACAAAGATGGCATCCATAGTCACCATTGTCATTACAACCATATGAATGGATAAATTGATCATGAAGAGATAATCTCCATTATTTTTTTTGGGTATTTGATATATTTGTTTACTTTTTGTGTCTCAGCTTCCTTATAGGTTTTCTGTTAATTTCCAAATTTCAGGCCTTTCTCTCTTTCTGCGAGGGATGTGAAGTTGATATCCATTTATACTTTGAAAAAGCTGGCGAGTATGATAATTTTGCTTTATCTATGGAATATTCTTTTAGTTTGATGCTTCTTCCTTTTTGTCTTGTCTTGACTTGCATTTCTTTATATCTGAAGGATGATGCTTATTTAGGAAACTTTGGGATGATCAGCATCCTGAAACAAATTGTATATTATCCTAGCCCTGGTTCCTTCTATTATAATCTTGTATCATGATCACGGACAATAATATGCCTACCAAGTAACAAAATGTTTTTATACATTTAATGAGTTGACAATCATCTTGAACATAATTTAGCCAGATAGTTAAAATCAAATGATATTTTCACTGAGGTACAAATTTCACTGGGAAATCAGTAACGTCGTGTAGACTTTAAGATGATCTTATGAGTTAGTTGAGGCCTGGGGGTAAGGTGTACACTCTAACTACTCATCTGACCGTAAACAAATGCCCAAATTAAAAAAATTAAAAAATACAAGAAACGGTCTATTGTACAAATTTTTATGAACTTGCACTAAAAAGAATTTGCAGTGGTTGGTAAACAGTGAAATTCACTTCCTATAAAGAGATATTAATGCGTTCCTTATGTTTCAACATCACTTTCCCTTTTTAGCTGCTTTTGACACTTGTGTTTTTTGGTTTCATAAAATTTAATCTTGTAAATGAAAATGATTTCAAAACAGGCCTATTCTTATGGCACCAAAATTCGGCCTTGATGATGGTTCCACTTCAAATTTTGATGCTACCCTTGTACTTGCAACGATGCTTGTATCACAGCTCCACGACAGGACTTCGGCAGGGCCTCCACCAACTGAAGCCACAACGCATGATCAGTCTGATCAAGGGGCAGGTTCAAAAGAACAAGAGAGACCAAAGGGAACTGTTTCTGAGCATCAATCTGATCACACAAGAGTTTGGTCTGAACTTTCAGGTAATTTTTTCTTCATTTTCTGTAGTGCTGAAAAGCATCATGGATACAAGAGTTCACATATTCCGAGTTTCAAATTTCAAACAGCAAGTGGCATGAGAGGTGGTAGTGGCGTTGAAGAAAGGCATGTTCAGGGGGAAAGAAATTCTAATACGAATGAACAAAGAGAGATTCAAAGAATTAGTGCAATGCATATTTCTGCAACTGGCCCTGGTGGTGGAAATGTTCCCAATGGTAAAAACTCGTACCCTAGAATTCTTTTAATTTTTTTGCCTAGTGTATGAGAGTGCTAAGTGTAAGACTCTAAGTTTATGTTTGTTTGCAAGGATTAAGCTTGGAATAGGACTATTTAATCCTTAAAAATTTTAATCCGATTTTGCTTTCTAAATTTGTACTATGGACAATTAGTCCTAGGATAATATAATACACCCCAAAATGCCCAAAATGGAGGACTATTTAATTCTTCGTCTCCCTTGGTATTAAATATTCTCTTGCTTAAATGATGACCTTAACTTTAGAAATTTTAGGACAAAAGTACCCTTATTTTTAAGCTTTCTCATGTATAGTCCCCTCTAAACTAACGCATTGTTATTTTATTTTTATTTTTTTTAAAAAGGATAAAAATAGTGATAGGATTACTAATCCAAGGACTATTGTCCGTAGGATTGTAATCCCTTGAAACTAGTCCTTGCAAACAAACGTAGCTAAGTGTATAGCTAAGTGTAGATATGTTTAATATACTTGTAATTTATTATTTTTTTTCGATGGTTAGACTTCCAGAAAGGATCAGTATATCATTTGGTAGTGTGCAAGGACATCTGGATGGTGTATCTTGTGTTTTTTTACTCTTATTCATTTTCTTAAATGAAAGGGAAACCAGCAGTGGAGTTTCAAAATTATATTCTTGCAGCCATATGTCTCTTTTTAGCATTTGGATCTAGGAATGAGATCTTAAAAGATTTGTTAATTTTTCTGGTTAAAATCTAAAACCCTGGAGGGAGGTCCACCATGAATTCTGCATTGCTTTTAAAAATGAGAAAACACTTGATGAAACCATACAAAATAATCTATATTTTGGGATTTTACCTAGAAATATAAGAAGTTTGCTAATAATTTTGCATCTCATGATAATTGATGAAGCTACTTTTCGCCGCCTCTACCACCGGACGTTTGGTGCTCCGAGTAACCTGAAAATAATGGATGCGCAGAGGGGTTTCCTCTGGATCTGCCTCCGATAGTAAAGTCAGTAATAGCTTCTAGGAGGTTCTAGGATTTTGAGAGAGTGTGTGTAAAAAATACATGCCGGAGGTCCCTCATAATTTGTAGTTGAATATTTAGGTCACGTGTCCTCGTCGTTTTTGGATATGATAAGTCCAAATGCAACTGAATATCTATGGATGAGAGTCCATTTTCGCCAAGACTTGTCTTCAAGTGTTTGTATAATTGTATACACTGTCTTGTGGGTTAAAATTCGGTTCCACAGCCAGTTCGGATAATGGGTCATAAATGTCTCAGACATGTCATAGGCGGGTACCATATCAACATGGAGCTCAGGTATCGTGATAGGAGTGGGACCATGCTAGGCTTAAATACCATGCATGAAACTACATAACATGATGGTTGTGCCAAGTATTTATGTATATATATAAGCCGTGCATGTAACTTACACCAAACAGGTTGGAAACCACATGCCCTCTATTATATTCTCCACGGTTTAGTTCATTACTAATCTAATAAGCCTTGAGTGGCATGCATTCCATACACGGATCATATTAAAAATGCTTGGACATCACGGTTTGGGCATATGCCTATGTGGGATTTGAGAACATGCTTGGTCAACATGGAATCATGGAAGGCTTCGGCATCACGGAGGGCTCAGGCACTAGGTGTTGCATGGGCCATCCTTTCCTAACAATAATGATATGAGGTGGGAAGACACTTTAAGGAATAGGTTGGACTCATCAAGCGGACAATACCATGACTCATAAGTCATAACACATTCCAAGATATCTAAGCTATTTTATTGAGCTCTAAATGGTTACCTCATTAGGTGATAGAGTAGTAGTCCAAGTGAATGGTTCCAATGTCAGAATTAGGTAGCCAGAAATGTTTTCGATGTGTTTGACATCCTTTTAAATTTTCATATTTCAATCAATAAAAGAATAGTAAGTCATCTGTTTACTGATTTATTAGCTCCCATGTTATGGTAAACCGAAGTACCTTAAGGTCAATCAGTGTATTAGTTTGGTTTCAGCTTTGATCGTCATTGATCTCTCTGTAACTAATTCCATACACTCTTGTGCTTGCAGATAGAGCTGAAACTAATGATCATGGTTTTTCACAATGTCATCCTAGTAACTGGGTTGATGCTGATGAGGATGATGATGAAGGGGAGGAGCCTGACCTGTGTGTCCAATCTACTCCTCCATATTATGAAGAAAGATAGCACTGATAATGTTCCATACTAATTCTTACAAAGGGGGTTGTTGTGCTGCTGGTTTGTACTGAAGTGTCCGTCTTTTATTCATTGAAATTTTATATCCTTCATTTTTTATTTTTTGCTTCCCATAACTAACTTCAGCAAGTTTGCTTTGTCACGAATGTTTTAGCATATAGTTGTATATGAAACGAATGATAGGCCTGGTATGATATCAGGTTTAAATTACAATTATAGTTGGTTAGTAAGAACCAGCGTCTAGCATTGGATATTATGACTTGTATTTGAGCTGCTTTAGAAATCAGCATTCCTATAAAGGTAAATGTTGGGTAAAATCTATATACGCACAACACGCAAGTATACGTGGTCAACAAGTAATATAATGATAAGCCAAGTATCGTTCCCACAGAGATTAGCTAGAAATTAACCCTCACAATTATCAATTTCCTATTAATCCAAATTTTATTAAACTAATCAATTTCAAGATTATAACTAAAAATATTAAAAAAACTAAAATTACCAAACAATCAACAACCCTAAAAATTGAATTTTCAAACAAGTATTGGAGAATTAGGTTTACAACTTCACTCTAAGCATCACTCTGATTATTACAGCTCATTCTAGTTTAATTCACTATCCCAGTTTATTAATCAAGAACACGCAAGTAGAACTAGCAACCTCTCGAGGCACTAATACCGTATTAACTCAAATCTACAAACTATATAGAATTAAGTTAAACACCTTTTTTAACTAACTCACTATATCTCTATGTGAATTACAATCAAAGAAGGTTTAAGTTCAAGTTCTCTATTCGATTACATGCGATGTTCAGCATATCTCTACCCTAACATTCATCAAGATTCCATTCATTCACAGAATTCAAGAACACATGCTATATTAACCAAGTCTAGACTCGTATTTCATCTCTCGAGTTCATACAAGTCCATATAAAATTGGTGATCAAGCAATTTATAGATTTAAGCACAAATCGATATAGATAAACCGAAAGATAGCTTATTAAACTTAAAATCAAAGTTACATACTCATCGTTTAACCCAAAGATCCGTTATAAGCCTAATAAAGAATTTAGTTCATAATTAATGAATTAAATATTGAATAAATAAATGAAATCATCATTCTGATTACACAAATTGAAATTGAAGAAGAATAATAATACATCACCCTTCTTGCCCTTCAAATCTGCAATCTTCGTGAAATCACCTCTCTTTCTCGTTCCTCCAAGTTCATGCTTTAGATTGTGGCTCCCTCCGTCTGTGTTTTATTCCCCAGCACTTGGCATAAATTCATTCACTTCAGCTCCATCACCACCAATTCTATTCCATCTCAAACTCATCACATAAGAGTTCTAATGGAAATCATACTCCTAGTTAAACCCAACAAGTCTTTAGACATAGAATCTCATTTAACATGAAATAACCTCCTTGTCAACTCCTTATATAAGCATATTACATAAAGAAATTATATCTCCCAGCACAACTCAAATTCCAGCAATTAAAAATAACCCAGCGCCTGACCCTTCCGATCGGCGCGCCCCGCGCCGGGTTTAACTCTAAGACAGCGCGGCCCGCGCCCTATAGCCAACAACTTCCCACACCACAATGCGCCCCGCGCTGTTTTGCTTGTCATCATGGCGCGCCTTGCGCCGGTCATGCAGATGTGTAGTTTTGCTCGAATTTTCTTCAAATGCTAGCATTTTGATGTGCTAACTTAATATCCTAAAAACAAGAACAAAAACCCATCAAAAGCAACATGAAACATTCAAAAACTAACAATATAACAAGCTAAATAAAGATAAATCGTAGGTTAAAAACCTACTCATCAGTAAACCAGGTTGTCTAATGAAAAACCCAGTTAATCAGTCTAGACATAGGTTTACCTTTGGGGAAAGAAATTATGTACTCCTTCCGTCCCAAATTAAATGCCAAGTTTTGACTTTTTAAAGTCAAATTGACCATTTTAAAAATTATATATGCTTGATTATTAGTTCTAAAAATAGTCAATTTGACTTAAAAAAAGTCAAAATTAGGTATTTAATTTGGGACAGAGGGAGTAATAAATTAATGCATAATTATTTTATGTTACTGTGGAAGTAGATAGATGTTCATCAGGAATTATAATGGTGCTACCGGGAAGAATCTGGATTTCTTCTGAGTTTTGAGTGTTCACGTATGCCTTTCTTATGAAGAGCTGAAACAAAATATCAGTATGGCATGATAGTTTTATGTATTTGACATTTGCTCGAAGATGCTAAATAGCATTGCATAACTCAATGTACTGTTAATATAGAACGTAGCTGTGGGATCTGAAATCTCTGAACTTTCTGAACTTTTATGATAGAAAGTAGACCTGTATATAAGTTGTCGTATGTCAATGGCTCATGACTACATTCATGTTTTTCTTTACCTTCATTATCTTTAATTGGATAGAAACTTTATGTATGCATTGAGGGGTTGAATAGTGTTAACGCCAAGTTTCGTCGGCGCGTCCAATCACAGAATCCACGCGCTTAAACCTCCACAATAACAGATCACACACGAAGCTTGACGGCTTGTGCCGCCGGGGGATAGCTCCGGTGTGAGAATGAGTACAGGCCGTTCACAAGGTATAACTATGGAGGCTTTAGTGTTCAAAGATCTATTACCTCTTGATTGAAACCCAAGTCTTGTATTTATAATGTTCTCGTACCTTAGAATCCCTGTCCGAGTCGGTTTAGGACTCCTAAACATGGCAGTTATCGTGATTTGGGTCCAACAAATCTCCTTAAAAGGTGGAAGTGGAATCCAATCCAAACACTACCTTTGGAGTTACCTTATTCAAATATGGTTAGGATTCCAGACTTTGTACGCAGGATAGCCCACTATACAGGTCCAACTCAACCGAACCCACCATCTGGTCTGAGCGTCGGCCCAAAGGACTCGAATGCCCGATCCCGAACACCATACACCACAGTAGGGTTCCAGCCCAAAGACTCGGATACCGAACCCGAACACCTTCAGCATCTCCGAGGGCTTCGGCCCATTAGGCTTATCGGCCCTTCCTGATGTCAGGCCTTCAGCCAACAGAATCATCGACAAAATACTCCCGAACATTACCCCTCAGTCTCTTGTTATAATATGTTTATAATCAGAGACTTGAAAGGACATGAATTTGAAAAGTCACGTCAGGAAATGATGAGCTGTCTCGGGAACCCAAACGATTCCTTTTTGTTTCTTGAATTGGTGCACGCCTCCCCAGAATCGGGTCCCACTCGTCATAAATAGCCGCCCTGGGGATCCATGCAGTCACGCTATATAAACCCCCATCCATCCATCACTGTCATTTTTTCGAGCTTTCTATCATTTCAAATTCCCCTCTCAGAACCTCCAAGGACGATTTCCGGCGAGTACTTTATTTCACCAGATTTCTCCGATTCCAATTTTTTCCTCTTGTTACCGATTTTCAAATCTTGCATTTGTTCATTACACCACTCAAATGGTAGATTCTAGCGTTCCTCCCGAGACGATTACCTTAACCGGTACCGCTACCCTCGCCTCCGGTGACCTGATTCCGGTCGAACTTCCAGTAGTACCTTCGGATATCTCTATTGACAACGCCGAAGCCAAACTCCGAAGCGTGTACTCCTCTGAGACCGGCTTCTTGCATATTAACACCCAATTGACTGTCCTTCCTACTCAAATATTAGACATCCGTACTCTGTTCAACATACCGAAGGAGTACAAGCTTCGGGTACCCAGATCGGAGGAGAGAATGTTCTGGAGACCCGAAGACGAGTGGGTTGCCGTTCCCCTATATGTTCTGAAATATGAGGTTCGGTTCCCACTTCATGAGTTTATATCCTCTTTTCTCTGCTTCGTAGGGGTCGGGTTCGCACAACTTGTGTCGAACTCATACATCCACCTGATCTCTTTCATCGCATTGTGCCAAGAGCTAGGTATTACCCCTGGCCTCGACTTTTTCTTTGCTTTATTTACCGTCGGTCGAGCGAAGGAACCTGGCCTTCGTCAATTAAATAAGCAATCCAACCGAGCGGTCCTTATCAAAACCCCCTCGAGCAATAAAGGGTGGCATCCACAATGGATCTTTGTGAAGGGGACTGACCTCAAACTTCTCCCCAGCTGGGCCCATCCCGAAGACCCCATCGTCAAAGTGTCCAAATTTCCCAAGGATCGGGCTGGTGCGTTCAAGGAGTTCTACAAAAAGTTGGTCAAGACCGGATGGAGTCTAAAAGCTTTGTCTAACGAAGCCTGGTTGTACAAGCATGGATGTAAGTATTTCGCCCCGAACCTTTCCATAAAACCATCCTTTCTCGTCGTACTTCCATTATCGTTTTTCTTACCTGTTTCCTTTTGTGCAGTGACAATCTTCAAACCTGAAGGGACCGCTGAGTCCTTAGCTCCTCTTCCCATCACCATCGAGCCGATCCGTCTTCCCATAACTGACGAGACAGTCGAGGAGGAGACCATCCCGATTGCAGAACTCTCAACTGGTTCTGCTTCGAGCCTAGCCCCGCCAGATAACACTGCCGATCCGGCCACAAAGAATGCTCTGAAGATGAACCGGACTGAGAAGATGGCCTTGCTGAAGAAAGCAAAGAGGCCTTCTGCCAAAACCCCTTCCAAGGTCGCTTCCTCAGCCCAGCCGAAACCGACACTCCCAACCAATACACTAGTTGCGGTGATCGAGGATTCGGACGATACCGAAGAGCTTCCTCTCGAACCTCGATCTAAGAAACCCCGTCTGGTTGAAGGCCTTGAACTGGTTGAAGGCCCTGAACTGGTTGTTGCGGTGGTTGACCCGATACCTAATTCGACTCCCACCTCCAAAGCTAGTTCTTCACAAGGGACGCCGACTACCTGTTGGCCGAAGAGCCCGTCCGAAGTATTCCCCTTCAATCTGTTTGAACATTTCAAACTTCCTGGTGACGACGAACGGTTCAAAGGGCACTCATCCGAAGAATACTTGGTAGCCTATATCAGGGCTCAGTGTCAGGTGACTCTGAAAGCATTAAGCTTCTTTTACCTTTATGTTATGCTTTTCGTGGCTGACGTGTTGTTTTGTTATAGGCCAACGCCATCCTCGGTCGAGCCATTCCGCCTCTGGCTCGTACTACTAAGAAAGAGGCTCAATTGAGGTCGGATGTGGTGCTTCTCGAAGCTGAGTTGCGAGGTCGAGACTCGGATATGAAGAAGGAAAAAGACCTTCACGTCGACACTCGGAATAAGTTGACCAAGGCTGATCGTCGGGTTGCCGAACTCGAAGAACAATATTCTTTACTCCAGCAGGAGTTCGTCGGTCTCGATGGTCATGCCAAGAAGCTTGTTCTGGACAAGGAACTTCTTTCGGAGGAGAACAAGGATCTGAAGGCGGCTCTTCATAAAGTCGAGGACAAGTTCTCCTGCATACATGGTCAATTGAGGATGTTGATTCAGGAGAACACCACTTTGAGGGAAGAACGTGCCGTCGTCAAGCAGCTAGCCATCAAAGAATATGAGGAATCGCCTGCCCTTACCGATAAGGTCATGACCCAGTTTGCAGAAGGTTTTGAATCTTATCGAAAAAAGACCCGGGCGAGCCTGATTGCTGTTGGAGAGGATCCTGCTATCATTGACTCCTCTGACAAAGTCCGAATCCGAAGATGATAGTTCCCCGGAGTAGTTTCTTTTTCTTTGTAACCTGTCCAACTAGTTATGCTTGAGATATTTTGCCGATCAGTTATGTTGTTTGTAACTTTCTGATCGGTTTATATCCGAAGCTTATCTGCTCGGGGTTGTAAAACTTTTGGGTATGAATGAAGTAGAAAATTTTTCTAGTTGTAGTTTTTCGATCAATAATACTTGTGATGTGTCCCGATCAGTTATGTTATCTCTAATTTTCTGATCGGTCTAGGAATAAAGTTTGTCTGATGAAAACTTATACTTTTCTCGATCAGTTATACCTGTTACTTTGACCGATCAGTAATGTCGTTCCCAACTTTCTAATCGGTTTAAGCTCGAAGTTTGTATGATGAACAATTGCAGTTATCTCGATCGGTTATACCCATGACTTTTACTGATTAGTTATGTCGTTTTCAACAGTCTGATCGGCTTGAGTCCGAAGTTTGTCTGATCGGATATGTAAAAGCTTATGAAAATGAATAAAGTGTAAACATTCCTGAAGAAAGATCTCATTTACTTTATTGATAAATAATGCGGTGCATATAAACAAAGAAAAGAATGACATAACATTTACTGGTAAAATTTTCTAAGTCTTCCAACATGCCAAGTATTCTTTACTTCCGCACCATCCATTGCTCGAAGCCGGTATGTACCTGGCTTCGGCACCTCGACCACTTCATAAGATCCCTCCCAGTTAGGCATCAACTTGCCGGTGTTCTGGGGGTTGCCGCCTCTGACTCTCGAAGTACTAAGTCTCTAACCTCAAATCTCCTGAGCTTAACCTTCTGATTATAGTGTCGGGTGGTTCTCTTTTGGTAAATGGCTAACCTTATCAGAGCTGAGTCCCGAACTTCTTCCAAAAGGTCCAGGTTTACCTGATCGTTATATAACTCCTTATACTGGCTGACCCGAAGAGTTGGAGATCCGATCTCAACTGGTATGAGTGCGTCAGTCCCGTATGTCAGCCTAAACGGTGAATCTCCCGTTCTCGGAGTAGTCCGATAAGCCCACAAAACACTGAGTAGTTCTTCTGGCCACTGACCCTTTAATTCATCC
Organism: Panax notoginseng; assembly: GCA_016801055.1. NCBI lineage: Eukaryota > Viridiplantae > Streptophyta > Magnoliopsida > Apiales > Araliaceae > Panax > Panax notoginseng. The sequence goes on along the minus strand of CM029014.1, from coordinate 40,665,239 downwards.
AGCCTTCGTTTAATTCCGTTAAGAAGGGTTCGGTTGGTGACTTTTACTTGACCATTTGATTGAGGGTGAGCGACTGAGGTCTTTCGATGCTGAATTCCCAATTCTTTCAAAAAATCTTCGAATTTCGACCTCACAAATTGTTTGCCATTATCCGAGACTACTGCTATTGGGATACCGAATCGATAGACAACTCCCTTTTTGAAAAACTTCAAACATTCTTGTTCGGTGATCTTCTGTAGAGGTTTGGCTTCGACCCACTTGGTCATGTAGTAGATGGCCACGATCACGAAATTGACTTGTCCCTTGGCCTTCGGCAGGGGCCCTAGAATGTCTATTCCCCATATGGCAAATGGAATCGAGGATAAGATTGAAAATAACTCTTCGGGAGGCTGATGAGGGATGGTGTTGTTCAGTTGGCATTTCGGACACTTTTTGACGAAATCTGTCTTCTTGGTGAATGGTCGGCCAATAGTATCCCTGCCTCAGAATCTTATATGCCAATGATTTGGCCCCCATGTGATCTCCACAAATTCCCTCGTGCACCTCCCGAAGTGTATAATCTGCTTCCGATGGAGGCAAGCACTTGAGCAGGGGAAGCTAAAGGCCCTTCGGTATAAATCTCCATTAATAAGAATAAAATTTGAGCTTCTGTTCTTGATCTTTCTTGCCAACATGCGATCCGAAGGTAACACCCCCTCCGCCAAGTACGTTATGTACGGCGTAAGCCAGCAATCAAGTCGATCCAGGGCTAACACATCTGTCTTCGGAACTCTTGGGTGCTCTAACACCTCTAAGTACACCGTTCCGTTGAACGAACTTGCTTCGGTAGTTGCCAATCTGGCCAAAGCGTCTGCTACCGTGTTGTCTGATCGATCAACTCCTTGACAACTATGTGAGCTGAAGTACATGAGTTTGTCTTTTACTTCGGCCAGATACTTTGACATCCTAGCTCCCCGAGCCTCATACTCCCCTGATATCTGCTTGACCACCAGCTGCGAATCACTGTAGATGACTAATTTCTGCACTTCTAAGCTTCGGGCCAACCGAAGTCCAGCTAGTATGGCTTCGTATTCCGCTTCATTGTTGGTGGCTTTGAATTGAAATCGAATGGCTTGCTGGACTTTGAAGCCTTCGGGACTTGTCAGGATGACTCCTGCTTCGCTAATGTCCGAAGTTGACGACCCATCCACATAGAGAGTCCATGACGTCTGCCCTTGTTGTGTATCAGTAACCGACCCCACATCCGGTTCCGTGAATGAACATTCTACTATGAAATCTGCCAGAGCCTGTCCTTTGATTGCTGTTCGGGGATGGTATTCCAAAACGAATTGAGTTAATTCCATCGCCCACGCAGCCATCCGACCCGAGACTTCTAGCCTATGCAAAACCTTCTTTAACGGCTGATCTGTATACACCACCACCAACTGACCCTGGAAGTAATGCCTAAGTTTCCTGCTTGCAATGATCAAGGAATAAGCGAACTTTTCCAGGTTCGGGTATCTTGTTTCTGCATCCCGAAAAACGTGACTGACATAGTATACCGGGAACTGTCGTCCCCCCTTGTCCCTCACCAATGCTACCCCTATTGCCATTGAGCTTGCAGCCAGATATAAGTACAATGGTTCCGAAGGGATTGGCTTCATTAACAATGGTGCGGAGGACAAGTATTTCTTAACCCTTTGGATCGCATCCTCACACTCGAAAGTCCATTGAAACCTTTTCTCATTCTTGGGCCCTTTCAGAGTGTCAAAGAATGGCAGACATCTTTCAGTTGATCTCGATACGAATCTCCGAAGAGCCGCAATCCGACCTGTCAATCTTTACACATCTTTGTATGTCTTCGGAGATTTCATGTCTAGGATCGCCTCCGAATTTGCTTCAATGCCCCTTTTACTGACCAAATATCCCAAGAATTTCCCTGATCCCAAACCGAAAGTACACTTAGTCGGGTTCAACCGCAGCTTGTGCCTTCTGACTATTTCGAAGCAGCTTTCCAGATCCTCCAGATGATCCCGGACGGACATGCTTTTCACAATTATGTCGTCCACGTATACCTCCATGTTTCGGTCTATCTGCTTTCTAAATACGAAGTTCATCATTTGCTGGTATGTTGCCCCGGCATTTAGCAATCCGAAGGTCATCTTTCGATATGCATAGATGACCCGATGAGTAATGAAACTGGTCTTCGGGATATCCTCCTTGCTCATCGAGATCTGGTGGTATCTAGAAAAGGCATCCATGAAACTTAACATACCGTAGCCCGAAGTGGCATCAATCAATTGGTCTATGTTGGGCAAAGGATAGAAATCTTTTAGGCATGCCTTGTTCAGATATGTGTAATCGATACATAATCTCCACTTCCCATTCTGTTTCTGAACCAATACCACATTAGCCAACCATTCAGGGTAGTTGATCTCGAATATGAATCCCGCTTCCAGGAGTTTGGCAATTTCTTCATCTATGATCCTCTGCCTCTCTGGAGCAAAAATCCTTCTTTTCTGTATCACTGGTTTTCTCTTTGGGTCTACATGTAGAATGTGCAAGGCCACCGACTCACTTACCCCAGGCATATCACTAGGCTCCCATGCAAAGATATCGGCATATACCCGAAGCAGATCTACCAATCCTGTTCGTAGTGGCTCTGTTAGTCCCGACCCAATCTTGATCAGCTTGTCTGTATTGCCTGGGACCAACTCTATATCTTTAGTCTCTTTAGCTAGCAGGGCCATCGGTTCAGTGCTGCCTTCTGTGAATGGCTCTATTTCGATGCCCATCGTTTGTTTCTGCTTGCTGACCCCGACCCCTAAAGAAATCAAAGTATTCCAATAGCACCTTCGGGCAATGTCAAGGTCGCCTTTTACCTCTCCAATCCCGTTCGGTGTCGGAAACTTGATTTTGAAATGTAGTATGGATGTTACTGCTTGCAAGGTCGCCAGTGTTGGCCTTCCCAGAATGGCGTTGTATGCCGAATCTACCTGTACCACAAAAAACCTGACTAGTATTTTTGTCTGCTGAGGTGCTGTGCCGAACCTAACTGGCAACTCTATGGTTCCCGACACATGTACTGGGTCCCCACTAAAACCGTTTCAATGGGCCTTCTCCCCCCAACTCCATCTTTTTTCCTTCCAGATCTAACCTTTGATAAGCATAAGTATACAGTATGTCGACCGAGGATCCATTATCGATCATCATCCTTTTCATGTCCATTGGCCCGACTTGAGCTGTTATTACTAGCGCTCCATCATGCGGGTCAATGGGATCGATAGGGTAGTCCTCGTCTGAGAAAGAGATGGATACTCCCGAGTAGGCCCGATCTTTCCTGGGCGAAGAAACTGCTACTGACAACACGGCCCCGAGGTGTCCGCTTCTCTTCTTCCCGGTGACACGTCCCACCGAATCGCCCGAAATTACATCAATCACACCCCGGGGTGGCGGGTTTGGTTTCGACTGTGATTCGCGAGTCGGTCCTTTATTTTCCTCTCGAGGCGCTTCTGAACCTTCCCGACCAGCCACATACTGTACTAACTGCCCATTCTGAACATTCTTCTCTATCAAATCCTTCAGATCGTTACACATCTCCGTCGTATGCCCACGACTTTGATGGTATTCGCAGTATTTGTTCCGACCTCTTGCCGGGCTTCGAGTGCGTTGAACATGGCTCAAAGAATGGTTTGTTCCGCATCTCTTCCAGTATCTTCGACCGATCGGTATTGAGGGCGGTGTAGACTTTTTTGACATTTCTGTTCGGGAAAGGTGGTTAGCCACTTCCCGGACTTCCACCATTATAGTTTTTTCTTCCAGAGCTATCCGATCTTCCCTGGTTGTCCGACCACTGATATGTCTACTTATCCCGATCTTTGGAATTTTCATAAGATTGGGAGTGCGGTTTGAAATTTTCCATAGCCTCCTCAATTGCTATGAATCCCTCGGCTCGATGGAAAGCTTCTGTCAAATCCGTCGGAGGGTGGATCACCAGTTCCTTCATCAGCTTCTTCGACTTTCCGATATCCAGACCAGTTGTGAAAAATCCCAAGGCCTAGGGAGAATTCAACTCTGCTACCGACCCCACAGCCTTTCGGACCCCACAGCCTCTCGAAATCTTTTAACATACTGGCCCAGGCTTTCATCTGACCTCTGTCTAACCTGCATGAGGGAAGCAGTAATCTTTTCTCGTCTTCTGTTACTCCCGAACCGGGCATGAAACTTCTCTCGAAGGTCACTCCAAGAATTAATTGATCCAGCTACTAAGGTTCCCATCCATTCCCGAGCACTCTTCTTCAAGGTCGTTGCAAACATGTGGCACTAAGCAGCGTCCGAATGTCCATAGTAGGTCATCAACCTATCGTACCCATCTGAATGATCATAGGGGTCTCCCAGCCCATCATATATCTCCATCGGGGGCATCTTCTTCTTAGGGTCGGCGGTGACATGATTTATCTCGGGTGAAAAGGGCGATCCCATGCAAGCCGAAGGCGTTTCCAGCGAACTCTTTGCTGCCAGTAACTTCTCCAACTCTGCAACCCTTCGAGCAAGGGGGTCGGACTCCTTTTTACGAGGGGACGATCTATGTCTGTCCCTCTCGTATTCAGGAGACGCGTCCCTCCTCCTCTGACCCGATCTGCCCGGATGTTCCGATCTCTGATCTACTGAACGGCTCCTTTGGCTTCTGCCATCTCTGGAATGGCTTCTGGGCCTACTCTTTCCTCTTTCCGCCTCTTCCTGTCGAGGTGACCGAGATCTGCTCTGACGCCTATGCCTTTTCGAGGATGCTTCCTGCTCTCCAGCCATCTTTACCATCTGCTCCTCGAGCTCTTCCTGCTGAAGACGCAAGGCCAACATAGAGTCTTTGTTCTGTTGCATCTTCTTTTTCAGGATGAACTCCCACTGGTCTTGGTTGCCTTCACCTCGGTCTCTTCTTTTCCCCTCGTATGCCCGAGACTGGTTTTCATCGGCATGACTACCCTGATTGGGTGTGCGTTGGCTGTCATGGAAGAGTTTGCGCCGGAGGAAAGGGGCCGATTCCTCCTGACCTTCCTGAATCTTGGAACCCAGTCTATCCTTCACCGACCCCCTCACCTGTGTGGTCTGGTGAGTCTTTGCTTTTTCCTAGACAGAGGCAGTGTTACCTTCACTCGCCATAGCCTTCCACCGGAAAAGTTCGTTGTGATTGCAAAAAGCATTGCCCCTTTTTTTAGCGTCAATGTTAATGCCAAGTTTCGCCGGCGCGTCCAATCACAGAATCCACGCGCTTAAACTTGCACAATAACAGATCACACACGAAGCTTGACGGCTTGTGCCGCCGGGGGATAGCTCCGATGTGAGAATGAGTACAGGCTGTTCACAAGGTATAACTATGGAGGCTTTAGTGTTTAGTGCTCAAAGATCTATTACCTATTGATTGAAACCCAAGCCTTGTATTTATAATGTTCTCGTACCTTAGAATCCCTGTCCGAGTCGGTTTAGGACTCCTAAACATGACAGTTACCGTGATTTGGGTCCAACAAATCTCCTTAAAAGGTGGAAGTCGAATTCAATCCAAACACTACATTTGGAGTTACCTTATTCAAATATGGTTAGGATTCCAGACTTTGTACGCAGGATAGCCCACTATACAGGTCCAACTCAACCGAACCCACCATCTGGTCTGAGCGTCGGCCCAAAGGACTCGAATGCCCGATCCCGAACACCATACACCACAGTAGGGTTCCAGCCCAAAGACTCGGATACCGAACCCGAACACCTTCAGCATCTCCGAGGGCTTCGGCCCATTGGGCTTATCGGCCCTTCCTGATGTCAGGCCTTCAACCCACAGGATGATCGGTAAAATACTCCCAAACAAATAGGATGAAGAATTACCTTCCCATTGTTTTACATTTGGATTGAGGTGTTATAATGAATGGAAATTAGGTCTAACATCAAAGGGCAATATATTAGATTTAGATCAGGAATTAGCTTTTGTATTTCAATACATTCCATGTTAAATCTGGTAGCCTTGTATAGACAGATAATAACAAGATGCCATATGTAATTTGATGAACATGACTAGAAGGGTTATAGTTGCAATAACATCTTGATAAAACATGACTCGTCTCCTTGACAATTTCTTCCCCTTGTAGTCACAATCCAAGACTAGTAGCAAACTGTAAAATTTGATATCCTCACCCCTTCATTTCAAAATTCTTTTCTGTATACAAGTTTTCGTGCTGGGATTAATCTAGAATCATATTGCAAAGTGCAAACTTAAGGATCTGGCTTGATTTGTTCTTTCACCTGGTTTCCACTAGTATAGTTTTTGTACCTAAATTTTTAAGCACATGTCCAGAATCAGTCTATTTTTGTGGTTTGATTTCACTTGTTTATGTGGAATATAGTTCTTGGATCTAACATAGAGAGGGTTTTGGTTCTCTATGTGGCATGTTGCACTTGCTTTTACTTATCGAAAATAAAAACAAAAAAAATTGTTTGAGCTTTCTTTTGTGTGAGATGCCGACCTTACATAGTTATTTTAAGGTCAATCAAGATCCCAGTTGAGAGTAAGATATCAAATTATCAATGCATTTATGCAGGACTTTTAGTGTTAAAATATATGCTCTCTTGTTGCAGGTCTGCGCTCTTGTTTTGCAAGCCTGATGTAGTAACTACATAACCTGGACAAAGCGAGTTAGCAAACAATATTATGGTGCTTTATACTAGTAAGTAACTTGGGTCTTGGGGCATCTTCTTTTCCTGTTTTTTTTTTCCATGGCAATACTTAGATTCTGTATGACTTGTCAATTGTCATGGATGCTTTTCTAAGGGTGAAGAGCATATAGATTTAGACTGTAAAATCCTCTTTGTGGAACTTAAACCAAATATATTTGTTGGAACAGTTTCTGGTTCAATTGATACCCTGCTGAATTTATTGACTAGGAACTTGTATACAACAACAATCAAAACCATAAGTTAAAACTTTGCTCAATTATCCTTTAATGTGAAAATGTAGGTCTTTTGCCAAACCTAGTCTTTGAGCAGTCAATCTCTTCAACTTAGTTGCAGTTTTCTGAGTTATCTATTGACTATTTCGATAATCAAAAGCTTAATTTCATTGCCAAACATTCTTAATCTGTTGCTCTTATAGTTTAGATTTGTGCTATTCAACCCGTATTTGTATTCAAACTAAAAATTTGCCGAAATATCTCTATAAAGTGCTTTTTAAGTGTGTATGCTAAACACGGATGAATTTAGCTAATTGAAATATCTCTATAAATTGCTTTAAATGTATATGCCAAATATGGATTAATCCGAGTACAAATATTTATTTTGCCCCAACTGTTGTCTCATCTCATCTACTTTCACTCTATATTTTTGTCGAATTTTTATCGTTTTATCTACAATTAATTTTATAAATAAATAAAGATTATCTGACATCAATACAATACATGAAATAAACAGACAGGTCATATCATAATTCATTTTACTTTTTTACGTTGGTAACATTTTTTTTGAAGTAATGCTAAGTCCACAAATGATAGGACCCACATAAATATGGTTATATGGAAGGAGTTGATATAAATTAGGATAATATTTAAATTAATAATGAGATTTATGGATGTCTTGCATCTTAATCAGGAGTATTATTTATTTGGCAAGTTGTTGTATGATTTATTCACAATTATTTGTGCAAATTACTCTGTTTATCAATTTTACTAGTAAATGTACCTCATTTACCCTCACTGTGCTGCAAGCAGGGTCCAAAATTAGCAGTATATAATTTCTGTCTCATCTGGTGTTATGCATTTCATATATCAGCCAGCATATACCCTATGAACAATACTGACATATGCCAGGATGTAATGTTAGATCAATTGTATAAACAAGATTCTCTCTGTTCTTCTTCTTCTTCAGGAATTATTTTTCTATTGCTAGGGTAGGTTAGGGTAGGGTTGGTGGAGTTGAATATACTAATGGGAAATGATATTCCACGTGTAATTTTAATATTTTCACATATGCTCCTCTCACATAAAGGTGAGATTCACTCTACTCTCTTGTGACGTGAAAATATCAAAATTACATGTAAAAATGATGCTCTCCTATATTAATAATTAATTTGCCATCTTCATTTGACATTTAAAGCTGTCTTGAACTTGTTCATAAAAAACCCATTTAAGTAATAGTGTTTGATTGGGGAGGGCTTATCTTCGGATCCGGTTAGTATTAAGTTTATTTTTTGGTAAGTTGGTCAATTGACCAATAGAATGTTGACATATATAGAGCTTCTTCTGCGTGTCAGCGCCCAATTGACCAATTGACCAACTTACCCAAAAATAAAATTCATGCTAACCATCCCCTTTATCTTCATAATCAAAAGAAGATTAGGACAACCAAATAACTGAATAAAAATTTCCTTTAAAGGAAAAAAGAAAAATACTACCATAGTATTATAAAATATTACTAAAATCAAGAACAAACAAGATTAGAGAAAAGAGAACATTCTCTTTTTACTTTGATATATACATCATTCACTTTACAAATGTTATTATTTATAGATATAATAACATCAATACTAACATAAATACTAGTAGGTTACAAAACTCAAAGGTTATGAGTTTCATAACTCAATGGACATGGGAGTTGCATGTACCTAGACATCCATAATATGAATTTAGACATACATAATTTTAAAACATTCCCCCTTGGATGTCTATTGTATAGCTATACGCATTGAAAGCTGTCTCATTAAAAACCTTATAAGGAAAAATTCAATGGAAAAAAAATTTTGGTTAAGGGAAAAAGAGTGCAGCGTGTATTAGCTCCCCCTCATGAATATATCCTTAAGTCCTTCAGCTGTCGCATTCCAATATTGTGACGTAATCCTTCAAACGTTGCAGTTGATAATGCTTTGGTGAACAAATTTGCTAGATTATCTTTTGAGCGAATTTGCTGAACATCAATGTTACCGCACTTTTCAATGTCATGTGTGAAAAAGAATTTCGGTGGATGTGCTCTGTTCTATCTCCTTTGATGTATCCTCCTTTTAATTGAACTATACATGCAGCATTGTCTTCATACAGAATGGATGAAGTTCTTTTGTAGCAATTTTCTAAGAATATGTCTCGTTAAAAAAAACCTTACCAAATAAAAACTCAGTGGGAAAAAATTTTTGGCGAAGGAAAAGAGTACAATATTCTTGTATAACTTCTAGTGCCTTGGGATTGCTTCATTAAAACCTTGCAAAGGAAAACCCAGTGGGAAAAAATCTTAGTGAAAGAAAAAAAGTACAATCAGCACATATCCTTTTTACTCTCCTTCATAAGTTCATAGAATTTCCATTGTTCATGGTAAAAATATCATTAAGTCGAAGTATGTCAATATTGTGCACCATCTTCTTCAAAATCATAGTTGGTAATGACTTAATGAATATATCAACCAAATTATCACATGATCATATATGCTTGATATCAATATTGCCATTCTTCTAGGGCTCATGTGTATAAATCTGTCACCCTTTGGATAAAATAATCCCAAATCAATAGTTTCACGTAAAATATGTTTAATTTCATTACAATGTCTTCGAGTTGGTGCATAACTATACATTGCTAGTATGTTAACTGCAAATGCTATATCAGGTCTTGTCAAATTTGCAAGATACATCAAAGTACTAATTACATTAAGATATAGTACTTCAGGACCAAAACACTAATTTCACGAAGATATGGTACTTCAAGACTAAAAGTTTCTTCATCATTTTCTTGTGACCAACCCATCATTGGAGTACTTAAAGGATTAACATTTAACATTATCCATGTAAAGTTACTTTAGGACTTTTTCTGTGTATGTTGATTGATGACCAAGAATTCAATAGTTCAATTTGTAGGTCAAGACAAAAATTTGTCTTACCAATATCTTTCATCTCAAATTTGTTATTTTTTATCGACTCTTCTGAAGCAAGATCTTTCATCAATAAATACAGTAATAATAGCAAATCCATATTATGATCTTTTGATAAAAATGCATGCACAAATTGGATTATTCTCAAATCCTTCTTTCAAAAGATATCAACTCAGGCGATTATACTACAATATGCATCTGGATTGCTTTAACTCATTTAAGAATCTTTGTAGCTTGATAGAATACATACTTCGAGATGTAGAATTATATGCTTCAGACATTTAATATCCTTTAGGGATTTTCATGTAGATATAATTATCTAATGATCTATATAGATATGATGTAACAACATCCATTAATCGCATATCCAAATTTTCTTTTGCTACCAAGCTAATTAAAAATCTGAATGTAATTGCGTCCGTTACAGGAGCATATGTTTCTTTATTATTAATACCAGGTCTCTGCAAGAAACCTTTGTGCTATAAGTCGCGCTTTGTACCTTATAATTTTGTTTTTCTCATTTTGTTTATGTACACATACCCATTTGTATCCAACAGGCATTACACCTTTAGGTGTTCGGACTACAGGTACTTAGTGAATTTAATTCTGCTTGAATCGTCTCTTTCCACATTGGCCAAATATTTCTACATTCATCAACGATTTGTGGTTCATATACATGATCATTACTTCTGGTAATATCCATAGCAACTTTATATAAAATATATGTTGTCAACAACGATTTTATTTCTATCCAATATATATGTCTCCTGTATATACATAATGTATCGAGATCTCGTTATTTTCAGGTACCTGGTCCTCTTCAGGGGATAACTCATCCTCTTCAGGGATAACTCTTCAAGAGTTTTATTTACAGGAGATTTTTGTTCATAAGTTTTGGATAGATCGATAAATTTTGTAGCCTGTTTCATGGGTATAGCCTCTTTATAGACTGCAACTTGTTTTTCTTGTACTTTCTTCTTCTGGAAAATTTTATCTTTTAACACCGATAGATCTTCCATACTTCAGGTGTGGTTTTAATTCAATTTGCTACTGTATTAACTGATTGTCCTATAAGGACTTCAATCTCTGCTATAGTATTAGCATCTAGAATGTGAGATATCACTATTTTCTTATTATCGGTGAATAATTCAGGTAATTGATTTGCAAATGAATTATCCTTTGAACTTCTAGTTCATATTGATTTGTATAAGGATCAAGATTAAATAATGTTGAAACATTCTAATTAATCTCCTGTCGTGTTTCAGGCAATGATCTCACGTCGTGCTTCAGGCAATGACTTTTCTCCCCCTAATGGTGGGAAGACTATTAAAATAACAATCCTCAAAATATACCTTAAAAATATCACTCTGAATTCTTTCTTAGAAAGATGAACACTAAATAACAATAATTAAATGTGATAGTTTGGTAATAAATTTACTTTGATATAATCAACAGGTAAAGGAACCTTCTGATTCTTTAAGGGATATTTATGGGAGTTTTCAATAGTTCAATACATCATTATTGATCCTAGATGATCATGCCAAATCATAAAAATATTTGGATCCGAACACTTCTGGTGTATTGCACACTTCTGGTGTATTATAACATTTGTTTCAACTATTTCACTTTAGTATAATATAACCCAGAAGAGAAAATATACAGTTTTTCTAATATAAGCTTCTGGCCCGATACTATTGAAGTAATATAAAGAAATTCTTCACTGCCTTCAATATTGGTTTCAATATGATAACCATTATAACGTATATTCACTTCATTTGAAAAGTCAAAATAATTTATGGGATCTTCAAGATCATTATGGTCAATAAAATTTATTTCAATTTTATTTCCTTTTCTTTTATGGAGTCTTGGTACAAATCTACCAAATGTTTAGGAGTACGACGGGTACATTTCCTTTTCTATATTGATTGTTCCTTTCACGTTCACTACCACAACCACAACCACAACCATAACCACAACCATAATTTCCTCTATGATTATCAAATGAGGTTTCATTCACTTCAGGGAATGTAATAGAATCGGTCGAGCGAGATTATTGATTTTTCAACAAAAACTCATTATTTTGTGCAGCGACTAGAAGACATAATATCACTTCTGTGAACATAGTTTCCTTTATCGCTTCAGGGAATATTTTGTGAACTTTCGCTCCCGATATTGCTACTACAAGAGCATATTAGAGGCATGAAATGTAGTAAATATTTTTTCTAACATGTCTTCATCAATATTTTTTTTTTCACATAATTTTAATCGTGAGATTTTTTTTTAAATACAGAATTATTCTCACTCAACACTTTTAAAATCTTGCAACTTCAGGTGCAACCAATTATAATGAGTTTTTGGGAGAATTATAAATTTTTTATTCTCATATCTTTCTTTTAAAATCATTTCATAAGACAAGTGAATCTTTTACTGTAATATACTCATATTTTAATTTTTCATGGAGATGGTAGCGAATAAAAATCATTAATTTTGCATGATCCTGCAGGGATGTATGATTGCCAACTTTAATTGTATCTCCAAAGTTCTTTGCCTTTATATGAATCTCAGCATCGAGATTCCATTACAAACAATTCTTGCTCGATATAAATCAAGGGCAACAAATTCAAATTTATAAGATTTGAATATTAAATAACTAAACATATTCCCAATCAAATTAAATAATTATATATGTTCAGATTTAATTGTAATGAAATAATTTATAGAAATCCAGTAAAACACGAAACTAAATTTGTCCACTACAAATAACAAACCAATACTACTAAGCATATTTGTCATTGTAACTTCATACAAAAATTTATCAAAAGGTTATTAGAAATATATCAAATATGTTACCATGCATGCCAAAAGGAAATATATCAAAAATCATTAGAAATATATCAAATATGCTACCATGCATGCCAAAAGGAAATATATCAAAAATCATTAGAAATATATCAATTTTTTTTAAAGATTGTTTTAGTACGGAAACTAGAAAGTACCCTTTTGAAGATTATATCTTCTAGTTGTTATCTGCTGAGATATGAAAATATCTAAAAATGTAATCATCATGTATTTTATCGGATCCCTTTTGATTTATTTAGATTGGAAGGAATGCAAAATTACAATACACTTTTATAAAAATAAACACTGCACAATAATTGAGGTTAGATAGTACACCGTATAACAACAAAATAATTTGAGGGTGGTGTGATGATGACTTACACATGAGTATGACAGTCATTAGCATGCTAGAACCAAGAACAACAAATTCTAATAATATGTTATGAATGGAATAACATACAGTATATTATACTAAAAAAATTTGCATATCCATATATATATAATCGATAAATATACCTTCTCCTTCAAATCAAATATGATTATCTTCAAGACGAAGGTGAGAAGCAATTCGTGCTGATAACGTATTATAAAATATTACTAAAAACAAGAACAAACAAGATTAGAGAAAATAGAGCATTCTTGTAAGATCCCAATTTTTTTTTAATAAAGATGTATTTTCTATAAATATCATTTTTAAATATTATGGAATGAATTTGATATAATGTTATAGTTGTGGATAATATTTATAAATTTTGCAAAGTACGCAAGTTGTTGTATAATATTCGATTGGTCGGGAAATATTCGTTTGAACAGGGAATATTTGTACGACGACACAATCATTGGTGGACCCCACAACAGAATTATTATCGGATTGAGAAAACGACAAAAATATTTTATGAAAATAACGACGAAAGTTTTACCGTTAAAACTATTGAACTACTCGGTAGTAAAAGTACAGTAATACGCGTGGTTGCATAGTAGCACACGGTATTGATTATTGATGCTTATGTGATAAGTCATTCAGTTTTGTTTTATTAGTATTATTAAGGTAATAAAACAGAAACGCTTTTTATATAAAACATAATACTTTTATAAAGTTATCTGTTTTATTAGACTATAAATAGAATATATTATATTCTATTATGCATAGTGTTTTGCATAGTAAAATCTTTTTATATAAAACAGAATACTTTTACAAAGTTATTTGTTTTATTAGATTTTAAATAGAATATATTATATTTTATTATGCATAGTGTTGCATAGTGCCTGCATAGTATTTTGCATAGTAAAATCTTTTTATATAAAACAGAATATTTTTATAAAGTTATTCATTTTATTAGATTATAAATAGAATATATTATATTTTATTTAAAATATTTTTCTTTAAATATGGATCGTCCGATTAAAAGTAAATCAATCTGGACCGTTCATGAATTAGTTACTATGCAGTCCATTCTTCTATAAATAGAAGCTCATTCCTTCATTATTTCTTACGAATTCACTGAAACTCTACAGAGAGAAATTATAGAAAGAAAGAAGAAAAGTATTCTGCTACTTCACTACTCCTATATTCAGTATTCTTCTTCTTAAGGTAAGGGGTATTATTTCTTTTGTATTCATGAAGAGAACTTCTGTTATTCCATTATTTATTATTCTGTTGGAATAACCTGTATACGCGGGCTACCCTGTACTTTGTGAAATTCTTCTGTTATTTCATTCTTTATTATTCTGTTGGAATATCCTGTCTGTGCGTTTTACGCCGGACCTGGTTCCGTCTTTATTATTCTGTTGTAATATCCTGTCTGTGCGTTTTAAGCCAAACCTGGTTTCGTCTTTATTATTCTGTTAGAATATCCTGTCTGTGCGTTTTACGCCGGACCTGATTCCATTATTTATTATTCTGTTGGAATAACCTGCATGTGCGGTTTATCGCATGCCTGGTGATTTCTTTTGTTATTCCATTCTTTATTATACTCAGTTGGTTAAAGTTTTGGCTTCTATACTCCATGAAATTAGTGGAATATCTTTGATATTTGCGCTTCATCCAGTATCTTTTCATGAAAATATTCTTCTGAGCATTCTTGAATTTTACTTTACAAAGAAGTATCATGTTGACAATTTGAACGTTATAAGTTCCTGGATAAATTAATTCTTGAACTTGTTTTATTGAATTCTTATATCATTGTCATCATCCTCATGTTTATATTTTGTTGAAAGTCATTTGTAGCCTGTAGTGCATAGATGGACTGTGTATAATTATGACCAGGGATTATTCGGTGTAATCATGACCGTAATGTTACAAATGATGTGGTCAAAGTCCTCATTGGCTCATAGTGTATTGATGGACAGTTGTTGGCATGATCATGACCATTGATAAATACACGAATATCCTTGGCCCATAGTGCATGGATAATTTGTGGTTGTGGTACTAATGAATATCCTTGACCGTAGTGCAAGGATGATGTGGATTATTTATTAAGCTGAGTCCCAGCGATAAAAGTGATGAAAAACCTTTTAAATCATAAAAGATAGTAGATTTTATTCTCTACTTGACTCTTTTAATGGATTGCTTGTTCCGATGCAGTTAAACTTGATGTTTGTTATATTTTATCAGTTTAACACTGTTGAAGGCTAATGATAATTTATTTTGCATTATCTTAGTCATAATATTTCTTATTGGACTAGTTGAGCTCACCCTTTTGCTTTCATTGTTCTCTTCAGGAAATAAGAACGTAGCGGGGACTAGTCGGGGAACAGAGTGACGGTTCAGATGATAGCATTAGTAGTCATCACTATTCTATGAAATAGTGTGAAAATAAATGTATTGAGAACTTATTTTGAGTTTGAATCCTGTTTAGAAGAAAGTGTTGTATTTAAACTCACAGCTTATGTTTTGTCGTATTTTACACGACAGTTGTATAATTAAATTTTATTTGTATTTTGTACCATGTATTTGACGACTCAGAATAAGTGATGTATACCTATTTTGGGGGCGTCACAGTTGATATCAAAGCTTAGGGATATGATCCCTGGATAAGATGTGAGACTAGAACTAGGAGGGGAGAGACGAAAAATTCCTTCGCTAGTATGACCTACCTAAATTTATTTGGTATTTAATTGGTCGGTCAGAGTATAAGGATATTATGTTACATGTCAATTAACCTTTATTTTGTAGCAATATCTAAAAATGACATCCGAGAATGTTGAGAATAGCAATGGAGCACAGGAGACCATTGAGGTTTCACATATTAATAATCAGGATAATGTGCATCAGGAAGGCGACAATCCTCATGCAAACAATAACACTGACCAAATGATGAATGATAGAATGTTCAGAGGCTTTATGCAAATCATGCAACATCAGACGAGAGAGGATCCTGTCCAAAATGTAGGTGAAAACACTGAAAACTCTCGGACGGTCACCGCTATGCAGTTCAAGAAGCTGGGACCACCGGAGTTTATTGGAGAGCCAAAACCACTTAAGGCGGAAACGTGGATTAAGCATATCACCAAGATATTTGATGTCTTGAGATGCGCCGAGGAGCAAAAGGTTACCTTTGCCACCTTTATGTTACGAGAAGAGGCATATTACTTGTGAGAATCGGTAAAGCGTACTCAACCTGCCGCATTAAAGATGTCTTGGGAAAAGTTTCAAGAACTGTTCAATGATAAGTTCTTTTGCGAAAGTATTCGCCACATGAAGGAGGTAGAGTTCATCAAGTTGGAGCAGAATAATATGACCGTGTCGCAGTACGAAGCTAAGTTTGCCGAGTTGTCCCGGTTTGCGTCCCATTTAGTTGATAATGAGGAAAGAATGACGCGGATATTTTTAAGAGGTTTAAAACCGGAGATACGTCAATATCTTATTTCTCATAAACTATGTTTGTATTCAGATGTTGTAAATAGGGCTCAGTTATTGGAGCACGATAACGAGTCAATGCAACCAAGAGAAAGCAGCCGGCAGAATGAAAATACCAGTGGTAACAGTCATCGAAGCGGTGACAACAAACGTGAAGGGAATCAACTTGCTGGAAATGGTAACCACTTTGGTGGTAATCATGGCCAAGGCAATAAAAGTGGACATTTCAAGAAGAGGAGATTCAACAGTGATGGAAAGACGTCAGCACCAACACCCGTTGATAAGGAAAGAGAACGACCACCTATCATATGCTTCAAATGCGGAGGGGAGAGACATATCAGTCCAAACTGCGCGATGCCATCCAAAGTGTGTTATAATTGTGGAAGAGAAGGTTACTTAGCCTGATTTTGTCGTGCACTGAAGACAAGTCCAGTTGGAACGGTGACACAAAATACCGTCCCAGGCAAGTCAAAACCAGTAGTTCAAGGGAGAGCGTTTGTTGTGACCTCCCAGAAAGTAAGAAAACTGAACGAGGTCATCACGGGTAAGCTTATCATAAACTCTAGCGAAGTTTATACCTCATTTGATAGTTCTACCCATTCTTTTATTTCTCCTACTTGCGCGCAACGATTAAATTTGACTCCGGAGAAATTAGACTTTGACTTATCTGTGGAAACTCCGTTGGGAGAAACTTTTATTACATCCACTGTTTATAAGTCTTATTTGGTTCAAATCGGTACCCTCACATTACCTGTCGATCTTATTTCATTGAAAATACTTGCATTTGATGTGATTCTAGAGATTGATTGGTTAACTACTCATCATGCTAAAATTGATTATTTTCGTAAGGTTGTTAGCTTTCATATTCCTAATCAGCCTATTATGCAAATTCAAGCGACCAAACCATTAAAATCAGTCACGGTCATATCAAGCCATAAAGCTATTCGTTTATTGAAAAACGGATGTCAAGCTTTCTTAGCTCATGTCACAGATCTAAACAAAAATACGTCAGTTTTGAATGATATTTCTATTTTTAATGAATTTCCTGACGTATTCCCTGAAGAACTTCATGGCCTACCCCCAGAGCGTGAAATTGAATTTTTTACTGACCTTGAACCCGGTACAAAACCCATTTCCAAAGCCCCATATCGGATGGCTCCTATTGAACTTCAGGAGTTAAAGACCAAATTGCAGGAATTGTTAGATATCGGTTTCATTCGACCTAGTACTTCTCCTTGAGGTGCTCCTGTTCTATTCGTGAAGAAGAAATGTGACGCCCCCAAAATAGGTATACAACACCCATTCTGAGTCGCCAAATACATGGTACAGAAAGCAAACTACAACTTCAATAATACAATTGTCGTGCAAAATACGACAACACATACTGTGAGTTTAAATACAAATATTGTCTTCTAGACAATATCCACACTCAAATAAGTCCTCAATACAATCATTCAAACACTATTTTACAAAAATAGTGAGGACTGCTAAAACATCTTTCTAGAACCATCACTGCATACCCCGACTAGATCCTGCTATGTTCTCACCTCCTGAGAAGAAAAATAGAACAAAAAGGAAAAGGGTGAGCTCAACTAGCCCAGTAAAGAATATTATAACTAAGATAATATACAACAAATTATCATTAGTATTCAACAAGGAAAAATCTGATAGAATATAATCGACAATAAGTTTTAGATCAACAATTGCAGCGAAAACAGCAAACCATTAGAAGAGTCAAGTAGAGAATGAGTTCTACTATCTTCTAAGATTTAAAAGTCCATCATCAATATTTTATCCCTGTAACAACAATCAATAATCATTTTTAATCAAATATTCATCTTTGCACTACAGGCCAAAAATATTCATTTATATCACCAGTTAGTCATGTTCATCTCAACACCTGTTCATCTTTGCACTACAGGCCAAAGATATTCATCAGGTAATCATTCATCTTTGAACTACAGGCCAAAGATATTCAGTAATATCTTCATTTAGGACTGAGGATGATGAAAAATATCTTAAAGAAAACGAATCCAGTGAGACAGGAGGACAAATAGTAGGGATTCGTATAACAGTTTATCCAAGATCAATAATACTTCATAATAATCAATTGTGAAGCAGAATTCAAAAATAAAGATCAAAACATGGATACAATCAAAGATAGTAACCATAATAGATATCTTAGACAAAAAAGAAAAATTTTATTTTTCGGTGAATAGTGTCGTATTCGTGAATAGTGCCGTATACGTGAATAGTAACTCCGACACAAAAAGTTCTAAATTTGATAAAAAAACTCATATCAATATTTCAGAATAATGATATTGAAGAAAATAATATCATTTAAGAAGAAAATAATATCCCTTACCTCAAAATATCAGTACTTCTGTTCGGAATATCGGTATAAGGCTGAAGAAAACTTGCACTGATGAATAGAAACTCACAAAGTATCTAAATACTTCCAAAATACACTCAATAATCTAGAGAGAGGAAGAGAGAAAACTTATTTCTGGTGTGATTTTTAATTCTAACGTAGCCCTCTATTTATAGGAAAATGTTAGCACGCCGAAGCAGACTTAACCTGCAACCTGATGGCTTTACCTGCTACTATTCCCACCCACCACATTTGAATAAAAATCTCAGCACATTTTTTCACCAACCAAGAGTAGGGCCCACCAATTCTAGAATTTTCTACCAAAATGATTAACTCCGAAAATTCAACAATTTCTGAACCAGTCATCTCGTAAAATTCATAACAAATCATACGTTCATTTTTAACGGTTCAAAATTTGTGGACATATACTCAACTTATATATGTATAACATATCCAAAAATCACAACGATCCAACGGTCGGATTAAAAATTATAACCCCCGTAAAATATCTCAAAAATCCTAATTTTTAATACCTCTATTCCGACAAAAATACTGATAAAAACCTCAACATTAACTCCTTCATTTTTAACCACAAAAATATATCCCTCATTTATATCCACATAAAATAATTATTTCCTTATCATATGAATCAATAATTAATTATTCACAAATAATATTACAGAATCACATTTATGACAACCAGGCCGTTCCCAGAAAAGAGGGGGCTTTCTAATAAGAATTTTTCCTTACTGGCGCACAATTAGATGACCAAACCTCTCCTTAGACAGAACTTTCTAGACATTGCCAATAATGTTATCTAATAATATTATTCAAATAATATGAATTATTGATCTGATAATGGAAAATACTGTGCAGTGACAATTATTGAAACAACAATAATATAAAATATCAATGCAGTAATTATTGAATCAATAAAATAAAATATTGAACAGTAACTACTGTAACAATTATTGAGCAGTGCCTTCCTTCGTAAGAATCAATAATTGGTGCAATATCGTGTGCTACTGTATTTTAACCACCGGGTATTCCAACAGTATTAACGGTAACAACTACGCCGTTATTTATAAATAACTTATACTTGTCGTTTTCTTCATCCAATCGCTTTCCGTTATGGGGCCCACACAAGGCTGCGCTGTCGTACGAATATTCCCCGACAGTAAGAATATTTCACGACCAAACGAATATTCACCGATCAAAAATGAATATTTTATAACCACTTGCTTATTTGAAATATTTGCGCATTTTACCCATAACTAACCACATTAATCAAATCAACCCTTTCTATTTCAAAATAATAAATAGAGGAAATTTAATTTCATTTATTAATAAGTTGGGGTCTTACAACCTCCCCTCCTTATGAAATTTCGTCCTCGAAATTGACGTACGTACCTGGTGTTTCGAAAAGGTGAGGATACCTCGCTTTCATTTCTAATTTCAACTCCCAAGTCATTTCTTCAATAACATGGTTTCTCCACAAAACCTTAACTTGTGGTATAACCTTCGTGCATAGGACATGTTCTTTCCTATCCAATATCTTAACAGGTACCTCCTCGTACGTTAAATCTTCGGCTATCTCGTCTGGTTCTAACGCAATAATATGATTCGGGTTGTCCACATATTTACGTAGCATCGATACGTGAAAACGTTATGAACACGCGACATACTTAGCGTTAAGGCGAGTCTATAGGCCACAGTTCCTTCTCGATCGAGGATTTCAAATAAATCGAAGGTTTGAGCTTTCTTCTCTTCATCGACTTTTACTTCTAAAATAACACATTCTTGCACCTTCTTCTTTATATTCATCAGCTCTAAGTATGTAGCTTGAGCGGCTTTAACGTTATCGATTAAAGTCGATTTTACTCGTATATCATCACGTGGGTCCCTAGAGTCATTAACTCTATCTCTATCATTTATAAATTATACAAAATAGGTCTTTGTGTTCAACAATATCACACTCGTACTCGCGTACAATCTTCTACTCAACGCATCAGCTACCACGTTCGCTTTTCTAGGATGGTATGGTCAGAACAGGTTCCGAATGAGTCGCCTCTTGAGCTATTGGAAAATCTTCTCGCATTCCTCGCTCCATATGAATTTTGTATCTTTCTGAGTCAACTAAGTTAACGGAGTAGCGATTCGAGAAAATCCTTCTACAAATCTCCGATAGTAACCAGCTAAGCCCAGAAAGCTGCGTACTTTGGTCACCGACTTCGGTTGCTCTCAATTGTGATTCATATCCCAATTTTGGATAGCACGTCACAATGGCACCTATTGTTTTACCACCACACAAATATAGAGTATCTTACGGAGAGTCTGGATTTGGTGCATTCCACAAAGGAAGTCACCAGATAGAGGCTCGGGTACCAACTTCTATAGTTGGGTTTTTAACTCCTGAAGTTCAATAGGAGCTATTCAATATGAGATTTTAGAAATGAGTTTTGTATCGGGTTAAAGATCAATACAAAAATTCAATACCACGCTCTGGGTTAAGCCAGGAAATTCTTCAGGAAATTCACTAACAACAGAAATATCATTCAAATCTGACATATTTTTGTTCAAGTCCATGACATGGGCTAAGAAAGCTTGACATCCGTTTTTCATTAAACGAATGGCTTTATGGCTTGGTATGACAGCGATTGATTTTAGTGGTTTGGTTGCTTGAATTCGTATAACAGGTTGGTTAGGAATATGAAAACCAACAACCTTACGAAAATAATCAATTTTGACATGATGAGTAGTTAACCAATCAATTCCTAAAATCACATCAAAAGCAAGTATCTTTAAAGAGATAAGGTCAACAGGTACTGTGATTGTGCCAACTTGGATTAAGCAAGATTTATAAACTATAGATGTAATGAAAGTTTCTCCTAACGGAGTCTCCACAGATAGGTCAAAGTTTAATATCTCCGGAGTCAAGTTTAAACGTTGAGCACAAGTAGGAGAGATAAAAGAATGGGTAGAACCGGTACCTAGTAAGGTATAAACTTCGCAAGAATTTATAATTAACTAACCCGTTATACCTTCGTTCGGGTTCCTCGCGTTTTGGGCAGTCACGGCAAACGCTCTTCCAGAAACCGCCGACTTTATTTTGTCCGTATCCGCCTTTGGTGTCACCGTCCCAGCTGGACTTGGTTTCGCTATAATACAGTCTCGAGCGATATGCCCTTCCTTTCCATAATTATAACATACCTTGAACTGTTATGGGCAGTTTGGACTTATATGTCCCTCCTCTCCGCATCTGTAACATCTAACTGGCGGTCGTTCTCCTCCCCTAGAATTTGTTCCTGGAGCTGGTGCTGCTGTCGACGTCTTCCTGTCATCGTTAAATCTTCTCTTCTTGAAATTTCCACTTGACTCACCTCTCCTATTATCATGGCCACGATGACCACCCGAGTGGTTACCACTTTTGTCTATATTTTTACCTCCTCGTTGGTTCTCATCGCTCTGATGACTGCTGTCACCAGTATGACCCTGGTTGTGGTCTCTCGGTTGAACATACTCATTATCTCGCTCTAATAATTGAGCCCTGTTTACAACATCTGAATATAAAGAAAATTTATGAGAGATAAGATATTGTCGAATCTCGGGTTTTAAACCTCTCAGAAACATCCTTGTCATTCGTTCCCATTCTCGACCAAATGAGGTGCAAACCTGGATAACTCTGCAAACTTCGCCTCGTACTGGGACACCGTCATGTTGTTTTGTTCCAGTCTAATAAACTCTACCTCCTTCATATGACGAATACTTTCAGGAAAGTACTTGTCATTAAACAGTTTCTGAAACGTTTCCCATGACATGTTGAGTGCGTCAGGCTGGGTACGCTTCACAGACTCCCACCAGTAGTCTGCCTCACCGCGGAACATAAAGGTGGCGAATGAAACCTTCTGTTCTTCCATGCATCCCAAGACATCGAATATCATGGTAATTTGCTTGACCCACGTTTCCGCCATGATCGGATCCGGCTTTCCTTTAAATTCTGGTGGTCCCAATTCTTTGAACTGCTTGGCTGTGACAAACCGCGCGTTGTTATCATTTCCACCTGTATTCTGCACACGAGTCTCCCTCGTCTGATTTTGCATGAACTGAAAAAAGCTCCTAAACATTCCATCATTCATCGTTTGCTCGGTAACGTTGTTTACAGGAGGAATATTGCCTTCCTGTTGCACGTTTCCCTGGGTGGTGATCAAAGGTGTCTCCACGGTCTGATTTACTCCATTATTAACGTTTTCAGCTGTCATTCTTAAATACTGCCATAAAACAAGGGTTAATAGTCATGTCATATATTATCCCTATACTTTGACCGACCAAATAAATACCAAATAAACTTAGTCAGGTCATACTAGGGAAGGAATTTCCAGTCTCTCCCCTTCTAGTTCTTGTCTCACATCTCAGCCAGGGATCATATCCCTAAGCTCTGATACCAACTGTGACGCCCCCAAAATAGGTATACAACACCCATTCTGAGTCGCCAAATATATGGTACAAAAAGTAAACTACAACTTCAATAATACAATTGTCGTGCAAAATACGACAACACATACTGTGAGTTTAAATATAAATATTATCTTCTAGACAATATCCACACTCAAATAAGTCCTCAATACAATTATTCAAACACTATTTTACAGAAATAGTGAGGACTGCTAAAACATCTTTCTAGAACTATCACTCCATACCCCGACTAGATCTTGCTATGTTCTCACCTCCTGAGAAGAAAAATAGAACAAAAAGGAAAAGGGTGAGCTCAACTAGCCCAGTAAAGAATATTATAACTAAGATAATATACAACAAATTATCATTAGTATTCAACAAGGAAAAATCTGATAGAATATAATCGACAATAAGTTTTAGATCAACAATTGCAGCGAAAACAGCAAACCATTAGAAGAGTCAAGTAGAGAATGAGTTCTACTATCTTCTAAGATTTAAAAGTCCATCATCAATATTTTATCCCTGTAACAACAATCAATAATCATTTTTAATCAAATATTCATCTTTGCACTACAGGCCAAAAATATTCATTTATATCACCAGTTAGTCATGTTCATCTCAACACCTGTTCATCTTTGCACTACAGGCCAAAGATATTCATCAGGTAATCATTCATCTTTGAACTACAGGCCAAAGATATTCAGTAATATCTTCATTTAGGACTGAGGATGATGAAAAATATCTTAAAGAAAACGAATCCAGTGAGACAGGAGGACAAATAGTAGGGATTCGTATAACAGTTTATCCAAGATCAATAATACTTCATAATAATCAATTGTGAAGCAGAATTCAAAAATAAAGATCAAAACATGGATACAATCAAAGATAGTAACCATAATAGATATCTTAGACAAAAAAGAAAAATTTTATTTTTCGGTGAATAGTGTCGTATTCGTGAATAGTGCCGTATACGTGAATAGTAACTCCGACACAAAAAGTTCTAAATTTGATAAAAAAACTCATATCAATATTTCAGAATAATGATATTGAAGAAAATAATATCATTTAAGAAGAAAATAATATCCCTTACCTCAAAATATCAGTACTTCTGTTCGGAATATCGGTATAAGGCTGAAGAAAACTTGCACTGATGAATAGAAACTCACAAAGTATCTAAATACTTCCAAAATACACTCAATAATCTAGAGAGAGGAAGAGAGAAAACTTATTTCTGGTGTGATTTTTAATTCTAACGTAGCCCTCTATTTATAGGAAAATGTTAGCACGCCGAAGCAGACTTAACCTGCAACCTGATGGCTTTACCTGCTACTATTCCCACCCACCACATTTGAATAAAAATCTCAGCACATTTTTTCACCAACCAAGAGTAGGGCCCACCAATTCTAGAATTTTCTACCAAAATGATTAACTCCGAAAATTCAACAATTTCTGAACCAGTCATCTCGTAAAATTCATAACAAATCATACGTTCATTTTTAACGGTTCAAAATTTGTGGACATATACTCAACTTATATATGTATAACATATCCAAAAATCACAACGATCCAACGGTCGGATTAAAAATTATAACCCCCGTAAAATATCTCAAAAATCCTAATTTTTAATACCTCTATTCCGACAAAAATACTGATAAAAACCTCAACATTAACTCCTTCATTTTTAACCACAAAAATATATCCCTCATTTATATCCACATAAAATAATTATTTCCTTATCATATGAATCAATAATTAATTATTCACAAATAATATTACAAAATCACATTTATGACAACCAGGCCGTTCCCAGGAAAGAGGGGGCTTTCCAATAAGAATTTCTCCTTACTGGCGCGCAATTAGATGACCAAACCTCTCCTTAGACAGAACTTTCTAGACATTGCCAATAATGTTATCTAATAATATTATTCAAATAATATGAATTATTGATCTGATAATGGAAAATACTGTGCAGTGACAATTATTGAAATAACAATAATATAAAATATCAATGCAGTAATTATTGAATCAATAAAATAAAATATTGAACAGTAACTACTGTAACAATTATTGAGTAGTGCCTTCCTTCGTAAGAATCAATAATTGGTGCAATACCGTGTGCTACTGTATTTTAACCACCGGGTATTCCAACAGTATTAACGGTAACAACTACGCCGTTATTTATAAACAACTTATACTTATCATTTTTTTCATCCAATCGCTTTCCGTTATGGGGCCCACACAAGGCTGCGCTGTCGTACGAATATTCCCCGACAGCAAGAATATTCCACGACCAAATGAATATTCACCGATCAAAAATGAATATTTTATAACCACTTGCTTATTTGAAATATTTGCGCATTTTACCCATAACTAACCACATTAATCAAATCAACCCTTTCTATTTCAAAATAATAAATAGAGGAAATTTAATTTCATTTATTAATAAGTTGGGGTCTTACAAGAAAGATGAAAGTATGCAACTTTGTATTGATTATCGGGAGTTGAATCATGTCACCATCAAAAATAAGTACCCGTTGCCTCGCATTGATGACCTGTTTGACCATTTGCAAGGAGCACAATTCTTTTCAAAGATCGATCTTCGTTCTGGATATCATCAGCTGAAGGTTAGAACTGAGGATATTCCAAAGACTGCCTTCAGAACTCGGTACGGACATTATGAATTCTTAGTCATGTCTTTTGGATTGACTAATGTTCCTGCTGCCTTCATGGATATGATGAACCAAGTATTCAAGGAATATTTAGATCACTTTGTGGTCGTCTTTATTGATGACATCCTTATTTATTCCAAAAGCCGTAAAGATCATGAGCAACACTTGAGGCTGATACTCCAAAAGCTTCGTGAAAATAAGCTTTATGCCAAGTTAAAAAAATACGAGTTTTGGCTTGAAGAAGTGGCATTCCTTGGGCACGTAGTATCAAGTCATGGAATATCTGTTGACCCGACAAAGATTGAAGCTATTCAAAGCTGGGAGCAACCCAAATCAGTGACCGAAGTACGTAGCTTTCTCGGCTTAGCTGGTTATTATCGGAGATTCGTGGAAGGATTTTCTCGAATCGCTGCTCCACTGACTCAGCTGATTCGAAAAGATACAAAATTCAGTTGGAGCTAGGAATGTGAGAATAGTTTTCAAGAACTCAAGAGAAGACTCATTTCAGCACCTGTTCTGACCATACCATCTGACTCGGAGGGATTTGTCATCTACAGTGATGCTTCGGGCAAAGGGTTAGGATGTGTTCTTATGCAACATGAGAAAGTCATAGCCTATGCCTCTCGACAACTCAAAGAATATGAGAGGAATTATCCTACTCATGATCTAGAGTTGGCAGCAGTCGTTTTTACACAGAAGATTTGGAGGCATTACTTGTATGGGGAGAAAGTGGAGATCTTTACGGATCATAAAAGCCTCAAATATTTCTTCACCTAAAAAGAACTTAACATGTGGCAACGACGTTGGCTTCAACTGTTGAAAGATTATGATCATACCCTCCAATACCATCCTGAAAAAGCGAACGTGGTAGCTGACGCATTGAGTAGAAGATTATATGCGGGTACGAATGCGATATTGTCAACGCAAAGGCCCATTTTGTGTGACTTGTAAAAGATGGAGATAGAGTTAAAGACTCCGGGTGCCCATGTGATGATGGCAAATATACGAGTAGAACCGACTTTAATTGATAAAATTAAAGCTGCTCAAGCTACAGACCTGGAGTTGATGCGTATGAGGAAGAAAGTGCAAGAAGGTGCTATGCCGGAAGTAAAAATCGATGAGGAAGGAATACTTCGAGTCAACTCCAGACTTTGTGTTCCTAACGACCCTGATTTAAAGTATAACATCATGATGGAGGCGCACAACACACCGTTTGCAATCCATCCTGGGAGTACCAAAATGTATCATGATCTTTGACATATATTTTGGTGGGGCAATATGAAGAAAGAGATAGCGCTGTTTATCTCAATGTGTCTAATGTGTCAACGAGTCAAGGCGGAGCATCAAGTATCAAAAGGTCCATTACAAACACTTGAAATTTCAAAATGGAAGTGGGACCACATTACTATGGATTTCGTTACCGGTCTTCCCAAGGTTTCTCAAGGCATAGATGCGATTTGGGTCATTGTTGATAGATTGACCAAGTCGGCTCATTTCCTACCTATACGAGAAATTTATACACTTGAACGTCTTGCTCGTATGTACATAAACGAGATTGTAAGATTGCATGGTATGCCAGTATCCATAGTTTCTGATCGAGACCCAAGATTAACTTCACGATTTTGGGTTAGTTTGTAGAAAGCTATGGGCACGAATTTACGGTTTAGTTCGGCATATCATCCTCAAACGGACAGGCAGTCGGAGAGGACTATTCAAACTCTTGAAGATCTATTAAGACTCTGTGTCTTTGATTTCAAGGGAAGTTGCGACAAGTTCTTACCATTGGTGGAGTTTTCCTACAACAACAACTATCAAGCAAGTATTGGCATGGCTCTATTCGAAGCGTTGTATAGAAGAAAGTGTCGTTCTCCAGTATGCTGGGATGAGGTGGGTGAAGCAACGTTGTTGGGACCAGAGTTGGTACGTATGACTACGGAAAAGATTCAAACGATCCGGCAACGTATAAAAACCTCACAAGATCGACAAAAGAGTTATGCTGATCTTCATCGAAAGGACGTGGAATTCGATATTGGAGATCATGTGTTGTTACGTGTTGCTCCATGGAAAGGAGTTATGAGATTTGGAAAGAGAGGAAAGCTCAATCCTCGATTCATTGGCCCATTTTTAATATTCGATCGAGTAGGAACTGTGGCATATAGACTCGCTTTACCGCCAAGTATGTCTCGTGTTCATAACGTTTTTTACATATTTATGTTACGTAAATATGTGAAAGACCCGCACCACATTATTGAGTTAGAACTGGACGAAATAGAGGAAGATTTAACGTATGAAGGGGTTCTTGTTAAAATCTTGGATAAGAAGGATCATGTGTTACGCTCCAAGGTTATACCTCAAGTCAAAGTTTTGTGGAGGAACCACGATGTTGAGGAAATGACCTGGGAGTTAGAATCTGAAATGAAATCAAGGTATCCTTACCTCTTCGACATATCAGGTACGTACCCTAATTTCGAGGGCGAAATTTCATAAGAAGGGGGGATTGTAAGACCCCAATTTTTTTTAATAAAGATGAATTTTCTATAAATATCATTTTTAAATATTATGGAATGAATTTGATATAATGTTATAGTTGTGGATAATATTTATAAATTTTGTAAAGTACGCAAGTTGTTGTATAATATTCGATTGGTCGGGGAATATTCGTTTGAACAGGGAATATTCGTACGACGGCACCATCATTGGTGGATCCCACAACGGAATTATTGTCGGATTGAGAAAACGATAAAAATATTTTATGAAAATAACGGCGGAAGTTTTACCGTTAATACTGTTGAACTACTCGGTAGTAAAAGTACAATAATATGCGTGGTTGCATAGTAGCACACGGTATTGATTATTGATGCTTATGTGATAAGTCACTCAGTTTTATTTTATTAGTATTATTAAGGTAATAAAACAGAAACACTTTTTATATAAAACAGAATACTTTTATAAAGTTATCTGTTTTATTAGACTATAAATAGAATATATTATATTCTATTATACAGTGTTTTGCATAGTAAAATCTTTTTATATAAAACAGAATATTTTTATAAAGTTATTTGTTTTATTAGATTTTAAATAAAATATATTATATTTTATTATGCATAGTGTTGCATAGTGCCTGCATAGTAAAATCTTTTTATATAAAACAGAATACTTTTATAAAGTTATTCGTTTTATTAGATTATAAATAGAATATATTATATTTTATTTAAAAGATTTTGTTTTAAATATGGATCGTCCGATTAAAAGTAAATCAATTTGGACCGTTCATGAATTAGTTACTATGCAGTCCATTCTTTTATAAATAGAAGCTCATTCCTTCATTATTTCTTACGAATTCACTGAAATTCTAGAGAGAGAAATTATAGAGAGAAAGAAGAAAAGTATTCTGCTACTTCACTACTCCTATATCCAGTATTCTTCTTCTTAAGGTAAGGGGTATTATTTCTTTTGTATTCATGAAGAGAACTTCTGTTATTCCATTATTTATTATTCTGTTGAAATAACATGTATACGCAGGTTACCTTATACTTGGTGAAATTCTTCTGTTATTCCATTCTTTATTATTCTGTTGGAATATCCTGTCTGTGCGTTTTATGCTGGACATGGTTCCGTCTTTATTATTCTATCGGAATATTCTGTCTGTACGTTTTACGTCAGACCTAGTTCCGTCTTTATTATTCTGTTGGAATATCCTGTCTGTGCGTTTTACGCCGGACCTGGTTCCATTATTTACTATTCTGTTGGAATAACCTGCCTGTGCGGTCTATCGCATGCCTGGTAATTTTTTTTGTTATTCCATTCTTTATTATACTCAGTTGGTTAAAGTTTTGGCTTCTATACTCCATGAAATTAGTGGAATATCATTGATATTTGCGCTTATCCAGTATCTTTTCATGGAAATATTCTTCTGAGCATTTTTAAATTTTACTCTACAAAGAAGTATCATGTTGACAATTTGGACGTTATTAGTTCCTGGATAAATTAATTCTTGAACTTGTTTTATTAAATTCTTATATCATTGTCATCATCCTCATGTTTATATTTTGTTGAAAGTCATATGTGGCCCGTAGTGCATAGATGGACTTGGTATGATTATGACCAGGGATTATTTGGTGTAATCAAGACCATAATGTTACAAATGATGTGGTAAAAGTCCTCATTGACCCGTAGTGCATTGATGGACAGTTGTTGGCATGATCATTACCATTGATGAATACACGAATATCTTGGGCCCATAGTGCATGGATAATTTATGGTTGTGATACTAATGAATATCCTTGACCGTAGTGCAGGGATGATGTGGATTATTTATTAAGTTGAGTCCCAGCGATAAAAGTGATGAAAAACCTTTTAAATCATAAAAGATAGTAGATTTTATTCTCTGCTTGACTCTTTTAATGGATTGCTTGTCCCGCTGCAGTTAAACTTGATGTTTATTATATTTTATCAGTTTAACATTGTTGAAGGCTAACGATAATTTATTATGCATTATCTTAGTCATAATATTTTTACTGGGCTAGTTGAGCTCACCCTTTTGCTTTCATTGTTCTCTTCAGAAAATGAGAACGTAGCGAGGACTAGTCGGCGAACGGAGTGACGGTTCAGATGATAGCATTAGTAGTCCTCACTATTCTATGAAATAGTGTGAAAATAAATGTATTGAGGACTTATTTTGTGTTTGAATCATGTTTAGAAGAAAGTGTTGTATTTAAACTCATAGCTTATGTTTTGTCGTATTTTACACGACAGTTGTATAATTAAATTTTATTTGTATTTTGTACCATGTGACGCCCCCAAAATAGGTATACAACACCCATTCTGAGTCGCCAAAATACATGGTACAGAAACAACTACATCTTTATTATTACAACACAAGAACTGTGAGTTTAAATACAAATATTGTCATTTAGACAATATCCACACTCAAATAAGCCCTCATTACAATTATTGATACATTATTTCACAAAAATAGTGAGGACTACTAAAGTAACTTCTAGAACCATCATTCCATACCCCGACTAGTACTCGCTACATTCTCGCCTCCTGAGAAAAATGGAACAAAAAGGAAAAGGGTGAGCTCAACTAGCCCAGTAAAGAACATTATGACTAAGATAATACAGAACAAATTATCGTTAGTCTTCAACAGGGAAAAATCTAATAGAATACAATAGACAACAAGTTTTAAATCAATAACTGCAGCGGAAACAACAAACCATTAGAAGAGTCAAGTAGAGAATGAGTTCTACTATCTTCTAAGATTTAAAAGTCCATCATCAATATTTTATCCCTGTAACAACAATCAATAACCATCTTTAATCAAATATTCATCTTTGCACTACAGGCCAAAGATATTCATTTGTATCACCAGTCGGTCATGTTCATCTCAACACCTGTTCATCTTTGCACTACGGGCCAAAGATACTCATCAGTTAATCATTCATCTTTGCACTACGGCCAAAGATATTCAGTAATATCATCATTTAGGACTGAGGATGATGAAAAATATATTAAAGAAAACGAATCCAGTGAAACAAAATAACAAATATTAAGGATTCGTATTTCGATTTATTCATGTCCAAAAATACCTTATAATTATTCATAGTGAAGTAGAATTCAAGAATGATCAAAACATGGATACAATCAAAGCTAGTACCCAGAATAGATATTTTGGACGAAAAGAAGAAAATTTTATTTTTTGGTGAATAGTAACTCGTGAATAGTAACTCGTGAATAGTAACTCATGAATAGTAACCCCGACGTGAAAAG
The DNA here is from genome assembly GCA_016801055.1 of Panax notoginseng. Classification (NCBI taxonomy): domain Eukaryota; kingdom Viridiplantae; phylum Streptophyta; class Magnoliopsida; order Apiales; family Araliaceae; genus Panax; species Panax notoginseng. The sequence continues at coordinate 40,633,411 of CM029014.1, read as the reverse complement.
TTCCAAATTTGATAAAAATTTCCAACCAATATTTCGGCATAATGATATTGAAGAAATAATATCATTTTTGAATAAAATAACATCCCTTACCTCGTACAGACAGTACTTCTGGTCGGAATACCGGTATAAGGCTGAAAGACACTTGCTCTGATGAATAGAAACTCTCAAAGTATCTAAATACTCACAAAATACACTCAATAATCTAGAGAGAGAAAGAGAGAAAACTTGTTTCTGGTGTGATTTTCAATTCTAACTTAGCCCTCTATTTATAGGAAAATGTTAGCACGCCGAAGCAGACTTAACCTGCAACCTGATGGCTTTACCTGCTACTATTCCCACCCACCACATTTGAATAAAAATCTCAGCACATTTCTTCACCAACCAAGAGTGGGGCCCACCAATTCTAGAATTTTCTACCAAAATGATTAACTCCGAAAGTTCAACAATTTCTGAACCAGTCATCTCGTAAAATTCATAATAAATCATACGTTCATTTTTAACGGTTCAAAATTTGTGGACATATACTCAACTTATATATGTATAACATATCCAAAAATTACCACGATCCAACGGTCGGATTAAAAATTATAACTCCCGCAAAATATCTCAAAAACCCTGATTTTTAATACCTCCATTCCGACAAAAATACTGATAAAAACCTCAACATTAACTCCTTCATTTTTAACCACAAAAATATATCCCTCATTTATATCCACAAAAATAAATATTTCCTTATCATATGAATCAATAATTAATTATTTACAAATAATATTACAGAATCACATTTATGACAACCAGGCCGTTCCCAGGAAAGAGGGGGCTTTCCAATAAGGATTTCTCCTTACTGGCGCGCAATTAGATGACCAAACCTCTCCTTAGACAGAACTTTCTAGACATTGCCACTAATGTTATCTAATAATATTATTCAAATAATATGAATTATTGATCTGATAATGGGAAATACTGTGTAGTGACAATTATTGAAACAACAGTAATATAAAATATCAACGCAGCAATTATTGAATCAATAAAATAAAATACTGAACAGTAATTACTGTAACCATTATTGAGTAGTGCCTTCTTACGTAAGAATCAATAATTGGTGCAATACAGTGTGCTACTGTGTAACAACGCGTATTACTGTGTTTTAACCACCGGGTATTTCAACAGTATTAACGGTAACAACTACGCCGTTATTAATAAAAAACATATACTTGTCGTTTTCTTCATCCAATCGCTTTCCGTTATGGGGCCCACAAAAGACTGCGCCGTCGTACGAATATTCCCCGACAAGAAGAATATTCCACGACCAAACGAATATTCCCCGACAACAATGAATATTTTATAACCACTTGCTTATTTAAAATATTTACGTATTTTACCCATAACTAACCTCATTAATCAATTTAACACTTACTATTTCAAAATAATAAATAGAGGGAATTTAAATTTCATTTATTAATAATTTGGGGTCTTACAACCTCCCCTCCTTATGAAATTTCGTCCTCGAAATTGACGTACGTACCTGGTGTTTCGAAAAGATGAGGATACATCGCTTTCATTTCCGTTTCTAACTCCCAGGTCATTTCCTCAATAGCATGGTTTCTCCACAAAACTTTAACTTGTGGTATGACCTTCGTGCGTAGGACATGCTCCTTTCTATCCAAGATCTTGACAGGTACCTCTTCGTACGTTAAGTCTTCAGCTATCTCGTCCGGTTCTAACTCAATAACATGGTCTGGGTCTTTCACATATTTACGTAACACAGATATATGAAAAACATTATGAACACGAGACATACTTGGAGGTAACGCAAGTCTATAGGCCACATTTCCTACTCGGTCAAGAATCTGAAATGGACCAATAAATCGTGGATTGAGCTTTCCTCTCTTCCCAAATCTTGTAACTCCTTTCCATGGAGCCACACGCAACAATACATGATCCCCAATGTCAAATTCCACGTCCTTCCGATGAAGATCCGCATAACTCTTTTGTCGATCCTGTGCCGTTTGTATACGTTGTCGAATCGTTTGGATCTTCTCTGTAGTCATTCGTACCAACTCTGGTCCCAACAATGTTGCTTCACCCACCTCGTCCCAGCATACTGGAGAGCGACACTTTCGTCCATATAATGCTTCAAATGGGGCCACACCTATACTTGCCTGATAACTGTTATTGTAAGAGAATTCCACCAATGGTAGGTACTTATCCCAACTCCCTTTGAAATCTAGGACACAAAGTCTTAATAGATCTTCAAGAGTTTGAATAGTCCTCTCTGATTGTCCGTCCGTTTGAGGATGGTATGCCGAACTAAATCGTAAATCTGTGCCCATAGCTTTTTGCAAGCTAACCCAAAATCTTGAAGTGAATCTTGGGTCACGATCCGAAACTATGGATACTGGCATGCCATGCAGTCTCACAATCTCATCTACGTATATACGAGCAAGACGTTCAAGGGAATAAGTCTCCCGTATCGGCAAGAAATGAGCAGACTTGGTTAATCTATCAACAATAACCCAAATAGCATTTATGCCTTGAGAAACCGTGGGAAGACCCGTAACGAAATCCATGGTAATGTGTTCCCACTTCCATTTCGGAATCTCAAGTGGTTGCAATGGACCCTTTGGTACTTGATGTTCCGCCTTTACACGTTGACAAGTTAAACACCTCGAGATAAACTTTGCAATCTCTCTCTTCATATTATTCCACCAAAATGTATGTCGTAGATCACGATACATTTTGGTACTTCCAGGATGGATTGCAAATGGTGTATTGTGTGCTTCCATCATGATCTTGTACTTCAAATCAGAATTGTTAGGAACACAGAGTCTAGAGTGAACTCGAAGTATTCCTTCTTCATCGATTCTTGCTTCTGGAATAGAACCTTCTTGCACTTTCTTCTTCATACGCATCAGCTCTATGTCCGTAGCTTGAGCAGCTTTAACTTTATCGATTAAAGTCGGTTCTACTCGTATATTTGATATCATCATGTGGGTACTTGGAGCCTTCATCTCTATCTCCATCCTTTGCAAGTCATACAAAATGGGCCTTTGTGTTAACAACATTGCACTCGTACCCGCATATGATCTTCTACTCAATGCGTCAGCTACTACGTTTGCTTTTCCAGGATGATATTGGATGGTATGATCGTAATCTTTCAACAGCTCGAGCCAACGTCGCTGCCGCATGTTGAGTTCCTTTTGGGTGAAGAAATATTTAAGGCTTTTATGATCTGTATAGATCTCCACTTTCTCCCCATACAGGTAGTGTCTCCAGATCTTCAACGCGAAAACTACTGCTGCCAACTCCAAATCATGAGTAGGATAATTCCTCTCATATTCTTTGAGTTGTCGCGAGGCATAGGCTATGACTTTCCCATGTTGCATGAGAACACATCCTAACCCTTTGCCTGAAGCATCACTGTAGATAACAAATCCATCCGAACCAGATGGTATTGTCAGAACAGGTGCCGAAATGAGTCTCCTCTTAAGCTCTTGAAAACTCTTCTCGCATTCCTCGCTCCATACGAATTTGATATCTTTCCGAGTCAGCTGAGTTAACGGGGTAGCGATTCGAGAAAACCCTTTCACGAATCTTCGATAATAACCAGCTAAGCCTAGAAAGCTACGTACTTCGGTCACCGTCTTTGGTTGCTCCCAACTTTGTATTGCTTCAATCTTCGCCGGGTCAACAGATACTCCATGTTTTGACACCACGTGCCCTAGGAAAGCTACTTCCTCAAGCCAGAACTCGCATTTCTTCAACTTGGCATATAACTTATTTTCACGCAGTCTTTGGAGTACCAGCTTCAAATGATGCTCATGATCTTCACGACTTTTGGAATATATGAGGATGTCATCAATAAAGACAACAACGAACTGATCCAAATAATCCTTAAATACTCGGTTCATCATATCCATGAAAGCCGCAGGAGCATTAGTCAATCCAAAAGACATAACTAGGAACTCATAATGCCCGTACCGAGTTCTGAAGGCAGTCTTTGGAATATTCTCAGTTTTAACCTTCAGCTGATGATATCCAGAACGAAGATCGATCTTTGAAAAGAACTGTGCTCCTTGTAACTGGTCAAACAGGTCATCAATACGAGGTAGCGGATACCTATTCTTAATAGTGACATGGTTTAATTCCCGATAATCAATACAAAGTCGCATACTCCCGTCTTTTTTCTTTACAAATAAAACAGGAGCACCCCAAGGAGATGTACTAGGACGAATGAAACCGATGTCCAACAACTCTTGTAGTTGGACCTTTAACTCCTGAAGTTCAATAGGAGCCATTCGATATGGGGTTTTAGAAATGGGCTTTGTACCAGGTTCAAGATCAATAAAGAATTCAATTTCTCGTTCCGGGGGTAGACTGGGAAGTTCTTCAGGAAATACGTCAGGAAAGTCAATAACAACAGGAATATTATTCAAATTTGACGTGTCTTTATTCAAATCCATAACATGGGCTAAGAAAGCTTGACATCCGTTTTTTAATAAACGAATGGCTTTATGGCTTGATATAACAGTGATTGATTTTAATGGCTTAGTTGTTTGAATTCGTACAACAGGTTGGTTAGGAATATGAAAACTAACAACCTTACGAAAACAATTAATTTTGGCATGATGAGTAGTTAGCCAATCAATCCCTAAAATCACATCAAAAGTAAGTATCTTTAAAGAGATAAGGTCAACAGGTAAGGTGATGGTACCAACTTGGATCACACAAGATTTATAAACAGTGGATGTGATGAAAGTTTCTCCTAACGGAGTCTCCACAGATAAATCAAAGTCTAACTTCTCCGGAGTCAAGTTTAAACGTTGAGCACAAGCAGGAGAGATAAAAGAATGGGTAGAACCGGTATCTAATAAGGTATAAACTTCGCATGAATTTATGATTAGCTTACCCGTGATCACCTCGTTTGGGTTCCTCGCATGTTGACCAGTCACGACAAACGCTCTTCCAGGAACCGTTGACTTTATCTTTTCTGGGACAGCTTTTTGAGTCACCATCCCCGCTGGACTTGGTTTTGCTACAGTGCAATCTCGAGCGATATGTCCTTCCTTTCCACAATTATAACATACCTTAAACTGTTGTGGGCAATTTGGGCTGATATGTCCTTCTTTTCCGCACTTATAGCATATAACCGGTGGTCGTTCTCCTCCCTTGGAACCAATTGCTGTTGGTGCTGACGTCTTCGTATTGTCATTGTTGAATCTCCTCTTTTTAAAATCTCCTCCCGACTCGCTTCTTCTATTTTTATAGCCACGATTACCACCAGAGTGGTTGCCGTTCTTGTCTGTATTTTTCTTTCTCCGCTGGTTATCATTGTTCTGATGACTGCTGTCACCGATATGATCCTGGTTGTGATCCCTCAGTTGACCGTACTCGTTATCTCGCTCTAATAATTGAGCCCTGTTGACAACATCTGAATAGAGAGAAAATTTATGAGAAATGAGATATTGACGTATGCCGGGTTTCAAACCTCTCAGAAACATCCTCGTCATACGTTCCTCATTCTCCACCAAATGAGGTGCAAACCTGGACAACTCTGCAAACTTTGCCTCGTACTGAGATACCGTCATATTATTCTGCTCTAGTCTAATAAACTCTACCTCCTTCATATGACGAATACTTTCAGGAAAGTACTTGTCATTGAACAGTTTTTGAAATGTCTCCCAAGACATGCTGAGTGCGGTTGGATGGGTACGCTTCACATGTAAGACCCCGAATTTTATGAAATAAAAGTATTCAATTTTTCTTATAATTACTATTCAGTAAATGGTTAAATTGATAAAAATTTAAAGTTATGAGTGAAATATGATTTTTTTTCAAAATAAGCAAGTGGTTATAAAATAATCATTGTTGTCGGGGAATATTCGTTTGGTCGTGGAATATTCTTTCTGTCGGGGAATATTCGTACGACGGCGCAGCCATTTGTGGGCCCCATAACAGAATAACTGTCGGGTGAAGAAAACGACAAATTTGAGTTCTTACAAATAACGGCGTAGTTGTTACCGTTAACACTGTTGGAATACCCGGTGGTTAAAATACAGTAATACGCGTTATTGCACAGTAGCACACGGTATTACATAGTATTTTTGAAATTATTGATTCTTACGTAAGAAGGCACTACTCAATAATTGTTACAGTAATTACTGTTCAATATTTTATTTTATTGATTCAATAATTACTACGTTGAAATTTTGTATTATTGTTGTTCAATAATTGTTGCTGCACAGTATTTTCCATTATCAGATCAATAATTCATATTATTTGAATAGTATTATTAGATAGCATTATTGGCAATGTCTAGAAAGTTCTGTCTAAGGAGAGGTTTGGTCATCTAATTGCGCGCCAGTAAGGAGAAATCCTTATTGGAAAGCCCCCTCTTTCCTGGGAACGGCCTGGTTGTCATAAATGTGATTCTGTAATATTATTTGTGAATAATTAATTATTGATTCATATGATAAGAAAATATTTATTTTATGTGGATATAAATGAGGGATATATTTTTGTGGTTAAAAAATGAAGGAGTTAATGTTGAGATTTTTATCCGTATTTTTGTCGGAATAGAGGTATTAAAAATCAGGGTTTTTGAGATATTTTGCGGGGGTTATAATTTTTAATCCGACCGTTGGATCGTGGTAATTTTTGGATATGTTATACATATATAAGTTGAGTATATGTCCATAAATTTTGAACCGTTAAAAATGAACGTATGATTTGTTATGAATTTTAAGAGGTGGCTGATTCGGAAATCAGGTTATAAATCATTTTTGGTGGAAAATTCTAGAATTGGTGGGCCCCACTTGTGGTTGGTGAAGAAATGTGCTGAATTATATTTCAAATGTGGTGGGTGGGAATAGTAGCAGGTAAAGCCATCAGGTTGCAGGTCAAACCTACCAAAATTTTTCTATAAATAGAGGGCTAAGTTAGAATTAAAAATCACACCAGAAACATAAGCTTTCTCTCTTTCTCTCTCTAGATTATTGAGTGTATTTTGTGAGTATTTAGATACTTGGTGAGTTGCTATTCATCAGTGCAAGTTTCCTTCAGCCTTATACCGATCAGAAGTACTGCTCTTTTGAGGTAAGGGATAATAAGGGATAGTAAGGGATAGTAAGGGATAGTAAGGGATTTTAAGGGTTGTTATATTTTCCAGTTTCGTAATTTTTCTGACCTTCAAAAATTCTGGAAAAATTTGAAATGATATTTTGATGAGTTTTCTTGATTGTGTCCAAAAATGGTGAATTTTTGGATGTATAGATTGAGAGTTATGAATTTTATGAGAAAAGACTATTTTAAAAGTAACAGCTTATAATTCCTTGTGGTTAACTCCAAAATTGATGAAATTTTTATTGGGAGTACATGTATATGATAGGAGTATGCTCTGTGAAATTCAGAATTTTTAGATAAAAGTATAATTTTTGATAAATGTTTAAATATTCGGCTGTTTTGGCCATATGAAAAATAGTAAATGAATTTTAAAAATTCTGAGAAAAATATATGTTCACTATGGGACTATATTATGCTAAATCCCAGAAAAGAAATATTTTTGGAACTGATTTGATATTTTTCATGAAAATGGTCTAGTTATGAGTAAATGAATTAAATATGTTTTGTGAGGAAAGAAAATTGAAAAATAGGATTTTATGGCTTGAGAATCCTATATGAGGTATATGCAGATTTTTGATGAGGGTTTTTCGTTATTGGTGATGAAATATTATGAGTTTGGCATTTTAAGATGATTAAATGCATTATTTAGTAAAGTGTAAACAATTAAAATAAATTGTTTATAAGCTTAAGAATATTATTCTTTCAATATCATTTTACCGAAATATTGGTATGTATTTATTGCGGAATTTTTACCTTTTTCATGTCGAGGTTACTATTCATGAGTTACTATTCATGAGTTACTATTCACGAGTTACTATTCATGAGTTACTATTCACGACAAAATTGGTTTCTTTTTCTGACTAAATTATAGTTGGTTTATGAATATTACTCTTGAGATTAAATCTATATGTTGATTATATTGATTTTATTATCATATATAACATTTTTATAACCCTAATGATGATATTTCTCTTTGACTTGAGTGTAAAGATGGGTAGATTTTTGGTATGATCATGACTATGGGTTATCTTTGGCCAGTAGTGCAAAGTTGAATCGTTGATTGGTATGATCATGACCATTAAATTTATAAGTGAATATCTTTAGCTTAAGTGCAAAGGTGAATTGATCAACATGGTTATAATTATTGTTTATATAAATTCTGAAATGATTATATATTTCTTTGAGATATGAATATATTTGGCCTGTAGTGCAAATATGAACTGTTGAGGAATATCTTTGGCCTGTAGTGCAAAGATGAATTGTTGATGAATATCTTTGGCCCGTAGTGCAAAGATGACATGTTGTTGAATATCTTTGGCCAGTGGTGCAAAGATGAACAGATGTTGAGATGAACATGACCAACTGGTGATACAAATGAATATCTTTGGCCGTAGTGCAAAGATGAAGTTATTAGTATGATTATGAACAGGAAATGTGATTTGGTGTAACCATGATCTTTGATGTTTCAGGTAAAGATAGGTGATGAAAATTATCTTCGTCTTGGATGAGAAGAGGAATTTAGAACTACAGTTATGATTATGAGTTATTCATATGATTGTGGACCAGAATTGTTGATTGATGTTACAGGGATAAAACATTGTTGATGGATTTTTAACATGGAGAAGATAATAGACTTTATAGTCTATTTGACTCTTCTAATGGATTGCTCGTTCCGCTGCAACTATGGTTGAAATTTTTATCATTTACCATATGTTCTAAATCTCTGATTTATTATTGATGAAGGCTATTGATAATTTAATTATCTTTAGTCATGATATTCTTTACTGAGCTAGTTGTGCTCACCCTTTTGCTTCACAATTCCTTTCAGGTAATAAGAGTGTAGCTGGGTCGAGCGGGGGTAACAAGGGAATAGAACGGTGGTCATCATTTAGTAGTTATATTTGGTGAAGAAAATAGGGTGAGGCGAACCCAACGTTGGAAGGGTGTTTTGTCACTATCATACAAGATGTCTAATGACATACAACCTCGTGTCATCATAAGACAGGGTTGTGCTCATCCACTTGCTGAGTATATCTATGGGCACTACCTATATAATCTTGGTGTTTGTTTGAAGTATAATTCTCAATTAGAGACAGTGGAGATAATGATAAGTCAAGAGAAGACTCACCATTGGAAAGAATATGATAGTAATCTTCTCGTTTTTCTTTGGGGTCTATTGGGTCAACCAAGGATAATTCTGTGGCCATATGATATCTATCATAACCTAGACGCATGGCCTCCCATGTACGAAGGTTTTCTTGAGCACTTCCCAAAGATTCTAATTTCTAAAACAGTTTTTGACTGTACCTTTATGTAAGGTACCTTTGTGAGGTGCTGACACATGATGGTGTTCAATATCACATTTGGTATATATTTGTATCCAAACTCACAGCATATGTGTTGTTGTATTTTGCACAACAATTATTGTAATAAAGTTGTAGTTGTTTTCTGTACCATGTATTTGGCGACTCAAAATAGGTTGGATGGAATGGACCTATTTTGGGGTCGTTACATTTGGTATCAGAGCTTAGGGATATGTTCTTTGGCGGAGATCGGAAAATATAACTAGGAGGGGAAAGATGAGTAAATCCTTCGCTAGTGTGTCCTACCTAAGCTTATTTATTGGTCAGTCATAATATCGAGATATTATGTGATATGTTAATTTGTTAAATTAACCCTTGTTTTGAAGCTGTATTCTAGAAAGATATCTGAAATACAGGAGATGAGCAATGGAGAAATCATGATGATAAGGAAGATGAAATCTGAAATGAAAGCAAGGTATTCTCAACTCTTTGAAATACCAGGTACGTAAATTTCGGGGACGAAATTTCATAAGGAGGGGAGATTGTAAGACCCCGAATTTTATGAAATAAAAGTATTCAATTTTTCTTATAATTACTATTCAGTAAATGGTTAAATTGATAAAAATTTAAAGTTATGAGTGAAATATGATTTTTTTTCAAAATAAGCAAGTGGTTATAAAATAATCATTGTTGTCGGGGAATATTCGTTTGGTCGTGGAATATTCTTTCTGTCGGGGAATATTCGTACGACGGCGCAGCCATTTGTGGGCCCCATAACAGAATAACTGTCGGGTGAAGAAAACGACAAATTTGAGTTTTTACAAATAACGGCGTAGTTGTTACCGTTAACACTGTTGGAATACCCGGTGGTTAAAATACAGTAATACGCGTTATTGCACAGTAGCACACGGTATTGCATAGTATTTTTGAAATTATTGATTCTTACGTAAGAAGGCACTACTCAATAATTGTTACAGTAATTACTATTCAATATTTTATTTTATTGATTCAATAATTGCTACGTTGAAATTTTGTATTATTGTTGTTCAATAATTGTTGCTGCACAGTATTTCCCATTATCAGATCAATAATTCATATTATTTGAATAGTATTATTAGATAGCATTATTGGCAATGTCTAGAAAGTTCTGTCTAAGGAGAGGTTTGGTCATCTAATTGCGCGCCAGTAAGGAGAAATCCTTATTGGAAAGCCCCCTCTTTCCTGGGAACGGCCTGGTTGTCATAAATGTGATTCTGTAATATTATTTGTGAATAATTAATTATTGATTCATATGATAAGAAAATATTTATTTTATGTGGATATAAATGAGGGATATATTTTTGTGGTTAAAAAATGAAGGAGTTAATGTTGAGATTTTTATCCGTATTTTTGTCGGAATAGAGGTATTAAAAATCAGGGTTTTTGAGATATTTTGCGGGGGTTATAATTTTTAATCCGACCGTTGGATCGTGGTAATTTTTGGATATGTTATACATATATAAGTTGAGTATATGTCCATAAATTTTGAACCGTTAAAAATGAACGTATGATTTGTTATGAATTTTAAGAGGTGGCTGATTCGGAAATCAGGTTATAAATCATTTTTGGTGGAAAATTCTAGAATTGGTGGGCCCCACTTGTGGTTGGTGAAGAAATGTGCTGAATTATATTTCAAATGTGGTGGGTGGGAATAGTAGCAGGTAAAGCCATCAGGTTGCAGGTCAAACCTACCAAAATTTTTCTATAAATAGAGGGCTAAGTTAGAATTAAAAATCACACCAGAAACATAAGCTTTCTCTCTTTCTCTCTCTAGATTATTGAGTGTATTTTGTGAGTATTTAGATACTTGGTGAGTTGCTATTCATCAGTGCAAGTTTCCTTCAGCCTTATACCGATCAGAAGTACTGCTCTTTTGAGGTAAGGGATAGTAAGGGATAGTAAGGGATAGTAAGGGATTTTAAGGGTTGTTATATTTTCCAGTTTCGTAATTTTTCTGACCTTCAAAAATTCTGGAAAAATTTGAAATGATATTTTGATGAGTTTTCTTGATTGTGTCCAAAAATGGTGATTTTTGGATGTATAGATTGAGAGTTATGAATTTTATGAGAAAAGACTATTTTAAAAGTAACAGCTTATAATTCCTTGTGGTTAACTCCAAAATTGATGAAATTTTTATTGGGAGTACATGTATATGATAGGAGTATGCTCTGTGAAATTCAGAATTTTTAGATAAAAGTATAATTTTTGATAAATGTTTAAATATTCGGCTGTTTTGGCCATATGAAAAATAGTAAATGAATTTTAAAAATTCTGAGAAAAATATATGTTCACTATGGGACTATATTATGCTAAATCACAGAAAAGAAATATTTTTAGAACTGATTTGATATTTTTCATGAAAATGGTCTAGTTATGAGTAAATGAATTAAATATGTTTTGTGAGGAAAGAAAATTGAAAAATAGGATTTTATGGCTTGAGAATCCTATATGAGGTATATGCAGATTTTTGATGAGGGTTTTTGGTTATTGGTGATGAAATATTATGAGTTTGGCATTTTAAGATGATTAAATGCATTATTTAGTAAAGTGTAAACAATTAAAATAAATTGTTTATAAGCTTAAGAATATTATTCTTTCAATATCATTTTACCGAAATATTAGTATGTATTTATTGCGGAATTTTTACCTTTTTCATGTCGAGGTTACTATTCATGAGTTACTATTCATGAGTTACTATTCACGAGTTACTATTCATGAGTTACTATTCACGACAAAATTGGTTTCTTTTTCTGACTAAATTATAGTTGGTTTATGAATATTACTCTTGAGATTAAATCTATATGTTGATTATATTGATTTTATTATCATATATAACATTTTTATAACCCTAATGATGATATTTCTCTTTGACTTGAGTGTAAAGATGGGTAGATTTTTGGTATGATCATGACTATGGGTTATCTTTGGCCAGTAGTGCAAAATTGAATCGTTGATTGGTATGATCATGACCATTAAATTTATAAGTGAATATCTTTAGCTTAAGTGCAAAGGTGAATTGATCAACATGGTTATAATTATTGTTTATATAAATTCTGAAATGATTATATATTTCTTTGAGATATGAATATATTTGGCCTGTAGTGCAAATATGAACTGTTGAGGAATATCTTTGGCCTGTAGTGCAAAGATGAATTGTTGATGAATATCTTTGGCCCGTAGTGCAAAGATGACATGTTGTTGAATATCTTTGGCCAGTGGTGCAAAGATGAACAGATGTTGAGATGAACATGACCAACTGGTGATACAAATGAATATCTTTGGCCGTAGTGCAAAGATGAAGTTATTAGTATGATTATGAACAGGAAATGTGATTTGGTGTAACCATGATCTTTGATGTTTCAGGTAAAGATAGGTGATGAAAATTATCTTCGTCCTGGATGAGAAGAGGAATTTAGAACTACAGTTATGATTATGAGTTATTCATATGATTGTGGACCAGAATTGTTGATTGATGTTACAGGGATAAAACATTGTTGATGGATTTTTAACATGGAGAAGATAATAGACTTTATAGTCTATTTGACTCTTCTAATGGATTGCTCGTTCCGCTGCAACTATGGTTGAAATTTTTATCATTTACCATATGTTCTAAATCTCTGATTTATTATTGATGAAGGCTATTGATAATTTAATTATCTTTAGTCATGATATTATTTACTGAGCTAGTTGTGCTCACCCTTTTGCTTCACAATTCCTTTCAGGTAATAAGAGTGTAGCTGGGTCGAGCGGGGGTAACAAGGGAATAGAACGGTGGTCATCATTTAGTAGTTATATTTGGTGAAGAAAATAGGGTGAGGCGAACCCAACGTTGGAAGGGTGTTTTGTCACTATCATACAAGATGTCTAATGACATACAACCTCGTGTCATCATAAGACAGGGTTGTGCTCATCCACTTGCTGAGTATATCTATGGGCACTACCTATATAATCTTGGTGTTTGTTTGAAGTATAATTCTCAATTAGAGACAGTGGAGATAATGATAAGTCAAGAGAAGACTCACCATTGGAAAGAATATGATAATAATCTTCTCGTTTTTCTTTGGGGTCTATTGGGTCAACCAAGGATAATTCTGTGGCCATATGATATCTATCATAACCTAGACGCATGGCCTCCCATGTACGAAGGTTTTCTTGAGTACTTCCCAAAGATTCTAATTTCTAAAACAGTTTTTGACTGTACCTTTATGTAAGGTACCTTTGTGAGGTGCTGACACATGATGGTGTTCAATATCACATTTGGTATATATTTGTATCCAAACTCACAGCATATGTGTTGTTGTATTTTGCACAACAATTATTGTAATAAAGTTGTAGTTGTTTTCTGTACCATGTATTTGGCGACTCAGAATAGGTTGGATGGAATGGACCTATTTTGGGGTCGTTACATTTGGTATCAGAGCTTAGGGATATGTTCTTTGGCGGAGATCGGAAAATATAACTAGGAGGGGAAAGATGAGTAAATCCTTCGCTAGTGTGTCCTACCTAAGCTTATTTATTGGTCAGTCATAATATCGAGATATTATGTGATATGTTAATTTGTTAAATTAACCCTTGTTTTGAAGCTGTATTCTAGAAAGATATCTGAAATACAGGAGATGAGCAATGGAGAAATCATGATGATAAGGAAGATGAAATCTGAAATGAAAGCAAGGTATTCTCAACTCTTTGAAATACCAGGTACGTAAATTTCGGGGACGAAATTTCATAAGGAGGGGAGATTGTAAGACCCCGAATTTTATGAAATAAAAGTATTCAATTTTTCTTATAATTACTATTCAGTAAATGGTTAAATTGATAAAAATTTAAAGTTATGAGTGAAATATGATTTTTTTTCAAAATAAGCAAGTGGTTATAAAATAATCATTGTTGCCGGGGAATATTCGTTTGGTCGTGGAATATTCTTTCTGTCGGGGAATATTCGTACGACGGCGCAGCCATTTGTGGGCCCCATAACAGAATAACTGTCGGGTGAAGAAAACGATAAATTTTAGTTTTTACAAATAACGGCGTAGTTGTTACCGTTAACACTGTTGGAATACCCGGTGGTTAAAATACAGTAATACGCGTTATTGCACAGTAGCACACGGTATTGCATAGTATTTTTGAAATTATTGATTCTTACGTAAGAAGGCACTACTCAATAATTGTTACAGTAATTACTGTTCAATATTTTATTTTATTGATTCAATAATTGCTACGTTGAAATTTTGTATTATTGTTGTTCAATAATTGTTGCTGCACAGTATTTTCCATTATCAGATCAATAATTCATATTATTTGAATAGTATTATTAGATAGCATTATTGGCAATGTCTAGAAAGTTCTGTCTAAGGAGAGGTTTGGTCATCTAATTGCGCGCCAGTAAGGAGAAATCCTTATTGGAAAGCCCCCTCTTTCCTGGGAACGGCCTGGTTGTCATAAATGTGATTCTGTAATATTATTTGTGAATAATTAATTATTGATTCATATGATAAGAAAATATTTATTTTATGTGGATATAAATGAGGGATATATTTTTGTGGTTAAAAAATGAAGGAGTTAATGTTGAGATTTTTATCCGTATTTTTGTCGGAATAGAGGTATTAAAAATCAGGGTTTTTGAGATATTTTGCGGGGGTTATAATTTTTAATCCGACCGTTGGATCGTGGTAATTTTTGGATATGTTATACATATATAAGTTGAGTATATGTCCATAAATTTTGAACCGTTAAAAATGAACGTATGATTTGTTATGAATTTTAAGAGGTGGCTGATTCGGAAATTAGGTTATAAATCATTTTTGGTGGAAAATTCTAGAATTGGTGGGCCCCACTTGTGGTTGGTGAAGAAATGTGCTGAATTATATTTCAAATGTGGTGGGTGGGAATAGTAGCAGGTAAAGCCATCAGGTTGCAGGTCAAACCTACCAAAATTTTCCTATAAATAGAGGGCTAAGTTAGAATTAAAAATCACACCAGAAACATAAGCTTTCTCTCTTTCTCTCTCTAGATTATTGAGTGTATTTTGTGAGTATTTAGATACTTGGTGAGTTGCTATTCATCAGTGCAAGTTTCCTTCAGCCTTATACCGATCAGAAGTACTGCTCTTTTGAGGTAAGGGATAGTAAGGGATAGCAAGGGATAGTAAGGGATAGTAAGGGATTTTAAGGGTTGTTATATTTTCCAGTTTCGTAATTTTTCTGACCTTCAAAAATTCTGGAAAAATTTGAAATGATATTTTGATGAGTTTTCTTGATTGTGTCCAAAAATGGTGATTTTTGGATGTATAGATTGAGAGTTATGAATTTTATGAGAAAAGACTATTTTAAAAGTAACAGCTTATAATTCCTTGTGGTTAACTCTAAAATTGATAAAATTTTTATTGGGAGTACATGTATATGATAGGAGTATGCTCTGTGAAATTCAGAATTTTTAGATAAAAGTACAATTTTTGATAAATGTTTAAATATTCGGCTGTTTTGGCCATATGAAAAATAGTAAATGAATTTTAAAAATTCTGAGAAAAATATATGTTCACTATGGGACTATATTATGCTAAATCCCAGAAAAGAAATATTTTTGGAACTGATTTGATATTTTTCATGAAAATGGTCTAGTTATGAGTAAATGAATTAAATATGTTTTGTGAGGAAAGAAAATTGAAAAATAGGATTTTATGGCTTGAGAATCCTATATGAGGTATATGCAGATTTTTGATGAGGGTTTTTGGTTATTGGTGATGAAATATTATGAGTTTGGCATTTTAAGATGATTAAATGCATTATTTAGTAAAGTGTAAACAATTAAAATAAATTGTTTATAAGCTTAAGAATATTATTCTTTCAATATCATTTTACCGAAATATTGGTATGTATTTATTGCGGAATTTTTACCTTTTTCATGTCGAGGTTACTATTCATGAGTTACTATTCATGAGTTACTATTCACGAGTTACTATTCATGAGTTACTATTCACGACAAAATTGGTTTCTTTTTCTGACTAAATTATAGTTGGTTTATGAATATTACTCTTGAGATTAAATCTATATGTTGATTATATTGATTTTATTATCATATATAACATTTTTATAACCCTAATGATGATATTTCTCTTTGACTTGAGTGTAAAGATGGGTAGATTTTTGGTATGATCATGACTATGGGTTATCTTTGGCCAGTAGTGCAAAGTTGAATCGTTGATTGGTATGATCATGACCATTAAATTTATAAGTGAATATCTTTAGCTTAAGTGCAAAGGTGAATTGATCAACATGGTTATAATTATTGTTTATATAAATTCTGAAATGATTATATATTTCTTTGAGATATGAATATATTTGGCCTGTAGTGCAAATATGAACTGTTGAGGAATATCTTTGGCCTGTAGTACAAAGATGAATTGTTGATGAATATCTTTGGCCCGTAGTGCAAAGATGACATGTTGTTGAATATCTTTGGCCAGTGGTGCAAAGATGAACAGATGTTGAGATGAACATGACCAACTGGTGATACAAATGAATATCTTTGGCCGTAGTGCAAAGATGAAGTTATTAGTATGATTATGAACAGGAAATGTGATTTGGTGTAACCATGATCTTTGATGTTTCAGGTAAAGATAGGTGATGAAAATTATCTTCGTCTTGGATGAGAAGAGGAATTTAGAACTACAGTTATGATTATGAGTTATTCATATGATTGTGGACCAGAATTGTTGATTGATGTTACAGGGATAAAACGTTGTTGATGGATTTTTAACATGGAGAAGATAATAGACTTTATAGTCTATTTGACTCTTCTAATGGATTGCTCGTTCCGCTGCAACTATGGTTGAAATTTTTATCATTTACCATATGTTCTAAATCTCTGATTTATTATTGATGAAGGCTATTGATAATTTAATTATCTTTAGTCATGATATTATTTACTGAGCTAGTTGTGCTCACCCTTTTGCTTCACAATTCCTTTCAGGTAATAAGAGTGTAGCTGGGTCGAGCGGGGGTAACAAGGGAATAGAACGGTGGTCATCATTTAGTAGTTATATTTGGTGAAGAAAATAGGGTGAGGCGAACCCAACGTTGGAAGGGTGTTTTGTCACTATCATACAAGATGTCTAATGACATACAACCTCGTGTCATCATAAGACAGGGTTGTGCTCATCCACTTGCTGAGTATATCTATGGGCACTACCTATATAATCTTGGTGTTTGTTTGAAGTATAATTCTCAATTAGAGACAGTGGAGATAATGATAAGTCAAGAGAAGACTCACCATTGGAAAGAATATGATAATAATCTTCTCGTTTTTCTTTGGGGTCTATTGGGTCAACCAAGGATAATTCTGTGGCCATATGATATCTATCATAACCTAGACGCATGGCCTCCCATGTACGAAGGTTTTCTTGAGTACTTCCCAAAGATTCTAATTTCTAAAACAGTTTTTGACTGTACCTTTATGTAAGGTACCTTTGTGAGGTGCTGACACATGATGGTGTTCAATATCACATTTGGTATATATTTGTATCCAAACTCACAGCATATGTGTTGTTGTATTTTGCACAACAATTATTGTAATAAAGTTGTAGTTGTTTTCTGTACCATGTATTTGGCGACTCAGAATAGGTTGGATGGAATGGACCTATTTTGGGGTCGTTACATCACAGACTCCCACCAGTAATCTGCCTCGCCACGGAACATAAAGGTGGCGAATGGAACCTGCTGTTCCTCCATGCATCCCAAGACATCGAATATCTTGGTAATTTGCTTGACCCACGTTTCCGCCATGATCGGATCCGGCTTTCCCTTAAATTCTGGTGGTCCCAATTCTTTGAACTGTTTGGCTGTGACAAACCGTGAATTGCTATCATTTCCTCCTGTATTTTGAACACGAGTCTCCCTTGTCTGGTTTTGCATGAATTGCAAAAAACTTCTAAACATTCCATCGTTCATCATCTGCTCATTGGTGTTGTTCACAGGAGGAACATTGCCAGCCTGTTGCACGTTCTCCTCGTTGGTAAGCACCGGTGTCTCCCGGTCTCATTTACTCCACTATTAACATTCTCAGTCGACATTCTCAAATACTGCCATAAAACAAGGGTTAATTAAATAAATTAACAAATCACATAATACCCCTATATTATGACTGACCAATAAATAAGCTTAGGTAGGACACACTAGCGAAGGATTCGTCTCTCCCCTCCTAGTTCTATTCCCCGATCTCCGCCAGAGATCATATCCCTAAGCTCTGATACCAACTGTGACGCCCCCAAAATAGGTATACAACACCCATTCTGAGTCGCCAAAATACATGGTATAGAAACAACTACATCTTTATTATTACAACACAAGAACTGTGAGTTTAAATACAAATATTGTCATTTAGACAATATCCACACTCAAATAAGCCCTCATTACAATTATTGATACATTATTTCACAAAAATAGTGAGGACTACTAAAGTAACTTCTAGAACCATCATTCCATACCCCGACTAGTACTCGCTACATTCTCGCCTCCTGAGAAAAATGGAACAAAAAGGAAAAGGGTGAGCTCAACTAGCCCAGTAAAGAACATTATGACTAAGATAATACAGAACAAATTATCGTTAGTCTTCAACAGGGAAAAATCTAATAGAATACAATAGACAACAAGTTTTAAATCAATAACTGCAGCGGAAACAGCAAACCATTAGAAGAGTCAAGTAGAGAATGAGTTCTACTATCTTCTAAGATTTAAAAGTCCATCATCAATATTTTATCCCTGTAACAACAATCAATAACCATCTTTAATCAAATATTCATCTTTGCACTACAGGCCAAAGATATTCATTTGTATCACCAGTCGGTCATGTTCATCTCAACACCTGTTCATCTTTGCACTACGGGCCAAAGATACTCATCAGTTAATCATTCATCTTTGCACTACGGCCAAAGATATTCAGTAATATCATCATTTAGGACTGAGGATGATGAAAAATATATTAAAGAAAACGAATCCAGTGAAACAAAATAACAAATATTAAGGATTCGTATTTCGATTTATTCATGTCCAAAAATACCTTATAATTATTCATAGTGAAGTAGAATTCAAGAATGATCAAAACATGGATACAATCAAAGCTAGTACCCAGAATAGATATTTTGGACGAAAAGAAGAAAATTTTATTTTTCGGTGAATAGTAACTCGTGAATAGTAACTCGTGAATAGTAACTCATGAATAGTAACCCCGACGTGAAAAGTTCCAAATTTGATAAAAATTTCCAACCAATATTTCGGCATAATGATATTGAAGAAATAATATCATTTTTGAATAAAATAACATCCCTTACCTCGTACAGACAGTACTTCTGGTCGGAATACCGGTATAAGGCTGAAAGACACTTGCTCTGATGAATAGAAACTCTCAAAGTATCTAAATACTCACAAAATACACTCAATAATCTAGAGAGAGAAAGAGAGAAAACTTGTTTCTGGTGTGATTTTCAATTCTAACTTAGCCCTCTATTTATAGGAAAATGTTAGCACGCCGAAGCAGACTTAACCTGCAACCTGATGGCTTTACCTGCTACTATTCCCACCCACCACATTTGAATAAAAATCTCAGCACATTTCTTCACCAACCAAGAGTGGGGCCCACCAATTCTAGAATTTTCTACCAAAATGATTAACTCCGAAAGTTCAACAATTTCTGAACCAGTCATCTCGTAAAATTCATAATAAATCATACGTTCATTTTTAACGGTTCAAAATTTGTGGACATATACTCAACTTATATATGTATAACATATCCAAAAATTACCACGATCCAACGGTCGGATTAAAAATTATAACTCCCGCAAAATATCTCAAAAACCCTGATTTTTAATACCTCCATTCCGACAAAAATACTGATAAAAATCTCAACATTAACTCCTTCATTTTTAACCACAAAAATATATCCCTCATTTATATCCACAAAAATAAATATTTCCTTATCATATGAATCAATAATTAATTATTTACAAATAATATTACAGAATCACATTTATGACAACCAGGCCGTTCCCAGGAAAGAGGGGGCTTTCCAATAAGGATTTCTCCTTACTGGCGCGCAATTAGATGACCAAACCTCTCCTTAGACAGAACTTTCTTGACATTGCCACTAATGTTATCTAATAATATTATTCAAATAATATGAATTATTGATCTGATAATGGAAAATACTGTGTAGTGACAATTATTGAAACAACAGTAATATAAAATATCAACGCAGCAATTATTGAATCAATAAAATAAAATACTGAACAGTAATTACTGTAACCATTATTGAGTAGTGCCTTCTTACGTAAGAATCAATAATTGGTGCAATACAGCGTGCTACTGTGTAACAACGCGTATTACTGTGTTTTAACCACCGGGTATTTCAACAGTATTAACGGTAACAACTACGCCGTTATTAATAAAAAACATATACTTGTCGTTTTCTTCATCCAATCGCTTTCCGTTATGGGGCCCACAAAAGACTGCGCCGTCGTACGAATATTCCCCGACAGGAAGAATATTCCACGACCAAACGAATATTCCCCGACAACAATGAATATTTTATAACCACTTGCTTATTTAAAATATTTACGCATTTTACCCATAACTAACCTCATTAATCAATTTAACACTTACTATTTCAAAATAATAAATAGAGAGAATTTAAATTTCATTTATTAATAATTTGGGGTCTTACATACCATGTATTTGACGACTCATAATAGGTGATGTATACCTATTTTGAGGGCGTCACATTTCTCTTTTTACTTTGATATATATATCATTCACTTTACAAATGTTATTATTTATAGATATAATAACATCAATACTAACATAAATACTAGTAAGTTACAAAATTCAAAGGTTATGAGTTTCATAACTCAATAGACATGAGAATTACATGTACCTAGACATCCATAATATGAATCTATACATATATAATTTTATAACACAGTTATTTATGTATTTGGTGAGAGAATGTCTTCTTACTTTCCTTAATCTCAACAGGAAAGAGGATAGATATATTTAAAATAGTAGTAGAATATTTAAAATTAGAGATATATATTTTTAATTTTTATTACTCAATTTTGACGCAAAATCTTAATTATTCAAATTAATGTTAAGTTTATAAAATTTTGGTACAAATAATATAAACATTTTAATCATATTGTTATTTTTGTAATTTAAATGAATTCATATCAATTGATAATAGATTTGAACATGTATTTGATAATTTATTTTATTTTTATGTGTGAGAGAATATATGAAAATATCAAAATAATACATGTAAAAAAATAAATTTCTTTAAAAATTGTGGTAGTTAATTTTAAATATTTTGAAGGGAGAAGAAACAGCTGGCCGACCGTTGCCTTTTTGTCAACTGTGGGTGGGTCCCATTCTACAACGGCTACGTGCGGATTGCGTCGGCGCTTTCTTTTCTGCCTAACGCCGTTTAGGATACTACAACTTCTGTTATCAGAAGGCCATGTGCAAGTCAGCAGAAGATAAATATGGCGGATTTTTTTTTTTTTTTACGATATTCAAAATATTTTATAAATTTGCTTTGCTTGTATACGAGTGGGTTGGTCAACAAAAAGCCAGATAAAGGAAAATAAATATAATGACAAAATTTATAATTAATTATAAGTTTAGGATTGATTTGCATAAGTATCTTAGTATTTCTTTCCGCTGTTAGAATTCAATTTGATTTTTTTTTTAAATTAATATTAATCACTTAATTTAAAACAATACAATTAATTATAAACTATAAAAAAATACTATTGATTACAAGATTTGTTATTCTTAAAACGTAAATGAATCATTAATTTTGAAATTAAAAATATTTTTATTGTTTTATTGAGAATTGAAGAAGTGTTGTTATTTATTTCTTATTTTTATACCGACTTATAATAATTGTGTCCTTTAACAATTATTATTATCTCACTGTGTGCATAAATAATCTCCCACAAAAAAAGTTTCTTTATGATAGATATGATAATTAATTAGATATAAAAATTAGACACGAGTGTTTTATAATTTTATTTATTTATATTTTTATTTTTTATTAGGATCAAAATATAAATAGATAAAATTATAAAATACTCGTATTCAATTATCATCTCCCTATAAAATTTTTCAAATAAAAAGAGAACTTTTCCATGGTAAATAAAAAGTAACGGAGAATCTCTGACGGCGACAGGTAGGAAAGAGAAGACGTGTTTTGGTTAACAGATAATTGAAGAAAAAAGAAAACCTTAGATGCCCTCGTCTTCAACTCGACTGCTTTGTTACCTAGGCCCTTTGTTTTCACTCTAATTACGGCAATACCCCTTCTCATTTATTTTATTTTTCTTATGCTGTCTCTACTTCCTTACAATGTGTTTTAAATTTTTTGCCTGATTATTTTGATATTTTACTGAATAGAAAATAAAAGAAATTGATGAAAAATTTAATTATCTTTTTTACACAATTTTTGTACAAAAAAAAATTATATAAAAAATTAAATAACATAAACAAATCTTTTGTAAACCAGATTATAAAATTAAAATTATCTTTTACATTATTTTATAAAGTTAATAACAACATGAAAATATATATAAGTTTTTTATTTTGTTCTTTTCTATTACAAATTAAGTTATTTGTTGTTCTTTTTTTGTATGAAATTAATAACATAGTATTAATATTTTTAGACTCGGATCGGTTATCGAACCGAAAAAATTATTGGGTGAATAATGAGTTATTGGTTCAACCATTGATTGAATCGGTGACGTCATAAATATATAGAAATATATATTATTACTAATTAACAAAAATTTACAAAATCTCATTTTTTACAAAACATAATATTATTTGTAAAATAATACATTATCATCTCTAGAGTATATTTTTACCATTGTTATATTTTATGTATGGAGAATGAATGGTGGTAGTTTCGTCGATGTTACCTACCAAATAAAAGGCCTGTTCAAAAAGGATTAGAGAGGAGTGACGACTAATTATAAAGAGAATATAAAATAGTTAAAGTTACCTTATTAATAAATATTAGTAGAAGAAAATTTAAATTTAAATAATATTAAATATTAACTAATGGATCGGGTCATTCACAATTGGGTTGTTACGAGTTAGGTTTAAATGAATCGGGTCAAATTTATGTCAACTCTAGTAGTTCCATTTCCATAATTTGTTCCAAACTTTCTTTGTCAAACACTTTTCTATAAAGATTATTTATATCAAAAATCTGCGTTGAAATCAAACAGATATAAAGAAGTGGCCATCCATAACACTATTTTCCACACACAACAATGACTAAATATATAATTATTTTTGTTTTTAAAAAATAAGATAAAATGAAAAATAATTATGTTATTTAGAAGAATCTATTAGTTTAAAAAATAAAATTATTTATCATTTTATGGGATCACTAAAAAAAATTAGTTATTATTTTTTTTTTAATATGTGTAAAATTTATATTTTATTCATTTTTTGAGTAGAGAGGGAGTAATAAAATAAAATTAATTTAGTTCATACTCCCATGGCATTTCTGTTAATAAAAGCAAAAGCAAGTACCAATTATTAGCATTCAACTACTTATAATGCAACTTGCCTATTTGTCCTGATGTCCATTCCAATCCACACACAGAAATAATACAAACACACAAGAAGAGAGAGGAAGTAGAGCTCTTCTCCTTCTTCTTCTTCAGTCCTTTACAAACAAACAAAACCCAGCAAAAAATGGCTACTTCTTCAGTTCTAATTAAACTTTTAGCCTTCTTCTTCATCAATTTCCTGATAATTTCTCTATCATCCCACCCCGTTGGCGCAAGTGGGGCCCACCTGAACTCTATTGGGTGGATACCCACGAGATCCGGCTGCCAAGGAACCGTCGCCGAGTGCTTGGCCGGCGAGGAGGAGTTCGAGCTGGACTCAGAGTCCAACAGGCGCATCTTAGCCACCACCCGCTACATCAGCTACGGTGCGCTGCAGAGGAACAGTGTGCCCTGCTCGCAACGAGGCGCCTCCTACTACAACTGTAAGCAGGGTGCACAGGCCAATCCGTACAACCGTGGGTGCAGTGCCATTACTCGGTGCAGGAGTTAGTTGAATTATTATTCTCAAGTAATCTTCAAAATTTTCTTAAATTTTTAATTTAAATTATTTTTTTGGAGATGGGATTGTTTGCTCTACAGTGGGAAGAGAGAGATTTGTGATGGATGCTGGGTGTTATTGATGAAGATAATTGTTGTTATATATTTTTAATTTTTATGTTTTTCTTTTTTGTATACAATTATGATATTTTTAATCATAATTCATACTACCTCCATCCCATAATAATTGTCATTTTAGAAAAAAAAAAAATTCTCAATTTATTTATCGTTTATAACTTTATAGGAGAATAAATTATTTACTTTTCTATATCACCCCTACCTTCTCTCATTGTCCCAAAAAAATTTTCCCCTGTATTAATAGTTTTCAACTTCTCGTAAAGGGGTAGTGATAAAATTTCACACCAATTTTAATTAATAAATGATAGCACTAAATGACTTTCTTAATCGTTAAAGTGACAGTTATTATGGGATGGGGGAAGTATTTGATAAGTCATAAGTTTTGCACACATGAATAATGGGGTTTTCTTGTTTTGATCTTGTTTGGTTGGAAACTTTATATTTTTATGAAAATAAATTATATACGGATTGATTTCAATCCTGTAAAGAAATTAGGAAATTATCAAGGATTTTTAATTATATTAACTACATTTGTATTTAGGCTTAAATATGAATTAGTACCTTAAACTATAGGTCATATTTCACTTCGGTGATCCACCTTTCAATTTTGTCAATTAGATGATTAAATTATCAATTTTTTTCAATTGCATCAAATTGAACATGCCACGTCAGAAATTGCTGACGTGACTAATTGTGTGGGACCTTAAGAAGCTGATGTGTATTAAAAAAATAATTACTTAACCCATTTTATTATTTTAATGTTTTTAAAAGGGCAAAAGTGTAAAACAACAAAACTAAAATTAAAAAACCTGAACAATTTTCCATACATCAAATGAATTAACTAATTAGGATAAACGGTAAGGATCAAGAGCATTCTATTTAAATAGCATTTCTCCTTAAATAGCATTCTTTTATTAAAACGACGTCGTTTTGGAGGGACGCGGTGGTATTTTGGTAAATACAATACCACCGCGTATTTACAAAAATGTAACCGCGTCTCTCTAAAATGACGTAGTTTTAATAAAAGAATGTTATTTAAGGTAGAATGCTATTTTAGGATAAAATCATATTTAAATCAAGTCTAATCGACGTTGAAACACATCACAGCGACCCCATTTCAGAATCAACTGTGACGTCCCCCAAAATTAGGTATACATCACCCATCTTGGGTCGTCAGATACATAGTACAAAATACAAATACAACTTACTAATACAACTGTCGTGTACAATACGACAAAACATAAACTGTGAGTTTGAATACAAATATTATCTTCTAGAGAGTATTCATACTCAAAAGGAGTCCTCATTACATTTATTAACACACCATTACATAGAATAGTGAGGACTACTAACTAATACTATCATTCGGATCATCACTCTGTTCCCGACTTGCCCCAGCTACGTTCTCATTTCCTGAAGAGAACAGTGAAAGAAAGGGTGAGCTCAACTAGCCCAGTAAGAAATATTATGACTAAGATAATGCAGAATAAATTATCATTAGCCTTCAACAATGTTAAACTGATAAAATATAATAGACAACAAGTTTAACTGCAGCGGAACAAGTAATCCATTAAAAGAGTCAAGTAGAAGATAAACTCTACTATCTTTTATGATTTAAAAGATTTTCCAACACTGTGATCGCTGAGACTCAGCTTAATAAAATAATCCACATCATCGAATCACCCCTGCACTACGGCCAAGGATATTCGTATATTCATTAATGGTTATGATCATGCCAACAACTGTCCATCAATGCACTACGGGCCAATGACGACTTTTACCACATCATTCGTAACATTACGGTCATGATTACACCGAATAATCCCTGGTCATAATCATACCAAGTCCATCTATGCACTACAGGCCACAGATGACTTTCAACAGAATATAAACATGAGGATGATGACAATGATATAAGAATTCAATAAAACAAGTTCAAGAATTAATTTATCCAAGAATTAACAACGTCCAAATTGTCAACATGATACTACTTTGTGGAGTAAAATTCAAGAATGATCAGGAGAATATTTTCATGAATAGATACTAGATGAAGCGCAAATGTCAAGGATATTCCACAAATTTCATGGAGTATAGAAGTCAAAACTTAACCAACTGAGTATAATAAAGAATGGAATAACAAAAAAAATCACCATGCATGCGATAGACCGCACAGACAGGTTATTCCAACAGAATAATAAATAATGGAACCAGGTCCGGCGTAAACGCACAGACAGGATATTCCGACAGAATAATAAATAATGAAACCAGGTCCGGCGTAAACGCACAGACAGGATATTCCGACAGAATAATAACAAGACGGAACCAGGTCGGTGTAAAACACACAGACAGGATGTTCCAACAGAATAATAATAAAAACGGAACCAGGTCCGGTGTAAAACACACAGACAGGATGTTCCAACAGAATAATAGAAGAATGTCACCAAGTATAGGGTATATCGCGTATACAGGTTATTCCAACAGAATAATAAGAAATGGAATAACAACAGTTCTCATCATGAATAAGAAAGAATAGCACCCCTTACCGTTTTAAAGACGAGCTGAAATAAGGAAGTAGTTAAGTAGCAGAATACTCTTCTTCTCTCTCTCTATAGTTTCTCTCTCTAGAGTTCAGTGAATTCGTAAGAAATAATGAAGGAATGAGCTGCTATTTATAGAAAAATAGAATGCATAGTAACTAATCCATGAACGGTCCAGATTGATTACTTTAATCTGACGGTCCATATTTAAAGAAAAATCTTTTAAATAAAATATAATATATTCTATTTATAGAATAACTTTAATAAAGTATTCTGTTTTATATAAAAAGATGTTTCTGTTTTATTACGTTAATAATATGAATAAAACAAAACGTCATTATCGCTAAATAATTCATATTATTAACTGACAATAATTGAATCAAACTGAGTGACTTCTCACATAAGCATTAATAATCAATACCGTGTGTTACTATGCAACCACACGTATTACTGTACTTTTACTACCGAGTAGTTCAACAGTAACAATGGTAAAATTTCCGCCGTTATTTTTAATAAAATATTTTTGTCGTTTCTTTCAATCTGACAATAATTCTGTTGTGGGGTCCACAAATGATTGTGTCGTTGTACGAATATTCCCTGTTAAAAACGAATATTCCCCGACCAATCGAATATTATATAACAACTTGCGTACTTTGTAAAATTTATAAATATTACCCACAACTATAACATTATATCAAATTAACTCCATAATATTCAAAAATGATATTTATAGAAAATTCATATTTATTTATAAAAGTTGGGGTCTTACAACCTCCCCTTCTTATGAAATTTCGCCCTCGAAATTAGGGTACGTACCTGGTATGTCGAAGAGGTAAGGATACCTTGATTTCATTTCAGATTCTAACTCCCAAGTCATTTCCTCAACATCGTGGTTTCTCCACAAAACTTTGACTTGATGTATAACCTTGGAGCGTAGAATATGTTCCTTCTTATCCAAGATTTGAACAGGAACTTCTTCATACGTCAAATCTTCCGCTATTTCGTCCGGTTCTAACTCAATAATGTGGTTCGGGTCTTCCACATATTTGCGTAACATGGATATGTGAAAAACGTTATGAACACGAGACATACTTGGCGGTAAAGCGAGTCTATAAGCCACAGTTCTTACTCGATCGAGGATTAAAAATGGACCGATGAATCGAGGATTGAGATTTCTTCTCTTTCCAAATCTCGTAACTCCTTTCCATGGAGCAACACGTAAGAACACATGATCTCCTACATCAAATTCCACGTCTTTCCGATGAAGATCAGCATAACTCTTTTGTCGATCTTGTGAGGTTTTTATACGTTGTCGGATCGTTTGAATCTTTTCTGTAGTCATACGTACCAACTCCGGTCCCAACAACGTTGCTTCACCCACCTCATCCCAGCATACTGGAGAACGACATTTTCTTCCATACAATGCTTCGAATGGAGCCATGCCAATACTTGCTTGATAACTGTTGTTGTAGGAAAAACTCCACCAATGGTAAGAACTTGTCCCAACTTCCTTTGAAGTCAAAGACACAGAGTCTTAATAGATCTTCAAGAGTTTGAATAGTCCTCTCTGATTGTCCGTCCGTCTGAGGATGATATGCTTAACTAAATCGTAACTCCGTGCCCATAGCTTTTTGTAAACTAACCCAAAATCGTGAAGTGAATCTTGGGTCTCGGTCAGAAACTATGGATACTGGCATACCATGCAGTCTTACAATCTCATTTATGTACATACGAGCAAGACGTTCAAGTGTATAAGTTTCTCGTATCGGTAAGAAATGAGCAGACTTGGTCAATCTATCAACAATGACCCAAATCGCATCAATACCTTGAGAAACATTGGAAGACCGGTAACGAAATCCATGGTAATGTGCTCCCACTTCCATTCTGGAATTTCAAGTGGTTGCAATGGACCTTTTGGTACTTGATGCTCCGCTTTGACTCGTTGACAAGTTAGACACCTTGAGATAAAACAACGCTATCTCTCTCTTCATATTGCTCCACCAAAATGTATGACGAAGATCATGATACATTTTGGTACTTCCAGGATGGATTGCAAACGGTGTGTTGTGCGCCTCCATCATGATTTCATACTTTAAATCAGGGTTGTTAGGAACACAAAGTCTGGAGTTGACTCGAAGTATTCCTTTTTCATCGATTCTTGCTTCCGGCATAACACCTTCTTGCACTTTCTTCCTCATACGCATCAGCTCCAGGTCTGCAGCTTGAGCAGCTTTAACCTTATCGATTAAAGTTGGTTCTACTCGTATATTCGTCATCATCACATGGGTCCCTGGAGTCTTTAACTCTATCTCCATCCTTTGCAAATCGCACAAAATGGGCCTTTGTGTTGACAATATCGCATTCGTACTTGCATATAGTCTTCTACTTAATGCGTCAGCTACCACGTTCGCTTTTCCAGGATGGTATTGAATGGTATGATCATAATCTTTCAGCAGTTCAACCCAACGTCGTTGTCGCATGTTGAGTTCCTTTTGAGTGAAGAAATATTTAAGGATTTTATGATCCGTAAAGATCTCCACCTTCTCCCCATACAAGTAATGCCTCCAAATTTTAAATGCAAAGACAACAGCTGCCAACTCTAGATCATGAGTAGGATAATTCCTCTCATATTCCTTGAGTTGTCTTGATGCATAGGCTATGACTTTTCCATGTTGCATGAGAACGCATCCCAACCCTTTGCTCGAAGCATCACTGTAGATGACAAATCCCTCCGAGCCAGATGGTATTGTTAGAACAGGTGCAGAAATGAGTCTCCTCTTGAGTTCTTGAAAACTCTGCTCACACTCTTCACTCCAACCGAACTTTGTATCTTTCCGAGTCAGCTGAGTTAATGGAGTAGCGATTCGAGAAAATCCCTCCACGAATCTCCGATAATAACCAGCTAGACCGAGAAAGCTACGTACTTGGTTACTGATTAGGTTGCTTCCAGCTTTGAATTGCTTCAATCTTTGCTGGGTCAACAGATATTCCACAACTTGATACTACGTGCTCAAGGAATGCTACCTCTTCCAGCCAGAACACGTATTTCTTCAACTTGGCATAAAGTTTGTATTCACGAAGCTTTTGGAGTACCAACCTCAAGTGTTTTGCTCATGATCTTCACCGGCTTTTGGAATAAACAAGGATGTCATCGATAAAGACGACCACAAAGTGATCCAAATATTCCTTGAATACCCTGTTCATCATATCCATGAAGGTAGCAGGAGCATTAGTCAATCCAAAAGACATAACTAAGAATTCATAATGCCCATACCGAGTTCTGAAGGCAGTCTTTGGAATATCCTCAGTTCTAACCTTTAGCTGATGATATCAGAACGAAGATCGATCTTTGAAAAGAATTGTGCTCCTTGCAACTGGTCAAACAGGTCATCAATACGTGGCAAATGGGTACTATTTTTGATGGTGACATGATTCAACTCCCGATAATCAATACAAAGTCGCATACCCCCATCTTTCTTCTTCACGAACAGAACAGGAGCACCCCCAGGAGAAGTACTAGGACGAATAAAACCAATGTCTAACAATTCCTGCAGTTGAGTCTTTAAATCCTGAAGTTCAATAGGAGCCATTCGATATGGGGCTTTGGAAATGGGTTTTGTACCGGGTTCAAGGGTCGATACAAAATTCAATTTCACGCTCTGGGGGTAGGCCAGGAAGTTCTTCGGGAAATACGTCAAGAAATTTATTAACAGAAATATCATTCAAAGCTGACGTATTTTTGTTTAGATCTGTGACATGAGCTAAGAAAGCTTGAATCGTTTTTCAATAAACGAATAGCTTTATGGCTTGAGATGACAGCGATTGATTTTAATGGTTGGTTGGTTGCTTGAATTCGCATAATAGGTCGATTAGGAATATGAAAGCTAAAACCTTACCGAAAACAATCAATTTTTGCATGATGAGTAGTTAACCAATCAATCCCTAGAATCACGTCAAATGCAAGTATTTTTAATGAAATCAGATCGACAGGTAATGTGTGGGTACCAACTTGAACCAAACAAGACTTATAAACTGTGGATGTAATGAAGGTTTCTCCCAATGGAGTTTCAACTGCTAAGTCAAAGTTCAAATTCTCGGAATCTCAAATTTAATAGATGAGCACAAGTAGGAGAAATAAAAGAATGGGTAGAACCGGTATCAATAAAGTATAGACTTCGTTAGAGTTTATGATAAGCTTACCGTGATGACCTCATTCGGGTCC